>LTAT01000004.1:77618485-77652809 GCA_003286495.1 Chlorodrepanis virens
TATTTGTCAAAAAATAATTTTTCAGTAACTGCTAAGTGTAGGTGGAGGTCATTCCAATCGTAACAAGGTGTGCTCCTGCTATGTAATGTCTTGGACTCTTATTAATCTAGATGAGACACCCCTATAAACATGAAAGGAATAAATCTTTTAGCCTGGCCCATGCTCCCTGACTGCCATTTTCCTGAAGGACAGAGTCTGTGTACACATGGAGTCTGATCCTGACATGCAAGCCAGAAACAGCAAGTGTGCAGATCCATTCTGAGAACAGCAAAGTGCTCCTGGGTTCTTCAGTTTGTGCACACCCATGTGTGCCAAATTGTCTGTTTACATGAGGGCACATTGTCAGTGGCGATAAAGCTGGATTTCACTCTACTTTAAAAGCATTGCTTGTTTTCACATTAAAAAAAAAATAAAAAGGAAGAAAGCCTATCTAACTTTAGTTTATATCTATCTGTGGTGTTCTGCTCTTTGGATAAACACTTTTCATCACACAGTGACACTCCTCAGTTTTCCTTTACCAAAGGTTCTGTACCCCAACCACACTTTCCTGTTTCTAGAAGGGTCTTTTCAGACACAGCAGAGTCCTGGTTTATTTTTAACAATTGAGGGATACTGGAAATCTTTTTGGGGCTGAACATGAAATGCTTGTTCTTGCTCAAGGTCACACTGGTAGTCACAGGTAAATAAGTATGATTCTATTTTGAAACAACAGTTTTCTATCTTTTTAGTGTCCAGTAGAATAACTCATAAGGGAAAATCAGTGCCACAGACACATTGCTCCTTCTCCATTGTGCCAAGAAGGGTAAAGCAAGATCTTTCTTTGCATACTGGATTCTAATTCACAGTGGAATCCTGTTCTTATTCTGCACATCTTTACATCTTTACCACGGTGACCTCAGCTGAGTTACCCAGATTGGATACTAAGTACAGGAAGGAATCTCAGTTAGGTAGGTGAAGAGTCATAGGTGAAGAGTCATATCTCTTCTTCATATCCCTCCTCATCTCTTCTTCATATCTTTCTTGCAAGGCAAAGGTAGATCTAACATCTGAGCCCAATTCCACACCAAAAACAGAAATTCATTTTTTTTCAACCAGATCTTTAATCTCTCCCCTTTCACAAACTGTAAACTGTGAATCAGTCCTTCTCTTTCAAAGATCAGACTGAGGAGTTCTGACATATTTCCCTTGGTGTTATGGGATACTCCAGTACATATCTAGTTACATTGCCTTTCAGTAGGTCCAAGGAGCTGAAACTCCAGAAAAATGTAAAATATCATATAAATGAATTGTGACTACTCAAGCTAATTTTATCTGTGAACTCACTGGATTGCTCCTTGCTTTCCTCTGCATTTCAGTGCTTCTGAGATACTAAATATCAAGGAAGATAAGGCTGAAATCACCCAGTCAGAGGGCAGAGGCATGGGCAATGCCCAGGCACTGTGCAGAGGGATGGCTGTTAGAAGCATTCAAAGCATGCCTGAATGCAAATTGCCATCTAAGCCACATGAAGAAGGAATCAGTTGCAGTAAAATACATATTTATTTCAGCTCTGTGAGCTTGTGGACTTTTGGGCATCAGAAGGAGATCAACAGAAGTCACTTATGATCCTTTAGTGTTTGGAGACTTGCTATTTTTCTGCCTATGTGAAGCAATTTCTGCCTCATGAACAGTGCTTTCATTCTCAAGCAGAGTTCCAATTTGTCATCATCCTTCTCTGTTCTGTGTGTGGAAGGGTCTGGAGAGAGTACAGATTTCCTCCTAAAACTGTAAAGTATGAAAGTGCATGCTGGGCATATCAGTATTTCTTCAACTTTTTTTTCATTCAGATTCCTGCAATATTTGCACCCCAGACACAAAAGCGCAGAAAATGCAGAAGAAAATAGTTATACTGTACCCCAGGATGTGCTGACTCTTCTTGTGCAGAGATACTTATCTGGTCTCTCTGAACAAAACTACAGAGTCTTGCCCCAAACTTATATATCAATTATTTTCCATTAGCACCATAGATACAAATAATTTTAAGCTTAAGTAAAATGTTTTCAATGTGTGAACAGCAATTTCATTTCTTACACACAGCTGTGTTGCCCCGATCTCTCTAAAATGAAGCCAGAAAGGCTTAGAAGAGTGGCACAAATATGCAAGGTGTGAGAGATTGGAGAAAATATTTGGTGGCTCAAAACAACTAAAGTAGGGGGAAAGAAGGGAGGTAACTTCTGAGAAAAGGGATGGTCACTGCTCTAGCCTCCAATCCTTGAAGCTCCTAGTCCAGCCCAGAATGGGTCAAGGCCCTGTCACACCCAAAGCCCCGCCTGGGTAGAAGAGCCCCAGATGACCAGAACGGATAGAAGCAATCACACAAGCACACATGGGGTCACAGCCCAATGCTTTTGATTGCAAAGTAGTTGGGATTGCACTAAAATTCAAGGGGTGAATATTAATCATTCTCTGTATTTTTCTTTCCCTCTCTCTCTTCCTCCTTAATTCTTCTTCTTGAAATCTGGGTATCCTAAAATTGGATTACTTAGAGTTTCCTCAGTCAATGCTTTGTGAAATGCCTTATTTTAACTAATTGCTGCTTTAAAAATTTGTCAAGTATCTTTTTATACCTTAATGCTCTAAAATTTGCAAGTAAAGGTCTGTTGTTCAACCTCCTGAGAAGGGTTCAGCTTTGTGGATCCCCAGGGAATCAAAATGCTTTAAGACCCTTTTGAAAAGCTCACCAAGACAGCTCAGGGCTTTGCCTGAGGCAGCCTGCATGGCAGCAGCTCTGGTGGAAATGCAAAATGAGCTGGATGGGTGTGAGCATCTCTGGAGGAAGAGGCTGTGAAGACTGTGAAGAACTAGGCCAGCACTACTGAACTCTGGTTTTGCAGGACTGTGCTAACATGGCTATAGTACTTCAGGACCTGAGCTGCTGCCGACTTCCAACACTAAGAACACTCCTTGAGACACTCAGACGTTTCAACAGTATATGGCAAGAAATAGAGAAGCCCATAGGTTCTCCTAGGAGTGTGTCTGTTTCTGTGCAGCCTTTCAGTGAGTTGCTCCTCTGCTTCATGAAAGAAAACATGACTGCAACATGGTAACCAGGCACCCAATTTATTTCAGGAAAGTCTCTGACACTGGTACCTTGTGAAATCCCAACTCATCACAGTACAGAGGATTTTTGCTTTGAGTGATTAGGCCTGTCTATCATGCTGTTTTCTTTTATTTTCTCATTGAAGCATTTACTTAGAAAGGATGCTCTTTTACTTACCTGTGCATGCACTTGCTGTGTGTCTGCAAATGGAAAAGATTACCCTTTCACAGATATTGCAACACCACAGTGATTGAACTCAGCTTCACATACATCAGACAACTTTTTTATTGTAATGGGTCACATTAAAAAATCAGAAGCAGAAAAAGCTAACTTCTGTTAACTGATCAAAATGTGCTTAGCTTCATGTATACATAAGTCACCCAATCTCTTTGCAAGTCCTTGGTCAGCAAGAGGTATCATGTCATGGAAAATATTTGTCCATTCAGGAAACCCAGCTAATGCTGATCATGGACTTTTCATGCTCTATAGTACATTTCTTTCTGAAGGATTTTAGTGCTGTGAAATTTCTTTCAAAATTAAACTTAGGAGGACTGCTATTAGCCCTTAATCCCTCCAGAAGAGGGAAATCTGCACTATCTGTATTTCAAAGCTTCAAAGCAACACTTTTTTCTTCATTGTTTTTATGTTTCATAATCACCTTTAAAAATGTTTGGGGATTTTCATTTTTCAGTTTAAAATATTTTTTTCTTAAAAAGTAGGAAAATTTTATTTTTCAGTTAATAGAGAAAACCATTTTCCAACAAGAGAAAATATTTATTTCAATTCTATAATAATTTAAGTTGGAAAAGACCCTTAAGATCATCTCATCCAACCATAAACACAAGATTGTCACACCCACCAAATGTTTCTTGAGATAATAAGAACTGAGAGCCTAATTAAACTTGTAAAGCCCTTTCAGATAATTAGCTGAAAATGTTCCAACACAGAAAAATGTTGTCTATTAAAATTTAATTTGATAATGGAATGGGTTAAAACATTTAAACTAAAAACCTTTGCAAGGTTTGTCCCTGAAGCTGAAATCAGAGCTTCTATAAGAGGTTTTGCCCTTCATGGGGTCACACAGCAGCATAAATGTCTTTCTGTGAGACTTAAAGTCCAAGCTACTGGACAGGTGCAAAGTAAAACATTTTCCCTAGTATTGTTTACACAAAATTAATTAACTTTCAGTGGGCAAGCCACCAAAGGTAGAGACGAATCTAGAAACCGGTGTGGAAACAGAAACAGCTTCAGGAAAATATTTTGAAATTCTCCCTGGAGTTTGAAGAAGTGAACTAAATGATATCTAAATTGCTTTACCTGTGCTAGAAGCCATTTATGCATAAAATATAGACATATTTTAAAAGTGTCTTTTAGGGTATGTTAATGTAATCATTTCTGAAATTACACTGACATTAATAACATTGACATTGACATTGATTATTGACATTAATCATGAAGTAAAAGTGCTACAAAATGCTTCAATGGAAATACTTTCTTAAAGTATTTTTTCCCCCATTTGTTTTCTATTTCTTTAATGGGTCACTTGCCCTCAGTCAACCAGCATAAGTACAGAAATATAAGTCACAGCATTTGTGGTTTACAGAATACTTCATCACCAGCCATAAATAAAACCATACAGAGGTTTAGAGATATACAAAAGACAAATCAGATATGTGTTTTTAAAAGAAAATCAGTTGCATTATTTTCTATATCATCTTGTTTGATGACATTTATCATTTCCCACAAAGGCTTACAAGGGTAAGCATTTTATAAGGCTTTTAGGTAAAAAGTTGAATCTCTCTGCATTGTAATATCAAATAACCACATTGTCCAATACAAAAGTTATTAATAAATATTGATAATTATTGACATAATGTATAGGTCACATAATAAGAGACCAGGTCATCTATTTGCATACCATTCTTTGATTTTTCACTTCAATAAAGGAAATGGTTATAATGGACCTCTGGAAAAAATTTTGGAAACAGCTGCTGTTGAAACTGGCAGATGAAAAAAACATTCATTCTATTAAGGAGTGAGAGAGACTCGGGAGGTGACAAAGAAATTTGCAAGACCTTCATTTGCGGGTTTAACTCAAGAGAGAAGAAAGGGGGGGGAAAGGGTGGGGAAAAAATGAGAGAGTAGCTTGAATACTGAGTGTATGGATTACTGAGCCTAAAAGGATTCTGCATTTCAAAGGAAGTCAAAGTCATTGAAAAAACCCCTTGTGTAAGTGTCTTGATGACCATGAATTCTTCCACAGGTTAGGAGGTAACAAAAAATGGGTTTGTGCAATATAAAGATTTAGATTTGAGAATGTTGTGTGATTTAAAAATAAAATATAAAAAATAGAAAAACAAAACCAACCAAACAACAACAACAACAAAAAAAAACCCTCAAACAATCTCCACCAACAGAAAATACAACCCACAAAACCAAACAAACAGAAAAAAAATACACCCCCCCCCAATAAATCCCCAAAAACCCCCACAACCAAAAGCCAATGCTCTTTCCAAAGGCTGCAAGCCCTGCTTGCTAAAATTTGGAACACAAATTTAACTGTAAAGACAATTTGCCAAGTAGATACTTTCAATGTAAACATGTAAATGCTACTATTTTTGTATCAGATAGAGAGAGAAGTACTGGCTGAAGACTGAAGACCAGCCTGGTATCCCATTTTCTCAGGTTGATTTGAGGACAGGGTTCTAAGTCACAAGCATAATGTACCAAAGAGGAGTCCTTGTAAAAGGATCAAAGCAACCTGAATTTGAAAAGGAGGTGCAGTGTTGTTGCACCATAATTAGGAGAGTACAAGATCACCTTAAAAGCAGTGAGGCTGGATAGCCACTGAAAAAGGTATGGTAATGTCATATGAAAAAAAGAATACCCAAACATGAAATAAAGGCTCAGCAGGAAACAAAAATGGGTTCAGAGATTCTGGTAGAAGTTCTTGATAAAATGTAGCAAAGAAATGGTTTTGACAGGACAAAAATATGAGAGAATCCTTTCATTGGACCTTGTGATTGTGAGGACTTAAAGAATGCACTTACATGTCTCAAAACACTGTCCCCATAAGATACTCTTGCTAAAATTTTCAAAGAATTTATATCATGCCGACTTCAAGTATGCATATCTAGACCCATAAAAAATGATGGAAATTTGTTCCTTCAAAGGCAGGAATCCATAGGAAGTGTGCAGATACGTATGCCCTAGTGGATCAGGTCAATAGTTCATCTGATCTAGTTTCCTGTCTCCAGTGTTGCATTTACTAGATTACTCGATGGAATTGCTAGAAAATGAAACCAGAGAAAGACAAAACTTCTACCTACACTGAAAGCATTACTGTAACCTTGACAAGTAGCAAGGTTGGCATAATGAGGGATATACTTGCAGATCCTCAAAAAATCTTCACTTGGGTGTCATTTTTTTTCTTGCATTGCTAATTCTGAATATCCTTGCATTGCTAATTCTGAATATCCTCACTAAAAATACACTGTACTGAAAAATACAGTCTACTTTCTCTTTAAACTACAAGTCACTGGTATACTGTCAGAAACACACAGTAGTTTGAGCTCTTTCTCCCATACTGTAGCAGAATGCTGAAATAGTGGTCTACATGTGTTCTTCTCTTTTTCTCAGAAAGGTATTTATCTATTTCCCTATTTACTCTGCAGCCAGCATCAGACTAAAGAGTTAAACACATTAGCAGCACTCATCCTAGACAAAGGGAAAAGAATCTTCTAAATCAGAACAGAAACAAATTTAGCACAGGTCAGTATGGGTAGCACATACAAGCAAATACATCCATCTTCTAGTCCAGGTGTCAGCACCACAACATTTGACCTGACGACACAATTATTACTTCAAGATTTGCATCTGATGTTCCAGTTAAAGAAATCTTTACTTTGTTTGATTGTGTTATTTGAAGTTAACCTAAAATGTTCCAATGACTTTATAAAAGAAAATAGATTTCATCAATATCATTGAGCATGTAATTATTCCAACTGTCCTAAGGAAAGAGCCTCATACATATGAATCATTATTTCAGCCAAAGATTACTCCTTTGGAAAGAGTGTAAGAAGAACAAGGGAGCATTCTTGAAAATAAGCATTTTATTTGTTATTTGTAAGTGTCAGGTAGTTGTAATGCTTGTCTCTGCAAAATCATGTTAAGTGTTTCTTACTTCCAGCTAATCCCCTAAAAAGAATCCACCAAATTTATGGAAAGGCAGCAAAGCGCTCTGCTCATAGTCTGTCTGTTTCAGCCCAGATCAGTACTTGGTGCAACAAACATATTGTGCTCCCACTTAAAGAAAGTTCTATACAGCCTCATTACAGAGTGCCTAAACTCAGCAAGGAGATCACATGGTGCCATACTCCTGTTGCATTTTATGATTCTTTTTTGTGGTTTACCAGTAAAGAAAGAAAGTGTTAGCTAGAGAAAGTTCCTTGCATACTATTATCAGGAAGAAAAGCTAGCTCAAGAGTTCCAAAATCATTTTAATGCATAAAAAACTTTGATGCAATGAGTGAGGAGGGAAGAACAGTTTTTTCTATGACAATAGAAAGAATAATGTATTACTCTCAAACTGAGATATCATCTTATATTGTCTTTATGTGCAGAAATAATTCTACAGTGCTGTCACCTGGACATCAGTCAATAAAATGTTTCTTTTAACTTTGCTTCACAGGACTGTTTACAACTAATGAGCTCCAAAGTATTCAAGAGGTAATGATTAGCTGAATGCCTACTCTCTCATTTTTAAGCACTGCACAATTATTTATTATGAATAGCAGTAGATGGTCCTCTGTGAGAAAAGAATTACAGGAAAACAAAAGTATAATACATTTAAAACACGATACTATAAAAATAATGTATGCCCATAAAACCCCTGGGATATACAGATATTCCGTTATGTTGCAGCTCTTGTGTTGTAAAATGAAAATCCATGACAGGTACTGCATTAAAACTGCAGTAAAGCAAGTTTTAAGCACTAAAAGGAATCATCTACTGGCTTTTCAGTATAACTCTTCCTTTAAAAATTCTAGAGCCACGACTAGGAGCAAGATCCTTAGGGCTTGACTTAAACTATGGCTTCTTAATATAAAGAGACATTCTAGAGGTTTTAAATCTTCATTAATCTCCAGTACATGCCTGCTTTGGAATACTCTTGGTGATTTAGAAAATCAGTGTTTAAAGGCAATACTGTCGTCCAGGGACACTGGGGAGTAAAGAAATACAGAAGTCTTTTAATTCCTTGCTGGTTTGGTTGTCTGCAAGGCATAATATAGGACATAAGATACGTAGAGAAATCTCTTTGTAGTTACTCCTCTTTTTCCCTTTGCATTGGAGGTGAAATAAAGAAATGACACTGAGAAATATGCAAAATATTACTTTCCTTGTAATGTGCCAGATACCAGAAATGAGTAAACATGAAGGGACAAATCATTTGCTACTAGAAGTAATGCTCTTCCTGGAGTAAATAGACACAAAGTAAATGCACTGTGACTTCCGTTGCTGTGTTTTTCACTGGTTTTCTTCCAAGGCAGTAGAGCAATATGCTACCCCTGGCTAATGAGGTATTTTGAAATATCTCTCTCACTATGTCTAAATGTGCATGTCTCAACAGCTAAAGGAAATTTCCTGAGTTTGGGTGGGGTAACCTGAAGGGAGAAAAACAACCAAACAAGTACATAAATGTTGTTATAAACATTACAAGGCAGAATTTTCACTCAACTCACCTAAACTCCATAGAAGAACACAGATCCTATAGTAAAAAATGAATTTATTTACTGCGTTTTTTCTGTCTTGAATACCACAACCATGGTATAAGCCTTATCAAATGCAGTCCTCATCTCTGCATGAGCAAATTCTCACTTTTTTCCTTAAATTAGGAAATAATATGATGGTATACTATTTTAATTTCAAGTATCTCCAAATATTTTTTTCTCCTAATACTAGGTTCAAGATGCTGCGATGAATTTTGTGTTAAATATCTATTCATTTGAACGGTAGATTTAACCAACCTGAACACATATTTCTCTCTCAAGTATCACTGCAAATAGCAGAGCTTTGATCTGTTATATTGGTCAAAGGAACATTGATTTTTCTTTAACTTTGAGGTTTTGTTGGACATTGTTGAACTTCACTATGCTCCCGTCTAAGCAGTTTAGGCAAAGTGTGAATACCTGTGAGAGTACTGCTTTCAGCTGCATGGATTTGGCCCGAAGCCATTAATTTCCTCCCTGTCCTCCCTCAAGAAACATAATGACCAAAAAATATATTGGACACGAAGTGAACTGAAATTTTTCAAAATGCTTGAATGGGAGTCAACAGCTAAAGAGAGCCTTTGAGTTTCTACTTACCAGATGTAATCAAATCCAATTTATTCCACTTTATGTTCTATGTGGACCTACCCCTGAATGACTAACCAGTCTGAATTACCAAGAGATTTTCCACTTGTATTCCTAGCACAAGACAAAATCCTTACCACATTGAAGAGAACAGAAGTTTCAAAGGACTGTGATTTCATTTCACAATATCTATTGGCACTATGTCCACAGCAAAATCATTGTTGAAGGTACACAACCATCATCAGTCTCGATCCATAATCACTAGTAAAAAGACAAAGAATAAATTCAGGAAGCATTGTAGAACAATTTGTTAGCAATGTAAATAAAAATTTAGCAGTGCCATTATTTTAAAAATCTTGCTGAGTTTTTCAATGCAGATCAATACCATAATGCATCATAATGGCTTCACATAAAATTGTTACGGCGCTACTGAAACTTCACTCCTGTTCATCACTTACAGACTGCCCATGATAATGTCTGTCTGGATTACTTGTCATCTTCTGTGCTAGTGCTAGAAACCATTTCTGAAGAGAGTATGGCCATTTTTCTTTTTTATGCCAGCTACTACCAGGCTAGACTGCAAAATGACCCGCTTCATCTTGCAAGTGACACACACTACTGTGTGTGCTAGAGTGGTGCCCAGGTGTCCTAATGGGATCAGACGTGAATTCTGTTCAGCATCATAGAGTCACAGTGATGCTGTGAAAAGCCACAAGCAGCTTACTCTACAAAGAAGGAAAGAGGACAAAATTAGGGTCTATTTTTTTCTATTAGGAAACAGATGTACAGGAAGATGGAGAGACTGCACCATGGCCACACAGTATCTAAACAGCATTGAAAAGGCTGTAAATCAATCTTATTTGCATTCTGTTTGCTACTAGACCTGTATTTCTCATTCACTGCTTCGTGAACTGCTCTTAACCTACAAGACATTGGTAGGAAATCTACAAAATCAAGGTAAAAAGAGTACTAGTGTGATTGCTTATGCACTCCTAATTAGAATATCAAGGGCAAAACAGAGCTTAAAAAAAAAAAAAGGATCATTCAAATTCTAGCTTAATTTTGTCATTGATGAGACACATCTCTTTGCAGGAGTCGGGTACTCTCCTTCTCCTCCTAAAGAGTTTTGCAGCATGCCAAGACAATTAAAAAGAAGAAAAAAAAAAAGAGTGAGCCCTCCTCATTTCTCCTAAACACATCCCCTCTACTAGCATTATTTTGTTACACTACAACCCACAAAAATATAAAAATGTTATTGGAGGTGCAAGAAAACCTACCCTCTATTGCAAAGCAATGCACCTGGCCCTTGGACTTGTTTACTAAAATGCTGATGTGCCTGAGACTGGACTAGGGGCAAGCAGTATTACCTCAGATTCTTTTTAAAATCATGCTTAATGAAATGTAAATAATCTGTGTTTTACATTGTAGAAAATTAAATGGCATATTCTAATGATTGTGAGTAATTCTAAATAATCTTGCTTTGTTTTACACCGTTTGAGACAACGCCCATGCCAGGCACCTGACTGGAACACTTGTGAAAACTGCAGTGGTTGCTCCTGTCTTAGCTTTACACTGATGGTCCTTAGAGGACCTCTCACTGTGGCACTGAGATGATCTGTACTTGTAAGGCACAAACAGAGGAGCACAAGCCCTGTTTCCTCTAGGGCTGGAGTCACACCTTGGGTGCACTCCCTGTTTTCTGCTGGTTGCAGTCTGCAGCTAATTGCCCAGGCTGTGCTCCCATCCAGATCTGGACACAAAATGCCCAGTTCAGACATGAACACATGGCAAATATTCAGCTACACTCCCATAGCTGATTTTTCAGGTTCTGTTCTTTCACATAGCTGATGCTGGCTTTCCTGCAGTGAAGTAAAACATTAGTCACACGATATCTGTATGGACCTTGGGAAGAGTTGGGGCTCTGCCTGGGGGTAGCTGAGATCTGGCTGCAAAGTTACAGACAGATCACACCATGATAAATTAAATACAGTGTCATTTAGGAATCTTATTATATTGCTTACTATTTTTTGTATATATATTATGTGACATGATAATACATCATGTTATTATTTAGGAATTGTTTTAGAATAGACTTCTTTAAGTGTCTGACTCTCACATGATGCCTTGTATTTTTTTCTTCTACCTGAGCAGCCCTGAGGGAAAGAACTTGGGAGTGAAAGAAAAATTCAGTATGATCCAGAAATCTGTGCTTACAGCCCTGAAAGTCAAGCATAATCCTGGGCTGCATCGAATGCAGTGTGGTGAGCAGGTTGAGGAATGTGATTCTGCCCCTCTGGTCTGCTGTCACGATACCCATCTGGAGCACTGAGTCCAGATCTGAGGAACCCAACATAAGTGCATGGATCTGCTGGAGGAAGTCCAGAGGGAGGCCAGAAAGACAACCAGAGGGCTGGACACCTATCCTAGAAAGCCTGAGACTTGAGGCTGTTCAGCCTGGAGAAGAGAAAGCTCTGGGGAGACCTTCTAGAAGCTTTACAGTACCTGAAGGGGCTACAAGAGCTGGAGAAGAACTTTTCCCAACATCATGCAGTGAAAGGACAGGAGGTAATAATATAAAACTGAGAGAGAGTGGGTTAAGAATGGATATGAAGAATAAATTCTTTACTCTGAGGGTGGGTAGACACCGAACTGAATGGGGTATTGAGCAATCTGATCCAGTGGAAGGTGTACCTGCCCATGGCAGGGGAGTTGGAACTGGATGATACTTAAGCTCCCTCCTATGACTTCATAATAAAATCTACTGTATCTATAACCACTTGTGTGTTGTGGTTGTATTGTCCCTACATCATGATAAAGAAATTCAGCTTCAAAAGGAGAGCACAGCCCTGTGGGAAGTGTTTTGAATGTCTGTAATGCACCACAGCACTTCAGACAAGCATGTTTCAATGCCATACCAAACAGATTTCAAACACTGCTGAATATATTTTCTGAATGTTTCTTTTCATTAAGATTGCTGCCTTCCTCCTGTATTTTAATTTCTCTAGATAAAGAATGCAGACTGCTATTTCTGTGCCAGACTATTTTTGTGAACCAGAGATATGAAATGATCTTTCAATTCACTTAAATATATCTTTTTAAAATATATAGGCATACTGTTCCTAAGGACTTTCTTCTCACAAAGCAAAATCAATAAATAACAAATCTGTTCTCCCGGGACTTTCAAATTGTACTGTTGGTGACTAGCCCTAGATATTTTGCACTGGTTGTAAATTTGCCTTTTAAGTAGCTTCCAAAATATCAAATTTGACTCCTGACACATTTTGGATGATTGAGGTTCAAATTTTAACAGCTGCTGAAGGACCATGGAAATAATTGTGCTGAATGTGTGCAAAACATGACATCTCTCAAGAGAGTGGTGCATTTCTGGTAGGATGAATCAGCCAAAGTCTTCCTCACTGCAAAAATGTAGAGAATAGCTTATTTTAGCTTATTTTTAGCTTGTTTGTCTATCTATAGAAGAGTGGGAGTGGCACAACTGCTCTCATCTGATTTATGAATCAGTCTTTTCTACTATATTTCATATTCATAGTTAGACTGCAACCAGCAGACAAACCAGCCAGTTGAAAGTTTGCTTAACTATCTCAGTCCCATATTTCAGTCATTTTTCAGTCAGTGGGGAAACATTTTCAGTCAGTGGGGAAACAAATAATCAAACTAACAAAAACCCCAACCAAACAGCAACAACAATAACAACAACACAAAAAAGCCAACCCCAGACTGAAACACCAGCAAACAAACAACCTTATTTTTGTGGCAATACTATCTATATTTTTCTACACCTGACTAATAACACATCCAGTATTTATTTTTTGTTGCCAAAAATTAAATATCATGTTGACATTTTTATATACTCTAGCGTTGAAAATTAGAGTATGAAAAAAGGCAGAAATTAAGATGGTGAATGACACCCTTAGGATGCAGTACAAACAGGAAACAAGAACATGATTGAATCAAGATAAAAGCAAAATTTGACCATTTTGGAGGGATTATATAAAATTATTTGTTATACTTTAACTTATATGCATATATGCTGTAATTTCAACATTAAAAGAAATAAAGTAGGTTTTGAGCTATGTTACAAAATATTTAAGGGAACATTTACCTCACTAAACAGCAAAGAGAGATTGGAGAATAAAAACTCAGCAAACTTAACTAACAGTTTTATCAGGAATTTAAAAGTGCAGCCACTTAGAGAACAAACTGAAGTTTCATTTCAAACTTTCTACCTCTCATCTTTACCTATTGAAGCTTTGCCTCATTCTAAAGTGTTTTAAGCACTTCTGAAGGTTATTTTTGATTGTTCACAATAGCCTGAGTTGTACTTCTTTAATAGGATTTTTTTTCCTCCCTCACACTGTAGGGAAAATTTCCTAGTATGGTCTAAATAAAAATTTTTCAAATCAAACACTTTGGAAACCTTTACACATGAAATTTTTGACACCTACTCAATGCATATTAATGAAAAATAAAAATCTATGTATTGCAACTCTTTGCAGGCATTTTAACCCTTTGTAAGAGCAGACAGTAACAGCTGGATGTATTTTAAATATGTCGCTAGAAATACTAATCTTAAACCTGCTTTGATTTGAAAGACAGGTGTCTGTCAAGGAAGGTGGGAACCTCCCTTCGAAAGGAAAATATGACCCCCTTCCCTCAATATCATTATAACTTTGAAATTAAGGGGCTTTCAGGCAAACATATGGAAAGAGGAGTAACAGTTCTTTACTATGTGTAGGACGCATATGGATAACAAGGCAAACAAACAACAAAAGCAGCAACAACAAAGAAAACCAGAAAATCGGCAGCAGCCGTCTCTTCTCCCCTTTGGTGCAGTTCCGCTCACAGCCAGCAGGAGTGCTGGTGGCTCCCGGCCGGGCAGGGCCGGTGCGATGATTTCCCCGCACCTGCAGGTGGCGCTGTGGCGCGGGCTCGGCCATTCCTGTGCGCGAGGGCAATGGCGGGGGAAGGGGCTCAGGGATCCTGGGGTTTCCCCTGAGGCACCCCAGCAGACGGTGAAGGGTCCCCTGTTTGGTGAGGTAGGGTGCTAATAAAGTCCCAGTGCAACAGCCAATCTTATGAGCAGAGCTCCACTTTAAATAAGTGGGCAAGGAGACCTGCTCCTTTTTGATGCCTTTATTGTGAAATCAGCTCTGGGTGAGGGCCCGAGGGGTCACGCACACCGCTGCTGCTCCCTTTGGCAATGTGGAGGAGGAGGTTGGCAACTTTGCTGTGTAGCAGAGCTGGGGCTTCCATCCTCACCAGCGTGCCTACAAAGATGCCTTTGGTTTCATTGTCTAAGGTCCTTACCCTGGTCTAGTTCTTGTCGGGTTATGGTAACAACCTGGAATTACACCGATGGAATAGAAGGACAGTTCTCAAGCAGGACAGGTCACTTAGTCTCTTGAACTGCAGGCTGGCTCGTCTTTTCTAGGGTGTTGTTCCTTTGAATGGGACCATTACATATATGCCTGTGACGTTACCTTCTTCTTAATAACTAGGGCCATTTGGGAAGCAGCGGAGGTAATACTCAATGGATAAAAAAAAAAGGATACAGGTAAGGGACTGTTGGGTAGGGTGATTAACAATGTTGGTAATTAACAGAATCGACGCATTCAACCTGGTGATTAACATTTAATAACCAACAAAAATGGTAACTACTGATTAACTGAGCTAACCTATAAGCTTTTTCATAACACGCTCATGGCAGAAGAAAGCAGCAGGAGATGGAACCCTGCAGTGGGGGTGAATTCTGCCCACAGCAACTGCAGCCTCTTCTCCCCTGTGAATGCCAAGTGCACAAGAGGGCTGGGAGCTGCACCCAACCCCTTTTCACCAGCCCAAGTCTCATGGTATCTCTGCCCTCCCTAGGAGAGTACCTCAGCTATGATGGTAAAGCCAGCTGCATTCCTCCCCCTTCTCCGTGGTTACTTCTTTTGTCTCTCTCAAGTGCCAGTCATTGTTTCTTATCAACAAAATGGGAGGAAATTCCATAAGAGAAAGAAACAAAACAAAAAATCATAAACCCCAACACTTACATTTTAGATCATTTTCAGTTTTTTTGCTTGAGTGAGGATAATAGGTATCGCTAAATTCACTACAGATACCTAAAAAACATTTTACAGAGGAATGGAGTCTATGAATCAGTGTGTCCTTTACTGAGGCAAAAAGGCACAAAGAGCATCTCAAATTAACAATTTCAAAACTTGTACTGAGTTTCTTAGGAGTGAACAGGGAATTCTTAGCAGTAGGTCATCACTGCTGTTAACACTTTTCTGGGTTCCTATTTCAAATACCACAGGTTCAACAGACTGAGTAGCTCATCATAGTAGTTCAAATATTGAACAGGAGCTGTTTCCAGAAATTACCTTCCTCTCACTGTAATACAAAATAATTATTGTAGATATATTATTCCATAGCTTATGAAAACACATTTGAAATAATTTCATTCTTTGAGTCAGCTTTGTGGCAGTCCAAGTAGACCCAGACAGGAAGCAAAGCAAAACAAGAGAAAGCTACAAAAGAAAGGAATATTTTTAATATTTTAATACTTTTAATATTTTTCATTATTGTAAGCACATTGCTTTTTCCATCCAAGTTCAGTGGGAAAAAGAGAAAGCTGCAAAAGAAAGGGACTTTTAATCTTTTCCATTATTGGAAGCACATTGCTTTTTCCAGCCAAATTCATTCAGAAAGTACATCTGTTTTAGCACATTACTCGCTGATACTTTTTTGGTTAGCTGGTTGTTTCCTTTTTCTTCTTGATGAAGTTTCTTCTAAGTGTTCTCTTCTCAAGCCTGAACAATCGCAGCTCCCTCAGCCTTTACTCACAAGAGAGATGCTCCAGACCCTTCATTGTGTCTGGAGCTGCTCCAGGAGTCCCATGTCTCTCTTGTCCTGAGGAGCCCAAAACTGGACACAGCACTCCAGATCTTCTTCAGCAGGGCTGAGCAGAAGGATAGGCTCATCTCCCTTGACCTGTTGGCAATACTCTTCAGAGTCTTTCCAGAAAAACCAGAAAAGTTTCCCTCATTTCTGGACTGAAAGCAGACCTCAATTATTATATTTCCCGAAGACCACCATGTAGGAAATATAGAGAATAGGTCATAAGTGTAGATGTTGCTTTACTCTCCATCGTTGCTTGCTGTTTAGTAAGTTCCAAAATTGCACAGAGACACTTTTGAAAGTCTTCAATGAAGAAGCAGTGTAAATACAGCACAATGTATTCAGAAGATTTACATCTGCAGTGCAAATACTTCACAGACAGACTGAGAGTAGAGAAAAATGTGGAAACTTAAGATTATATCAACATCCCCCAGTTGCAAGTTTTCTAACATGGAGATCTAACTTTTAATAGAAAAAAATTCTCATTGAATGCATGAATACATGCATTTATTTCTTTGATCCAAGTACCCAAGGATAATTCATGAGGCCCTTTAAATACAGTAAGAATCTTTGATTTGCAGACTCTTACGAGAGATAAGGGACCAAATGCTTCATCCATTCTTCCTGCCCACACCTTCAAATATAACAGCTACTAGCTATCTCAGCAAGAAGCAATTGCAGGAGTGTTTATTTTCATCAAATGACCTAGCAGAGCAAGAAACAAGTTTATCAAAGGGTTTTAAGACACAAAAATGTGCTGCTTACTCCAAGTAAATAGATATGCACAAATGTGCAGAGTTTCATTCTGATTTCCCTGCGGTATTTTGTATGTAAAGACTGAATCCATCTCAAATATCAAATTCTAAAATAGTTCTAAAGTTATATACACAATTCTTCATGAAATTTAGTAACAAAACTAGAAGCAGAGTGCTGGGTTCAAGCTACTATAAATTTCACATATGTAGCATATAAAAGTTGCACAATACAGGATTACTTGTATAAATATAACTACACATAAATATGACTATTTGAATTTTAAAGGTCTTGTGATGAGCCATCTGGCCATAGGTGCCCTGGCAAACAGTTTCAGCTGAATCTGCTCCTTTTGCTTGTGTGTTTTCTGTTGCCAAAGTAAGAGAGAATAAAAGCAAGATTCTCACATAAGGGCCATAGTATTGGATCAAAAATAGAGTGGAAAATTTAAACTTATGTTCAAAGTCAGTTTGATTCTGTCAAGAGCTCAATGCAGAGAAACAATCTAAGTCTGTTTCATTTCAATGACCTAAAATCTCAGCTCTTCCTAGATATGTTTAGACTCTACTATAATTTTGACTAACAAAAAAAAAAAAAGAATGAATCCTTATAAATTTCAAAATGTTTACGAGACTGCAGTGGGTTACCTCTGAGTCTGACCAAGATTAAAAGCAGATATCATTTAGATACGGGAAAAGTGTGACCCTTTAAAAAGTCTATGTCTAGTCAACACTAAGAAGATGTGGTGTTCTGATCAATCCTCTCATTAAGAGATTTAATTTGAACTTGACTCTGGCTAAAACTGAGTGTTCAGCACCACTGAATCAAGGAGCTTTACCCGAGTTGGCCTGGCAGTTTCAGGCCAAACAATTTCTCTTTAAAAAATGATGTTATTAAAACACACATTTTTATAGAAAATTACGAGAGATATTTTATTTTATTGAGTTCAGATTTATTTGAAGAAAAATTTTAGCTGAAAATCAACACGTAAATCAAATTCTTATGGACAACCATTTTTCATTTTAAAGCTATGTTTAGTAAAAATTATTAAAGAAAGACGATGTTGACATAAAAAATGTAGGTTTGTGATTATCTAAGTGAAATAATTTTATCTGCTCCCCACCAAAAATTCAGTCTATAATTTTTTTTCTCTAATTTTTTTACTTTTGATTTTATCTTTATGAGGGTATATGATGTATTTTTACTAAATGTGCAGGAGATAAAACTTTATTTTCCTACCTTGTATATTATTGAATCTTATGCACTCTCCCTACTTGATTGATTAATACTTAGACAGTAAACCAATACTCATTTGAAGTTTGGTTGAGTACCAAACACATGGGACCAACAACTGCTGCAATTCATTTTTACACTGTTTACATGGCAGGTCAATTTAATATTATTTCTATCTATACTTTGTATTTTTGATTCTTTTGAGTTGGAGATCTTTATGTGCTCTTCATGTCTATTATTTTCTCTCTGGGTTCTTCTAATTTAATTTTGCCTGCTTTCAATTTATTAACTGCCAACCTGGATTACATGTATTTGCAGAGCTATGATTTTTCTTTTATTTTCTTTCTTTTATTTCAACCTCAAAGCTATATCTATAGTCCTTGTTAGAATGGCTGAGGGACAGTATTCTGGAGCCATAAGGCTTCATAAGGCATGGCACAGCTCACACCCATAAGATTGAAGTCTTTCTTCCTACCAAAGGTAGACTGTTAGAACTGGCTGTTGCAATGGTCATTAACATATGCATTCTGTGACCAGGAACGGAATAGAATAGAATAGAATAGAATAGAATAGAATAGAATAGAATAGAATAGAATAGAATAGAATAGAATAGAATAGAATAGAATAGAATAGAATAGAATAATTTCACTTGCAAGAGACCTACATCAATCACCCAGCCTAATTGCCTGACCACCTCAGGGCTGACCTAAAGTAAAAACCCATATTTTTAAAGGCATTGTATAAATGCCTCTTTTAAACACTGACAGGCTTGGGGCATCAACTACCTCTGCAGGAAACCTACTTCAGTATTTCACCACCTTCTCAGTAAAGAAATGCTTCCTGATATTCAGTCTGAACCTTCTCTGAAGCATCTTTGAACCATTAACATGTCCCATCACTGGATCTCAGGGCAAAGAGCTCAGGACTTTCCTTCTTCACTTCCCTCCTCAGAAAGCTGTAGAGAGCAATGAGATCACCACTCAGCCTCTTTGTCTCCAAACTAGACATGCCCATAGTCCTCAGATATTCCTCATTGGATGCAATTCCTTCCAGCCCTTTCACCAGCTTTGTTGCCCTTCTCTGGATGCATTCAAGGAACTCCACATTCCTCTTGAATTGTACGGCCCAGAACTGCACACATACTTGAGGTGAGGTCACACCAAGGCCAAACACAAGAGGACAGTCACCTCCTTTGACAGCTGATGATGCCGTGTTTGATGCCCCCAGGATGAGGTTTGTCCTCTGGGCTGCCTGGGCACACAGGGCTGGCTCACACTGAGCCTGCTGCCAACCAGCATTCCCAGATCCCTTTCTGCATGGCTGCCCTCCAGCCACTCCTCCCACAGTTTGTAATTGCACCTGACAGTACTCTAGGTGCAGAATTTTGTCTTGTTAAATTTCATTCCGTTAATGTTTGCTCAATGCTCAAATCTATCTAGACCCCTCTGCAAGGCCTCTGGTCTCCCAGGAGACCCAAGAACACCTCCCAGATTGGTATCAAACAGCAAACCTGCTAATGGTGAACTCAACTCCAGCACTGACATAATTGATAAATACATTGAGCAGAACTGCACCTAGAATTTGAGTCTGCCTATTGTCACCCGTCAAATGTGCCAAGGGGAGCACTAATAATTTTATAGAATGGATAGTCAGGAGTTGGCACCCAGGTCCAAGACCTCAGCCCCAAAGTCCAAGGTTATTTCCAAGGAGATACATGGAGTTGTTCAGTAAAGCAAAACTATGATTGAGGTAGTTTTTTTGTTATACAAGCATTCCAGAAAAAGTGGGTAGGCAGGAGTCAGTTCCCAAAACCTTGTAAACCACCAGCAATTTGGCATGTCAGTTAGTAGGATGGACATGTCCTGTCACTCTCTGACCCTGAGAGAGTCCCCTGAACAGGGAAAGCACCAGTGACCACAACTCCAGGGCAGCACTTGCTCATTCCCAGGTATAAATGAGCAGGTGGATATACCTGGCACTTTCAATCTATGAGGATAATGCATACACTATAAATATATATGTTTGATAAGATTTTAAATTCAAAACCTTGCAATTTAAAGGCAATAAGCAGAACTAAATGAGCAATTGTAACCTAACAGGGATATCAATAAGCCAAAGACAAGACACAATTTCCCACCATCACTACTACCACTGTGCAAAGTTCCAGAGCTCAAACACAGTTACTCAAACAATAAACCCCAGAGTCTTCTGCTCTGATGCAAATTACACTATCCATAGAAGACCCTAACTTTCACTGCTAAAATCATACCTAAGATGCTCACAATAGCTGTAAAAATGCTTAACATGGGTAATTTATATTGATTTTAGCAGCAAATATTCACTTGAATGTGCAAGACGCAGGCAGCAGCAAGATGAATTTCCTTTTTTCCTTAATGACTCTTCTTCTTATTTGTGGAACCTTCAGTTAATAGGGCAGGCATTACAATAATTTTATTCTATCTCCTTTGTGAAAGAAAATGCTTTATAGAACCATTCACATTGAAAAGGTATTGACTTTTAACATTTTGGAAGTACATGGCCATTATATAGAAGAAGATTCCTATCTGTGTTTGTGTTCTTGAACTTCCTTGAGTGCCCCATATGTCCTACTCTGCATTGTATGCATGACAAATGCTCGGGGATACACTGGGAATAGCACATAACTCAAGTTGGATCTTTGCCAGAAGCTGTAGGCTTGCTATTTCTTCAGCTGGGGAAATACAGAGTGGGAATGGGATACTACAGTGCTTGCATAAATGCTCATCCTTATTCCGTGAAGGACTGTACAGAACTTACACAAAGATAAACCAGTCTGATCTGACTGTAGATACTTAGGGGAATTTCTGAAAAAATGCATTTTGTCAGCGAGAGGGGAGCTTGAACAAGTCCTGCCTTTGAATCAGATTTCTGGCAGCAGCTCTGATTGAGGTGACCTGAGCCCCAGGTTGCTCTCACTCACAAGTTCTTAATAATGGCTAATTAGGTCTATTACAAAATGAATTATTTATTGAATCGGCACAAAATTAACAGACATAAGATTTCAAACAGACTACTTACTACACAGGAATAAAACAAAAATAATTACTAGTAGATAAAATACTGTGCACAATTAAGGCACCTATATTACAGCTGGCAAAGAAATAGTTTAGATTAGGATTCAATGTAACTTACCACCAAATTGATGGTCCTACACGTTTCCAGGGTGTGTGGAGGAGGCCTCTGCCTCTGTGAAAGTTTGTGTAGCTCTTACAGTTTGTAAAGTAGTGTTTGTCTGTCAGGGATTCCAGTTTATCTCCCCACATCTGTTCTCATGCCCAGTTGTTTATTGGGAATTCTACCCCTGGCACCAGAGAGAGAAATTTCTAACTAGCCAGTGAGGACCTGCTAGTCAAATCACCTGGCCTGGGTTATCTCATCAATTCATGGTGGGGGAAGAATGTCCAGAGCTATCACACTAGCTGATGGACAGTGCTGCAAGGTCTTCTGTGGTAGAGTGGATGTCCTGCCACAGTCAGAATAGCTAAAATTTTTTAGAGTATTTATGCCTATATTTATTTTATTCAACGACATTTCTCACTGGAATAAGACTTACAAAATTTGGAGGACATTTGCAGAGCTAATGAAAGAAGGCACCCCATACCCCTGAGACTACAAATCTGAAATCTGCAGGCTAAGCATACATGGGGATTTGTCATTAAACATTCCAGTTTGGAGCTCCTCCTCTGACATATACATATACTTGGAGGTTATTTGCCTTGGAAGGATAACTACTCTGACAGTCAAATTCAACTTTTGTATGGTATAAGTATAATAAGTCAAGGAGTGATTACCTTGCTTATAGGAAAAAAACCAATCAAGACTAGAGATATGTATATTGATATGTATAACTGATGCTTTAAAAGAACTGTTATCTCACCTGGAAGCATTTTTTTTAAATTATTTGATTTGGTGTGGGGATTAAATATTTAACCAGCACAAAAAATGTAGGTAATTCTGAAAATATTTCAACCACCATTAAGAAGAAAGAGCCTTATTAAATCTTTGAACTCTATTTTATAGAAAGGATACAACTGTAGACTGAACAGAACAAGAAACAGAGTTGTTTAAAAATTACTTCTGCATATAAGGAACACAGCATACCAGCACCCTATGGAGCCATGAATAGATGTCCTTTCTTCCTTTCTCTTCTTTCATCTCTCCCCTTTTGTCATGATTTCTCAATCCACATAAATATCATTGTATATCCTCTAAATACCAGTTTGAGGAGAGGAAGCACTGTTTCCATTTTTCAGAGACACTGAAGAGTAAATTTGAAGTCCTGGGTCACAGAGCAAGTCTGTGACTCAGCTGGGTAATGCAATATATTTTTCAGAGTTTCAGATCGGTCCTTTGTTCACAAAATATTTCAGCCTTCTAATTAAGATGTCACCAATAAATTAAATGCTTTTGGCAGTTGAATAAATATGTTTTCTTTCTTCACTTTATGGATGGCAGAAGTAGTCATAAAAAGTTTCAGGGACATGCATTTGAAAGCTTGGTAATTACAATTTATGGAACGATATAAACCTATAGGTCGCAAAGCAAGACAGTGGATAAAAAAAAAACAAGAGAGAAGTAACAGGTTTCATTAAAACATTACACTGAGCATAAAATATCTGCCCAACTTCTTGACAAGATCTCAACTCATTTACAGCCATTTATGCTGGACAGCAGGTATGCTTTATATTCTGTGGTGGCAGGAAAGAGTTTAGTCCCAGCCAGCTTAGGCAACTCCTATGTGTGTCCAGGCTTATCAGACACCAGCTGGAAAGCACTGCCATACACTGCAGCTCTGGCTTATTCCAGCCACAGCACATGAAGGACCTTGGCACTGAGTAGGCTTCAGAGGAACAGAAAGGAGTCACAAATGCCTAACAGTTATTAATCATGTGAAAGCAGGAACTGGCAAAAAGTTGGTCTATGCTAAGGCAGATTCCTGTTTGGAAAGCTGTGGGCTTTGCCCAGAGGGCTGGCTAGCAATCTGGCTCCAGGGAGCGGCAAAACTTGGCAAGGAGAAACACGCCAAGGAAAACTAATATGCATTTTGCACAGGAAAAAGAACAGTAAATGTACTTTAAAGTATTTTCATATACAAATTCAAATCCTCCTTCCACGTACAGGACACCAGAAGTATTGTCAGCAACAAAGGATGTAAGAAGTACAGGAAACCACAATATGTCCTGTTTTCATTCTGTATTAATACGACTCAATTTGGGTTTACTTTGTGCTGTATTGAAGCACCAAGATTTGAGAAACTGTAAGCACCTGCTTTCTTAACTGCCTTCAAATGTAGCTGTAGGTGGTGCCAAAATCTCTTGGAACTTACTACTGTAGCTAAATAAAGAAAATTTATCCAGCTCTGTATTCATTTGCTCTGTATAGGGAGCAGAGAATTTAGAAGCATGTAAGGGACAGAGTGAAAACCCCAGTGGTATTATTTTAGAGCAAATCAATTAAGTTTTCAAAGTGTCTTCCAGGACCCAAGACGGGTCCTGCTCCATCTCTTCAGTCAGAGTAGTAGTCTTCTTTTCTTTCTGCTTATAAAAATAAACTAGTTGAGGCAAAACTGACCTAAATGAAATGGCTTTTAGTGCCGGTAGAGATTAGGAGGACTGCACCATAAGCTTCTGAGATGTAATTTCCAGCACTAAAGTTGCTACTTTAAAGCTCCTGGATTATATGTAACATAGAACTAAATTTTAATCTGTAAGATTTTTGCAGTTCTGGGATCAGATTCTTTTATCTAGGAGTTCCAAAGGATGTTCAACCTTACAAGCAGGGGGTTTTTTCCCTCTCCTGCTCCTGGGCTGGCAGAAGAAAAGATAAACTAGGTTGCTAATATTTATATAATAATCATAAATTTATTTCTAAATGCTTTTTAAGTTAGGTGACTGTCCTAGTTTTGTATACATTTACAGAAGTGATGCAAAGCATCACTTATTTTGCATCTACGGAAGTGATGCAAAGCTTCTAGCCACTGGAAAGCTGTACACACCTGCATGGAAAACACATTTAAAAGATGAAAGAAATGCGGGAACTTCTTCTTTTCCTTCCTTCCTGGGAACAGGTAGCAAGGGCCGGCCAGCCTCTGTCTCAGCCAGGCCAGGCCGGACAGGCTCTGCCGGGTCCCTTCCCGGGTGCCCGCTGCCATCCTGGCCAGGAAGGGGAGGCAAGGCCTCGGAACCCATGCTGGGCTGGGCTGTAGGTGCAATTCTAACACCTTGCTAAGCCCTGTGAAAAACTGCAATCACTTGTTTTTAAAATTTTAAAAGTTTAATAGTAATAAAATGGTTATAAAAATAGCAATATAATTGGAGTAATAAAAATTTTGGACAATTTGGACAATATGAGACAATAGAAACAAAGAATTACGGATGTCCAGGTACCTTTTTCTGGGCAAAATAAGCCCGAAAAAGGACACCCATTAACAGAGGATTAACCCTCAAAAACAACAGCCTGTTGCGTATTCATACACCTCATACATGATGCATAAATTCCATTCAAACACAGGATTCTGTCTGGTCAGTGTCAGCTTCTTCCTCATAATCCTAATGGCACCGTTAAGCCTGAGCGAGGCAGGAAGTTAGTTTCTTCTGATAAGAGGACAATAAATTCTCTTTCTCTGAAAGATGTAGGTGTCCTGTGGCTGCTATCTTGCTGCAAGTCCTTTCTTAAAAAAAGTATTTTACATAGCATAGTTTCTATTTTGTTATAACCTAAAACTATATTTAACGCACTACTTAAGAAAATTAATACAGCATAACTTTCTAACACAACACATATAATATTCATCTTAATATTTGTGAAAAGCCAATCATACAATACACATTTTTCACAGCCCTGTTCCCCTCCCCAGCCTGAGGCCCATCGTGTGGGATGCAAGAGCAGCCCCAGGCTGGGCCAGAGATTCACTGGGAACCACCAGGCAGGAGAGAGGAAAAACCATCAATCAAGCACCCCCACCTGCTCCGGCCACAAACACCAAGCCCAGCCAGGGTCGGGTGACCATATGCAAGCCCCAGGCAGAGATATTAACTCTTTCAGTACTTCAATCCTCCCTTGACTGCGAGAAAGGAACAAGAAACAAGATACAAACATGTAAAAGAGCAACACAAAAACATCAAAGTCAGTAAAGTAGAAGTAAGGTCCCAGATGGGAGGGAGGAAGAGACCTTGATCTAAAATCCCCTTGTAAAGCTATAAAGAAAAGACTGTTTCCCTATAAGACATAAAAGCATGGGGAGATGAAAAGTTCGAATTCGTATCAAGCAAAGGCCTCCATACCAAAGTAAACAGCTGTTAAAGTAGCTATGATCCTATGAGAAATTTAAACAGAAAAAAGGAGGAGTCCCGTACCCCTGAGAAGAAAAAGATTGCGGTTCCTAGAAATGAAGATGATTTTAGAGGTAGATAATAAGAACTTTTACCTTTAAACAACTAATCTTTAAAACAACACCCCCCCCTAAGTTAACATGACCCATAAACACAGCCATGAAAAAAGCTTATAGAAAATAAGAGGGACTTCACAATTACAGCTGCTATTCATGAAAATATTTGAGAACCATAAGAAAATTATTTTCCTTAAAGAAAAATGCTACAGTGGTGGCAGGGGAGAGGGTGCCACAACTTTCCTGAGAAGCATCCCAAGAAGGACGGATCACAAGCACAGGCATGTCCTTCCCCCAGGGAGTGATGTTCAGCTTCTGCTTCTTCCTCAGGGCAACACAGAGAAAGAGACCGGAGCCTTGTATGGCATTCCACAGGGTGACAGCCTTTATTGGAGAGCAGAGCACTCTTGCAAATGGTGCAAGGGACAAAAGTGCCAAAGAGCCAGGGAAAAATGGCATTATATAGGGAAAGTGAGGGGCAAGACAAATCTTGGGGACCAATGGGGTAAGGGTGCATGGGTGGAGTAAAGGGGAAGGGCCAATGGGTTATAAAGAATCAACACAGGGTCACAAAGTCTTCTGGGAGCTAACCCTAACCAAAAGTTTGTAGTCCAGGGGTTGGCCCTCCAGGGGTATGCAGCAAACCTTTTTCCCTGGGCGGATCTCCAGACCACACAGAAAAATGTCCATAACATTAACAAGAAAGACTTCTCTCCCTAACTATAGAGAGATTATTCTAGAAGTGGTAAACTAACTGAAATTTTAGGGCTTTTTTCTTTACATTGTTAGTAAGGAAAAAAAGGTTGTGGGGGGAAAAGAAGTATTCTGAAAGTTTGTTCTCATTCTTAGAACTCTTCCTTTTAGTTACTGTTAATAAATTTTTCTTTATACGCTTTTAAAGTTTTGAGCTTACTTTACCTTTCTCCTAATCCTACCTCACATCAGGAAGGGAGTGCACTAGTGATTAACCAACACTAAACCCACCACAGTGATGTAAGAATTTCCTCAGTTCCAGCACAAACCAATTAATACAATTTGTCTTTAATCTGAGAAGTAGAGCAGGATACACAGTTTATAAGTTATACATAAAATTTCAACAGAAAGACCAGTTCGTTTGTTCTATTAAAAATGTTCAACTTGTATCTTGTAAGTCATATCATATAATTCCTTTCTCCCTCAGCCAAACCATTGATGTGTCTATGCCATCTCAGTAACTAGAAAGTCTTCAGCACAAATAAAGCCAAGAGAAATCTATTAGTTGAGAAACTGAGATCATCCATTCAGTTGTTTCAGCTTGATAGCTTCATTTTGAACAAAAGCTGTATTCTCTCCTCTCTTCACCTCACAGTTACACCTGAAGAACACATGGGAAGGAAATTCTCCAGTCTAGTTTTCAAGGGGGGAAAAAAAGGCACCCAGAGAAATGTGAGTGATACAAGCAAAACCAAAGAACAAATGTCTGTGGTGGTCACAAGGGCGTGGTTGAAGAGTAGAGTTTTGGATTCATGAGTAGTCCCAGAGGACAAAAGTACTACGTTAGCATCATCTTTCAATAAACACAGGCCTCCAGGAAAACATTTCTGTTACACAAGGAAGTAAGAAGCAAGCTGTGCTACCCCTACTGGGACAGGAAAAATGCTTTCTATTCTGACTTGCTTTGTCTTTATGTTAATAGGAAAACACCTTTGTTTCAGCCAGTGGTACTACATGCCAGAGTACGAAACTATTTTCAGTCCAGACAGTGCAACATATCATGCTACTGAGTATCATGCTACTGAATATTTTCTTCACTTTATTTTTTCAGTCCCAATAGCCTCGCTGGCATATCTAGCATGCAGATTTTTCAGAGCATAAACCCATAAGGAAGTGCAATATTGACACAACTACAGTTACATGGCTCATTAAAATATTCATACTGAATGTAGAAAAGTAGAGCCTAAACCTGTATCTACAGCTAAAGCAAAAAGAGAAGATGGAGATAACAGAGTCCTAATTATGTATGGCTTGGTTTACATACAGTACAGTTGGAGATAACGTGTAAAATTAAAAATATATGTTCATGCTATACAAATCAGAAAAGCACGAAAAGCTAACCAAAATATTTGGGATTCCCAAGGACATTTAAAAATGTTTGCTAACAATATTTTATCCAAACATAAGGAAAAAAACCAAAATCTGGCAAGTCTTTGGGAAGTGTTTTGTTTTCCTTTTTTTTTTTAATAATTCTAAAGAAAATATAAGAAAATTCTGAATGGTAAATTAATTAAATTTTAAATGGTGTTTGTCAGCAGAAAATACAGTACTGTGCAAAAGCATACCCAGAAATTCTAATGTGTTCATTATGCACAGACACTGGTTAAAGATTCATTTCAGGAAACAGAGGCTGTATCTTTGTTTCACCTATGAGATGAAACAAATCTCTTGGCTCCTTCAGCTTTCTCACCTGCAGAGACAAGTTTTTATTGTTTTATGTGGTGGCTGAGGCAGTAATGAAAGCAATACATGGAGGCAAAGTGTTATTTTAAACGTACAAAACTCATGTGTAAAATATGAAATGCATTTGTCACTAGGGAACTTGTTGGGCTTTATGATTCACACCCAGTAAGCTTATTTACAGAATCATAGAATGGTTTGGGTTGGAAGGGACCTTAAAGATGATCTGGTTCCAACCACCCTCCTATGGGCAGGGACATTTCATGAGCTTCATGGCAACAAAAATCTGACTCAATACCAAAATATTTGTAGGCAGCTACATAATACAGAAGAAGCAAATTTTCTGTCAAGTACTACTTTGATCAACTAATTGTAAACTGCTTATTGTAACTATTTAAAAATATGCTTATTTCATTTAAAAATTGCTAGAAAATATAGGGTTAAGGAGAAGAATAGGATTTCACAATGATCTATTCAGTTCCTGGTAAGATTCAGATTTTCATTTCTGAAAGAAAAGTAGAGAATAAGCTTACTAAATTTACAAACTACTCCAAGATACAGTAATGAATGTACATAGTAGCTCAGGATAATAATTCAAATTGTTTCAATTGGAGCTCTAGCCTGAAAAGTGGGGAATGCACTTCAGAATACTTTGAAGGATAGATAGAATCACAGAACTATAGACTCACACATTCATTTTAGGCCGGAAAATACTTTTATCCCTTCTGAAAGGTTTGTAACCATCCAGTGCAGAACTCTAGTTGTGCAAGTCATTCTACCACATTTCTGTGACTGTCCAGGACTTCTCAGACACTGTCACATGAGCTTCAGGGTCCTGGCATCTCCTTCAGCTCCTCCTGAGCTTTCCCTGGTTTGGGAAACTTATTTTTATCTTCTGTTTCTTGAAGAAATCCGGGTTTGGATGTTGCTTTTCAGGAAGATATGGATCAACTGTAGAAAGCCCAAAGATGAGTTTAGAGAAACAGCAGAGGTCTGGAAAATCTGACTGATGAAGACACATTAAAAACATTGAGGCAGGAGACACTGATATGCAAATGTCAAGTGTTTAGTTATAAAAAAGAAAATAAACCCTTTTTCTTGTCATTTATGGGAAGAACAAACAATAGGCAGCTGAAATGGAGGAAGGGAAGTTGAAATTAAACTCAACAAGGCACAGAAGTATTGCAAATCAACATCAATGAAATATATTCCATTTCAAGCCTTGCAACCTTAAAAAAAAACAAACAAACCAAAAAAGTGCCCTTGATTTGATGCAACAAATCCCAGTTTCGTGTGGGTAATGGTCATCATGACATGTTGAGGTATTTACTACACCTATCATCTGTGATTTCTTTTCACTGCCCTGGTCCTGCTGGCCACACAACTGATGATACGATTCCAGAATACCCCCAGTTTTTTGCCTAGAGTGGTGGTGCTCTAGATATTAGGCTTGTTTTCATTGTAATTTTTCAAGAATTTCAGTCATTTTAGACAATTAGGCCAAGGAAAATATATTGTAATTTCCTTGTTGAGAAGTATATGCTCTCTCCACAACCAGAATTCAGTATTTTTTTTTCTTATTTTATTATCCAAAAGTTTCATCCTCTCATGAAGGACCGGAGACAATTACAACCAACTTTATCAGCTACTGTGTTATCTCAGGTGACAGAAATTTATATGGGGAATCAAAAGATTCAACAGTGCTGATGATTCATATGAATGTTAACATAATTAGGCAAATGAAATAAAATAAAATAAAATAAAATAAAATAAAATAAAATAAAATAAAATAAAATAAAATAAAATAAAATAAAATAATAAAAAGCAGAAAGTAAAACTGAAGACATTTCACGCATGCGTGCATATACTCAGAAGACTTGAATTTAAAGAATATACTAAAACAGGTAAAATAAAATTATTTCACATGTTGGAAAAGCCAGAATGGTTTGTAAATTTAATTCAGCCTCTCTTGTACATTAAAACCACGTACTGGGGAAATTTTTACACTGAGTGTTATGAAAATAACCTCATCATACAGAAGAGATCAGGTCTAAGGATGAACTATGGAATGAAACAAGATCTCCAACTACATTCATGGTAGGAAGCAGCAAACACCTAGTGAGCACTGCTGGTGAAGCTCAATCTAATTATATGTTCCTTATTTGATGATTGTTTGACTTAAAACATCGGCAGCCTAAGTTGCAGAGTTGTTGTAAACTGATGGCTGCACATCAAGTTGATGTGAATCATGTGGAAATACATAAATCCTGTCCAGTGTTAGAGAGACAGACAGGATAAATCCCAAATGCACCAAATTACACAATGTAAAAGCAATAGTTCTTTAGACAATAACCTCTCTGACTATCAGTCCCCATCTGTTTAGAACAGATTTTAAAAGGCCATTTATCATGGTGGTGTCAGAACACTGACATTAATGTTTATGAACCATTCATCTGTGAATATGATAAGTCCCAAAGAAAAATCCATGAGGAAAATCAATTTGGTCCCTGTGCAGGTAGAGATTGTTAAGCCAAATGCTACAAAACCATGTTCACTAGAGCAGCATTGTGAATTCTGCAAAAACCCTGTGCTGCGGACAACAGGGAAAGCAACAAGATTAGAACAGGATTAGACTGCATAAATAAAATGGACAAAAATTAAGACAACCTCTATTCTCGGTGCCTCGGGTTTTAGCTTTTATTTTTTCAGATTCTGTGCTGCTTTAATGTGTACTTCTGAGCTTCATATTAGGGGACAGTAAGCTCTCTTCACAGAGCAGGGAGACAAAACAATTCCTTTTCTAGCTTGGGACCAAGGACAAATGATCCAAATTTCAGGCCCAAGAGCATAAACAATGTGGACTGAAAAGAGAAAAACAAGAAGGATGGGACTTCATAATCTAAAGCTATAATTGGACAATTAACTCCAATATGCTAATGGACCAGAACTTATAAAAGTGTGGGACCTCGTGACCAGTCACCCATTTTGTGACCGTTTTGGGTTCATCTTGGGTGCAGCCCTGGTTGGGCTCTTGCACTGCCCAAGGTGAATCCATTGAGGCCTTTTAATAAATCCCTACTTTATTCTATAACTCCTGCCTAGTCTCTGTTCCAGGTCAGCCTTCACAAGGCATCACTCTGATTCCAGCATTTCCTAAGTAATAAGTTACTTAATTTACAATGTATTGGTGTTATTCTAATGTGGATTTATTTTCTATGTACCACCTATAACAGTATACATGAGAAATGTTCCTTACTTTTGAAATAATGTTTAAGGGCAGACTACTGTTGAAAGAAACATAGATTCCATTATCTTATGGCTCTGAAATGCATGAATCCTTCATGTATTCATAATGTGTGTCTCAGAGTAAGAGAACCAGAAAGATTCCTAGTTGTTAAATTAATCTAAATTATTCTGCTCTTAGATGCTGATTCTTCCAATTTCACCAAACTTAATCATTTCAATGTGTGTTTCTTAGTCCACATACTTGCATTTTTTCATCAAGTCCAAGTAATTTTACTTATTTTCCTGAAGAAAATAAAGTTGAAGCATCTGTTCTTAGTGTCTAAAAGAAAAGAACTTATTTACAAGAGGGATAAAGGCCCAGTATAGTGCAAATTGAATAGCTCCATGCTTGTCTCACAGAACAACTGTGAGACAGAACTGATTTTAGGATTTGGCACTTTCCTTCATATTTATGTGAGTTTCACGAATGAGACCTGTGTAAAGAATTAACATAGTACAGATTGTGTCAAACAAGACACTATTTGCTACAGAATCTTTAGTTCAACAGAGAATGCTCAAAATAAGTTTGGTAAAACAGTTTGTTTGGTTCCTTCTTCCCTGTTTTTGTTCTCTTTTTTGTTCTCTGCTACTTCATCAAGTATGAATTAGCAAAAGCAAGTTAACAACATTCAGCAGTCCCAAGGACAAGGATCAGGCACATGTAAAGAAACATGGATTTTCATGTTATCACGCATATTTTTATGTCTCCTCTAAAGTGTGTACTACAAAAAAAAAAAAAAAAAAGAATTTCAGAAGCATTTTGAACTACTGAATACTCAGAAACAGTATGAAGATGGAGAGACACAATCTGTGTTTATCAAAATGCATCTATAAATCATCATATAATCCAACAACATGAGCTCTGCTATCCAGTGCCCTTATCAAAGGAACACTCCCTGTGAGTCTGAGTTACATAATTCCAACAAAGCTTTTCTACTTAAATAAACCACTTAATATATTTAACAGAGTACTTACATTGTGCTCTAAATCTTAGAAAGGTAAGAGTTATCCAGTGCTTTTTATGATTCCTGTGCGAAGCAGTTATCTGGTAAGTTTTTGTTTTAACACAGTTTTTACAAATTATATTCACTAAATCACTTTCTTTCAATATTTTGATACAATGACATTTTTTTGTGTGTGTTTTAACCTATTCAGAAGCAGCCAGTGGTTGTGGAAATTCCTAACTAGTGTGAAGTGTTTCAGGGTGCAGTACTGACCCCTTCTTACGGCTCATTCAAAATTCCTTTTCAGTATCCTATGGTGTGTGGCAAGGATGCTGAAATGGACTAATAAATTACCATCCCTCTCACCCTCACTTCTGCCTCTTCTTCTATTTTTAGATACTACAACTATTGCATTATCTCAAAATTCAGATGGCTGCTATTGCAGGAATGGGTCATGACTTCCTGCAAAATCCAATTGCCTTCTTCCCCTAAAAATAGTAATAGAAAATGTACTGAGAAAAGGGAAAACAATGTCTTTGCCATACACTGCTTCCACATACCTTCAGTAACCAAAATTTCAAAGAAATTACTTTTAATTGGTTAATCTTCCCATAGCCCAGGTTATTCAGGGCCCCATCCAACCTGGCTTTGAGCACTTCCAGGGATGGGGCATTGCGTTGATTTTTTGCAGCAACTTTTATCTCCTATGTTCCATAACAAATACACACACACCAAGACTTTAAGAAACATATTTCAAGACTGACTCAGGTTCAAAACAGCTCTTGCAAACAGGTCTTCCCAAGCACCTCTCTCCTTTAAAGTACTGATGAGGAAGAAAGAAGGTTTTACAAAGCATTTGCAGTGTCCTAGAGAACAAGACAGACACATATAGAAAATAAAGGACTATAAAAGACCTTGAAAAGCATATGTTAAAAGAGAGAAAAAAAGATTAAAAGTGTCCAGTGTAGGAGAAAGAATGTTAACAGGTGACAAGTATGATACATAAGGGAAAGAAAAAAAGAAAGAAAACCATTTTACCAGTCTAAATAGCTGCCTTTCCACTTTATTTTAATCCTTACCTGTAGCTGGTGCAGTAAGGTCATGAACCTATAAAATTACTTGTTCTTCATATTATCTCACCAGGTAATACCTCAGCTACATTGAAAGAAAGCCACTTGAACACTTCAATGGTTCCATCCAGTCAACACCTAGCTATAAATTTAGTAAACTGCACAATAAGCTGAAAATTACCTTTCTGTAGAAAAGAATCTGTTCTTCCCAAAGCTTCCACAGTGCTATTGAAGTATTGGTGTTCGGGGAGAAAAAATCTAGGCTGTTTTTAAAGGATCTTTGACAACACGTTTGGATGATATAGAGGCTCAGTTCTAAATTTTTTTTTTTTCATATTTAATGTGTTATCCCCACATTTCTGTCTGCAGGAGGCGCAATACCACCTAAGATATAACAAAACTAAAAATGTTGGCTCAAACAGAATTTGCAGAGATAGTGTGGCAGTCACCAAAGATAAACATTTTGTTGCAGGTTTATTTTCAATACTAAATTTTATTTCTGGACAAATCAAACTTTTTTACCCACAAAATTCAATATTTGTCTTTTTGCTTTATAATCTAATATTTTTCTCTAAAAAAAAAAAGGAAACATACACCAAAAAACCAAAACCAAGTACTGCCTCCCAGCTTATAGACTAATTTCAATTTTATAAACTAATTTCAAGTTATAACATCACTTGGAAACAAAATGTTTTGACTTTCCAGAAATCATAATTTGGAAAATGACAAATGCAAACAGTAAGTTCTTCCCAGTGATCAGAATTATTTTTCAAATACTACTCAGAATTGCAAATAATCTTACTTTTTTTTTTTTTTTTTTTTTTTTTTTTTTTTTTTTTTTTTTT
>LTAT01000004.1:77667333-77689606 GCA_003286495.1 Chlorodrepanis virens
ACTAGATCATGGCACTAAGTGCCGTGTCCAGTTGTTTCTTGATCACCTGCAGGGATGCTGATTCCACCACCTTCCTAGGCATTCTCTTGCAAAGTTTAACAACCCTTCCAGTGAGAAATTCTTCCCGCTGTCCATAAGGAGCTTCCTCTGTGCAGCTTGAGGCTATGTCCTCTTATCATATTATTAGTTGCCTAGGAGAAAAGGCTGACTCCTACCTTGCTACAATCTCCCTTCAGGCAGTTATACGGAGTGATAAGGTCTCCCTGAGCCTCCTTTTCTCCAGGTTTAACAACCCAGCTCCCTCAGCCTCTCCTCATAGGACATGTGAGGAGACTCTTCACCAGCTCCCTTGACCTTTTCTGGACACACTCCTGCATTTCAGTGTCTTTCTTGAAGTGAGTTGCCCAGAACTTAGCACAGTAGTTGAAGTGTGGCCTCACCACTGCTACTAACATGGCTGGCTATCCTAAGTGGATTTAAAATTAAAATGATAGAATGAGATAATGTGCTAGAACACAGTGAAGGAATACAACTTTAATGGTTGCACTTGATGAACTTAGAAATCTTAATGATTTATGATTTGTTTCTGCATTTTTATTATCCGAAGGTAAAATAGCACTGGTCTTTTGTAATATAATCAGCATGAATTTGCAATGATTATATTGTCATTGTTGTTTAATCTGATTTTATTTCTAAATTAACTGCTTTAATAAAGTTAGGGTATTGTTTGTTCTAGGTAGAAATTTAAGAGCCTTATTAATTTTGAAAAAATCTGAAGATCAGATAATTTTTTTATTTGGAAAATGTTTTTATTTTATATTGGGGGTTTGCTTTCTTTAGGCCATTATCATTCTTCCTTTATTAATTTTGTTTTCTTGCAGAATTTATTTCCTTAATAACCTTACGAGAATCCTTTAAAGTCCCTCCCTATTGAATTCAAAACTAGTCTGCAATAAAATAAAATAAATAAATAAAATAAAATGAAATAAAATAAAATAAAATAAAATAAAATAAAATAAAATAAAATAAAATAAAATACCTTTTAGCCAATTTTGCTTTGAAGGGTATTTTGACAGTCCAGCATTGCCACTTATGTTCCATTTTGCTGAGTCTGGATGTGCATGAAGCTTCCTAGTTGTAATTGTTTTCCTATATCTGAATGTTACAAAACACCCTTTTTTTTGTTGGATTCTTTTCAGCTTGTTGGCCTTTTCTGAAGTTATACCAGGCTATGCAACCAGTTTATACATCTGGAATATAGTAAGTTGTAAACATTTTCCACTGTGTTTGAATTTAGGTTTTAATTTCAATGATTGCAGAATTACACAGCCTTTTTTAGTTTTGTTTGTGGGTTTCTTGTTTTTTTTGTGGTTTTGTGTCTTTAAACCATGTTTTTTTTTTCTTCTGTCAAGTAGCATACAGTCAGAAAATCTAAGTCGAATCTGCATTGCTATAGACCCTGCCCAGCTTTTGAAAGGAGATATTATGGTGAGTTAATTGCATGGAATCAAAATGTATTGACATGACATTTAGTTTACAGTTTCTGGCCTTGCTTTTTTTTTTTTCATCAAAAAAATTATTTGATGAAATGCCTGGAAATACTACAGAATAATTTAGGTTAATTTAGTCATCATTTTTGTCTTTCATGCGAATAAAAAGTCTTGTATAACTCAAACAAGAAAGTTTTTAGGAGGAAATTGTTTTCAAAACAATTGCTCTCAGCATTCTCATTTTATAGCATCACCAAGTCCAGTAAGGTCTGTTTTGCTCTTTTCTTTATAAAAATTACTGTGGGGAGTAGTTGTAATTTGGCATTAAAATATTTTGCCCTCTAATTTGGCAGGCAGTGTGCACAACTGTAAAACTATCTGCTATAAAGAAAATGCCTAAGTAATTCTAAATTGTTCTGGCACTCAAAAAAGTGCGATACCGAATAAGGGATAGATAATGTCCGAGGTCTGGCCAGGGTTAAATTTTGCAGTAGCCAGGCAGGGCATGGTTTGGACCCAAAGGTTATTTTGTATGACCTCGTGTTATTTTTCAGGGATAGGGGGAGGGCTTCCTTCCTGGTCAGGTAGCGTGATGGAGGGAGCGCTCAGGTATTTCTGGGGTTTCTGGGAGGTAGGGGGGAGGAAGAATAGGAGAGGTCTGTGAGCAATTATGTGTGAATTGTCTAGGTTTTGTTTACTTGTACTCTCCATCACTTGTATTGTTGCTGTTACTGTTTGTGCATCCAGTTCTCCTCTCCAGCCTGCTGCAGGGGAGAGGGGTAGTGCTTGAGCAGCGTGTGTGGTTTGGAGTGTTTCAGTGGGAACACTAAATTGGAAAACACCATTTCTGAACCACAGTAGTCTTATTTGGCGCCCAGTGTGAGGCACGAAAGGATAGGATAGCAACAGGTCTGCCCTGAGTGGATTTGCAACAAATTTCATCTAAGTGTTTTGTTGCATTAGGTCCAGAGCCACTGGTCACAATGTTGCTTAAATTGTCCATGTAGTGTGGTACCTAACTATATATATTTCCATGCCTCATGATGTTTTTCAGATCAGGGAGAGGGATCAGGATTGTTTTCTTGGTGTACTATGTGATACAAGCTTACAATGTGGTCACATCAAGGACAATGAGGGTCATTTGGATGTGTTTTGAGTACTGCTCTCCTGCCCTGACCTCCAGGACTATCTTTGGGAGTCCATTTATAATCATACCTAGTTTGTGGGGGGAACAGGGGAGAATGATTTTCCCCAGCTTTTCACCTCCTTTTTCTCTTTCAGACCTCTTACAACAGTTTTTGAAAATTTTGAATTCTCCTTGGATATTTAGAAAAGCTTTTTATTGTGGCTAGGTCTGCCGCCTCTCCTCAGTCTGGTCCACACCATGTTAGAGTTACTGGAGATTTTTAGGAGGGTCTTTCAGAGATATGCCCCCCAGGGTGGGTCGACATGAGTGACATGGAAGGTAGGAGAAAATGGGCCAGCTTCTGAAGGACTATTCTGCTTCAATGGTTTGTAAATTCACCCCTGAACAACTACAAGACTCTGTTGAAATGATAAAATATGCAGAAGAAGAAATGCTGTGGCAGTTCCAGAGAGGAATAAAGTTATGCAATGTGCTGGGCTCTGGCTGCACTTTATTGGACACTGCTCATTACCAGACAGCACCCTCAGGGGGAAGGGAGGAAAGCATATAAACAGGCACTCTGGCCATTCAAACTGCAGCTGAACCAGGGGAGCAACATGTGCTGGTAGCAGTTGCTCCTATACAGGAGAAGAAATCCAAAACCGAATCAATTGGCATAATGAGGGATGAAGAGGCAGTAGGGCACCCCACAAGAGGAAGAAGCAGGGCACTCACCTGATCTCTGTCCCTGGATTAGCTAAGAGGTATGAGTAAAGATTTCAGCCACCAGCTGGGTAGCCCCTGGTGACATGGCTGGTCTAATACTAGGATATTGTGGCCCACGATATGAAACCAGATTGTAGTGAAGCCAAGCAACTGGGATGTATATCCTAGAATGTGTACATTGGGATTGGAAGAGGGCAGCGTCTCAACCTCAGGAGGTGACTCCTGTCAAGTATAGGGAATCTTGTATCTTAACAAGGGTGATCTATTAGTGCAGTGAAACAAGTGGAACACTATGGAGAAAGGTATCCAGTGCTTTAGAGAATTAGCTGTGCTGGAGGTACTTTATAAGGATTCAAATAATGAGCAATTCCCTATAAATCCAGATGAAGTCTGGTGTACACAAACACCACATGTGGTGGAAGTTCCTAGGAAGTGCACCATTTCTGTATATGAACTCATTGACAGTGATGTCATGGAAAGAAGGTGAACAAAGTGTGGATAATTTGGTTGCCAAACTCTGGCTATGTGAAGAAAGTATCTCTTCCTCCCTATGGGCCTGCATCTTGCCCATGGAAAGACTGTCCCACGACCTCCTGCAATTCAGAGAGGACTACCAGCAATTTAAAGAAATGTCCCATGCCCTGCCAGTACAGACCAGTCTCTGCTGTTAGCAACAAGTGTTGTCCCGCTCAAGAGAGAGAGTACACACTACAAAGTAACCTGTGGTTTTGCCTGCATAACCATGGAGAGGATATATGGAGGTGGGATGGAAAACCCACCTCTGTCCTTGCAGCACGGGTGTGTGAATTGAGAAGAAGCACAACTACTGCAGAAAATTCTTCAAGGATAAATCCTGCTCCAGTTTCCAGTGAGTAAGACCTCAGAGAGAATAGGAAGACTGATGCTACTTCCAATGTTCTTGAAGGGATCTCCATGCTTACAAGAAATAAGTAACAAGTACTGTTACAGGAAGGGCCTTACCTTCAGCCAGGTGTGAGAAAGGGACAATCTGATTTATTTGACTTCATGGATCCCATGGCCTGAAACATCAGACCCACATGAGTGTAAAGTTTTAGTTGACACCAGCATACAATGTACCCTGGTGCCTTTGAGATATGTAGGGGCAGAATCTTTTGGTGTTTCTGGGGTGACAGCTGACTGTAATGGAAACTGTAGTGAGCCTGACTGGGAATGAGTGGCAAAAACACCCAGCTGTGACTGGTCCAGAAACCCTGTGCATCATTGGCATAGATTACCTTAGGAGAGGGTATTTTGAGGACCCAAAAGGGCATCACTGGCCTTTTGGTGTCTCCACAGCTGCTGTGGAGATGGAAGAATTTGGACAGCTGAACACCTTGCCTGGTCTCTCAGAGGACCCTTCTGCTGTGGGACTTCTGAGAGTCAAGAAACAATAGGTATTGGTCACTGCCACAACAATGTACCCTTGACAGTAGCCCAACAAACCCAACAAACATGACACCATGATTTGTCATAGCATGGCGGCCCTGGCCAGGTAATAATTAACACTGACTCCATGATTCCAGAAGGCTGATCAATTGCTTTATTATACTATACTTATTAAGAAAAACATATCCCTTACAGACAGTTGGATACAAGTGGACTCTTTTGTCCTTGAATCCAAACCCCATCACCATTGGCCAGTTAAGAAATCACCCTTTGGTAAACAAATCTCCATAACACATTCCACATGTTCACAACAGGTGCAGCAAGTGAAGATAAGCATTGTTTATCATTCTTTTCTCTGATCTTCTCACAGCCTTCCCCAGGACAATGCCTGGGAAAGTTGTGCCTATTGCTCTCTGTGACCAGAGAGTGGCTGCCACAGTGATTCCCCATGCATGAAGTGATTCATCCTCCAGAGAGCCAGGGAGTAGTCAGCAAGACTTGCTCACCCTTTATGAGTCCTGTATGGCCAGTGCATAAGTCCATTGGAGAGTGGACACCACTTTCGAGTGCTGCTGTGCTGAGCATGCTGGAACTTCACTGTGAACTGGAGTCCAAGGCAGCAACATGGTGTCACTTTTCACATTGCAAATGCATTTTCCTCCGTTCCTTTAGCAGAAATGTGCAGGCAACAGTCTGATGTTACATGGAGGGGTGTCTAGTACACCTGAAACAGACTGCTCCAGGACTTGAAATAGCCCCATTACTTGGCATGTACTGATCCAGACTGAATTGAAAAAGGGCAAGGCTCCAGAATACTTGCAACACATTGATGCCATCATTCATTCTGTGGGGTTACACAGCAGAGGAAGTTTTCGAGAAAGGCAAGAAGATAATCCAGGTCCTCCTGAAGGCCAGCTGTGCCATAGAGCAGAGTAATGGACCTGCCCAGGAAATTCAGATTTTAGGAGTAAAATGGCAAGATGAGTGTTGTCAGGTTCTCAGGTTCCAATGGATGTAAGCAAAAAAAATGGCAGCTATGTCCCCACCAACCAGCAAGAAGGAAACACAGTCTTTCCTGGCTGATATAGGTTTTTGGAGTATGTATTTTCAGATTTTAGATAGATTTTAAGACCTCTCTATCAAGTGAAGAAGAATGATTTTAAGAAGAATGATTTTAAGTGTGGTCCTGAACAACAACAAGCTTTTGAACAAATCAAAACAAAAGACTGCTCATGCAGTAGCCCTTGGGCCAGTCAAGACAGGATAAGATGTGAAAAGTGTGCTCTATATACTGCAGCTGGGGGGAAAATGGTCTTTCCTGAAGTGTGTGGCAAAAGGTATCCGAGGAGACCTGAGGACAAGCCCTAGGGTTCCTGAGTCAGGAATCCAAGGCCTGCTACACCCCTACTGAAAAAGAGATTGTGGTAGCTTATGAAGGGGTTTGAGATGCTTCAGAATGATTGACATCAAAGCACAGCTCCTTCTGGCACCTCAGCTGCCAGTGCTGGGTTGGATGTTCAAAGGATATTTCACACATGCCACTGACACTTCATGGAGTGAGTCATGCTGATCACATGGCTAGCTTGAATAGAAAACTCCAATTGCCCAGGGATCTTGGAAGTCAGCACAAACTGGCCTGTAGGCAAAAATTTTGTACTAACATCAGAGAAGCAGGAGGAGAAGGTGACATGCTGAGGAGGTCTCACTATATAATCAGCACCAGAAAATGAAAGCAATATGCTCTCTTTACCAACAGTTCATGCTGTATTGTAGGGATATATTGAAAACAGAAAGCTGCTGTATGGAGTCCTATGTGACAAGTTGCAGAAGCTGTTGAGGGACAAGGTAGATCAAGTCAGGTCACAGAGCTGAAGGGCATCCAGTTGGCTTTAGGTATCACTGAATGAGAGAAATGGCCAGCACTCTACCACGGATGGTGTACACATGCATGGTGGCAAGTGCACTGTGGGGGTGTCTGTACAAGTGGAAAAAGATTTATTGGTAGCACAGAGGTAACCTATCTGGCCTGTTGAATTATATCAAGACATTGCTGCCTGGATAGAGAAGTTGGCTGCAAAAGTACCTCATGTAGATACACACATACTGAAAAATCAGTCTACTGAAGAACATTGCAACAACAGGTGGATCAAGCTGCTGATTAAAGTGTCTCATGTGGATCTGGACTGGGAACATAAGGGTGAATTATTTTTGGCTTGGTGGGCCCATGACACCTCAGAAAATGAGGGAAGAGATGCAACATACAGATGGGCTCGTGATTGAGGGGTGGATTTAACATGGGCTCTATCTCTCAGGTTATCTATTACTGTGAAATGTGCTGCAATCAAGCAGGACAAGCAGGTAAAGCCCCTGTGGTACAGGGGACAATGGTCAAAATCTAAATATGAGGGGGTCTGGCAGATTGACTGCATCACACTCAGGCAAACCCACCAAGGCAACCACTACCTTCTTAAAATGCTGGAAGCAACCACTGGAGATGTACCTTGTGCCTCACGCCACTGACAGCAGCATCATCTTGGGCTTTGAAAAGCAAGTCCTGTGGAGACATGCCACCCCAGAAAGAAGTGAATTGGACAAGGGAACTGATTTCAAAAATGGCCTCATAGACACCTGGACCAGAGAGTGTGATATGGAGTGGGTGTATCATACTCTTTATCATGCACCAGCCTCTGGGAAAACTGAACATTACAATGGACAGTCAAAACCATATTGAAAACAATGGATGGTGGGACCTTCAAACATTGGGATGTAGTGGAGGCCACCTGGTAAGTTAACACGAGAACTGTACCAATTGAGCTGGCCCTGCCCAATCAAAACCTCCACATACTGCAGAAGGGAATAAAGACCCTGTGGTGCATAAGGAATATGTTAGGCAAGACAGTTTGAATAAGTTCTGCTTCAAGCAAAGGCAAACCCATCCATGGGGTTGCTTTTACTCAGGGACCTGGATAAACTTGGTATGTAATGGAGAGGTACAGGGGAAATGTGGTGTGTACTTCAAGGGGATTTGATTTTTGGGTGGGAACAGTAATATTAAATGGTATAATGTTGGTTGCTGAATAACATTGCCAGTGTAAACAGTGAGAACAAACAGTGGCAATGGACTTCTCCAGATACACCAGTCATGAGCTCCTGTTGCATCTTGCAACCACCCAACAGCCCACCAGCCCTTCTGCCTTAGAAGATACCTAGGAGATGGAAGTGATAGTCATGAACTGAATTAACTCAGCAGACAACTTGGAGGGATTGGGCCAGTGGCTATGGAAATGATACCTGTGCTTGTGTGTGTGTGTGTATGTACATATATGTGTGTGTGTGTGTGTGGGTGTGTGTGTGTGTGTAGATGGAAGGTGTGGGTTTTGGGCATGATTTAGATGGCATAGAATAAGGGGTGGATAATGTCCTGGTCCTGTTCAGGACAGGTTTAATTTTTGCAATAGCCAGAAGGGGCATGGCTAGGACACAGAGATCATTTTTCTATACCACCTTGTTTCATTTTTTTGGGATGGGGAGGGGCTTCCTTCTCGTTTGGATTGTATGGTGGAAGGAACATTTGGGCGCTGTTGGGGATTCTGTGGGGGGGAGGTTTGAGCAATCGCATATGACTCATTCATTTGTTGTTGTTGTTGTGGTTTTTTTCTTGTACACTCTGTTATTAGTATTGCTGCTGTTACTTTTCATTGTCTTATTTATCTCAGTCTGTCATTTATCTTTTCTGCCTCCAGTTCTCTTCAGCCTGCTGCTGGGGTGAAGGGGAGAGGGTGTGGTCGAGTGGTGTGTGGTTTGAAGTATTTCAGTGGGAATATTGAATTGGGGAATAGCATTCCTAAACCACAACAGTGTCCTTGGTATCAGTTTTTTTTTTTTATTTTCCCTCCCTATTCAGTTCTGTATATTGTTCTTTTGTTCTTTCACTGTAAATGGGAGAAACAATTTTTAAATATGCTATTATAAATTGGCATACTCCGAAAGTTTGAGACAGTTTCAAATTAAGGACATTTTGTTAGTTTTTGGAGGACTGTTGGTGCCTAAGGAAATGGGATAGATCACAACAGAAATCAGTCTGAGATAAACTCAGTATCTCTCAAATGAGATTTTAGAATGGAAAAAGAGCATGTAGCTTTTCAGTAGTGCATCATTTTAAAAGAGATAGTATTCCTTAATCTCATGCTATTATTTGAGATAATTCTGAGCAAACCAGTGTCTTTTTCAGCATTTCAGTATTTCCTAAACAAAAACTTCAGTTCTTAATATTTTTTATTATATCTAAGCAAAATCTTCAGACAAAAATAATGATCTGTAAGATGCTCCACCTCCAATTCCTAAAAGGTTTAACTATTTGAAATGTATGTTTGTTTGTTTGTTTGAAAAAGGTAAATATCCTTTCTTGCCTTAGTTTTAGGGAATTTGTTAACATCATGTGAATAGCATGTGGTGCTCCAGAACAGATGCAGCTGTTGAAACGCTGCATTGACATCTGCAAATGCATATAGGAATTTTCCAGCATATTACCGTGGCTTGCATTAATTCTTGATTATGGCATAAAAAGGTAATGAAGTCAGAATTCAAAGTTATGCTTAGACTTCATTGAAAGTTTTTTATGCATACTAAGCACTAAAAGATGTTTTTAGTCTGTGGATATAGAGGTAAAATATTACTGATTGTAAAAGAGAACAGATTTTCATTAAAAATTACAATTCTCTGTAGGTAAGTTCTTTGGGGCAAAAATTAAGTTAACTTTAACTTAAATTAATTAAAACTTTAAATTATTTAATTTTAAGCTAATCTAGGTTAAATCCAAGGCTGGTGCTTTGAATTAGAAAGTAGAAAGGAGGAAGTCCCTCTCTCATTCAGCATTTTTATAAATGAGATTATGTAAAAGACAGTACATTTTGAATAAATCCTACAACTGTGTAAAGCCAAAATTTAAATTATGTATTAATGTATATAAACTTAAAGATGCTCTTTTCAAGTGTTTTTGCTCACATAATACAATTACATGGAGTTATCACAGTTACTTCCATACTAATTCTACATTTTGGAGCAGGTTAATGTGGGAAATAGACTTGTAGAGACCCATGAGGGTAGTTTTAGATGATTAGCTTTAAAGCATCTACATCATAGTGTGGCAAAAAGCTGATAGGCCAAGAAACACTTATAGTGTATTTTAATTAGGAAATAGCTGGCTTCTGATTGTGATGGCATGAATTATAACATCTGTATTGTCTCAACCTTCTCAGCAGATTGAAAAGAAAATAAAAATTTTTAAAACGCCTCTCAGTTGCCCAATCTCTAGATGATTAAAAAAAAAAATTCTGACAGATTAGTTCTAATATCACTCATCAGGGCTTTCTTAATTCTGTTTCTGTCCATTTTTCACTTCCAGGCAAACTTGCCTTTTTCATCCTTTATGATGGTGTTTTGTCTTTACAGAGTTGTTTGGCATGCTGGAGATTGAGCGCTTGTTTATTGACTCAAGCAGTCCAACTGTTACTCATACCTTACCTTTTGGTAATTAAAGTGGTCAATTCATGCTGGTAGTTGTGTTGGACTAAAAGGAAGTAGATCCCTTTAACAGGAGTGTGTACACAATTAGTGCATGTAGAGCACTGTCTAAAGAAAGAAGCAAATACTATTTTGCCTGGTATTGCCAGTATACTGTAGGGGATTCTCTTAAAACAAAGTAACAAACAAACAACCTCCTTGCTTTCTGATTAAATAGAGATTACATGCATAGAGGATCACCCAGCCCTTATAATGGCTTAGGAATATGTCATTTGCATACAGAATACTTGACAAGAAAACATTTCTGGTATATGGGCTGAAATATTTCAGAAGTTGTCCTGTGTGGCAGGTATATGGTGAGTGCTGATTAACTTCTGGAATTTAGGATATAATGAGGTTACTATAATGAAGGCTAGATAGTAACATCTTGTTAGATTTTTCAAATTCTGTAGTGAGAAGAATTTAATTACTATGTTTTAACCCCAACTTTCAGAAGCATCCTTTGTAAGCTCTTACATTTTTCTTGCATTATTTCATTTGAGTAACTCTATGCTCTTCAGTTGTTTGGCATTTTCTATCTAGGATGCTTTTCTTATTCTGACTTTAATAAAAGTGATATTTGTTCTCTTTTAAATGCATTTCAGTAATATCTGCTTTATCATAAAATCCTGATATAATCAGGATAGTATAACAAAATTTTTAGTCCTGTGACTAAGGTTGCCAAAATTTTTACATATACCTGTAAGAATGCTGAGTGCCTTTGCATGACAGTAGAGTCAGAGAATTAGTAGGTAAAATATCCATAGGTTTTGTGTAAGGGAAACTGGTGTTAGAGAATGGGTATGGTGTTCACTTTTAGCAACTGAAATTCATACTCGATGTTTTTGTAGAGTTCTTGTTCTAGCCAAGGTGTGAAAACTACTATCAACTTCCTGCAGTAACTTAAAATAAGATCCTATCATTAGAGCAGGTTTTTTACAAGTCCTAAAATAGATATAATCAGCTTGCAGGCTTGCTTTGAAAAAGTCCTCATATTCTTCAGTTATTTTGAAAAGAGTGTGCTGAAATTCATTAATTTGGTAGGGTAGAAGTCTGTATACAGGTCAGCATTTCAATATTGTACACATATTGTGTACAGTATCACAGATATTGTCATTGTGCTCAGAACCTGCTGATGGGTGACTGATAATGATGGAAATAGTGATTATTATTTTTTACATATCTGGAAGTACCCTGCCTTGGACCTGTGTAATCTTAAAGGATTGAATAACTCATACCCAGCTTGTTCCAACATCAGAGGAGTCTACAATAAATTGTGTTGTGGCTGCTTTAATTAGCAACTAATGTATACACGTTTGTTCAGAATTGTAAGAAAATACTGTCTGACATAAAATATTTCTCTGTCTTTCTAGATAAAGTGTTATCACAAAAAATACAGGTCAGCTACTCGTGATGTGATTTTTCGCCTTCAGTTTCACACTGGAGCTATTCAAGGACACGGCTTGGTGTTTGGCAAAGAAGATTTGGATCATGCCAACAAAGGTACTTGTCTTCTGTGGTTGGTTGGATGTGTATATGTGCGGGCATCCAAGCATATGCATGTGATGATCTTTTTCAGCACCCATTTTCAAAAGGATTCTTTTTTTTTTCCCCTTACTTATTTTTGGGGAAAGGGAGACTGCTTGGAGTTAGTTAAATTTGGTGTGTAATACCAGTAAAACTCTAATGACAGGAAAAGCTCTTCAAGCAACTTGTCAGAATAATTCAGATACTCCTACACAGTCCTTATCACCTTCTCCCTCATTTAAATGGTGACTGTCTTTGTCACCATTGAAGGAAATAAGAGGAGCTAAATAATTCTCTTTTCTGGCTAGTGAAAACAGTCATAAAACCTGATAATGTGTTTGTGACATAGTCTAAGTCTTTTAATATGCTTCAGAATATCAAAGAATGGACACAGTTTTCAGACACACTTGAAAATGTGTCACACTATTCCTCATATTTTCCAGTCCTCATATTGTCAGTTTTATTGTGTTTATATGCAGGATTAGAACTTCTCAGCCTATGTTCCTAGCAAACTAAAATCAAGTACATTTTCCTTCAGCGTGCAGCATAAGGATCCAAAAAGTTTTGTGGTCAAGTATTGTGGTTTAGGCAATATTGGGAACAACTTTAATTTTCCTGGGTGTGTTTTCTTTATAAGCCACGTCTGTCTACTGTCTAGAGAGGGGGTTAGGAGCTGTACATCTCTTCTGCTTTTGACTGTTCTAGAAAGCAAGCAAAACTCCAGCTGGCATTTATGTGGTCTTTTCTGGAGAACGTGTGGCACAAAGAATATGGCTTTTAAAACCAGATCACTGAGCTGTAATTGGGAAGGGAAGAGTGATGTGTGTACATGAGATAGATGTAGAGAATCCTGATTTCTGAGTGCACTGAAACTGCTCTCCTGGGAAACATCTTGCTGAATTCCTGTCCTTTGTTCTCAGATGACCGTTTTCCTGACTACAGCAAGGTGGAATTAGTGTTTTCAGGAACTCCAGAGAAAATTCAAGGTGAGTATAGAGAACCAAAAATATGCTTAATTTGAAAATAAATCATATTGAAATACACATTAAAAAAAAAAAGTTTTTTTCCTCTTTTCTTCCACTTTTCTTGTAAAAAATCTGAAATTTTACTTTTTCATTAAAATATATTGGTTACTGGTTTAAATTTGGAAAAGTTAATACAGACTCTGCATTTATATCAGCATAGAAGTCACCAGATTTTGTTTTAAAGCTATACCAGAACACTTGCTACACTAGTAGAAAACATTAATATATCTGTGTAAAACATAGATAGTAGGTGGTTTGGCTCAGCATAAATGACAGCAGTGGCCTGTCCCATAACCTCTTTTGGATGTTGTCATAATTGATTATGTTCGCAGTACTGAAGTTTGGACTGTCTTCAGCTTAGCATAAAGAGATACAGCTGGAGTTTTCTTGGAAATGCTTCTGCTTTGAAGTTGGCTTGTAGGATATTCTGTATGCTTCCAAAATTCTGTTTTAATATGTTTATGTGATGATTCTTACTTGCAGTAAGAATTTAAGATTATGCAGATCATTGCAGCTTAATTCTGCTAATGAATGTGTTCTTAATCATTTTATGGTGTCCCAAAAAGTATGGATTCTGCCTAAGGCTGATTAAAAACCAAATACTCTTAACTGTCTCTCTCATACATATTCCCATTCAGTGTCCTCACTGTTCTGTGAATTGCATCTTTTCCTCCTTTTTTTTCCACGTGAGTTTGATAATCTAGTAAATTATGGCCATAGCCACTAAGAAGTTGGATTCTGTCCAACTGAGCACAAAAACCTCGCTTGTTTGAAAGCCATAAAAGACCCCAGTTTTACAAATGAATTTGTCTAGCTTGTTCTAAATGTTTCTGGATTGTGAATGTTTGAAGATAGCCAAGCTAACATGTCTAAAAATGGACCAAAATTTTTTTCAAGTTTCCCTTCCTTAGATGACAAATGAGAAGTGTGGATTTTTTAGTAGGCTTCAAGCTGTTGAAAAGTAAGGTTCTAAGTAATTGGATATTTGTATTCAGTTGCTGTCTGAGGAATTAACTGGCTAGGAAGAGCAGCTCACCTTTGTTACTCAACAAGTTATGTTTTTAAGAAGAAGTCTATGCAGCGGTCTGGGAAGACGTTGAAAAATTCTTTAACTTTAGCACAATAGTATATGATCCCTATATAATGGTTAATGCTTAGTTTTGCACCATACAGTGCTTAATACAAATACCAGAGATAAATGTGACCTTGTGTTAATTCTCTACATCTGTGACTAACAAGTCTTCTGCCACCTAATGCTTCCTTATTTACTTATATTACTTATATTAGTGATTAATATGTACTAGTAGAGATCTTAGTTTTGAGAACAAGGATCATCTATCTCAGAACAAAGAATGATAAGAGAAGGACATTATGACATCACCACATGTTTGAAATATTCTCCAAGAAAAAAGATTAATCAGAAAATCTGGAACCATATCCAAATAAGTCCACAGAAATAATTAGCATATATGCCTGTGTTCAGGAAATGTGAAGAGTATGTATTTGTTCTGGGAATATAAGCTGGTCTCTTAGGTTACTGGGAGTACCTGCTTTGAGGAGAAATCCCCATGCAGCAAACACTGCTAGTAATGTTGGCTTTCTAGCCTATGAATTGGTTGGAGAGTTTATTTCCTGGTTTTTGGTGACGCCTTGAAATACTTACTTACAATTTCTGCAAAATGAGTTTTCCACATCTGAAAATATAGATTTATAGAATAACTACAGGGTATGTCTAGTCCATCCTTCTGCTGAAACAAGGCTCATTTGTAAGATCAGACCAGTTTCCCTAGAGCTTTGTCCAGTCAAATAATGCAAAACTTCAGGGACTGAGACATCACAGCCTCAGTGGGTGGGCCATTTAAATGTCTGTCTGTCCTCACAATGGAACTATTTTTTCTTATGTTGACTCTAAATTTATCTAGGTTCAAATTATGCAAATAATTTTCAAATATTTTTTTCCTTCTGCCTTGCTCCAAACTGGCTGTCTCCTCTACAGCCTTCAGGAGGCTGCTGTCAGCTCTTTGTCAAGACCATCTCATCTCCAGACTGAAGAAGCCCTGACCCCTCAGCCTTTCCTCACAGGGAAGGTCTTCCAGTTCTGAGCACCCTGGTCATGCTCCCCTGAATTTGCTTCAATTTGTTAATATAATTCTTGTATTCTGTAGCTTTAAGCTGGACACAGTGTTACAGAACATAACTGACTGTGATATTTTTAAGAAAGAATCCCGTTGCCAAGAATATAAGATCCCTGAATATTTAATAATAAAGTTTATAAATCTGCCTTTGTGACAAATGTCATCACAGAAACTCTCTATAGATGGCTTTTTCCAGGCTGCATATAAAGGTACAGGACCATAGCATTCTAGTCCTAATTGTAACTATTTTTGTTTTAAATGTCACAGTATGTGCATAATACTGTTGCTTTAGAAAAATTTACAGTTGGACTTGCTTTGTAGACACAGCCAAAAGTTTGATAACTGAGGATTTCTTTGTTCCCTAATCTAGACAGAAAAGTCAGTCTGTTTGATTTGTATCAGTATCAAAGCCAAGTTCAAGGTCATGAATTCTTGATGCCTGTGCTTTGCTTTTGAATCACTGGATTATGCCTAAATTCCTCCCTGTATCCATTTAAAACCTGAACATTATTTAATGCCTTGTTAAGGGCACAAAAACATGGGTTACTGCTGAAAATTCCAGGTGCATTCAGCAGAGCATACTTAAATGCAGCAAAACACATTGAAAGCCAGTTTTCTAGTCTCAGATTCTGCAGAGCTGCCACCTTGGGGGAGCTGGAAGGGACATGAAGTCACAGTTTTCAGCTCTTCCTGTTCATCCTTAGTGATAAATTGCTCTGGTATCAGAATGATAATTGATCTGAATCAGAATGAAATCTGTAACAAAGTCTAATTTTGTCATTCCTTTAGAACCATCTCCTTATAGATACTCATGGTTTTATTCTCAGAAGCTCTTTATCATGTCTGACCCTCTAGGGCTGGGTGGATCATCTTTGTTAGTTGTGTTTAGGGACTGATCCAAGTTATCAGTCTACATCATAATCAAAAAGCTCAGGATAAAATTCTCTGAATGATAAATTGAGCTTTTCTTCTGTTTTTTTAAACTGTTTTATTTAACCTTTCTTCTCCTTTTGCTGCTTCTTACATTTCATTTCAGGATAGGGTGTTGCCATTCAGGGAGCAAACGTCTGTCAGAAGGCTGCATACATACATACATACATATGTGTGTGTGTATATAATTTCATATGTGACTGAAAATTTTTGGTTTCAAAGACATGTCTCATTTTAGGATGTGAACACCTTCAGAATGATCATGGAGTAATAGTTGATTACAATACATCAGACCCACTGATACGCTGGGATTCCTATGAAAATATGAGCCCTGATGGGGAAGGTGAGTAATTTTGTCACATTAGACCAGGGCAAAACCTTTTGCAACAGTTCCAAAATGTTCGAAAGAAGAAAGGAGACATCATTTGCTTGAAGCTAAGGCCACTTTACTGATTTGTGAAGTAGCTTTCTATCCTTCCCTATTTGGCCTTAGTGGTTCTGATTTAGGAAAGAAAGCTGTAGTAGTTGAGATCCCTGTCAGTACACAGAATGAACTGAGACACGACTGATTGATAGAAGTTACTTACTTGTAAATTTGCCTAGAAACTTCTTCTCTTTGTTCAAAAGCTTCTAGTTGGAATTCTAATACAGAATTTAAAGAACAACAATATTATGTGGTGAGTTTGTAGCTTTTGGTTACTGTGTTATCTGGAGTATTTCAGAACATGCACCAGGCTGTTAATAAACAAACAATAAAGGATGTGCCTATTTTCTTATTTTCCTTTGTAAACGTTCTTGTTTACATTTTTTTAATATTTTTTTTTCTGTAATCAGATGGCATTTTTTTTCTGTAATCTGATGGCAAAAGATGAGAACCTCCAGTACTGCCTTCAGATTCTGACTCCAGTGTGAATGCTCTCCTGATGTTTTCCTTGAGTGAATGCTGAGCTTTTAATGGATGTAGTTTTCATGTAAGGACTCACAATGTTACACCTGTGGCTGCAAATGTCAGTGCACATGCAAGCCCGAATTCTTACAAGTAAAAACATGAGATAAGGTATTGAATAGATGCCAAAGTTCTTGTTTTTACAGCTTACCTGATATCAAATGAGAGACACATGAAGCTAGGATATTTAGGTAGCTTCTCTTTAGGTTCAGTTTCAATTGATTTTTATAATCTGGATTTGGCATTGACCATCTAATGACCACATCAATGAGGGCAGAAGCTTACTGGGAGCTTGAGCTTCTTCCACTGCCTCCCTCTTGTAATAAGAGTATTTCCTAATGCACCTAATGAGGAGACTCCAATCTGCAGAAAACTGTGGGAATAGAGGGTGGAAAGAGAACAGTCATTTTATGCAGCAGGTAGACCACTCCATAGGGAGTCATCAGAGCTGTATGAGACTGTGCAGTGTATTTTTGGAGTAACGTCAGAAAGACTGAATCTTGACTGGAGGTGACGTCTTAATTCCTACCCATGATGTTTCAATATAATTTATGATTCCTTTCCCTTCCTCCCTCTGCCATCCTTTCCCCCTTCCTTTGCATATATCTAGCCCTCAACAAGCAATGCATTGATGTCAAATATTTTTTAATTGCTGAGATTGATTGGCTAGATGGGTTTGACTTTGCCATTGTCATGCATTGCATTGTAGGTAACTACAATACAGGAAGTCGAAAGCAGAGATAAACATGCAGGCAGCACTCTGTTGGAAGATACAGAACTGTATGCTGTTCCTGTCTTTGATAAGAGTTGGTCAGAGCCCATTTACAAGTACAACTAGCTTGTTTGCCTGGTGTTCAGAAGTCATATCTGCTATTTTATAGATTTTTCTATCTAATTTGTGTGCAGGGTACTTTCTAAATTACCTGAGATAGATGAGAAATATGATATGATAGCATAGATATTAAGAATTTCATTGTACATCTGCAAAAAAAACCCACTTGAGTTTAAGCTAGAAAATATACCACAAGATTAGATGTATATATTTATTCTTTTTTCAAGTAAATTTTTATGAGGAAGACTGTTACCTTATGATATTCAATAACAGAATTGCAGGCAGAGCAATGTCTCTGCCTAGCTTGGGCAAGAGATCACAAGGAGCACATACACAGGCAACAGATATATTTTTCTCTTAAGGATGGGGTCTTAACACAAGTTTGAGCTTAGTCTGCTGCTTAGGGTAAATGTAGTGCAGTTAGGTCATCTTCTGTGTAAGATTTATAAACACCGGGGCAAGCTTCTCTTTAGGGTTTGTGCGGATGTTTAGTATCATGCTTGTGCGTTAAAAATGTGTATTGCGTCCTAGTTTTCACTAAGGGGACAGACCACTAAGGGGAGATGCTGATTTCATATCCAGAATGTGATCAAAGTCAAAAACCTTAGAATATGAGCCCTTTAGCTGTATTCCTGAAGTCTGAGAGAGAATCTCTTCTGTACTTTAGAAAATATAAAGGTGTAATACATGGTACATTTGAAAGTGCATAACAGTGGTGATATGTTAAGGTGCAGGGAAGTGTCATATGGAGCACCTTTTTCAGTTCTACTTTACATTAAGTTAAACCCATAGCCTTAAGTAGGAGCTGGTCTTCATGGTTTTACTTGGACCTGCTTTCCCACAGGAATTTCAGTAGGAATAGTATGAGATGTTAGTGTGACAGATGATTCTTATATTACAGTTATACACCTTTTTGTTAATTTCAAAAATGTCAGCCCATGAAATTCCTTACCAAGGTGATCAGGAAGGCTACAGCAGAGCCTTGTGAACACAAATTCTTTGTGGAATGTGTATTTCCAAGTTGCTGTGTTAAAATAGAAATTGGAAGTGAATAAGAGAGTAGAATTTCTTTTGAAATGGTACAACTATTTGGCTTTATTTTAAAAGATGGGAAGACATGATAAAAGAAAAATATACCCAAAGGCTCTTGATTTGCTGGCATGATACTGTATTATGGACATAAGCAATTGCCTTTTAAATGATCTTGAATCATTTGCTAATAAGACTGTGTACATAGGTGTTGAATGTAGCCAGGCTGTATTCAGTTTATTATCTGAATTTAGTTCCTTATACTTCATTCTTAATATTCTTACAGAATTTTGACAATTGGAAAGCAATAAATTATTTGCATTTCTTCTTATAAATACTGTTTCTTTTCAGATCCTTTGGGAAGTGGTCCTCCATAATAGATGAAAAATAATATTAAGTTCCTAATTTTCAATTTATATCAGATTTCCTCCTCCTTGAGCAATACATTAGCACAGACACTTCTGTTACACTGATTTAGAAGTATGCATTTAGGTGTAGTATTTGGAACCAGAAGAATTGTATCTTCCCACTGCCGTGTAGAAGTCTGACATAGTTGCCATTGCTTTTCCTGTGTTTTTGAAGTCAGGAAAGACATTTGTTTTAGAAAGGAACAGAAATGACTTTTGATCTTTCCGAGCTCTCTCTTTTTTTTCTTTAAAGTGTCACTTACCATACAATAAATGGGTATGGATTTACAAAGGTTGTTCATTTACTGCAAAATAGCAAGATACCTGTGGCCACACATGTAGTATCTTCCAAAATCTCTCTGAAATATGAAATGACAAATAATATTGAAAAAGGCTCCCCAAACCAGAGGAACTGAGGTAAATGGTAAAGGTTTGATTTGTCTTTGGTTGAGGAGTTTATTTTTAGTTCTCAGTGATAATTTCCAGGATTATTACTTGGAATAGTGTGTAAGAGATACTGTTCTTAAACACTTCCCTCCTGCTGAAAATGCAAGTCTTTTTTGAATAGGAAACATCAGTTTATATGAAACCTGCCAGTGGATTCTGGTAAAAGCCTGGGTTCTGAAGTGTTCTGAAAATGAAATCAGATTTCAAAAAGATATTAAAATAAAAAGATATTAAAATAATATATATTGCTAAACAACATAAACTCATTTTAATAATAAAGGTGAATTATTGGAAGAAGACATGAATGCTACTCTTCCTTTTGCCCTGTCTGACTGCTTTGTCTCAAGTCTATTCTAAGTATCCTGATAGCACGCTAAAATTATTCTAGAGAGAAAATGCTATTTGTGTGTGTGGCATTCAGTTGCCTGAGATACAGGATTTAAATTTTTTTAATAAAGAAAACTGGTAAACCCAAAGTTCATTGTTGGCCAAAATAGTATTTGTTTTGGTTCAACTGAATTCAGCGGACTGGCAACAGAAATGCACATGGTTCTTGTTCAGTGTTCCACTTATTGTAACAACTGCTTACTTATTGTAACAACTGCTGAATCCCTCTGCATTCTTTGGTCTTCCAACTCTGCAGTCTGTGGGAAGAGAAGCACATGTGCATGTTAGAATTGCTTTAAATGACAAATGAAGGACTTTGATTTAGTCTTTACAAAGCAGATACTTAAATTTCTTTCTCAACAAAGCCTTGCTGTTTGTTTCCCAGCAAACTACCTTTGCTTGCTCAGTGGTGCTTGACAATTAGAACAGAAACAGCTTTGGCATAAAAATGATGTTTTTAATCCACATAGGGTAGGGCTGAGTGAATCCAAATTCCTATGTCTCAGGAGTGTTGCTTTCCACATTTTCTAGTCTTTTGTAACTGTAATCAACAACAGTCAGTCAAAATTTGCCAAATATTTATAAACTGGTTTGCTCCTGCTTTTTTTCTTCTCATAAAGGAAAGTATCTGAGAAGTGTCTCCATGTACGCAATAAATGTTTCCATGGAGGCAATAAATAACCAACATTCTGGTATGCACCCATGTCATGTGATGAGAGAGGATGTTTGACTTTTACTGAGATTTTTTTGTCCTCTTCAACTCAAAGTAAATAGCTATTCAGTAGGAAGGTGCCCTCTTATGTTGTTAAACACTTGCGAGGGCCCCGTCAATAACGTAAAACTCAAAAGTTGAGGCAAAAACTGCTTGGTTTTGGTACTTTACAGGAATGCAGATGACTACCAAAGAAAATGGCAGCTTTGATGCCATTTCTGGTGAGTGAAGCTGAAGAGCAAATTCCTAGTGAATAAATGTTTATTTCAGTTTTTAGTCACCAGTTGGATGCAATATCTTTTGAGACAAAGAGAAATTTGGGAGAATGTAGGGATAAAAATGTGTCCTCTAACAATTCCCCTCTATTTGACAGTAAAAACAGAGAAGCCTATAGAAGATAGACAAATTTACACTATAAAATGCTGCTGCCTTAAAACAGTATCTGAAACATTTTGGAGTGTCTGCTTTTAATTGATTTTTCTTTGAGAAAACCTAATTCTTCTATTTCTTGAAGTTTTGTATGTTCTTTTCCTTAACAGACAGAATTTAAATTAGTTTGTCTACCTAATAATGAAGCTGACAAAGAGTTAGAGAAAAATTAATATAATATGGTTTCTTTAGTATGTTAGAAACATTGAATACAAACATAGGATTACAAGGTTTCATTTCTAAGTGTGCAGCAATAGGCAATTCTCTTTTGCTGTCCTCATTAATACATTAATTTTAACAGTACTGTGGCTTAAATTTTTTGTTACCTCAATATGTTAGGGAGTAAATATAATTTCACACAGATGTTTTCAAGTTTGTGGTTAATAAACTAAGATTGGCCTGGAGTGTATTTTCTCTGGACTTATGTTTTGGGGATTTGGGATTTTTGGTTGTGTTTGATTTTGTTGTGTGTTTTTTTGGTTACTAAAAAGAAAATTATTATAGTACTTTGCATAGGTCAGATAGGAACCAACAGTTAAGTGCAGCCAGGGGCCAGACTTTCAAAGGATTTACTAATTTAAAGGTACTTTCTTGTCTCTTTTAGGAATATATCATAAGATATACTGAACACTTCATTGAAAGTCGAGAGTGTTCACTTAAGGGCTGAGCTGAACTCCAGAACTTCGCCTGTCCAGTTCTGTTTCCTTTTACCCAAACATATAACTATGTTGATAAGACAGTGTCTGAAGTGAGGAATTTTGTGTATTTTACTTAGTGCCCTGAGACAGTGATTTTCTTAGGTACCATTTACAAGTTCTGCTTAGTTTAAACTTAAGTCAGATAAAAGGAGAATCACCCCCAAAATGCTAAGGGCCAAAGAGGAATAGTTATACCTACCTAAAAATTGAAAGTCTTATGTTTGAAGACAAGAAGAGATGAGAACCAAGTTGCAAGAGGTGATGCCTTAAGATTTTAGCCTTTTATATTTCAAATCTTGTACTGCATTAGTGCATAACTCTAAACTCCATATAAAGTGTTAGCTACTGTCTACACATTTTGGTCAGAGAAAACAATTCCTCTAGGCCTGAAACTCAAGGACACCCTACAGCCTCAGGCCCCAAAAAGTATAAAGAAAGGTGAATTGGGGGTGGGGGGG
>LTAT01000004.1:77689619-77699736 GCA_003286495.1 Chlorodrepanis virens
GGGGGCAAAGTGGGGGGATATGACTTCATTACCTGAAGCTGTAATTGGAGGATTAACCTCTGATATGTAAATAGACCAAACTTCTATCTGTCTGAAAAACTCGTGACCATCATTCATTTTGGGTGTAGCCCTTTGGGGAGGCTTCGTCTGCCCTTAATGTACCTGAAGGCCCTTCATGAAATTTGTCCGCTTTTATTCTTTGAACTTTGTCTGGCCTCTCTTTCTAGCTAAGCTCAAAAAAGGCATCAGAGGCAAGCCTCTGCCACAGGTGTTTTCCTTCCCTGCACCTGCTTCCTGAACAACTCTTCATCCTTCTTTTGAAGACAATAGGGCATCCCACCTGTTTAGCTCCATTAGACAAGGAAAAATAACCTTCTTGATGTTATAGGTATTGGATATATTTTAACACCATACTTGCTTGAGAGTAAAATTAGCATGGTAGCATCAGAGATTAAAAGTGTAAGGAAGAAACAATCCAAAATGCCTTAGTACAAATCAGGATTTTATTCTTTCCTAGGACCAGGAGGAGCAATTAAATCCCCACTCTGTGTCCACACCAAAGTATGCATACACTGAACTACCTTATGCATCATATATATGTGAGTGTTAACTCTAGTAAACAAAGGAGATGCGAACAGATGGCGTTATCAGTCATGATGCCATTTGTACGTGACGTAAGAAGTCATAGAATCATTGCATGTGCATGAATGAACTTGAATTAAGATACCAAATTAGTTATGAATGTCAAATGACAAATCTCTGGGAAGACTTAGAGAACAAGAGAAGGGTTTTTTTTTTAGGCCATCATGAAGCAATAGCAATCCTTTTTCTGGTGAATCCTGAAGTAATATTGTTCTGATTGGGAGTAATTTCTGTCCTTTTGCTGATCTTTTAACATTATGTACCTTTCCTTTTTTGGCTAGACTTCTTTCCAGTGACTGTCTTGGTCCTGCTTGGTGGTTTCAGCTGGCCACTGCAACATTCCTTTTATAGGATAATGATTTTGTGATGTTTACACTTTTCTCCCCATTGGCAAGCAAGATCTGTTGATAATAAAGCTTGTTCAAAATGTGTTATTTTATTTTGAAGGTGCTTTGGTCAGGAAGGCTTGATTCTATGAGAAGTGTTGTTTTTTGAAGGAGGGCTCTTTCAGCAAATTTATCATGCTGAGATTTATTTGGACTATCCTGTAACTGTCTATGACAGTCTCTGGGACACTGGTTAATTAAACAATATGTGTAAAGTTTCTACCATTGACTACCTACTGAAGAACTGAGGCCTTTTCCTGGAAAGGTTTCTGCAGGAAGCATCTTCTGCAAATAGTGATATCTAGAAAAGTTTTTTATTTCCTTGCATGTGTTTCCAAGATGGTGTTGGTAAATGAACAACCACCTCAAATATGTGCTGGTGGATTTTTTTCTTGACTTTGGAAAAGACCATAATAAAAGACTAGCCCTCCTGAGTCCCACAGTTTTAGATTTTAATGTCTGGATTTTGAAGAGGTGCCTGCAAGATTCTATAGTCTGTACAGAGTGAAGCTTAATACTCTGTGGTTTTTTTAGCACTATAGACCATAGACACTTCTGATAGTAAATTGTGGTTAAATAAATTCCTCCAAACCAGGAGATTATATTTTTTTAAGTGACAGAAGAATTTTAGCTGTACAAATAACATTACCAGTCTTTAGTGTAGTTAGCTCTAGTGCTTTGCTTTTTTAAAAATAATGATAAGGCAAGCTTTACTAGAGATAGTACAATTTGTTATCCATGTATTGATCCCAGAAAGCTGGGATCAAATGTTATCCAAATTGATCTCTGGACATCTCTATCCCTGCTCCAGCAGTTTCATTTAAGTGGTAAATTTTTATCTGTGATTCCTTTTGTTTAAGGCTTAAGTTCTTTGCAAAGATTTTCCTGTACATCAGAAAGCTTTGGATCAGACTGCTAAGCAAGAGGAAAGTGAGAGATGGGGTAGACTGCAGGTCTACCTTCATATTTATCATACCTACTCTAGATTCTGCATTCAAACATGGGCAGAATCCAAATGCTGAAGAAGAGCACTAGTTCAAACTCCTTCCAGACTGAATAGATGGAGGCAACTTTAAGTAATCAGAGAGAATTTTTTTTGTCAGAACCCAGTCCTATTTCTTACTGTTGACATGCTCTCTCCAACTGTGGAAGTAAAAGTTGCATTACTACATCTCTTTTTTCATTATTTATGTTTTCTCTGTTCTTGGAGTTCCAGGTAGAAGGATCTGTACAGCTTCTGAGATGGCCCAGAGCAGTGAACTCTCTCACAAGTAGTATGGGCTAGATACTGTTTTTCTCTATCTTATTTGAACCTTGAAGAATGTTGCCTAAACTGTTACCCTTTTAAGGAATTTGCTAAACTTCTGAAGTTCTTCTGAAGTTTTTTGGGTCAGGATATTCCCTGCGCTTCTTTCAGTAAATACGCATAAAATATTCTTTGTATGAAGAACTTTTGTTCTTAAGTCATTTAGGTACAGTATAAGTTTTCCACCAAATATATAATTTATGTTAGTATATGCTTATGTTGAACGTGTGTAGACCATCTTCAAACTTTTTTTTACAAGAAATAAATAATATAATTATTATCATATAATGTCACCATTGAGTCAGAGATGACACATAGTCAGATCAGAAGGCAAAGTGGCAAAAAGCCTCATTTATTTCATCCTCTCTTCTTTAATAGCTTAGTTCGCTTCAGGTGGACTTGATTGGCCATTTAATCAATACATTTCACATGATTGGCTCATTAACAAGACGCCCATTTGTAAACAATCTTATGAGAAAAACAGCAAAACAGATTATTAGAAAAACACCATCTGCAGGTTGTTTTTAATATTTGGCAATCATTGTTTATCACCAGCTCCCTAAAGCTTCCCAGGCCAATTCTGGGAAAGCTTATCTAGCTTTCTCTCTTTCTGACCAGGCTGTCAGATCCACAATATAAGGTCACCCCATATTGCTTGTACTTTTGCTCTATTACTTGAAAATAAATAACAAGTCTTTTGAGTCCCAGTGCAAAATCCTTTAAGTTCAATTAATGAGTTAGAAGATTAAAGAGCTCTGCTAAACATATGTGTACCTGAACTTCCTTTTTTGATATGTGTACTTGTTTAGAAACCCCTGAAGATCAATTTATCGTGCCATAGAGTGGTGGAGCAATTTTATTATGAATGGCAATACTGTGGAACTACATGTTCCATACATAAAGAAAGGAGTAAATCCATTATGTTGACCTTTTGCACAGACACTTTAAGCCTTTCACTGTGGTTCTGTACAGTTTTCAGCAATCATGTAGAGCCATCAGTGTTTTTCTGCTGCTTTATATTTGGTGACCATTACTAATTTTTGCTGAAAGCCTAGCAGTATAGCAAGAGAAATGCCATGACTCATGGTGTGTGTGCTGTTTCATCTGTTTGAAAGAATAATGATGAATTCTGAACGTCAGCATTTGGAGCATGCACTTGCAAATTATTGAAGTGTTCCTGAAGATGGGCTTTGTTTTTGATAGGAACACAGGGAGATAGTTTCATGTAGTTTAGTGACATTGAAATACCCTTAAACTTTACTTAGTGTTTTGTTCTTGTGGCAATGTTTCTCTACTGTGACGTTAACTTGTTCTTTTGCTGGTTATCCAAGCACAAGGTACTTTAAGTTGAGTCTTTCCTTAAAATAGCTGAAAAAATCTTGCAGAAATAGAACCAGAATGACAAAATAGCTTGTGTATATTGGGTGACAGTTCTAAATGTATCAGTCTATTCTTTGTACTTCGGATCGTGGAACAAGTATTATTTTCTGTTGATCCCAGGTGGGCAAAATTGGGATGATAAATTAGAGTAGTATTCTAAGGATGAGCCTGTGCTGGCTGACTCTGCCCATGTTCCATACTGGCTGAACAGCAGCCAACCTCTGGTCAAGAAACTTGTACTTTGTGAAGCAGTTTTTTCTTGCTCCAGTGTAATTGTAAAAACATTAAAGTACAAATGTGATCCTTTTGACTGGCAAAATTAATCTTTACCTTTGCACAGATAAAGGTTCTGTCAGGTCTTGGATGTCCTCTTCTCTGCTTCTCAAAAGATTCAAGGTTTAAGGACGTCGTGTGATCATGTCTGTTCTGTTTGCTAGCATTTTGCTAACAGCAATCCCGTCAGTTGTTTTCCTTTCAGTGTTTGTTCACATTTTGGTTTTGTGATAACATGCTTTGTTTTCCTTCCACCTCCTTTATTTTTCCGTTATACTCAGGGACTTGAGAAACGTAGCAAACCAAAGAATTTCCTGATGACCTAGGTACTGCTCTACTGCTCTTTCATGTTGGAAAACTCATTTTGTTTAAAATGAAATGAATATATGAATATCAGGTTTGCTTGGGTTATGTTAAGGAAAAAAGTGATTACTTCATACCTTTTTGCTTCCTTTCTAGTTAAATTCTGTTACCATCAAATAATAATTTTCTTAAAGCTCTTTAAAAACATTCTAAAGGATTGCCAGATTAATGTTTATGAATCAGAAACTGATCTCACAGTCTTGAACCAATTTATGAAATCAGGACGTGCTTACCTACTTTTTATGTCACAGTTTGAGAGTTGCACTAAATGCAGTTCTAGGTCTCCAAATTGCAGAGAGCACTACAACTGGGCAATGCCAGCTTCTAAGATAACATGGATTCACAATCCATATATTTTTTCCCCAAATTTTTTATCAGTTCGTTGTGATTGGTTCATTTGCATCACCCTTCTCTGCCACTCTGCACCAGTCCAGGTATCATCTATATTTGCAACAGTCAGCATAAAAATTTTGAAGAGGTGTATACTGTAGCCTTGCTTACAAAATTTAGATCTATATCTAAAGTGGATCAGACTGGTGAACCCAGTAATCCAGTTGACCTCAGATGTGGGAATGTGCACAGAGCCAGAAGTACCTAGTACTGCAAAAGGTGATGCATCCCAGGAGGCCTGGTACTGATAGCAGAGGAAACAAAATTGGTTGAGTGGTATGGTTAGAGAACATCTTTCTAAACACATCCACGGATAGGTTTAAGTAGTGGTTGTACCAAAGTATTCTTGTGATGGAGCAGCAGCAAGAGCACCATATTGTTCTGTATCTTGAACAATAAAATTTGAGCAGCATGGTGACCTGTCTGAATGAATCTGTTTCAGGTAAACTTATCCATAAGGCAAGTTAATTTATGCAGTGATGCTATTATGTTGTCTGTGTTTTTTCTGGTAATCTAGCTAGGTGCAGGTGTCAGTGTTGAGCCTCAGCCTATATTCGAGCATGCTTAGTGTTAATGGTCCAAAATCACTGGCATGTACATGCAGTTCAAGCTTATGAAGGAGCAAAAGTATCATAGCAGCAAGCCCCTGAACGGGGAATAATTAGCATTGACTCCACGATTGCAGAATGCTGATGAATCGCTTTATTTTACCACACCATACCACCCATCGCCCTTCAGACAGTCTGATACAGATGGATCCAATTGGTCAATCAATCCAAACACCATCACCAGTGTCCAATTAAGAAATCACCCTTTGGTAAACAAATCTCTGTAACACATTCCACATGTGCACAACAACAGGTGCAGCAAGTGAAGATAAGAATTGTTTCTCATTCTTTTCTTTGAGCTGTCTCATAGCTTCTGAGGAAAATCCTGGGAGAGCTCTGGCTGTCTCTCTGTTCAGAGGATATGTGATTACCACACAAAAGAGGCCTGTAATTGAAGCAAGGGAAACAGTTGGGATTTTTTCCTCACAGAAAACCAAAATGCAGTGAGATTAAAACTAAATTTTCATCTTAAGTGAGACACATGAGTTTGCATTAGGAGTTTTTAATATACTTCTTTGTTTCTTTTCATATCTTTGAGGCAAATGTGGGAGGTTTCAAATTTAACAGCAATTCTGCATCATCCCAAAGGATCATCCCAGTTCTCTGGTTTTGGAAAAGTACTGCCAGCATAGCGTGTGTTGTGTGCTTTGTGTCTTTTATCAGAATTCTGACTTGTTTCATGTGCAACCATTTACTGATTTGCAAGAACAACAACACTTGAACCAAAAAGTGTGTACTTTCTGAATTAGGTTTGAACTTAATATTTAACTCCTACATAAACAATGAACAGGTAGATACATTTTGGTGATACAAGAACCACTTTTATGCTTTGTTCAACTGACAAGTCATTTAAGTGCTGACAATCCCTGAAATAGAAAATGAACATTGAAAGTGAACATTGAAATGAACGTTGTCTGGTGGCAATGCATTTGTACATTTGGAATTACGTTTAGAGGAGAAGTTTGTGGACTGCTCTGTGATGAGATACAGCTGTTACTAAAGGAGGAACTAACAGCTTCACTTCCCCTAGTTTGAAATTATTCATTCCAGAGACAGAGAAGGTAAAGCCTTCTGGGATCTGGGAGCTTGAGAGCAGCAGCTGCTGGATAAAAACAAGTGTTACTGCTACAGGACTGCCAGAAAGCTTTTCCTGCCTGAGAATTCTGGCAATACGCAAATGTTTGAAGATGTGGATGAGTGTCTAGCCTGATTGGTCAGTGCAGGAGAAGAACTTTTTCTAGCAGCTGTTTATTTTGGGAAGAATGATATCATTGATCTAGAAACTGACATTCACTCAGTTTTGTTTGGATATTGAAACAGAATGTGAAAAAGAACCACTGTAAGGGAATAGCTTGTAGACGGAATTACCTTTGCAGCCAAGTTGTTTCCATTCCTCCTTTGCTGCAGTAGTTCAGATTTCATTGAACATGATTGCCTCCTCTAGCTCCTCCCTTGTGTTTACATTTTCATTTGCTTTTTCTGGCTGATAAAGTCTCACGATTCTTTAGCAAGGCTACTTACCTCCAGGAGCAGAAACAGTGGCTGCAGCTCAAACAGCAGGAGTAGAGACATTTCTGGCCTTTTTAAGCTTGGGGATTTGCCCTAACTTTGGTTTTCCTATGTGCAGAGTTTTGCTTAGAGAATATTACTTGATGTAAATATGCCAGTGATTGACTATTGCAGAAAATTCCTGGTCATGCCTAGTAAAGAGGTAAGTGGCTTTGTTGTGGTTCAAGAGCTGGAAATACAAACCACATGTATTTCTCTATGGATTTTGTAGGAGTTACACAGGGAGAGCTTGTAAGGAATGGAGGCCTGTCTTTGTTAGAGAGAGAGCAAAAGGAAAAGACAAGCCCACATAGAATAATTTAACTTCAAAAGAATGCAGCTCAGGACTTGTCCAGGTTTGCCTGAAGGTAAAAATATTTATTTATGAGGTTGATAAAAGATAATCCAGATCTTCTATAACGTTTCTTGCTGCAACATGCACAAGGGTACAGTTTGAAAAAATTTGTGTATTTGCAATCATCTTCTTTTTGTTCAGGTGGACGGGATCAGAACAGCTCTTGCTGAATTTGTGGTGTATGAGTTTACCTGGCTGGCTTTCATTTGTTATGTTTTCCCAAGTGATGAATGGACAGCGGGTAGCTGTGGGGACAAGTAAAAAGGCTTAGAGACTGAAATATTTTTAATTCACAAGCCTGCCTTTGGATATTTGGATTTCAAGAAGAGAATTGCCATGAGAACACAGGCTTGGAAGGATGTCACTAAATTTGGTATGTGTTAGTATTTCAGGTCATAATTTTAAATAAGATACTCTTTGTGTATCAGGTAGAGGAGTGAAAATACACACATAACCTTTGCTCTGAGATTTTCAGTTAGGAGAATCAGTTAGTGTGTGTGTAATTCAGATTCAGCCTGGGCAGTTCAGAGAGTTGGAACAGCTCCTGGGAAGAGTGGTCAGGTTGAAAGAAAGAGGGCCCCTTTGCTTTAGTCAGTTAAATTCCAGCATTACTTAGGTCACCTCTGTTGCCATCTTGTTTTGACAGCTATGTTGCTGTGCATTTTAAAGTGTTGCTTCCTTGGAAAAAATGGTAGCAGGGATTGAATCATACATGGAGATGAGATATTGAATTTATAAGGCCTCTGCGGTGCCATTACTTAGCAAGGTTTAAAGAATGAAACTTTGCACTGCTCTTATGTTTTCTCGTTTTCTTTTGTCAAAACTGTTCCCTGCCTATATGCATAGCTTTGCTTTTACAATTAAGTTGGTTATCACCTTTTTTGGTGAACACATGGATGAAGACCACAGTAAAGGGAAATCCAAAAGTCTTAGAGCATAGGTATTCTAAAATTACATTTAAGAAAAAGGTAGAATATGAAATAAAGATGTTATGTAATAGAAGGCCAACTCGAAACCCTTGTATTTTGTATGTTTGTAGTATTGGAATAGTTCATTTGTCTTAGTTTTATGAACAAACAAACCATATCTGTATATAGCTTTTATGTATTTATGGTTGTATATACTTATAGTTTTTATATATATAGTTTATAGTTTAATAAGACCAAGTTCAAGGTGCTGCACCTGGGTTGGGGCATCCCCCAATATCAATACAAACTAGGTAATGAACAGATCAAAAACAGCCCTGCTGAGAAGGACTTGGGAGTGCTGGTGGTTGAGAGGCTGGACACAACTCAGCAATATGCTCTTGCAGCCCAGAAAGCCACGTGTCCTGGGCTGTATCAAAAGCAGTGTTGGTGGCAGCATGAGGGAGGGGATTCACCCCCTCCACTCTGGCGAGATCCCACCTGCAGTGCTGCGTACACCTATGGGGTCCCTACCATGGGAAGCAACACCAGCAGAGGCCACCAAGTTGGTTGGAAGGATGGATGGTTTTCCTTATCTCCTGTGAGGAAAGGCTGAGAGAACTGTGTTTGTTCAGTCTGGAAATGAGAAAGGAAAAAAGGGGTGACCTAACTGCACCCTTCCAGTACCTGAAGGGAGCCCACAAGAAAGATGGAGGGAGATTATTTACAAGAGCACGTAGTGACAGAACAGTCTTTAAACTGAAAGAGGAGAGGTTTAGATGAGATTTAAGAATAAATAGAGGGTGGAGAGACACTGGAACAGTCAGCACAGAGAAGTTGTGGATGCCCCATCCCTGGAAGTGCTCAAGGCCAGCTTGGATGGTGCTTTGAGCAACCTGGTCTAGTGAAAGGTGTCGCTGCCCATGGCAGGGGGGTTGGAATTAGATGATGTTTAGTTATCCCATGCAACCCAAGCCATTTTATGATATATTCTATGATGATAGTTAAATTTAAAAATTCCAAATTAATCTAAGAATGTTTTCCTTCAGCTGTGCAAATTAGAAAATAATTTTGATATGTGCAATACGCATTTTATTTTCACAATTAGAACCTGTAAGTTTAAATATCCAGACTCCTCAGGAACAGCTGGATTTTTGTTTAGCTATGAGTTTCATTCTTTCTTATCTGTTTATAATGCAGAGTGGTATTTTTTTGGTTCCTAAAAAGGTAGCTATCTATTAGAGCAAATTGTCTAGTTGCATATAAATTATTTTGACCCACAATCACAGTTGTTTTCTTGTGAGGTCTAATATTATTGTATTCATAGTTAAATTTAGAGCCAAAAATCAGCAGGTCCCAAACTCTTATGTTTCTCATTTCATTTGTAGACACATAATATGGCTCCTCAAGTTCTAGCGTAAATATCAAAAGTCATGTCTGTCAGGCTCACCATCATACTCATGATGAATGAGACTTCTGTTTGGGAAGCCATTATTTCAAGAAATTGCTTTAGGGATTGTGAGAAATGGCTGTTCACTTTAAAATTTTAAAGGTTTATTAAATCTCAACAACACAACAAAGGACTGACTAAGGAAAAGGGGACAGCACTGGGAGCGTGGCTGACTGCCAGGGGCTCGTCCACAAAACAGCTGCTCTGCCTTTTATACCCCTGGTGTTGCATCAGGCAACCCTGGCCCCTCCCAAAGTCTGTCAGTCAACTCTTCTTTGCTGTCCATGGGTGAAAACCTTCTTGCAACTTCATTGGAGGTGAGGTGTTCCCCATTCCCAGCTGCCCCGTGCAAGGGACATAAATGCATGGTCTCCCTCCACATGTCCTGACAACCCTGACAACCAAGGCTGTCCAGTGGCAATAATACAGTGGGGGGGAAAGGGGACTATGGGGAAAATAGAGGGTGTCCAAACAACAAACTACAATAACATAACCATACATCAACAAAACT
>LTAT01000004.1:77712691-77727702 GCA_003286495.1 Chlorodrepanis virens
TGGGGTTTTTTGGGTTTTTGTTTGTTCAGTTTGGTTTTTTTTTTCTAAATGAAATTTTAAGTAAGCTGTATTTGCATCTCTTCTTCAAGTAGAAGCTGTACAATTTACACCTGGAAGACCCCCACATATTTGAGGTTGCCTAGCATTCCTAGCAAGATGCAGGATAAATTTGATTATTTTGTACTAGTGGAAGAAGTACTAGACAGGGTTGTCTCTGAATCTTACAGAGTGCTCATGTGCAAGACCCTTGGGTCAGTAGTCCGCTGTCAATGTGTTTGTCTTTTTGTCTGTACTTCTGCCACTATGCTTGTATGGTACTGTATGATGGTACTGGAAGGGCTAAGAGAGGGTGATACACAGAGGTTTTCTGTTGCTTCCATGGCTGTACTTGAGAATTTGATAGTTTTTTTGTACTTACCATTTCTGCAAGGAGAACCAAATCTGCATGCTGGAATGTTTGATCTTGTGTGAGGTATTGTATTTGGTCTGGCTGAGCTGGAGTAAATTGTCCTTTGGAAGCCCTCACAGTGCTGTGCTTTGCACTGGTAGCCCAAAAAGTTGATAACACACCAGTGTTTTGTCTGCTGCTGAGCAGCACTGGCACACCATCAGCACTGTCTCCTTAACAATTCTCTCATCCCCTCTTCCCATCAAGTGGGCTGGGAGTGGGCAATACCCTGGAAGGGAACCCAGCTAGGTAAAAACAGCTGACCTGTTAACCAGAGGGAAATTCCATACCATATGATGTCAGCTCAGATATAAAAGCTACGGTAAGGAAGAGGAATGGGGGCATTTGTTATTTTACAGTGTTTGCCTTCAGGAGCAACCGCTCTCCGTGGAAGTCTTGCTTTCTGGGAAGTGGCTGAACATTACTCTCTGCTGGAAGGTAGAGATCACTTTTTTCCCCCCTTTGCTTATGCACTCAAACTTTCGGGTTTTTTTTTTCTTGCTTTAATAAACTGCCTTATCTCAACCTTTTCCACCTTATTTTTCTCTCTGGTTCCCTGGGAAGGGAAGTTGGTAAAGTGGCTTGGTAGGCACCTGGCACGAGAGCACTACAGTATTTAGTCTGACTAGCATTTTTGAAGCATAGAGACTAGTTTTGAGTAACAGAACAGTCAGACAAGAAGACTTTGTAATTTGAACTATTACATTACTATGTACTGGTTCTGTATTTACTTCACTGCATTCCAGTTCAGACCTGTTTTCAAGTCTGTGTTTTATCAGGATATACAACTATTCCAAACAAAGCAGTGTTTTTTATTGTTTTCTAGTTTTTTTTCATTTAAAACCAAGCATACAGTAAAAACCCCCACTGAATAGTTACTCCTAGTTCTGGGGGTTTTTTTGTTTGTTTGTTTGTTTGTTTTGTTTTGTTTTTGTTTTGTTTTTATTTTTAAAATCCTGCAATTTATTGTGGTAACTGTATCAAAATACTTCACATGAAACACCAAGTATGCTTCATAGTCCTAGAAGGTCGTGGGAAGCTTATGAAAAATCACAGCGTGAAAGAGCCTGAGAAACTCATTTGGCTGTATTTTTGATACATCTTCTTTCAAAAATATTAAGTATCTGTATACAGACATTCAGCCTCATGCGTAGCAGCCCTTTTCAACATGGAATTTACATATCAGACTTGATCCACAGAGAAATTTTACAGCAAGGGGAGTTGCTTTCCTTTTTGCTCAGTTTGATAATTTTTTCTGAAAAGGAGTAGTATTTTGGTGTTTTGCATGTGCTGTTTTTAAAATCAACATCAGACAAATAATAGTTCCTAGTCCCTGGAAAGTTTAAGATTGTCCTTTAGCTTAGCTGAAATCTATTAAAACTATTGTATAACCTTTAGTATGTATTTTAACTGATGGAACCTTGTCAGTGTCACAAACCTTGTCAGTGGTTTGTCCCCAAAACTTTTTACAACCAGACCACTTTTCTTGCCATTATAAAGACAAATGAATTAATTATCATTGTGAGTACAATTTCTGCATAATGCTTTTTCTAAATGGGTATTGCTTAGAAAAGTTTCCTAGTTTGGAAGTTCATGATCATGATGCCATTTCACATATATTTTGAAAATGTGTGGTAGAGTTGATGTTGAAATACATTGGGCTCTCCATGGGGCTTTTGATTCTGGAACTACAACAGGTGTAGTTGATGGTAACCTTTGAGAAAAGTCTGACTGTTCCTAAATTGTAATGGTTTAATTTTCCTAATCTCAAACCATTCTCAGACTATGAGTATGAAATGTTTTCAGAAATGTCTGCTTAATATAAATATTCTGGTAAATGAACATTAAGTCGTTTGAAGGTGGAACTACTTCCTTTACTTTCTCGGCTTTACAGACTCTAGACATATTTATTCCTAAAACTTTCCTTGTGAAATAGAATTGTGCTCATTTTCAGCACTGGATAAAAATTCAGTAGCCATGCTTTAACCTCATGTTGGTCTAACCTGTGTGATGTATTAGGTGTGATGTGTTAGGTGGGAGTAAGGCAAATATAGTTACTTCTGTGGAGGCTTCCACTTAAGTTCATTAGTCCTTCTTTGAAACAAAAACATGACATGCATACCAGATCCTCCCTATATGTAGAAATGTCATACTTTTAACATTTACTTGTGCCTTCTTTTGTGTAGAGGCTTTATGTGTATTCCAAGGACTGCAGCTCTGATTAAAAGCTTGTCTTCTCCTTGCACCACCAAGAAAAGGAGAAAATTATTCTTTGTAGTATAGTCAAACCATCAAGTAAAAATGGACTAAGTAATAATTACATAATATATATATGTATTAAAGGCAAGTATTGCTGGTAGGTTTCTGCCATTCTTGCTCTGAATGGAATGCATAGCAGCTACTCTAAAATTTCTAGTGCTGTAATGGGGGATTCTTTAAATTAGTATGAAGAGTTTGTGGCGCCATAAACATGCCCCAAACAGAATTAAAAAAGAGGATTTTATTTGATCTTGAGCTACAAATGGCATAATTGTATTTCCATCAAGAAAAGTCTTGTGAAATTAAAGAAGATAATGTAATTGGTCATTGGTATTTGCTGTAGTTATAGACTTGATTTAGTTTTGCAGAAACAATACCGTTAGTGTTAACGATACTTGTGGCGTGACACTAGTCAAAGCCCTTCTATGATGCCTTGTCCTTATCTCTCCTTTTCCTTTTTGCTTGTACCTCCACAGTGTTGCATACCCAAGGTCCCATTGATGGCAGTCTGTATGCAAAAGTGAGAAAGAAGAGCTCTTCAGACAGCAGCATCCCTGGTGTTGCTCAGGGTGTTCATGTTACAGGCAGTCCTGATCACAGTGATCATACCCTGTCTGTCAGTAGTGATTCTGGACACTCCACAGCTTCCATCAGAACAGACAAAACTGAGGAACGCCTTGTCCCAGGAGTTAAATGGGGCTTGAGCCCACAAGAGAAGGCAGAACTGGACCAGCTACTTAGTGGCTTTGGTCTGGAGGATTCTGTCAGCACTGCCAAGGATATGACTGATACTCAAAACAAATACAGTGCTGCTCACCACATAGTGCCAGCTCACATTCACATGAATGAAGTCACCAAAATGAAGGACAGGGAGACTGATATTCTGGATGATGAAATGCCTAATCATGACCTTCACAGTGTGGACAGCATTGGGACGTTGTCTTCCTCAGAAGGGCAGCACTCCACCCACCTAGGGAACTTCAGTTGCCACAAGAGCAGTCAAAACTCACTTCTTTCAGATGGCTTTGGAAGTAATGCTGGGGAAGAGCATCACAATGCCTTTGCTGCAGACCTGGGAATTGGCGTGGATTCCGTCTTTGAGAGGTCATTTGGAAGCACTGGGCCAAAGTCAACTGAGCAATTGCAACAGAATCCTTCTATCTCACCCCATCCACAAGCCTATGGCCCAAGTAACTACTCTACTCAGACCTGGGTACGCCAGCAGCAGATGGTCACTGCTCACCAATATGGTTTTGCCCCAGAGAATGAAATTAGGGTTGGCATTCATAACACTGTGGAGAATTTGGGCAGTGTCCAGAGCCAGTCCCAAGTCCCAGATGCTCCAACATGTAGCTCTAGCAGCAGACATGCTGTGCAGAGAGGGCTAGGAAGGATGCTGGGTGCTGCAGAAGCTGAAGAACACGCAAGTGCTGACAATTTTAAGTCAAGGCAGATGCCTCAGAGGAACACAAATGGCCTGGACCTAGGACAAAATGCTGGGGACTTGTCAGCTTCTCCAACTTTGGATATTGATCAGTCCATTGAACAATTGAACAGGCTGATCTTGGAGTTAGACCCTACCTTTGAACCTCTCCCAACTCACATTAACACTCTCACCAGTGACAGAAATCAAGTAAATGGCTTCAGCAGCCTTGATGCACACGTGGAAGAGCTTAACAGTAGTTCTGGCCTCCACGACAAATTTGAGGTCAGAAGCAGGAATGCCTCTGGACATGGTAAGCTGTAATACTTTCTGAAAATCATTCTTTCTCTAGCACCTGTGTGTTCATTATATGGTACAGGGGGACCCTCAGGTCATTGCTTGCAACTTTGACGATGATTATCAAGGGATTATTTCTGATGTCCTCTTTACATAATCATCCAAGATATGAAATCAAATGATGTAAGGAAAGTGAGTTTTGCAGGTACTTGCCTTTTTGCTTGAAAAAAGTACTGTTCAGCAAGTTCTTACCTGTTATAGATGATCTCTTGGAATTGTTTTGCTGTTGTGAGTTTAAGTTAAAAGGGAGCAGAATTTGTACATTGAGACATTTTTAGAAGGCATAGGTGGTGTAGGTTTTTCAATATTACAATTTCCATTTAAGTTAGGAGAAAAAGTTCCAACCACTTTATCTTCAAATACAGTGTAAAGATGCTGGTATTAATTTTTTATGCAATGTTTTCACAAATAATATAATATTTGCCAGTAAAGTATTTTAAGACATGCTCTTTTGGAAAGTTTTCTGTTTAAAAGTGCACAAATCACAGTGCTTGTTTGTTATCTCTGACTCTGAAACTGTTACAGCTGGTGGAATTAAATACACAACACTTGCTGACTGTGTTGCCTAAGTAATGCTGCTAGAACTAGCAGCTTTGCAAAAAGATGAGTAGTCTGCCTCTGGCTAAGTCCACTAAACCTATTATTAATGGTCAACCAAAATTTGTGACAAATAAGCTCTTGCCTGTCCTACTGTCATGTTTGAAAATTTTATGTGGTCTTAATTTCTCTGGCAAAACATATGCCCTTGCCTCTCTTTCTCCCCTTCCATCTTCCTCTTCCTCCTCTTCTTGTCTCCAGTCATGGTGCAATGAAAGATTTGCTCAAATCCAGTCCCTAGGATTTGATTGAGTGTTAGCCAGCATGACAGAAGATCTGCCCATGGCCTTACTGGACACAAATGAGTTGCTCCAGCTCAAGCCCCGTAGGATATGCTAAACCATGGATGTGCCTAACTAGCATGTGATGTCTGTTCATGGGCAGACCTATGTGATCAAGGATGGTGATTCTTGTAGGGAAGGTGAAATCACAGTTCTGTGCTTAGGAAGGTAACTGAGGACTGAAGAAGTCCAAAAGTCCATGACTAATAAAGGTGAGATGCTTTGCTGCTTATTTTTAATCCACAATATGTATTTTGTGGCATTAGTTTGGAGTTCTCTTGATCTTTCCAAATTATTAGCTGATGGACAAATTGAGATTTCCGGCAGGAGAGAACTCTTCTCTTTATATACAGTAAATCTAGTGAGGGGGTTAAAGAGATCATTTAGAGCAAGTCACCTTTTACAGTTTAGTGTTTGAATATATGAAGCTTAAAAGAGATACTTGACATTTTCTCTGAGATTCTGGTCATCTCGAAGTAGCAGTCACTGTAATTTCCCTTCCATTTTTAATGTCAGGTAGATAAAGACCAGTGAAAATAATTGTGCTTGGGGAATGATCTGGAAGAGCATTTAAAATTCTGGGTATTTGAGGGAAGGTATCCGGGCACAGTAGAAGAGGAAAGACTTTAGTAGTCAGGAACATAAGAATAGCCTTTAATTAAACAAAATCAGAAAAATAATTTGTATCGCTTTAGAACAATAATAATTTTTTAAGTTTATTTTTATGTCAAGTGCTAAAATGTTCCATTTCTGACTTCTGCAAGTAACATTCAATTTATACTAGCAAGAGCTTGATTTTAAAACTACTCAGGGTTCTAGAGGTAAAACAACACATGTATGTGGTATGCTGCCACCTCTGCTTGAGACTAGGTCACCAGCACGTACTGATTTTCTAAGTGCTGTGGAATTTATATATTTACATATCTGGACTTGCCCCACTGGAATATACAGAATCATACGTTTGTTCATGCATGGTGTGCACAAACCAGCATGGGGAAAAAGCTATTTACCTGAATGAATATTAAGAATGAGGAACACTGAAATGTTTTCCCTATATACACCACTGTTCTGAATCACTGGATTGAGAACTGGCTGCATATCAGGTCTCAGAGGGTTGTGGTCAGTGGCACAGTCTACAGATGCCTGTAGTTCAGGAGTCTAAATCCAGTCGTGTTTAACATATTAATCAGTTGGATGAAGGGGTAGAGTTCCTCCTCAGCAAGTTTGCTGATGCGTAAAGCTGGGAGGAGAAGCCATACTCCAGAATGTGTTGAATGTGGTTTATCTTACTTTGGAGTAGACTAGTAGAATTTTATAGAATTAGGATAAGTAGGGGAACATCCAAGGCACTTAATTAGCTGTTTAAACTAGTGCAGCACAGGAGCTGTAATTGATGGCACAAAGAAATGCTGGCTGCCATGGGGATGAAGAAATAGCAATTAATAATGGATAATTAAAACAACAGTTGCTCACAATGGCTGATCTTACAGAGTCAGGTTTTAGAGGGAGCTCTATACTCTGTGACTTAAACGCTCCTTAACCTAACAAATATATTAATAGAATGAATTGGCCTGTGATAAAGGGAGTTGGCATATCAGGATTGAATGGTCTGAGTGAGGTTGATTGGATGAATGAGACACTCTGCATGAATCTCTTCAATGGGAGGAGCGCCCAGTGCTGGAGGTGAATGAGATCAATGTGATGCATGATGTGTGTGTGTGTCTAACTTGAGGCTTGCGTTACAGGAGGATGGTGGAATTATCTGGTTTCCTGCCTGAGTGGTTTCCTGCAGAAAATACATGCCTTGAAAGTGCATGCATGTTTCCAGTGCCCTGCAAAGCTGGAAGAATGTGCCTACGAATGAAATGTGTGTGTCAGCTGGGATGTACATTATGGTGCATTCTTGCTTCTGTTTGCTCCTATGATTCTGCACTGACTGACAGATAGGCAACTACCTCTCCTTTCCTGCTTCTTCCTAGATGTTTTTATACACATGTATCCTTAGCATAGGTCAACCTGGCACAAACTACTGAGTGCCCATGCAGCAGCATTCTGGGTTCTCTCTGGAATTATTTCTTGCATCAAGTGCTTAGCATTTTTGGATCATTGAATTTCTTTTTGCTAGGACGTATCTTTATGAACCATGCAGAACAGTGGTTGATGACCTCTTCTCTCCTTCAGTGTCATGTGTGTTGCTTATCAGAGGTGAATCACTGCACTGTTTATTAAGATTTTTCCAATTTTTATCTTTTACATGAGCTGAGTTATGCACAGATGTGTTTCTGATAGTGAATGAAGCTGCTGTTTGCTAATAACACAGTGCTGCAGATGTGCTTAATTTTAAATGACAGGAAGTTCGTAGCATGAAAAAATTTTGATGTGTATATAAGCTTTTCTTTCAGCCTTATATTCCCCATTTACTTCACTCTCTGTATATTCTTTTATGCCTAATCATTAACACATGACCTCAGTCTACTGCTAAAGTTACTAGTAAGACTTACTTATTTTCTCAAATCAGTCATCTTTTACCACAAGGCTTATGCTTGTTCAGTAGAAAAGGAAAGTGAAATCAATGTTTTGCTTCAACCTAAAAAAACTGTAAAAGCAAGAATTTGTTAATAAATGTAGAGGACAGAAATGTTTTTACCCATTTTCATTATAACCTACCATCATTGTCACCCATGTCTCATCTGTGTACCCCACCTTTTCCCTGTTAAAATGTTACAATTTGCATCTTTAGAAAAGTATTAGATGCAAGTGAGGTATTGTGTGATCAAGTGAAGGCAGAACACAGAAACACATACATTCAGTATTTGGGGCAGCCTGTTTCAATGACTGTGACCAAGATATGCATTTCTACCTAAATTTGCCAGCATGAGGAAAAGAAGTTCTGTATTTGCCATAAGGTTGAAATTATGTTGTTGCTCTCAGGTAATTCTAATTCTTCTTCATGCATGAGTTATGGTGTTTGAAATTACCATCTCAAAACTTCCCTAGGTTACCTACTGTAGGAATGATACAGATACACGATTCATACAGTCTTATATTTCACTTGGAGTTTACCAGCTCAACACAGAATTGAGCATTAAACAAAGCCTCCCTCTCTCAAAAATATAATGCAAAATGAATAAAACCAAGGTGGCTTAGGATCTGATTACATGTCTGGAATACCTTCACAGATCTTTCCTCTATCAAAAATAAACCTTTGGAGATGGCCCAAGATACAGTATCGTAAATCATACTTCACTGTCTCTGCAGACAAAGCAGAGAGAAAGAAATCCTTTTTGCATACCTTATTAAATAATATTTTTAAAAAGCATTGAACTGTTGCAGATGTTCCCATTTACTGTGCTATTCTGTGAATAAGCACAGGCCCTCTGAAATAAATTGTGAAGTGAGGGGAAAAACAAAGCTTGTCAAACTTCTCACCTGCCTTATTTGTATGTAAAATACACTCCAAAACTTGTCATTTCCGTTGCACAGGAAAATTTTGGTGCCTGACTTGGGAGTTAATTTTACAGTGGTTAAGACTAAATTTGAGGTTTTTAGGTAAAGTAAAGGTAAATTTGAAGTTTTAAGTTATAACTGAACTAGATTCAATTTTTAAACTAAATTAAATAACTTTTTAAGCTACAGTTGAAAATTGAATTTTAATTACATTTAGCAGCACAATAATTTTCAATTTATGTCATGTACTTACACTACATATTTTTAAGAGTCTTGTATTTTTCAGCCTGTGGGCCTGAGTGTACCATCACTATGAACTCTCTCTATGGGTTTGGAGATACCAGTCTGGATTTTCCACTGGGCTTGCTTCCCATTCTTAGCATAATGTAAATGGGCTATGAAACTAAAGTGACAGATCTGCAAAGTTGCTGTGTCCTATGCTTGATGGTCTACTTGAATTTGGGGTAGAGTTTAGACCTTTTCATTTGCTTGTTAGACTAACTGGTTATAAGGAGTTTACACTCCTAGTCTACTAGCTGTTAAAAATTGGGCTTAAAAAGAATAGTTTTCTTGTTAGTAATTGCTAATTATGGGTATTTTTTCAAGAATAAAGGGATTTCCTGACTTCAGCAGCACTTTATGTTACATTCAATGCCTTAACCTTTCTAAAATGTATCACAGCCACAGCATGGTTGGCTTTTGTTCTAATTAATAGTTTTGAAACAGTGTTCCTAAAGATCTGGGAATCTAAAAGTTTGAAAGCATATCAAAATCCTTGTTTAGTACTTGCATCACTAATCCACCAAGGTCATGGGTTCAATCCTCATACTTTATTTAAGATTTGGACTCAGTGATCCTGCTGGGTCTCTTTCAACTCAGAATATTCTGAGATTTTGTTTTTCGACTGGCTATATTTTTGAATATCCTTTTTCCACCACAGCAATATTTAGTTCAAGTTTTGTCATGCTGACTTTGAAGATACTTTTTCTTTCAGTATGTCATAATGATTCTAAAGCTGATTCTAATTTCTTAAAGTAGATTTGCTATGGTTTATGCATAAAGCTGTTTTGAAAGCTTGATCATTGCATGCCTTCTTTAAAAATCATAAACGTTGTAGAAGATAAATGGTGGCAAAGGAGGAGATCACTTTCAGTTTGGATAGTGTTGTTGGCAACATTTTTAGTATATGGGATACTCCCTGAGGGCTCCTCTGTTAGAAGTTAACTTACAGACTTCTTTTTCCTTGTTGCGTTCTTAAGCCTCAGTTGCATTGTATCCCTTGTTTCAACAGTAATTGATAGGGCTTTTTAAACTGCTGTGTAGGCATTGACTTCTGGAATTTCTGCAATGCTAACACAGTTCTCCCCAGAGTGTTATTTCAGCCTTCATGAATTCTGCTGAGGTCTGTGAAAGGCACACTGGAAAACCAGTTTTGTGGAAATTTTCACTGTTCCTTTCACAACAGAGCCCTGCATTTTATTGCTCTGTGGGTAGAGCTTCTTATGTCATGCTAGCTTTCCACAGCAGTTTTTTCCTCTCTGTGTGTAACATGCTTGTACACAAGCAATGAATTCCAGCTTGTCTGTCTGCAAAGTGTGTTAAGTTGTATTGATTGGTTGATTAAGCATATATCCTAGTAAGGTTTCCTTTTGTTTCTTTAAAAAAAATATATGATTTTCTTAAGCCACTTAAAAGTTTGTCAGATTTTCCTGAATGTGTAGATGTTACCTGTTTCCTCTTGTGAAAGGATTAGAATTGAAATGAATTGCAGATTCCAAAAATCTTGCTAGACAATAAATGACATTAAGTGAGAAGCTGCCTGTGAAATAATATAGTTAACACTGCTTAAGCTATATCCAGAGAAAATGATCTTAACTGTTGCTCAAGCATTGATGATTGAAATTCAAGTGGTTAAAATCAGTTTTACAAGGTCAGACATTTATATTTCAGTGCTATCACAAGGAATTATATTTGCAACCAGTTGGATAATTTGTTAATAAATGAGATACAGCACTGTTATTGACAAGCCAGTGGAGACAAGATTTTAAACTTAGCATTGTTTTCTTTCCAATAGTTATAAATAGCTCTCAATAGTAGCTGAGGAAAGCTAAGTAGTTAAAGAAACCAAACTACGATTAACCTTTAACCACTGGTTAGCTGTAGTTTTGCATGGTGATAACCATCTGATGAGGTAAGTGCCTGATGTTGTTCTGATGCCATGCTGTTGGAATGTTATTATTTGTTCACTGGGCAAAACAAAACTACTTTTGTAGGGAAAAATTACTTTCCACATGGGAAAAGAGAGAAAGGACAGTATATGAAATGCTTTCAAAGAAATAAATATGTGCTCCTGGGTTATTTATGAAGCTCTGCCAAAACTTTAAGCTAAATTATAAGAACAAAAATGAATTTTGTAACTTCTAGGAAGTCTTGGCAACTGACACCTTGCACTGTAAAAGGTTCCTTTCAAATTACTAAGTCTAAAATATTAAAACATAAGTTTAAATATTATGAAGTAAAGTTTTGAAACTAATGAACTAAGTAGAAGTAATTTTTTGCTTACTCCTTCACTTAATTTTGATCTCTTAGATTTATTTGCTTTAAGCTTTACTGAAATATATCTGCTCAACTTCTCTCTGTTGTCCAGCATCTAATGGTAATTTGGTATGTAAAGCACTTTCAGTCTATTTAAGGAGAATATCCATTTTCCCAGAGAGACCTCTTTATAGCTTTCTGAGGACTACATTAACTTTGTAGAAATTACTAGCTTCATGAGTGTACCAATATTTTGATGATGAAATCCTCTCATTAGTATGACAAGCAAAAGTTGTGTTAAATTTCAAAGGTCTTTTTTGACCAATCCAAAAGATAGATATTCTTTATCATAAAGTAGTCTACAAGGCCATGTTAACTAAGAGAAATATTCTGAAATAAATTGTCTATGCCTTTGTAACTTGGTTACAGATGGAGTGAAACTCTTATGTGCTGTTCCTGGCTCCTACTGCCTCCTGTGGAGAAGTGGAGGGACTGGGAGTATCTGGTCTCAGATCATCTGAGATTCTGCAGTGATTCCTACTCATTTTTCTTTACAGAAATTACAAATAGAAAAGGAAATCCAATGCAAATGTTGGTAAATGCTGGAATAGTATAAACTCAGTCTACATTCTTAAATGTCTCAAATTTCAGTAGAATTCACTGTGACTGTTTAGTATCATGTAAGAGGTTTAGAAGATATTTGTGATTTCATGTCCTTTTCTGGCTTCAAAAATCTTGAGTGATGCATCTAGTTTGCTTACAGGGTCTTCAGCGCATACTCTTTCCATAAATGAGAGACCACACATAAAAATTCAAGTTGGGGGGGAAAAGGTTAAATATAGATGCTTAAAAAGTTTTTGAGTTTTCCAGGTTGCAGCAACCATGAAAACAGAATCTCGGTTGTGGTTTTTTTCAAATTCTCAATTTTTTTCAGAATCTCAGTTGTGGTTTTTTCACTAGCTTTATAAATACTGACTTGATAAAACTAATAACTGGCTGTATTTGGACCCTGAAATTTAACCTTATTGGTGGAATTTTCAAAAATTACTAACATGGTTTCATGTATTTATTTATTTGCTTCAATAGTAGTTATTATAACATTTCCTTGGATGCTAGCAGAGATGGATTTTTTGGAAGTGTCTAATTCTGTAGTTTAACAAGAGATTTATTAATATTTTTAGGATAAGCCCCTACTTGCCAGCAAGTTACTCACGTTGATACATACATATGTCAATGCAGAATCAGTTAAGTATCATGGATTTTAGTCTAAAATCCCTGTCTCATTTCAAGCTTGAATAAAAACTGTTCCACTATACAGAAATGTATTTGTGCATTAATGCTTTGTAATTGTGTAGTATAATCAAGGTGGTATGTCTTTAACACAGACTCCTATGCTGCATGCCAGATTTTACACCTTAGCTTCTATCAGCTACTTCAGATTAGGAAATTGATGTATGTGTAAGGTGTATGCTATCATTTTTCTCTACCCAAGCTGCTGATTAAGCCCTCCTGCTGGTTTAGATGAAGGACACACTTTGGACTCTTAGTGTTATGGCTCCATGATCAGGGCCCGTAGCAGATGTGCTTCAGCAACACATACTTACTGTTGGAAATTACTGTAAAGGTTTAAGTTACACTAAGCAATTAAAGTAACTTCTTGGGGAAATACTCAGCTCTTTTAAGAGAAATAGCTAATCCTCAAAGATCTTTTTGCATATATATATATATATATATATATACACACACACCATAGAAGCTCTGAGAGGAGTATTTGAAAAGTTGCTGTGCATGTGGTTGTTTTTTTGACTACTCAGTAAGTTCTACGGATCCTTGTTGTTGATTTAAGAAGGGTAGGAAAAGCAATTGTTGCAAGAGTAATCTGGAAGTGCCTGCTGTTTGGAGTGGATGACCATGTATAAAATCCTGCTAATCACAGCTCTGCATCTAGTGACGTGCTCTTAATAATGTCTTTGGAAAAAAATAGTGCTTTATATCCTTGAATGTCCTGTATCGTTCTGCTGGTTAAGGTTACTCTTCTGTGCTGTGCCTCAAAAGGATTTACAGCTTCTGTGTGTAGCTAATACCTAATTTTTGTGATTTAAGTGTGATTGCTATGTGTGTCACAAAAGATGTACAGTGAACTGAGTTTATAAGGGCCAGGATCTGTTTTAGCTAAAAATAATCTGCTTTTGGGAGGGGAAAGGGGTGGGGGAAACGCAGCCCTGGGCAGCAGCAATGGTTTTTCTGCCCAGAGCCACTGTGTGTCAGAAATGGCAAAAGAGGCTTCTCATTGGAGTGGCCGTAGCGGCCCCTGCTGGCTTGCTCTTCCGATTGCACTCGGGGTGAGAGCCTCAAAAACGAGCATCAGGAGAAACACGCTGCTTAACTTACTCCTCTACAACAAAGGGGACTGTGAATATTTTCCAGCTGTTCTCAGCAAAGAAACTACAACTGGTGTCTTTTCCCCACCTATGTGATTTTGTAAAACATTCTTGATTATAATCAAGTTTGAACATTCTTGATTATAATCACTACTGACAGAATAGTGAAGTTTGTTTTAACAGTTCTAAGTAAAAAAAAAAATAGTTTCTTAATCAGCTTGCCTGTTTTCAGCAACAGGTATGCAAGATGATGATGCAGCAGGGAAAAGGCTCAGAAAGTTAAGTGTTGGGCAGTATGACAATGATATTCCTGGGGAATCATCACATAACAGGTGTGGATGGATGAAGTCTCCTGCTAATCACCAGGCTGTAATTCCAAGATCACCGGTTGCTGGAGGGAAAACCAAGGAGGTAAACAATCAAGAATTTTTCACTAAATACTGAAGTGAGTGGCCAGTAGAAAGTCTTATGTTCTGTGTCCAAAATTAATGTGAAGCAATTGGGCAGTTGCATCATGGCAATAAGAACAAACAACTGCATTCACCTCAGTAATGAAATTCAGTGTTTAAGGATGTTCTTGTCTTTGCATGTTTTGGATGTCTCTTGTGTTTGCATGTTTTCAGTGTTCCACAATCTCTCTACTGGTACAGTAGATTGCATTATATCTGATTACAGAAACCTTCTGTAATTTGATGAAGAATGCCCCTCTGTGTCACAGGGTTAAGTGAGAATTATCACACTGTAATTTTGCTTTTTTGTGTCTTCTCTTAGATGACTGTTTTACATTACCAAGATGAAATAGATGGGGGAATCTTCTCCACAATAAAAAATGGAAATGAAGCTGGCACATTCACATCAGCTTTTCCCCTGTCACCAGAGGTGACATATGGTAAGAAAATGTCTCTATTTATTTATTTATTTAAATAACACTATTGACATTTTAGCTGTTACTGAAGAGGAACTGCCCTTTTCCCTCTCTCCTAGTGACAGCACCTTCACCATGCCATCAGCAGATTCCCTCCAGTCAAAAGGTCAGCAGCCCATCTGAGCTGTACAGAACCATTTCTGGTAAGGTACCCCTCTTTCCTAAGTAATGTGAAAAAGAACTGTGTATGAAGGCAACTAACACAACAGTGGTTTATAAGTACATATAAATGGTGAATTATAAGGACATATAAATGGTGAATTTAGCCATGCGAGTCAGATAAACAGATTATAGCAGTCCTATTTTAATCTCTCCAAAAACAAACGAGTAATGAAGAATTATCAAAGAAGTATTTAAT
>LTAT01000004.1:77727738-77744337 GCA_003286495.1 Chlorodrepanis virens
TCTGGTAAGGTACCCCTCTTTCCTAAGTAATGTGAAAAAGAACTGTGTATGAAGGCAACTAACACAACGGTGGTTTATAAGTAGGACATATAAATGGTGAATTATAAGGACATATAAATGGTGAATTTAGACATGTGAGTCAGAGAAACAGATTATAGCAGTCCTATTTTAATCTCTCCAAAAACAAACGAGTAATGAAGAATTATCAAAGAAGTATTTAATACCTTCCACATTTTAACTGCCAACAGGGAGTCCCATGTTCACATTCATTGTGCAAATTTAGTGTGAAGCAATTAGGCAGCTGTGTCATGGAAATAAGAGGAAATGCAGCTTAGTGTTTGAGGCTATCCTGCTCCTGTTCTCTCTCTGTTTGCATGGTTTCAATGTTCCTCAATCTTTCTGCTAATATTTGATGACATCAAAATACTACTATCAGGAGACTTGAGTTCTTTGTTATTTTAAGCAGGTTCTGTCTCCCTCTCAGGAAAGACAGGTGATATCCATGTTGCCATCTTACCAGGCAAGTGAACTGGCAATAGAGCTTGACAAGTTGCTATGCTTAAGTCAAGGAGATCCTTTACCAGAAGAATGGATGTTCTGGAGGGTTTTTTTGCCATGATACAGTTTGTAAATGCGCAACCATGGGAAGGTAGTTGGTACTGGATGATTACATATTTAAAGATTTAATATGATCTAGCTATGAGTTTTTATTATAAAGGATTATTTTCAAGGCCTTAACTCTTTGCTACTAAAAATAGCAGCTAAGCTACTGTTACCTGTCACCTTTTTTGTGCAAAATTATTTGAAAACTAGGATTTAAAGGAAAGAAGTATTTCTAGACTGCATCAGAAAGTGCTGGACATAGCAGGAAGCCAGCTAATGTATTTAAAACCACAATAAATAAGAATAAATAAAAATGAATAAAAATCACAGGCATTCATTTTATGCGTTACATTTGTTCTCATGAAAATTCATGTATATTATGTATAGTTTTACTGCTTAGGCTATAACTGTCTTCTCCAGGAGAATCTTGATAGTAGACTTTTCAATAAATTTGATGATGGGTTTTGATGCAGTAATAGTTAGTGTTTCAGTTTTAACTTTAAAAACCCTTTATGTTGAATTTGCCTCACTTAATGGTTGTCAAAAGCAAATAACGTCAACACAGAATAAAACTATCTTTAGCTTTAGAAAAATCTTCTACCCAGTTCAAGACATCTCTTTATGGTTCTCCCTATTTCTAAGTAATTAGTGGCAGATACCCTCCTGGTGACAACTTCATCAAATCAATTATAGGTTGATCTACTGAACACTTTGTTGTTAAATGGTTTCTATTAATGTTGATAAGAGCTAAGACTTGCCCTGGAAAAATATTTGACTTTCAGTGTGTTTCTCTATTTTGATTCTCCTGCTTAATTTTAAATAATGTTATCTCTCAAATGCTGGTTTTAGATACTCAGTTAATGAAACACTGAAAATAATTATTCTAACTATTAGAAAAGGAGGCAATTCTTCCTTTAAGTGCCTGTTTAAAAATGAAGCTCAAGATGTAATGAATACTGCAGGTTATGTGCTCATCTCCATGCAGCTTTGGTTTTGGCTGTAAACATAATGTACTTTGACATTAAAAATGTTAGTTGTTAATTAGTTAAAGGTTAAAAGTGTATGAGGTGGGTCAGCTAGAAAACATGTAGTTAAGACACCTGTTGGCAAGCATCTCTTAGAAATGTTGATTGGGTGATTTTCCCATCAGAGCACAGAAACTTCTATTGTCAGAGACACGTAAGAATCGTACTTTAAATGTTTTAAAATTTTCTATTTTCCCTTCACTTCTACTGTAGTTATTGCCTGTATCTACAGTAAGTATCCACTGTATCTACTTGCTTCTATGTCTTCTGATTTCTTTCACAAGATTTCTGCTACCAATCCTTAATTCATGCCCTGAGTAAGAGTGTTATGTTTTGGGTGTTGAAGAGGCTAAGAATCTGAAGGGAACAGATGCAGCTGTTCCTGTGGTTGAGACTGCTTTAATGCACATGCCATAAAGGTGACTAACAGTGTGCACTTTGCAAGAGTCCTTAACAGCCTCAATTTTTAGTACTTTCCCTTGCAGCCCACCTCTTCTTTTAAATGCTTACATGGTCTTTGTTTTGGTAAAAGTCAGGAAACATACTGACTTCTTCAGAAATTTTCAACAGCGTGAGGCCTTTTGTGTCATGGACTCTGGAGTCTTAATTTCTGCCATTAAGATATTACTACTTTTGTCTCAGTTCAGATCACCCTTGAATTCAAAATTGGTTTGTTCTACATATCAGCTTTGCTGTTTATCTGCTTTTTAAGTTACCAGTGAGGATGCTGGTTACCAATTATCTAGACGTATTACTGTTTTATTTCCTCCCTGTTTCCTTGTGGAGAATAGCATTCAGTGTAAGTAGTACTTACCATATCAAGGGATTCTGTTATGCTTTTAGAAAAGTACAGAAGTATATATTTTAAAAGAAAAAATAGTTAAGAATTGCAATGATATCCAGTCCTTAAGTATAAAAAATTATAAAATTCTCTCTTCTTTAAGTTATTAATGTAAACTGTGTATCTAGTATCTTGAATGCATCTGATTTTTAACCTCTTTACCTAAGGACACTGTTTTTAATAAAGTCTTATAAAATGGAACTCTGTTATCCCTAGAAATTGTAATTTTCTTTCCAGGTAAAACCACTTTGCTGGGGAAGGTCAGTCTAGTAGTGTTATGTATCTGCCTCCCTTATATTAGCTATGCCCTAGCTCTTCATTCTTCTTGTACATTTATTGGAGATGTTCTGCCTGCATTATTTCAGAGCCTTGTTCTTTATCAAACAGATATATATTTAGCTCCCCTCAGTCTGTATGCAGGCAGTCAATTTTGTGTCAGCACTACTGCTCCAGTGATCACTTGCTGCCATGGTTTCATGGCCCTTTTCTTCACTTCATGTAGCTTGAAAGTAATACAGCACCCACAGAGTTCATTCTGAATTGTCTTTGAAAGACACCTTGTTTCTTGAGATGAACCTAAGTAGTTTATAAATTGGCTAGTGGCCTATAAATTGGCTAGTTTTACAAATACCGCTCAAAAAATAGGGCTGCTCCACACAGAGCCCAGATAGAGCTCTCGGGAATTTCACAAGAGCTGATGTATATTACATGGGAGGGTGAGTCCCACACATCAGTGAAGGAACTGAAGCACTATTTGTAGGCTATTTTGAAACTTATAAAGGCTCTTTTTTCTTGAACAGCAGACGGCTAATTTAAGTCTCTTTGTATATAGAAGTAACGCATAAAAGCGTAGCAAGCTCTTTGCCAGGGGACTGAATGCTGGCTCGCAGCCCTGCCACTCCACCCCTGAGGCTAGATGTGAAGAACTGCCCCTTCTTCAGCCCTGGTCAAAGCATAGACAGAGCTTTGCTGAAGGTCTGCATTCACAAACAGGCACTGTCTTGCAACAGAGGGGAGGGATCTGTGGAACAAGGGTAGATTGTCTATAATCCTTTATCAATGTACTGACAAAAAGAAGACATGATGTCACTTTTTTCCATCTTTTCTGAACAGCCTAACTAGACTTGTGTAGTTCAAGCAGTGCAAATGATGGAATGGAGGCATTGCTGCCAGTGTAAGGAATCTCTGAGTCTTCAACCTTCAACCTAAAGCCTTGCCTTCTCATCTCTTCCGTGGAGCTTAGACTATGTACTGTACTCAAAGCTTGTGTATGAGCTGCATCTATTCTAAAAATTTTAGAAAGGGCAGCTTTTCTCCTCATGCCATTGCGGAACTCTTCAAGACCTCATACTGGAATATTTCCACAATTTTTCTCCTACAGACTCTGTTTTTATCTGACAGAGACATTGTAGCCCTAATTCTCCTCATTGAATAACACAGACTGATTCTATTACATCATCCAGCAGAGTGATGACTGTTCAATAAATGTATTGGAAGACAAACCCACAACCTAACAGCCTCATTATTGCATAATTCTATTACTATTAGAACTTTATACTGTTGTGGTATCATACTGTTATTCCAGGATTGTCATTTCTTCCAGTCACTGAGTTGCAAGGGAAATGATACATACTGCTGAATTTTTTGATTAAAAAAATATCAGGGTTCTAAACTGAGGGTCAGTTTGAGAGTAAAAGTGAAACTAATTTATGGAAGGGAAAATTTCCTTGTTTATGATGGGCAAAAACTTTCTTCACAATGTGAAAAGCTTTCATATAATATTCATTTATACCCGTCTTTCTCTCCTCCTCTTACCTGTTTTTGTAAGATATACATGTCCAAAGCAAGTAATAGATTCAGAACTTTTCCAGACATCTGGGTTCATTTGCTTAGAACATCAATGCATCCACTTATGTGCATGGTTAACATAAGCTCTGTTCTCCTGGAAACAGGTACATTTTCAATTTTGCTATTGCAATTTTTTTGGGGTTTTGGGGTTTTTTTGTTTCTTTTACTGGGTTTTCATTTCTTTCTTTGTTGAGGCTATCAATGAATAATAAAAAATACAAGCAGAGAAAGGAAATTTATGACTTAATGCAAAGCAGCTACATCAGATTTCTTTTACATTTTCCATTGTCCTGCAATTGCCCTTGACATGTTTATGTCATGGCTGAATACAGTGTTCATCTACACAATATTTTTATAGTTAAACACCTAATATTTCTTAATTGATGTGTTACTCTTTGAGCCAGATGTTATGAGCTCTCAGAGAACCCATCGCACCTGAGATAGCTCAGCCACCCCAAATGACATAAAATTAGCAGGATAGCTTCTGAGATAGCAATGGAAACAGAAAAAGGTTTAATAAAAGGCAAAATAACAAAGCGCTTAGAGAGAAAAAACCGAGCCAGGGCAAGAGGTCCTTGCTCCTGCTAAAACACCCCACAAAAGAGATTATTTCCTTTGTTCTCTTCTGTTTCTAGTGAATTACCTAGGGGGGACCTCTTGGCCTCTGTCCAATTGGGCAGCCCCAGGTCTGAGGTGAAGTCCCAAAGGTCCTATGAGGTGTCTTTTTACCACATTGAGGAGAGAAACTTCTGGGATTTTTGCCTTTTTAAACAGACAAAGAATAATTTGTTAACTCTGTCAACAGAGATATTCCTACACTTAATTATTATAAAATACACCATTTACTAGGGCATAAGAAGCCTCCATAGGCTTCTGGAGCAAGCAGGAAATTACTTGGATCCCCTGTTGGGATTCTACCAGAATGAACTTAATGAGTGCTTCCAGCAAGAGCATTTGGAACGCTGTAAAGCAAAATCATAAATGTTCAGAGACCACTTCTTGGTTGTTTTAAACACTGAAGTCAATATAAAGTACTATGATCCATCACACTTTTCTATCTCTAGATCACTTTCATTGAGACATTTAGCTCAGTAAAACAAATCTTTACACAAAGTTTTTATTGCAGGAAGGTTGGAGATGACTTGAAGAGTTTTCAAGTCTTCATTGTCAGAGATCTCCTTCCCTTTGTGCCACTGATTATAATACAGTTCTCAACATATCTTTTAAATGTAACCATGGAAATGTATTTATTTGGTCTGTGGAGAAATAAGTAAAGCTTATTATCAGTGATTTCACTCTGGTAGTCCAAATTCACAGAAAAAGTAATAATATTCCATCTCATGTGCTAAAAAGCTTAACCATTTCATTTGGTTTATATCAATTTGAATGGTGGAAAAGATCTTGTAACATTAGAATGAAATTTAAACTGAAAATAACTTAAAATACTTGTAGTCCATGTCTCCACTGAGTGGTATTAACTACAATCCTTACAGTGTAACTGTTTACAACTGAGCTATTTGATGATAAGCTGTAATTGAGATTTCCCCTCCCCCTCAGTTTGGCTAAGATTTTCGTGGGAGGAACTCTCCCAGTCGACACTACTTAACTTCCCAAAGCTTTAGAGATGAAATGATTTAGAGTTTAATCCATTAAGCTAGCTAGGTTTTTTTACAGCTACGTTATATGTTTCTTCATAAAACTTAAAAAAATCTGTACATGTTTTAGCCTCTCTGCAAACACTCTAATATGTCATTGATTCAGAGGAGAAAGGAATATTATTCTACATAACTGAATATAAACAGCTAGGGCCTGCCAAGTCCGTGGCAGATAGTATGTGATGATAAGCCAGTGGGACAATATAAATGTGTGTTTTCTTTGGCTGATACATTAAAGCTGTCCAAAAGGGCTGCTCTCGTTACTGGATTTTCATAAGAAAATTCATTCTCTAAAATATACTCTCTCTTCCACTGCTTTTGGAAACTCTAGGTTGATAAAATATTCAGGAACATGAATACATTTTGTTTTGTAGCCAGTGTTGTATCTGATCACGGACTCAATAATTCTTCAAATCTGATGCTTATGTTAAGACAAAGATATTTCATGATGAATTGTTCTTACAGCTTCCCGAGCTAAACTTCTGCAAAGGGACACAGTCTGCTGTGACCTACATGCTGAACATCGCATTGAACATAAGAAAAATTCAAGTACTGTAGATGGTCATGGAAAATACTGTGCTAGCAGAATGCATAATCTAGTGCAAATGTACATAATTCCATGTGCAGCTTCTCTGTAATACTGAAGAATTTGAAGGGGGAAAAAAAAAAGATAGGTGTGTTTGGAGGTTTTTTCATGAACAGGATGGGACTGCTGGGATATTTTCCTTGAACTTTTATTGCAGCATCAGCCTTATTACATGGTTAAGACAATAGAAAGATAGCAACAGCTCATGTACAACCAGCAGCAACCAAAGATTTCTTTGTTACAGGGCATTTAAAAAACTTTCTAGCCAATAGCATATTGCTAAAGCTTACAGACAATTGTTCTAGCCAGTCACTAAAAGCACATGTATGCCTGCTTCATACAATGCTTGCATGTATACCTTCTATTAACAATATACAATACACCATTATTAAGCTTAAACCTTGTGCTATCTTGCTAAGCATATTTTTCTGCAGGCTTAAGGTCTATCTTAGCCAAGCCTAAAACTCAAAAAAACCCCTTCTTACCTTTACCATTTCCCACAGATAGGTTCTTCAAACATTACATTGAAGAGATGTTGTGAAACTATTCAGTCTCCTCTAACTCCCTCCCTTGCTTTTGTAGCAGGATTTGCATCTGGACAGAAACACTCTGATCATAGATCAGAATGGGCCTTAAACCATTACAACTGCTCTGTTAAAACTTTTTTGGAGATAGAATCAGATACTGATTTGGAAAGACTGTTTTATATGTGTGTTTAATTTTCTGTGCAGGTATTTACATTGGTTAGTTGGTTGGTTTGTTTGTTTGTTTTAATGGATGACTTTTCATTCCATGTGGTCAAAGTGCTGATAGATACGTAAATCAGAGAACTGAGACTGTTCCCTTAGAAATGGCCCTCTCAGAGGTCCCTTGGCACTGCCTGCATTATCCATTTGAACCAAGACACTTCGGAAAAGTTAGATTGAGTCTTCTGCCTCAAGCAAACGTGAATTAAGTTTTCTCACAGGAAATGAATATCTAAGTAGTGGAGACCCTAAATACAGAAAAAGGCTCTCTGCTTTCTCATCCACTTGTTTTCTCCTGAATTGAAATATTGAACTGCATGAAAGGAATGGCAGATCTTGTGACAAAAGAGTTTTCCTACAGGAGTTCATATGAAATAAGGTTTCTTGCTTGGGACATCTTTGAAGTCTCTTGCATGTTATATGTCTTTCATCAATGGTACCTCAACAAGTCTGACTGGTCCTTGATCCCTCACTACTAGCATTAAATCAAGCAACTGCTGATAGGTTCTTCATCAAGAATCTACCCACCCTCTATGTGCTTCCCTTATTTGGGGCACCACACTTTAATCCAGTTTGTCTGTTACTTGTTTTGTCTTGACTAACTTTTCATACCACTGTGAACTGTACATGAAACAACTGCCTTATTTCAAAAGGATTTATTCACTGAGAAAAAACTTGAAATTTTGCATAAGACACATTATTGCCTGTTGCAGTTTCACTCAGGAACCAGTACATCTGAAAGTTTAATTGTGCAGCTTGCAGCTTTCATCCTTCCTGTAGCTCTAATCCAAAGGCATTTTCTCTTGAGAGAAAGCAGTAGCATTATCTAGTGTTTATTTATTTTTGTGGCTGTTTTTGTTTGGTTTTTTTTTGTTGTTGGTTTTTTTTTTTTTTTAATACTTGCTATACAAGATAACTGACTGTACTTGGAATATGCATTTATTAGTTGAAAAGATGATGGCACTTCCAAGGGTGCTGAACACAGTTTCTTGTTAGGTTCACTAGTATCTGTGAGAGCTCAAAAATTCTAAAATTTAGTCAATAAAATAAGCTGTATAATTCTGAAGTTCCAAATGCCAAAAAATGTTGTTTATATAATCAAATATTACATGGGAAAAATGTGTTTATACAACGCTTCAGTGTTGTTACTTGATCATGGTATCAAACATATGTGCCTCTTCAGTTGAATTTGAAATGCACCCTGATAATGCACTGGTGGGTGGTGGTGGTTTGGTGCTGTTTTTTTCCTCTTTCTTTTTTCTTTCTGAGAACCACTGAAAAAGTGATTACTTGAGTGGTTTTTAAAGCATTCTGTTTTAGAGAGTTTGGTTTCTCTTTCTTTTGTTTTCCATGGGAATAAGTAATGCATTTCCCCACATAAACCAGTCATTTGATAAATAACTATCTTTGTATATATTCATTGAAATATAGATGAATAATATCTTACACATACATAAAACCCCAAAATGTTCTGAAGCTGAGAAATCCATCACTAATATTTGCTTCTTTTGAAGAGGCAAACAATAAACCATTGACAGAAACTTAAAAACCATTTTAATAGAAATACAGGATTGGATGAGCAGACAGCCTGGCAGATGTGTTTGTTTTTACACATACCTGAGGTTACTTGTTTGCAGTGCATGTGCATAGCATACATTTTTGAGATGTCACTAGTTACTTTGTCTGGAAAAGGTTAAATTAACAAAAACCATGGGAACGGCTACTGCTCTTGCTATGATTCTATGAAATTTTTTCAACTTTTCCAGGATGAGGCCTCCTACTATATGACATGGCACTTCATGACTGATGTGCCAAATTATTCCACGTAGTTTGAGGGAAGCCCGAAGAAGAGAGCTCCAAAAATCAAAGTACAGCTGTGAGCACACATTTTCAAAAAAAAAAAGCAGTTTTAAAATGATCCTGTGTTTGAGTGAATGGGAAGGTTTTTCTACTGCATTTACAAGTTAAAGACATTCTGCAGTTTCAGAATGACAGACCTTCCAGTGTTGAGTAGGAACAGAGAGGAAATACACATTCAGTTCCACTTAATTGTTTATAGTCTAAAGGTCATATTGCTCTTTGTTTTTTTAGGATGCTGTTCTCCCCATGTTAATTCTCTTCATGTTTATTCCCTCTTGCAGAGGAGGAGAAAACCTAATTAATCTGTGTTTTTCTATGCCTGAGTTAGGCAAGTTATTTCACAAAGCCATTTATATTCAGGCACCTTGTAGACAAAATCTGAAATGAGCAATCTACTTGACATCAACTCCTATGTTTCTGTCAATCATCAGAGTAGCAGGGAAACACATGACATTCCTTCACAAATTGTGGAGTTTTCTGAATTTGTATGAAGGGCGCGGCATAGCCACTGTGCTTCAGGGATTCTTGCTGGAGAAAGGTGGATGTTACACTTCAAGCCCTACATTTTAAACTTATTTTAATTAGAATTTGCAGTGTAATGGTTCTGATCAAACCAGGAATCTTATGTGCTGTATCTAGGAGAACTGTACACTGGTACCACCTGTCAGAGATTGAAAAGCCTGATCCTGATTTGCTGTGCTGTGCCTGGAACAGCCATTAAATCAATTCTTGCCAAATAACAGACTTTCTCCTTTTGAGGTGGCAGTATCTTACACACTGACCTAAACCAAATCAGTTCCTCAGTTCCTTGTGTTGGACGGAGATGTCCATCACTGCCTTTCCTTCTCTTCCTAACTCTTCTTTTGTGTGCAGTCAGCCTTGCCCTTTCCATCTTCTGGCTTTAGAATTTCAGACTTTTTTTTCTTCCTTGGAGAATAAAGTTTCATCTGGTTGAAACTTTGAATTTGTGATAGAAAGACAAGCAAAAGGTGAGATTTTTGTTATGTGCCCTTTTGTTTGTTACCAATTGTCCATGTCAGAGAGATTTTCTTGATGAGTAGCCCCTTAAGTATAACTGAGTCTATTAGAAGGATCCATGCAAAAAAATCTTTTAAAAGGGTGAATTTGATAAATGCTGACAAAACTCAATTATATTAATACTTTAAATTACATTATTTCTGCTTACATTACATCTTTATAATACTTTGGAAAGTAAGTTTCTTACTTAACCAGCCTTCTTCTTATGTCATCTCAGACCACTCTGTTATCTTCTTTGTTAAAAGTTACTATTCTTGTTCCCTTCTAATTCAGCAAGTGTAAATAGCCAAAGAAGCAAAGCTTTCTAGATTTGAAAACCAGGAAAAGAATGACATATCCAAAGTTCCTGTGATTACAGTGCTTTTTATGCAGAGACAGGGATGCTTTCTATGGAGAGAAATTTTCTCTAATCTTTATTCTTTATAGAAGTGTGAAGTTTGTGTTTACCTGCATCTGGCTCTGCCAGGAAGCATCCAAGACAAAGTGTAGTTGTATAATAAATTATTCAAAGTAACGGATGTCACTTCTGAACTGCTGCACAATAACCTCTTCTGACCCCATTGCAAGGATTTTCTCTTCTTTTTACCTGATGATATGGTGTATATCACAACTAACCTTTGCTATTTGGCTCTTCTGAGTGCAATCTTTATGCAACATGTTTAACAGGAGCAGCTGCTATGAAGGAAAACAGTGGTAGGAATGAATAGTCTTATAAAGGAATAGTTTGGTTTACATTATGGTCTGTGGAAGAAAGCAAAATGTTAATTACTTTACCAGTACTCATCTCTATAACCAAGCCAGCTTGTGTATTTTAATATTATCAAAACGGTTTAGTACATGCATTCAAAACATGGTGCTGCTGGTAGAAATTTGAAAGCAATAGAATAATTAATTATGGGAAAGTTTTAAATGGTTGTATTTGTTTCCGTCTAGATCTAGTAATTTCCTGCAGTGATCCTTTCAGAAAATACAGTGTGCTGGGCACTGATGAACAATCTGAAAAGGAAATGTGCTGCTCATTGTGGAGCTGCAGTATTTCCACTCGTCTTCCTGACCTGTGAATAAAACATGCTCCGAACAATGCTAGGGGGATGTTGAATACAACACAATAAGGCTAGACGTGTTTTTTAATCTTGGGAAGCGAGTAAAACTTTATTCAGAGCTCTGGATGCTAAATTTATCCAAGAGTGTTGAGCCACTTTGTTGTAATGGAATAGTTGGGCTTTGGTGAACATTAAAAAACACTTATCTGACAATTCTCGGTTTCGCGTCTTGCATCTCTCTGAAAGAAACAAAATAAGTGAGGTCAAATGAAGTGGCGGAGGAAGAACAACGCCCGACCCCCAACACTCAAAAAACCTCCCAAAATCAACCAAATACCACCACGCACAACCCCTCCCCCCGCCCAAGTTCCCAGTCTCCGCGGTTCGAGTGCCGGCCGCTGGCTCTCCGCCCCCGCGGCGCTGCGCGGAGCGCAGGACCCGCTGGGAGCGGCGCTCTGCGTGGAAGAGGCGGTGAGAGCCGGGCGGGGAAAGCGGGGGGAACGAGTCAAACGCAAATGAGGTGGAGTCAGCACAGCAGGCATACACTGAATGGGCAGTCGAGCTGAAGAGCGAGCGGGAAGCCTAATCTAACAACTATCGGGGAATTACTTTCTGCCTGGCTGAAGTGAGCTCTGGCCATTCTTCGTCTGGGAGGCTGTATTGAGACAAGGGAGCCTGTGCTTCTCTCGCCGCAGACCCTGGAACCCACTTTGCGGTGAAGTTCTAACACGCGAGGGAGAGTGGCGGGTGCTGGCAGATGCGGGCAGTAGCTTTTCCCAAGTCTCTGCGTGGCGGGCTGGCGCGTCCCGCCGCCTGGATTATTCCGTGAGCCTCGGGCAGCATGAGGCACGGAGCGAGGGAAGGACGGTTTCGCACAGCGCCGTGGGAGAGCAGCTGTCGCCATGGCTTCCGTAGGTAGGTTTGCGATTCCCCGCGCCCCTGTTTAGTGCGTCTTCCTAAGTCTGAAAACTCGTTTTGTGGGTTGGTCTTGCGTTTGGCTGGCCGCAGCGGCGGCGAAACGTGACCCTGGGAAAGGAAAGGGGAGGGCGGCGGGAGTTCCCTAAAGCGGAGCAGCCTCGGGCAGGGGCCGCTCCGAGTGCGGGGTGGGAGCTGGGAGCACGCACGCAGCCTGCGGCCTGCTGCTGCTGCGAGCTCTGTAGAAATTAAGTGGGAGGAAGAGTTACGCCTTTTGTAGTCATGTAACAACGTTGGGAGTCTGCCCAGAAACTAAAAAGGTTCGCAGACAAGGAGTTCTGTCAGTATGAGAGTTTTCTGCAGTCGCTGACAATGACTGAGGGCATGAGGCAGGACTCGAGAGTTTTGTCTGGTCACTTTCCTGCTGAGGAAGCCTTGTAATTTTTTGTGTGCCGTGGTGGGTCTTTTTCAAAAGTAGAAAAAATGAGGGCCGCCTCGAGTATAGATAATTTCTGTCTACGTAGAAGAAAATTTGTCCAGGCTGAGGCTTTTTCCTCCCCTGAGGAATTTTTAGTAATGTTATAGCAGCACTGAATTTCTTTTCAAAAACATGGAAGTTGTAAGATTTTGTAAACATGAGTCTTTCTTAAATGAGGCATATGGCATCGTTTTTCTGCTTTCTTGCTTAGTGAGAAAAACACTTTATTGTGCCAATAGCACTGGAAGGGTAATTGGTCTAATTTGTGCATCCAAGACAAAGTGTATTTGTGTAAGACATGGAGAACACTCTCTTACTTCACATCTGAATTTTCCTTGAAAATCTTACAGAGTCTTAGAGGAGCCAGCTATTGCATGGCACAGTGTACAGGATGCAGCAGAATGCAGATGCAGCTTGGTTCCTACTGCCTTAATGCAAACAATTTTTCTATTCAGACAGTAGCAGCATATGGTTGGGTAAAGACTGCAACCCTAAAAGGAGAGTTACTGAATCACAGTTGAGAGACAGACCAAGAAAAAAATGCAAGACTTCTCAGTCGTGTGTTTTGAGATACTGAACAACACTGAAGATAAACTGAACTGAGTTTATTTTTACCAGTATCAATTTCAGATTATTAAAAACAGCCTTTGAAAAGTCAAGTTTTTTCTGGTTTTAAAATAAAATGGTTTAGGTATACTGCTTGAAAATCAAAAAAACAGCCCTCACTTTTGTTATTCAGGCCGCAGTGAGCTGGGTTTCAGCATTTTATTGCAGGCAAGTGACTAGAAAAATGAACAGGTTGAAGATTGTCACATTCAGGCAGAATTTTTCTCACCGCAGAAGAACAGGACCAAAGTGAGAGTTTGATAGAAGGTCCAAACATCAGTTTGATTGCTTCCATTTGTTCTATGAGGCAAGTATGCCTCAGACATCAAAAGCTGCATACTGAGACCTCTCTGGTTCCCCGTGGCAGCAGGGAACTGGACTGAGACCAGAAAAAGGGGAGTTTAAACTCCTATAGAAAATGTCCCAGAGTCTTTGTGCTTGCTTCTCAGAAGTGTCAGAAAGTCAGGCCCAAGTTCTGTCCCTTCTTCTTTTGCTCAGTTTGCCCCTTCTACCTTCCCCCTTGCCTCCTTCCCTTTGGCTTTGCAGTGTATCTTGTCAGTAGACATGAGTGGCACTTTTCAGTTCAGCACAGACACAGCTTAGACCTGCATCTCCAACATTTCAAGCTATTTTAATGGATAAGGAACTTTGGAGCACAATGCTGATATTTTACTCTTTTCTTGAAAGGTGCTTGGTCTTTCAATGCATTCTTCCTGATACAGTATTGCTGTTCATTGGAAGTTACCATATGCATGTTTTGTAGGTTCTTTTTTCTTCTCTAAAACTATTGCAATTTAATTGTATGGTTTGATGAAAATTGTTGTATTCAGCAATGTGACTGTCTGAAATTCTATTACGAGATGAACCATGATAAGAATGGAATGGTCTGTCTCTAAAAGCATTTTACTAATTTGCTGTGTAAACTTAATGTGGACATGTTAGTTTCTAATTGTTTTGATTTTTTTTTCCCACTACTGAGTGAGCTGCTGTACACAGAGACAGAATAGGGGTTCTCTTGTTTATGTGTTATGTACTGAGAGTGATTCTCTCCTAAAGAGTGTTTTAATCACATTTTATGTTACATGTGATCTGGAAGTCTTGAGGACATGCCTCTGCAGCTGATTTGCATTCCTAAGACAGCAAAGCTTGCTTAAAGTCAGTAGCACAGCATCTGCAAGATGTTTTCAAATACATTAAAAGATACATGCAACTGATTGCTTTAGTCCTTGGGGAAGTTTCTTTTCTTCCCCTGGTACCACCTGGGTGAATGAAATTAATTAGTATAAAAAAGCCTTTCAGAAAGTCATGATTAGGATTTTACTGCTTTCAAGATGCTGTATTGTTATTCTGTTCAGCAAATAGGAGTTATTTGTATTTTGGTGTTTGAATGAATGTATGATACCAAGTTACCTGTAAAACGGTCTGCCTATTTTCTCAGAAAAGAAGCCGCATAGTACAGGTCTTAGTATGGGGTTCAGCTGTCCGTCTCTGCTCTCACACGCACGTAGGATGGTTCTTTCACGCTGGGCCTCAAAAGATGAGTCTGGACTCTGGGTTTTTCGATCTTCAGAATTGTTTATTATTTCTTATCTACCAAGTTCCTTCTCTGCCCGACCTGGATCCGACCAGCAAGGCAGCCAAAGGCACTCTGACCGCCCACGAGGCGGTCGCGTCTTTTTATAGCAAAAACTACGTACATGATATTTATGTTTCATTCCCAATACCTATCACCCTCATCACCAAGTGCACCTTCACCACAGACCAGTCCACAAGTGCCAACATCACCACAGAAAATGGATGACAAGAAGAAGAAAGAAGAACCTTGTGACACGCCCTGATTTCTCCATCTTGTCTCTATAACCCCCCTGTACTAAAACTCTAAAATCTGTGTTTTACCCTATAATTATGTCTTCTTTTCAGTATTATTTCTTCTTTTCAAGTATTCACACCTGAGTGATTCTCACAGGTTTCATTTCCTCATACACAGGTGGCACATCCCTAGATGGATCAAAATCAAGCCACCAAGTGCTTCTGGCAACATTCCAAGACCTCCGAGTCCCCCAAGGGTTCTCTCGGTAGCTCTGGACATCAGGAGTGATGTGCTGAGTTCCCACATCTACCCCCTTCTGTTTGCACTAAAAAGCACTTCCTTTGTAACTGAAAGTACGACACGCCATACACTCAAAAGGATGCATGGTACAAAAACCATGAGAACTGCAAGAATTAATAAAATGTAGAACCCTATCTTCAAAAGCTCTCTCCATATAGGAGAATGGTCTAAAAACTTCACTATATCATCAATCCATGACCCAGTGACTTCGCCAAGTTTTTCTATGCTGTCTTTTATCGTTTTGATATTTTCAGTAATTGATTTGAGATGATTCATGATTCAAATGATCTGAGAGATTCATGCAACACATTCCTGCGAATTCTTCACATCCACGTCCATGAGCGAGCAATAGATAATCGACCGCTGCTCTGTTTTGCAGAGTTGCCTGTCTTACACTGCTCACGTCTTTCATGTCACTCAGTGCAAGAGAGACTGATTGAGCATGTTTACTCAACCAACAACCCATGTGGTCCAATTCAGTCAAGGCCACCCCTGATGCTGTCTGAGGTGAGAAAATTGCTGTTACAATTCTCCTTGCCTTGTCCCAAGTGTACACTGCATCATCGCAATCTGCGCTGTAATGCTGTAAAGATCTTTTTTCTTTGCGTTTTTGGCTTTTTTAAACAGTTTTTTTAATCTGGTGACAACATTGAAATCTTTCCGATGCTGCATGGACCTCCCTTTGCATTTGCAGGAATACCGTACCAAATTCTGTCCCTGCAAATTAAAAAGAATCCCCTTGGCAATTGCACTGGAACTTGGAGTGACCCTTTGGTTCTTGTTGTTGTGTTTTTGCACCAAGCTGATGCATTTTTATAAAATTTGTGATTCGGAGTGACATCGATGGTTTTGTTTTTTGCCACATTTAAGATCTCAAATTACATGCACAACTCCATTGTCATGGATCCGAAAATCTCCAATTCCTGAGGTTCAGTAGAATCCACAGGAAGAAGATGTGTCCAAGCACGCCAGTCCCTCACAGGATCTTTAACGATCTGTGAGATTTTGACTGGAGCGTGTCCTGGAATCGGCCACTCGTCCACTGCATCTCAATCATGCATGCTGAAAATGGACTCCCCGGTCTGGAATGTGTCAGGCAAATACTGTCTAAGTTTGCCGCCTGAGCTAAAGCTTCCCAAACATTTTCTTGGTTGATTGACTGGTAAATTTGCCTTGTCATTTAAAGTGATAGATGATGAAATGAAACACATGAGCATCGAGAACCTCATGACTTCATCTCTATGA
>LTAT01000004.1:77876797-77893433 GCA_003286495.1 Chlorodrepanis virens
TTTTTTTTTTTTTTTTTTTTGCCTTGATACATCAGGGTTCCCTTTCCAGTCACAGAAGCATTCAAGTTGTGGAGTTCAACACTGAAGTGCAGATTCAAAACATGTAAATTGAGTCCTTTCAAAGAAACTTTAAAGCAGATACACTTTCTCCCTGCCCTTCTATACCCACACTTCTCTCACTCCACAAGTAAAAAACCAGTGTTTTCCTCAAATGATTATTTTTTTATAGCTCCCTGAAAAACCTAATGAGCATTCCAGGTTCTAAGTGCTCAAGCTGACTAGAAATTCTTTGCTCCTTAGACACTGACAATTGAAGACTGGAAACCATACAGATAAGAAGCTTTTCCCCAGAATACACCTTGCTTTATAAATCTTCCTGTTCAGCAACAAAATTTTCTGCTCAAATAAATTGCAGTTCTAAATTCTCTTTACACTGATACAGTCAAGAAACTAAGCATTGTGAACAAAGGACATTCCCAGTCTAAAAGCAGCATTGTTAAGCTGTTGCTGGTGGCTCAGATATGCTCCAAAATGTCATCTGTGAAAGATAAAAGTAGCAACATTGCAGGGCAGCTGCACTGAACAAAAGGTCTTCTTTTTGTTGTAGCTTGGAGCATGGTTTCTCCAAGATTACTGTTCTCAATACCTTGTCATGCATGATGTTCTTTAATGACAAATCTTTCTGTGTTTCTCATTACCTTTCTCTCCTTTTTTTTAAGCTGACATGTTTTCACTTTGCAACACTTCTGTAAGTTTCCATTTATTATTTTCTGTGCTACAGATGCAAAGGACACTCTGTATTGGGTAACTTCTGTTTGAACTATCACTTTGAAGGCAATCTAGATAAAATGTTTGGAAATTTCATTTAGAAACAAAACCTGAAAACAGTCTGTTGACAGCAATGCACTGTGTGGCAGAAGAGGAAGGGACTCTGATGTGTGTGACTTTGAAAGAAGGGAAACTTACTTTTCTGGGGAAGGACCCACAGGATAGTGAAGAGCTTTAGATCTGTAGCGACCATACACAGTAATGAGGGGAGAAGAAGAGAGTTTATGGTTTGGAATGTTCATTACAGTTTTGGGTTGCTACTCATCATCTTAAGTACTCTGTGCATAAATTTAACTGATTGAAGCAAAAGTTTTTGAAATTTTCATAGCAATGCCAAAATACATTTTTGAAATTTTACACTTTCAAATCAGATAAATGAAATGTCAGGATCCCTTCTTTCACTGATGGACTCCAGAGCTTGAACTTACTGGGCTGATCATTATGATGGAGTCAAACTTAGGCTTATGCACTTTATAACTGTATGATTACTTGGTTGTTTTGAAAGTGCCAGTGTCTAGCTCCATAATTTTATGTAGGTAGTCATAGGAGAAATCTTAAGACAGATTACAGAATAGCTAAATAAAAAGATAAACTGTTAGATTTGATTTAGTATTTGCTTTCATAGTAATGTTGGCAAGCCAAATGAAACTGCTAAACAACTGAAATGTAACCATGGTAATTTGTATGTGTCAGCTGACGGATTTGTAAATTTTGTCCTGGATACCTACACAAGTGTTTTTACCAAACACAAAATTTCTTGGTGCTTGTGTTTAGTTATGGATGTGCATAATCATTCTTGCTAGTTCTTAATTTGTTTGTAAATTTGACTTTATACCATAGTTCCATAGTAAGCGTGTGAATAATTCTGTTACTGCCATATAATAGTCCATATTTTAGATGCCACTGTACTATGTAGTATTATAGAGTAGTACAGTACTACTGTATGATGCTAATTAATATTGATACATATTTTCTTAGTGCTCACTGCAGATTTGATACAAAACCATGTAAAAAGACTGTTTGATAACCTTAGAAACCAGTGAGTATCTATTTTATAGAGATATTTTAGAAGTTGCTAATATCTCTAGAAGAGAAATAGTACTTTTAGAAGTAAGTGCATGCTGAAATAAAGAAAAGGTCTAGAAGTGTATGTCGGTAACTTTTATCAGTATGGAAATTGTTTTACTTGCTCTAAAATCATTAAACACACATAAACGATTAATGAAAATTAAGTTAAATGAGTTTTGAAATAACCCTCAGTTCTTTCTGGTGTGAAAACATTCTTGTCTTGCCAATCAAGTGAATGGTTTCCTTTGACTATAGTTAAAGTACTTGAAACTGTAGAACATGTGAATGTATGCTGCAAATGTGTATTTTCTTACTGGCTGATGTATTTGAACATAACAGCAAAATAACCCCATTCTTTCAGGAATGCCTTTGCTCCAGTACTCCCTACAAGTGTACTCTCTGGTGTTGCTTTGTATTTATTTAAATTTCAGGGTATCTATGGGTAATAATAAATATATTCATTGGCTTTGATATAAAGGTATTAAAACCAAATGGAGAGTGAAAAGCTTATGACCTCTCAAAATCTTTGCCCTCTTTCATTACAGCTTGTAACGTTTGGTACCTGAATTCAGTAGAGATGGAGTCCCTCACAGGATACCAGGCAGTACAGAAAGCTTTGAGCCTGACGCTGATGCAAGATCCATCTCCTGTCTCAACCGTTGTCCATTTCAAGGTGTCTGCTCAGGGAATCACACTGACAGATAATCAAAGAAAGTAAGCAAATAAGGATGGGAAGGGATTATCTGGCCCTGGCCCTGTCCCTGTCAGATGTTGGCCACTGTTGATTTGATGTTCCTAGTTACATTTTGCAATCTCTGTCTCAGAGGATACCAGGATTATAGGAATGATGGTGACTGTGTAAGATTTGGAAGGTCACTTTGATAAGACATTTTTTATTGTTATTTCTTAAGAAAGTACTGGCTTTGCTAGCATTTGATATTGAACCTATTCCGTGAAGTAATTTATCTTCATGATGTCTTTCACCAGCATCACTGAACAGAGGTGACTTAAGCAGATGATGTGTATTTCCAGGATCTGAAACAGTGTTTTGGATAGCCTGTAAAAAACTGTGATAAAAAGTTAGTTTATATTTACTTTGTTCTAAGTGCTAGCTAGGCTACCACAAACTCTTTCAATTAAAAAAAAAAAATAAAATTGCAATAACAAAGGAAGGACAACAGGAATTCATTATAGGTTAAAAAAAAAGTGCCAGACTTCTTCATTCCATGCGGTTTGCAATCATTTGTAGCAGATCACAGAACCTTTACCTTAATGGTAATGCCTAGGAGTGTGAATATTTTGAAATGTAATACAATCAAATTATTCACAAGTTCCACAAAGTTGTCTGTCCCACTAAAATAGTATCTAAATGGCCAGTTTTTATAAAAAATACATTTCATACTCCTAGCTCTTAGCTTGAGAATCAGTTTTCCTTTAGTTCAAAAAACTTTATGTTAGTGCTTTAAACATGTATTTATTGGGTTGGAGCAGTTCAGGTGAATTTCAAAGTCACTCAAAGATAGCAAAAAATATTGTCTGTATTAAATTAATACTAAATACAATTTATTTTTCAGATTAGTTTATTGTTTGGAATTCTAAGCATCTTTACTGTTTCTGAAATTCATTTTCCTTCTTCCTATCCAGACTCTTTTTTCGGCGACATTATTCAGTCAACACTGTTATTTTCTGTGCTTTGGATCCACAGGACAGAAAGTAAGTATGACAAGCAGTATTTTTAATGTGTTGTTTGTATTGTTCTACCAAAAAAGCCCAACAAACAAACTAAAACTAACATTTGTATTTTTCCATTCTATGATTTTTTACTGCTTTCTTAATGGACAAGGTGGATGAAAGATGGCCTTTCTGCAAAGTAAGTAGAATCTCTTTTAACTGAATGTTTGGTGTTCTAAATTACTTTTGTCTGAGAAATGGAAGGGAAAGCATTTGTTCAGAGACAAAATTCTCTCAGCCCTCTGTAATTAGACATTGGTTACTTCACCTATACCTCTGCAAATTGGGGCGTAATTATGTGGTGGGTGGGGGTGGGAAGTCTGGAGCCAGAGCTCACATGGTTTATTTAAATTGCGGGTCTGTGATTTGACTGTGGTTTCAGGCATTGGAGATATTTGCTCTCTCAGTTTTGTGTTCCACCTGTCCAGCAAGACTTAGCACAAGCTTTTCTCACTCAGACTCATAGCTTTAAAAAAAATCCCTCTCCTGGTACATAGATGAAAACACTCCTAGTAATGTTGGTGTGTGGCATAAATACATGATTACCTGTGGATTGCAAAGTGTTTTCTGTTGAAGGCAAACTTTGTTGTCACCCTTTAATCAAAAGAAATAACTTACACAGAGAGGCTCAGCACTTGTTTCTGGAAAAGAACAGAAATAGATGGCTTAAATCCTTTTTCCAGTACTCTGTCCTCTAAGTTGTGTGGTCCTCAAAATCCTCTCTTTGGGCAATCCCTGACACACCACACCACACGCCCCTCAAGCTAGGTTAAACAACAGCAGTATTGAATCAGATTAAATATATCTCCAGGGTTAGCAGCATGTCTCTGACAGCAAACAGCACAGGATGCCATATGGACAAGAGTAGCAGGAAGGGGACAGTCTGCTTCCTTGATTCTCTCCTGAGCTGGCTGGTCCATTGGACCACTGTGTTTAGCACCCACATGGAACCTTGTCCATCAGAACAGAAAAGTCTGATATGTGTGCTTGGTTTCTGCAGTATCTTTTCTGTTTTATGAAGTGAGGCAATGCCTATCTGTCAGTTCTCTGACATACTTTGATTGCTGCCCTTGCAGAGTGTTTGGGTTCATTGCCAGGAAGCAAGGCAGTGCCACAGACAACGTCTGCCACCTCTTTGCAGAGCATGATCCAGAACAACCTGCCAGTGCTATTGTAAACTTTGTATCAAAGGTCATGATTGGATCCCAGAAGAAGATCTGATGCCTTTCCATCCTTGATTCAGAACTCTTCGCTGACTTCACTGAAGGAAATCACTGTGAGAGGGAGAGAAGCTATTCAGCAACAATGTCTGAATATTGTCATTCCCAATAAGGAAAGCAGAGGATGATCTGTGTATTGTGTTTGCAAGAGCTCAGGCTTTTACTTCAAGATGCCTTACAGAGCATTATTTTTTGTTTTTATATCAGAGGACAAAACAAAAGAAGCTGGGTGCCACCCTAAACCACGTAGCCTTTATCTGAATGAAGCATAAATGAAGAACTTTTCTCCCGATGGGTTTCTAATGTATCTTCATATGCTGTTTCTCATAGTTTATTGGAGCAGAAATACTTAGTAGATTGCACTACTTTTTTGTTCAGGAAGTGTTCTGTAAAACCTCCACAAAGACACTTGCCATGGTTGCATCAATGGTAGTTATAGGCCTTGCAAATGTGCTTTTAGGAGAATGATCATCTGAGGAAAACTATTTGCTCTTCCCTATGTCTTTGTGATCAGTGATGAGAACTGAATGGAGAAAGGGGAAGACGTATGTGAAGAGAACGTTTGTGCAAGTTGTTTTATGGTAAGAAAGGAGTGGCAGTGTGGAATATTCAGGAAGATTGCTCTGTATTTAGTGTTAAGAAGGCTGAGCTGTTTTAGTTTGAAAATTTTTCAATAGAGCAGAAGTGGCAGAACAAAAAGAGGTGTGAAAATCTGTTCTATAATAAGGAGGTTTTTGTAATTTTTTTTAATACGGAGAACTAAGCAGGGAAGATTAAGCATTTTAGTAATTACAGGATAAAAATGAGGGAAAAGCAAAGAGGAAGATTGTATAATTTATGCATTTTTACTAGTGACAGATTATTTATAGTGGATCTCAGATCTTGGTATGTCAGAGAGATAATTCTTAAACTAGACCACTGTTGAGGTTTACCTTTAGCACTATTTTGTGTAAGTAAATGCGTGTGTAGCCTGTGCCTTGCTAGAGAAAATAGTCTGACATTTTGTCTTTTGTCTTACAGTGACAAGACACTTCCCATTTTCTGCCTCTGCAATACTGTTTTATTCCCCTACATAATATGTAATTATATTTACGGACTCTTCTACCCCATTATTTTGCTGGAGTTTTGAGGATTATTTTACCTTTTTTTTTTCCATCTATAGGAACTATATTTGATTTGTTATTCCTTGAGCTAGGGAATCTGAAAGTGAATGGAATTTATTTTGTTACTTCGTCCCATTTCTTGAGAGCATTTATGTCATGATTTCTACATCCAGCACACTTGTATATATCTCTTTATCTTTCTTAACACATTGATATTTGAAATACATAAGAAAGTGCTATTTAGCTTTATAGAAAATTGATGCAGTAGGTTACAGTGGAAGCCTGCAAAAGGAGAGTAAGCCACTGAGATCTCCTGTGTATTTCCCATTCATTCAAAAAGAGCAGTACTAGACCCCTGTATGAGAACTGATGGTTATAATGCAACTGTAGTGTGGCAAGTGCTGAAAAATTTCATTGCTTCTGTTTCTTTCATGTGTAGCTGTCAACATTATGTTAATAACCTGAGGAATAAAATAACATTCTGTATTTTGTATGTTGATAGATGAGCCACTTTATCCACTTGTAGATTTTAATCCTTTTATTCACCAATTTGAACTACATTTGCCCTGTATAAAATATGGGGGGTTTTTAACAGCTCTCTTTATATTTCCTGAAGTATTAGGACCGTGTTAAACCTTATTCATTGACCATAGCTGAAGTGTTACCAAATCATTTGTGTGACTACCAATTTTGTGTAAATAACTTTATGTTTTTTAAGAGGAAAGTGGTGAGGAAGAGAGAGAGAGAAGAAATATATGAAGTTTAATGTATTTCAACCAGAAAGTGGTTTATTAGTAGCAGTTGGCATTGGATATCTGTAGAAGGGTGAAGCAATCCAAAGTGCTGAATTCAATAGCTACCATTGAAGCAAAAAAGGCAAGTACCTCTGATTAGTGATTCTTTTGGCACAGAGGTATACTACTTAAACAGTGTTTATATACCATCCAAGAAAAAGAATGCAGTTCTTACATCTAGGAGCTTTGCTCCTTTTATAAAATGTGAACAAGTTTTCTTTAAAAATTCTTTTGGTGTACTAAGATTCCAGTTGCCTAATCTCATCACCCTGTTGGAGCCCACAGAAATTCTTCAGTTGGCATTTCAAGTAGATTTAAGTCTCAATTAGATTTTAATCTGATGTGTCATAAGAATTGAAATGAGGAGGATTTTTTAAACTATATTTTTTCACTTATGTAGATAATAAATTTTAGTGTGTCTTCTTAGACATTAAGTGTTGGCCTTTGGGCTGAAAATAAAATGTCTTTTTTTCCCCGTGTATTGTCATTTTCATTCAGGACCTTATTTTATATTCCTTGTGCTTTCTCAAGGTCTGCTGAATTCAAAAGCATGAGGGATTGCATGCTGACACTCCTGGTGGTATTTTCTGGGAGTTTAGCTCTACTTGCTAAGAGGGAAAAAAGAAGTTACCCTGTTTCTAAGGGAGATTTTCTATTTTGCATTCCTTTGGATGGTATATTGCCATGTGCATTTGCTTTTTAATTAATTTTAAAATGGACAAAGCAAGATAGTTCAATATGTACCATTATGTAGTCTGTGTAGAAAAATATTCATGTAACTTTTATGTTCATGGCAAATATAAGACTAATCTTTATATAGCACTTTCTTTCAAGATTTTTGGTAGATGTGTATATGCAATTTCATAACTAATGGCAGTAAGTTGACACATATATTTAGCCAGACTCCTGTTAATGTGCTTCATAAATATACTATTATAATCATACAGTGTTAAACTACAAAAATGCTAAAAGCCACGTTTTTTATTAATGGTTTCATGTATCCAATACTGTCATTAAATATTTAATATTTCTTTCTTGGTTTTTCCTACTAGTGAAAATTTTAATTATTTTTCTTGGAACTGTAAAGAAGCATCTAAAAGTCTTCAGTATATAAATGATTGTTCTATAAATTCTTTGTATAGTCATTTTCTCTGCTCTTCAGATACCACCTCTTTCAGATTATAATAAAATTACAAAAGTGAAATTCCACCACTCAGTGTCACAGAGCAGTCTATTTCAAATGAAAGTTACCTTCTGGCATTCAAAATCAGCTAATAAGCAAAATCTTCTTCATGAGTAAGAATAATTTGGGTGCTGGGGTTTAGTTGTAATAAATGTTTGACATTTCTTTCAAGGACTTCAGATGAGCCTGTGTTAGTGGTTCAGGTCAGTTGAAGCATATGATTTTCCTAGTTAAGTTGTGGCTATAATGGTATAAAAGTATCTATTGCTTGCATTGCATATTTCAGTAAGAAGGAAGAATATGATACCATCCTCTGAGATATTGTAACCATTTAACTTTGCCTCCACTCTGCTTATGCTGGAAAACCTTCCAAAGGGGGCTGAGAAATTTAACCCCTGGCTGAAACATGTACACAATCAGTGCATCAGCCAGACAGTGAAGGCTGAGTTATATACATGCTTTATCAGGGTTATTTCTGAGACTGATAAACTCTGGTATGTCATGCTTGTGCCTTTTCTGTGAGTGTCTTGGTTTGAAAAGACAGGTGTCTGCTGCGGAAGGCAGGAGCCTCCCCTGAAATGGAAAATGTAAACCCCCTCCCTCTGAATTGTTATAATTTTGAAATTAAGGGGCTCTCAGGCAAAGATATGGGAGCTGGAATAACAGTTCTTTACTAGGGGAGAAAATTAAAATAAGAAATGCAGTAATACAAAACATCACTGACAGAGTCAGAATACCACCTCACACCCTGTTGGTCGGGTGTTGGTAGCGGTCCAGTTGGAATTGTGGCTGCAGTCCTCTTAGAGTGACAGATACGGTTCTGTTGAAGCAGTGATCCTGTAGAAAGGTGCACTTTTCCTCTGAAGGCCTAGTGGTGGTGTAGAGGGGCCTGGTCTTCCTCTGGGAATCTAGTGGAAAAGAAAGCTGCTCCTCTGGGAATCCATTGGAAAAAGGCTGCCTGTGGTGTTCCAAATCTCAGATTATATTCAGGCAGGAATGCCTGGCTTCTCCCTCTAGGTGGAGCATCTCACAATGGGATGATGTAATTTTATCAGTCATGCATACCTCTAACAGGTGATAATAGAATACAGACCTCCACTCACATCTTGCAACCCAGGACAGTGAGGCATACACTGGCAGGAATTTTTCATTCTGTGTGCTTGACTGTCATTCATCAGTACAGGTGATTGTGAGGTTTATGCATGGTTGTTAAGTGACATTTGTCCATTAAAAGTGTTGGTCTTTTATTAGAATGAATTATAATGTGGAACAGATGACAAGGGTGCAATAGTAAAATGATCTTTTGTGTCAAGAGCGCAGTCTCTCCTGTTAAACTCTTGTCCTTGAACCTGGATGCCATTGTGTATGTGTGCTGCTGTTAGGTGCATTTTAAGGCTGCTCTGGAGTGTCTTTGCTCCAGTGGAAGAAAATCTGCTATCAGGATTCATCCTAGATAATTTCACAACTAGTTTATATGCAGTTGTTCTTATACCAGTGTTCCCTTAGTATGAATAACTGTTCTCTTCTTGAGATATTTAAAGCAGGAATTCTGCTCCCCCTTGTGTCCCTCAGTCTTCTTTTGGCAAGGCTAAACAAGTCAGCATTTGGCTTTTTTGTGCTTTTGTGTTTGAAAGGCTGTTTTTTGTCCATTATGTAATTTCTTTGGAGAGACCGTTAAGTATACAGCCAGACACTGTATAAAAGGGGCAGAAGCTGCTGCCTTCTAATTTTTTAAGTGTTTGTATTAGAAAACTCTTGGAACAAGAAAACTTGGCCCACGAGATAGGCAGAATAAATCTCTCATCTGCTTCTGCTGTTGATACGTAGAATAAAGGTTACGGTAATGTAAACTGTATCAGGCGGTGTGGACAAAGGAAATCACAGGGGCTAATAGCTGAAGAAGTTTTTAAAAGCCAAAGTCAGAAACAGGAAGCTTGCAGGAGACCTAACACATTGGGCAAACTACCAAGAGGGCAATGGGGAGCTTTTTAGAGAATTAAAGGATCTTGCTGAATAACTGAGAAGGAATTTGCATCACATGTCACAAGGGATATCAAATTGGAACTTTTCCCTTTCTTTGAAGACATTTAGTGTCTCACAACGTACAAATGTTTGGACCAGTTTTAATGTTTTATTATTTGCAGAATCACAGGGTCGTTGAGGGTGGAAGGGACCTAAAGAGATCATCTAGTCCAATTGTGTTGCTTAAAGAGGGACATCTAGAGCCATTTGCCCAAACAGCTTAAATTTACTGGGGGTAGAATCTCCAGTCTCCCTGGTCAATCAGTGGTAATTCTTAGACACCCTTACAATGTTTCTTAATATTCAGAGGTAACTTCCTGAGTTTCAGTTTGTGCAAATCACCTCTTGTCTTGTTAAGGACTGGAAAGAGTCTGGCACCCTCCCTGTATTTATACACATAGATGAGCTCCCCCCTGAGCCCTTTTTGCCAGGCTGCACAGCTTCCACAGCCTCAGTTTTGTGTCATCGACAAACTTCCAGAGGATACACTCTGCCTGATCATCCATCCAGATCATCGATTAACAACATGGTATGAAAGATCCAACCCAGTATGGACCCCTGGGATAGACCACTAGTTACTGGCCTCCAGCTAGACCTTGCACTACTCATCAGCAGTGTCAGCACCCAGCTATGCAGGCAGCTTTCAACCCACTTTACTGTCTGCCTATCTAGATACATCAACAGCTTGTCTATGAGGGTGTTATCCGAGACAGTGTCAAAGGCCAAACTGAAGTCCAGGAAGACAGTATCTTCTGGTTTCCCTTGAGCTAAGCCACTCATTTCATCACAGAAGGTGGATCAGTGATGACTTCCCCTTAATGAAGCCTGCTGACTCCATGGAGGTGGACAGAGGGCTGGAGTACCTCCCCTGTGAAGACAGACTGAGTGACTTGGGATGGTTTAGCCTAATAAAGTGAAGGCTCCAGGGAGACCGGTTGTGGTCTTAAAGTTCCAGTACTTAAGGAAGGCTTACAGCAAAGATGAGGAAGGACTCTTCATCAGGCAGTGTAGTGATTGGATGACGGGTCGAGTAATGGTTTTAAAGAGAAAGAGGGTAAGTTTAGAAGAGGAAATTCTTTGAGTCAAAGGGTGGTGAGGCACAGGAACAGGTTGTCCAGAGAAGCTGTTGGAACAGCTTCTGGAACAGGTTGTCCAGAGAAGTGTTCAAGGCCAGGTTTGATTGGGCTTTAAGCAATCTGATCTAGTGGAAGATCTTCCTGCTCTTGTAGAGATCTTTAGGGATCTTCTCCAACTCAAAACCATTCTATGATTCTGTGGCCCACAAACAGGTGGTGCTTTGCCTTGCAAAGATTTCTTCTCTAGGTACACAATTTCAGCAGTGTTTTATGGAAGGTGTTCCGGGTTGCAGCTAATCAGTGGTGCCTTTACAGTAAGGTAAGCAGTGTTTACAAATGGATTCACCTCAAATTTCTGCATGACCTTTTAAAAAAACTAAGTCTTTAAAATCATTAAAATACATTTTCATAATTGTAAAAATCTTCTAATGTCTTTGATAGTGTTATTTGAAGAGTTGTTTAAAAAGCAGAACTAGCTTTTTATGTAACAATGAATTATTTTCTGTTACATACTGTCCTCAAATATTCTTTTAAATATCTACAACTGTTTGTACCCAGTCTAATTAAATCTGACTTTTGGATTTTTTCCTGTTGCCACCTGTATTATGTACAAGTCATGATTTGTTTGTAAAGCAGATGGCAGGTATGAGAGAAAATCCAGAAAAATGAGTTGGATGAAATGCTCTACAGATGGGGAATCAAAATGTGGGATGGAATTGGCCCAGGAGACCCGTATGCTCGTGTTTACTCTAGAAGAATAATCCAGCTTTAAAAATAAACAGAACTATGTTGATTGAAGTACTAGTTTTAAGCCTTTCTGTTTGCAAGCTAACGTGAAACTCCCACTAAAGCACATGGTAATTGTTTATACCTAGGGTATGCGAGTGATGAGAGGAGGCCCAGATTTCAGCAGGAAGCTTCACAGCACACAGATTTCTCCCTGCAAATGAAAATAGTTAAACTACGTTCGTATAACTTAGTTCTACAGTAAACTTGGAGTCATATTCTCTTGTAAAAGCACGTTTTGCTCCAACTGACAAAAAGACAACAACCCCTAAAAGTAACTGCTAGATGGAATAATTTTCCTTGTTGGAGCACTCAACTTCTAACCACTTCAGTCTCTTTCCATAACAAGTACCTGGTACCAGGTATTTGAAATAGCCCTTAAAAGTCTGTTAAGGATTTTTATGAGGAAATGTGGCTTAACATGTGTCAGTGTGTTGTCAGTATGTTCTGTCACAAGGCAGTTAAGAAAAAAATCCCTAAAGGTGGTATTGATCATGTAGTGGCATAACTACAGTATTTGGTATATACATGCACTGAAACCTGTATGTAAATTTGTTCCTGTCAAATATATATTTAGTCTCATGCCAATTGAAGAACATCCAGATTTGGTATTTTTTCTGTATTACTTCTTACATGGGACCCATCCATACCTGTTTCTCAGCAGAAATGGAATAAACATGGTTTGAATCTCTTCAGTGGTAACATTTAGTCACCTTTCACTGTAACTTAAAATTTTTGTGCCTTATTCTGTTAGAATAACATGTTGAATAGCTCACAATTTTGCTTGCTCCTACCTTGATACGTTTGTTAGGTGTGGAATACTTCCTGGCGTAAACCTTAGTCCAGTTCATTGAGTGACATGCAGTCTGAGTATACATTTTCCTGTGTGCGCTGTCACACAATGTGTTGGTTTTGCATGGCCTGGTTTTTGGTAGCAGGGGGGGACCACAGAGGTGGCTTCTATGAGAAGCTGCTAGAAGCTTCCATCATATCCAGCAGAGCCAAACCCTGATGGGTATGAAGATGGACATGCTGCTCGCCAAAGCTGGGCCAATTAGAAAGGCTGGTAATGTCTCTGTGATAACATATTTAAGAAGAAAATCAGAAAGTGAGGGCACAGTTTTTCCTAGCCAGAGATGCCTGTATAACTTAGATCAAAGTTACAAAGGGCTTATGTAGCTTGAGTTATAAGACAGCTATATAGCCTGATACCAATATAACCCAAATAATGACTTTTTATATATCTGTATAACCTGATACCTATGTAACCTGAATCATAGTTTTTTATACCTATATAGCCTGATATAAATAACTTTTTATACAAGGTATTGACTAGTATATGGTTAACTAGTTGCTTAATGCTGAATAGACTAAAAAAAGAAGAAAAACTCACCAAGTGAATAGCTATAGAGATAGATAAGTACAGTGCTAATAAAAAATTGGCAAATACAAAGCCAGTTAGCCACAAAACAAAGAATTTAGGCCAGTTAAGACCAGACAGACCAAGGAACACCATAACTGTACATGATCTAAAGACAAAGTTGAAAAGTTCAGATGTGAAGAAGACTTAGGAAGCCTTCATCAAAGACCCCTGACGACCTCCTAATTGGGGAGATGCAAGCATAGTGCAAAAGAACTAACAACCATGAGCTTATACAATGTAAATTAGTTCTAGGTGTACATGATGATGTAGTTACATAGTGATGCTAAGCAATACTTACTGTATAAATATACCACAGAGTGGAGGCCTTTAAGCCTATTAGGGAAACTTCTAGGGTATTTCCTTGGAAGAATTTACTAGAGGCTTCAAGAGTATCTCACTCCTCAGGGTGAGTCAAAAGGGGCTTCTCCCATGATGCCCTGCGACATTATGTTAATCTGCCATTCCGCATAGGTCACTGCCCTTTGCCCTGCCCTTGTACTACCCCTGTGGTCCCAAATGATTGGCTCCCGACCCTATACTTAACGCAGGGCCCTGCACTGTTTGCCTGTCTGTCCCTGGAATCCTTCGGCGTGACTCTACGATAAACCTTGCTGGAACTCTATACAGAGACCATTTCCATCTTTCTTCGCTGAGCTATCCATGGTGTGTGTGAGTGTGGATTGAGTGATGTCTGTACTTGCCGAGTGGCTTTCCCGGAAGACACTTTTGGGAAGGTAGCAGCTAACACCATCCATATTACTATGTGGCTACACCACAGCACTTGACAAAGGGGGGGTGAGTTAGGCAAATCTATTCCACTCACCCACCACAGCTGCAGGAAACAAATACCTGCTCTATAGAGCAGGTGTATGGGGATTTATTTACAGCCTACCTTTCAGGCATCACAGAGGAGAGGAGGAGGTGAGAACATGTGAGGGAAAACAACATGCCAACACCAAGGTCAGTGGAGAAGGAGGGGGAGGAGGTGTTCCAGGTGCTGGAGCCAAGATGCCTCTGCATGCCATGGTGATGATGACCAAGGTGAAGCAGCTGTCCCCCTGCAGCCCATGGGGGAGGTGCTCATGCTGGAATGGGTGGATGCTTGGAGGAGACTCTGAAGGAGGCTGTGATCCAGTGGATGACCCAGTAGAGAGAGGGCAGGAGCAGGCTGGAGCAGCCTGTCCTTGGAGGACTGCACCACATGGAAGAGTGACTGATACCACAGCAGTTTTGGGAGAAATGCTGCTTGTGAGATTGGACCCATGCTGGAGAACTGTCTCCCTTGGGAGGGATCCCACGGTCTCTCAGGGGAAGGACTTCTCTCCCTGAGCAGTGGGAGAAGATGTGGGGTGACGAACTGACCAAAATCCCCATGCCCTGCCTCCCTGCACTGTCAGTGGGAAGGAGGGAGGAGCTGGGGGAAAGGTGTTTTAAGGGCTTATTTAACATCTCATTATCCTCCTCTGATTTGGTTAGTAATAAATACACTTTGCAACTTTTAGGTTGAGCCTGTTTTGCCCTTGAAGTGTTTTCTCATGGTCCTTATCTCAACTCATGAACCCTTTCTTAATTTTTTCTTTTCTTTCCTCTGTCCAGCTGGGGAGGGTTAGCGAGTTGACTTTTGTTGATGCCTGGTGTTGTCTGTTGTGTGTCAAACCATGACACACAAAGGCTTTTTTAAAGTGCTATGTTCACAGTAAGGCTATCTAAGTGTGTATGTACTTTCAGACTCGGGCAAGATGTTGCTGAGATGTAATAGATAAGATTTTGAGAAACTGCTGGAAAGATAAAAAATCCCACATGAGTTTGAAATCATAGAACCACTAAAAGAAAAACAATGTAAAATATTTGACAAGACTTGATTATTTTTGTTTAGTGGAGGTGATTAATCATGTATAAAATGGTAGATGCTTGCATGGAAAAACCCAGTCTCAAGTTTTTGTCATTACACTAGACAAGTAGTTGTTGGCAAGTACCTGTGAACATTAATACTATGGTAAATTTGTGAATTGTGATTTCTGAGGTGGGTAAAGTTGTAGGGGTGTGTATAAAAAAAAATCACGACTTTGACCTATTCCTCCTATATTTAATTGCAGTAGCTGAGACTGACTTAGTATCTTTGGACTTGTATCTCTGTTTTTATGTGTTTGTATTCCAGAGCTGGCTTTTGTGTGCTCTTATAGCCATGTAGAATCTTGCCCACTATCCTCAAGGTCCTTTTGGCTGACTGAGAAAGGAAGAGCAACATGCCTAAAGAGGAAGGTAGCAGTATGGCATGCTGTGAAAAAAACATAAAAACTCAAGCCTTGGAAAAAAGGAGGCTGCAGAACTAGATCTAGGGTTTTCGGAAAGTGGGATATTGTGAACAGGGAGAATTAGTGGGAATTTAATTAATTTTTTTCCTTAATACTTATTTCTACTCTAGTTAAAATATAGATGGTTGAGACTTTAATTTGCCTAACATTTAGGTTTACATAAGGGCAGTAATATAGGAAAAAATTGAAAAGTGGAAGATCTAGACAAAACCAGGTCATAAAGGAAAATGTAAAATCCTTTCCCTGTTAACAAAAAATGCTGACCTTGAGAAATAAAAAATTGCAAAGAATACTCAAGAAATCAGGAAAGATGTTCCAAAGGCTGTGTTGTGGTTTTGGGGTTCTTGGGTGCTAGACCTCCAGAAGTTCCTCAGGGTTAGAAACATGCTTATTTTTAAAACTTACAGCTCAGCTTCTCATGTAATTAGGCACGTCTGAGACCTTTATGAGACTACAAGGCAAAGTGCAATGAAAAAAAATCAATAGAAATCCTGATTTTTTTTTGCCTTTTTGTCTCCTCCTGATCTGACCTCTTGCCAGCTGATGGAATGATGCAGACACAAAGCTCTAGTGATGCAGTTCACAGTAGCACAGCTCTATGAAGGTTTCTTTGGGAAGTAACAGTTCTTTGGGAGCTGTTACTCTGTATTTCTGCTTCTTGGTTTGCACCTGTTTGCAATGGACACTGAAGCAGCACAATGGGCAGCAGCAGGTACAGGAGAAGGGACACACATGGAGAAGGCAGAGCTCGTCTGAATGGAGGTTGTTCTCCCCCAGCTGATCTTGGACCTGCTGATGGGTGTTGGCAATGCAAGCAGTGACAATCCCACACAGCCACTCTCTCACTCCTGCAGTGGGATAGGGGAGAGATTTGGAAGAGTGAAAGTGGGAAAACTCATGGGTTGAGTTAAAGACAAGTTAGTAGGTAAATATCGGAAAGCAAGGCAGACCCCGACGATGGGAAGAAAGACAAGGAGGGCTCCATTGGTATCAGAAGGCTAATTAATTACTTTATTATACTATATTATCCTATACTACATTACACTACATCTAAACTGAAACTGCACAAGCACTCAACTCAACTGCA
>LTAT01000004.1:77902153-77923216 GCA_003286495.1 Chlorodrepanis virens
TTTGTTTGGGTTTTTTGTTTTTTTTTGTTTTTTTTGTTTTTTTTTTTTCCCCTATGAGACTATCCAGAAATGATAATGGATTTGGATTATAAAGAGAAATCTTCCTAAGTATCTTCTTAGTACAGTGATGCTGAAATGAAGAAACTGCGACACCTGGTCCCAATTGTACCTTTATAACCACATCTTTGAACTCTCATGTATTAAGGACAGTCTCTTCTTACACTTGAGATTGTAAAGTTTGAATATCCTTGCGTAAGGTTTGTTTCTTTTATCACTTACTATTTCTAATGACTTTACAGTAATGGTATCTAAATATGACAATTATGGAAATCTGTGGGGAACTTGAAAAGCTGATAGTCAAAGGCTTTTTAGGTTGGATTGCTCCCTACTAATGTTTATATTTGCCATCTACACGGTTCAGAATAAATATTTTCATTTGATTTTGCAAATATTTTGAGGTGCTTTATATTAAGTATGTAATTACAAATATAAAAAGTTGCTCATGGCTAGCATAGACATTTTTCTTTCTTACCTGTGCCCTGTTGGTTCTCTTGAAAGAAATAGAGAAATAGTGAGCTTTCTAAACAGTGAGCTCACAACATTGAAATTACTGTTCACTGACTCCTCTCATCCGTGAAGATAGATTCAGGGTGTAAATGCAGATGCATGAGTGGAACTTTTCCAGCTTTCTCACATCTAAAATACTGTAGCGGAGCACTGTAGTCTGAGCCACATCCCTACAATTTCTACGGTTCTCTCAAAGAAGATGTCTGTAATCTGTGGTTAAATTGAGGAGAAAAATGGTGCAGTTACTACATAACGTTTCCTACTGAGCTTTTCAAGGACTGCTTGTGCTGATGCTGCAAGTCTATGGTGAAGCCCAGAAGATAATCAGATTTCATAGTCAGAATGATTATTAACACTGAAAAAAATGATCAAATATCCTGGTTACAGGCAAGTCTTTAATTTAGGCTGTACTCATACGCTGCAGACCAGTGTGTGTTAGATGCATAGTCATTATTCCACTTCACCCAAACAGCAGTAGTAGAGAGTTGCACCAGGGGATAATTTACTCTACTTAGTGAAAATATAGCTGCACTGTGCATATCAAAAAACTACCCTTGATTGCAGCTGTCCAACAGTGCCTCATGAGCTGGCTTCATTTTTATACATCTACATTGCCATACACATGTTTTACGTTAAAATAACTCAGTATCTATTAATCTTTGTAATGGACCCCAAGGCTGCCTCATCTTGTTCTCCTTTTCTGTTAAATCCATGGCAATGTCTTTGGAAGATATTTTCCTAATCCTCTCGTGGATTTTAAGTTTGTTTTCTTTGTACTGTATTGAGCTCCAAATTGGAGGAGAATTACTGTTGTTTGCTTGATGAGTTGCTCATCTGCCAGGAAGCTCCATGAAGTCCGATCACTTTCTCCTATAGTTGCATCATTCAGCCATGCCCAGAAGCTGTCATGACATCATCAGCTACAAGGAATTAGAATAGTACTTTGTAAAACTTTTAGAATACTTTAATAAATAATTTTCAAAACTGGATGGGCCAAATCACCATTACTAGAAGTCTTTATGCCAAGAAAGCTTTATTTAAAAACCACAGAGGTATAGATGGTCATGCATTTGTTTAGATGAGATAGTATAGCTGGTGTTCCTACAAGGAAACTTTGGCTGACTTGGATTTGTTCTAGAATGGAGATCAGTAGAGCTTAAAACCCAGTAAGTGTAGTCTTCTGGTTTGCAGTTACTCTGCTGATTGGTGGAAGTCTGCTGCTGCTATGCGTTCAACCTCTTGCTTGAAATACTTTTCCCCTGCAGTTCAGCCTTGCAGGCCAGGAAAGGACATTTACCTACCAATGGACAACTTTGCTGATGTTTATGCTCTTGAGGATCAAATGCACAATTCTAATGTTTGCTCTAGATAGTGAATTGAAAGGTCTTTGTATTCCACGCAGGCCCACCTCTAAATGCCTTGCTTTTTCTTCCAGAGGAAACACAGGAACAAGTGTTAAGTAAAACACCTTACCTTAAAAAGGTAATTTGGCAAGCTGCCAGCTTAGAGATTTTTATCCCTTCTCATCTAGCTATGTTTGCAGAAGTATTCTTAATTGAATAGCACTCTTGTTTCTGCCCCTATAAACTTGCCTGGTAGTGGTAAAATTAGTGGATGTTTCTTTAGCAACCAGGCTGCACAGCTACTGCTCCAGGTACTGTTTCAGCTTTTTCCATTGAGTGTGGCTGCAGGTGCTTTTCCCAATCTGCCTCCCAGTTATAACTGTAGAGTAAGTATTTCCATTCTCTCCATAAAAGAATGGATCAGACCTTAATGAATAATGAAAAGGCAACAGCCACAGATCTTTTTTTCATTTGCATTTGCATGGCAGTTTCAATGTAAAAGGTTTCTAACGTTGTTACTGAGATTCACTCTTCTCTCAGGTGCCTTGAGCAAATTCTTTTATGTGGCTTGCTTCTCTATAAGGTAGTGGTGTGACACCTGTCTATCTGATGTGCCACCTTTTGGGACATGTATATCTACAGTCTCTTTTGAAGATGAAGAAAACTATGGACTGAATTAGACTTAATAGTTCTTTTTCTTGAGAGCTAAGGAAATAAGTTTTTCAAAAATACGTCTTTAAAATTATTAAACAATTGTTTTTCCAGAAATACAGGCATTTCTTTGTGAAGACTTGATATTAAAATTGAATTACAAGCTGCATCAAGCAGCCTGAACTGGTCCTTACAGGTAATATAGAATGATTATTCTGCCTAAAATTCAAAATTTAATAATCTCAAAACAAACAGCTTATAAAAGATATCAATTTGTGAATACAATCCTATTAAACTCTTTATCTTAAAAGGGAAGACAGACATATTGAAAGTCACATGAAAATTTATTACTTTATTTGTACAAAAATTTTGGAAAGTATTAAGGGTTTAGGTAAATCCTCTTAATTTGGTAAAATGAGTTAAAAACCCACCAGCAGAGAAAATCACAGAAAATTATCCTGTTTATTTTTCATATGTGCGTAATGGAAGAATGGTGCTATAGCCATTAGACTACAGTATTTTGTCCAGTTGTACTTTAAATTCAGTGAAGTTATTATAACCTCCAGAGGAAGGTTTCAGCTCTCCAGTTTTGGATAGCTGTAAATGTCTGACTGCTCACCATTGTAGGATGGTGTAGGTAGGTTAGTGGAAAGGGCTGGTCAATGTGCAACAGCAATCAGAAATGACTGTTTGCAGAGAAATGCAATGAAGGAATTATAGATCCCTTATGAAATTAGAGAGTTGGCTATTCCATCCTAAATGCAGAACTGGACATTTCATTTTGAAAGGGATATAGCAGAAGCAAAGGAATGTCAATAAAAAGGCAGTGAGATGACAATGGACGTCAAAATCTTGCCCTTGCTTTTTTTTTCCAAAGAGATGACTGAAGTGTAAGAAAAAAAAAGCTCTAAGCAAGAGGACAAGTGTTGTAATTCATAATGATACTTTGATAATAAGTGGGTTTATATTATAAAATATTGCAAAAGTGATACTCTGTAATTTTTTGCTTTTATGCTTAAATATCCCCTTTTATACAAAGGAAAGAACTCTATGAAAAAGTGCAGCATCTAGAGGACTCGAAAAAATTACTGTGAGAAGATTCTTCAGTTGTACAATAGTGAATAGAATGTAATTGTGGGCGATAGCAGCATTAAGCTTTAAGTATAAACTGGGTCAGGGTTGTCTATGGCAATTATTGTGACTGCAAAATGCTTCTTTATTGTAAGTAGCAGTTGGTCTTGCTGTTTACTTGTAAACAGAAGATATCATGCCTACTGACTTCTTAAAATTAATTCACTCACTTCCTTTCTTTTCCCCAGAAGAACTGTTTTACTACAAGTGATAGTTCTGTGCAAATGTGCTTTGCACTGGGATAAGAACACTGAATATGGTATTAATCAAACTTTTAACTGGGTCAAATACTCAGCTGAATATAAACTGGCTGAGGTCCACTGAAGATCTGCCAGTATGCAGGATTGGCCCAGAGCATTTGATGAAGCTAAAGGAATGCCAAATGTTTTCTTCAAAGGGTGCCCTTCCCCAGGATTGCATATTCGATGGAATTCATTAGAGATTAGAATAAATGAACTGATTACCATAATAGCAAAGTACGAACAAGAAAACAAATCAAATCACATTTTCCCTATTATATTCTTTTTCAATGCCAATCTTTTCCACTGCTCTACTACTCTTGAGGCTGATTAAGTAGGCCATAATAAAATTTCATTATAATAAAATTTTTAAAATATGAATGTTGTTTTTGCAAGAATAATGTGCCCCAGATGCTATATGCATAGTGACAATAGGACTCTTCACCTCTTTCCAAGTTCACTTGAAAGCAACTGTAAGAACATGGTCTCTAATGTGTAAGTACCTCATTAGAAACAAATACAGTTCAGGTAAGGTTGAGACCAGCCCAAGACTACTGATTTTACACAGGGAAGTCAATAAAAGGAATTTAATTAAAGCTGCTCAACTTTGCTCTTATTTGACAAACTTTTAAAATGTATTCCCCACCCCACCACCACCTTTCTTTCCAACACAGCCCAGCAGCAGGAATGTGGAGGAATGAGTGTAGTTTCTGAAAACAAACTCCAAACTTCTTCTCTCCCCTCCCTTCACTCTCGGAACCATCTTAAAGGTGCACAACTTATTATCCAGCATAAACAGAACAGACAATTGGGAATACAAGCATCATATAGCCAACCCAGGACATTTTTCCTGTTTACAAGGTAACCACTTTATCTTTTTGGAAGTACTATTCTCAGAATTCGTTACAGTGATTAATTCTTTATTCATCTTTTCATTTGCACAAAGAAAGAATTGGACAGTATACATCAGCACAGGGATGGCATGTTGTAATTAAAGAAGAATATGCATGTCATCGTAATAAATTAATTAGGCTTGCCAGGGAAAAAATGTCACTTTCATTGTTTCTTCTTCAATGGCCTGTGAAAGATAAAATTTATTCTTAGCTGTATGTTGAAAAATATTTGGTTTTGGCAGGGCCTGTTTGAATGTCTGTTTTAGAGATATATACCTAAAGCAAGACAATAAAGCCAACAGGTTTCTGAAACCTGTGTTCAAACTGCACAATAAATATCAAGAAGGAGGTGAAGTAATTTATGGAGAGTTGACCTGAAAATCAGTCGAGATACCAGACCCAAATGACTTTGTTCTCATACAGGTCCTTCTGCTGATTCGGTATGTGTCATGCGCAAGTCTGGGATATGGATCACTTCCAAAAGGTAATGATTTTGGTTGAAAAATGGTCACCAATTCCTCAGGGGTGGCTGCAGTCCTGGTGGAACTGATGGATTTACTTTTATATCAAAGGCTGAACAAGACCTCTCTTGTGATAAACTGATATGTGGTTGGGGCTGTGCCTGTGATTTTTACAAGAGCCTTAATTTCGGAAGCTTTGCTTCAATTTAGTGAGCCGAACTATATTTCATTTTTATGCATTGTTTTCTTAATATCTGCTTTTGTCCTCCATGCATGCCTCTAGTTTTCACCATTGTATTTACCACCCACGCTAATGTATAATGGGAGAGACTTTCAGTTGCACTGCTGGAGGTGAATCAAATCTTAGTGCTCTACAATTTCAATAGAAATAGTAATTTTCCCATTTGAGACACCCATGTAGTCATGGACTTTTAAAAATCTCAGCCTTGTTAGTCTTTTTGTACTTTTAGCTTTATGCATAAATGCTAAAGACCCACTAGTATTTCTTGAGATAGGTAGTCCAGCTGAAACAAAATGAACTTCCTTCTGCAACTTCTCCAAGTTTACATATACCCTCATCGGGTATGTGCTGAAAGTTGAACTGATGCAACAACAAGAGTGAGTCTCCTTCCTATCTGGCCTTGTTGCTCCATGAGTAGAATGGTATTATTTCTCTTTTGTGATGGAGAATGCTGGCTCCATCGTTAATGAAAATACCTTCAGCCTAGTCCCACCTGCCTATCCTTTCCTTGCCTCAGGTGACTGTGTCTTAGGGTGACTTTGTGATGCTTGTATCAATTGTCTGTTCTGTTTAGCCCCAAAATAAGTTCTGCACCTTTAAAATTAGATCTGAGTGAAGGGAGGGGGAAGTGGTGGCAGGCAGTTTGTGTGTGCAGAAGCTTCATTTTCACTCCCCTGGAATTCCTTTTCTCTTGGTGCATGTTGTCTGCAGCATGGACAGGGAGTGAGAAAACTCTCTCTTGCTTTTAGTTGTTTTCTTTTTTCATCTAGCTGAGGCAGAAGAGTTCCCCAGACTGTGGCTTTTCTTTTTCCTGGAACTGATCAGCCCTGCTTTGGACCATAAAACCCAGAAAAACACCAGGAGCTCATGCCTGTGGTCCACTGGGGCCCAGGACGTGGCATTTTCCAGCTCAGGAGGGACTGATAAGAGACTGAGTGAACCAAGCTACACCCCACGAAAAGGACTCTCTCTCTGAATTTGCCATCTCTTCAGAACAACAAGAGGTTCCATTGTTTTATATTTTTCATTTTTCCATGTTTATGAATACTTGTTAAATAAACAGTTTTTTTCACCTTTCTTGAAGGAGATTTATGTCTCCTGAACCTGTGTGGGGAGGGGCCTCTTGAATTTGCTTTCTAGCGGGGCCCCTTCAGAGGTTTCCTCCCAAAATTTGCCCTAAACTGGGACAAATATATTTTTGCACCCAACATGGGGTGGGGACAATGTCCTGGGGAAAAGTATTAATGTATATATATATAAAAAATGTAAATATAAATAATAAATTATACAAATATAAATAAGTATAAATATAAATATATAGTTATAAAACAAGGCAAACAGATAACAACAACAGCAGCAACAACAACCAAAAAACCCAGAAACCCATTAACAGCCTTCTTTCAGCTGTCAAGCACGTTCCCCTTTGCTGTAGTTGGTGCAGTGATGGTCACAGGCAGCAGGGTTGCTGGTGGCTCCTGGCTGGGCAGAGCATCACCCGCGGCTGCCGGGGCACTGTGGTGTGAGCTCAGCGTCCTCTCCACTGGTTAATGGCAGCTCAGCTAGTGGGAGAGATAGAAAGGGGCTTAGTTTGTGAACTCACAGGAAACAATCAGTCTCAGTGCTCCTCCAGGTTGTGAATTGCTTGTAGCAGACTGGAACAGCAGAAACGAGCGCGCCTGGGGTCGCAAAAAAGGGCAGCAGAAACTCTGAAGCTGTGCCAGGAGCCGTGAGGGGACATGGGGTGTTGGGTTAAATTATAGCAAAAAAGCCTGAAGCGGTGGCAGAAAACAGCAAGGCTGGGCAGTGGCAGCCCAGCTCCCACAAGCAGACAGGAGACATTCCCTCTGGAGGGGGTCAGGGTCCTGGGTTTTTCCCTGAGGCACCTGAGTAGATGGTGAGGGTCTTTTTCAGTGAGATTGGGTGTTGAATGGCCGCTCTTATGAGCAAGGGCTCACCCATGGGAAGGAGAAGCTCCATGCAGGACAAAAACTCCATATTGGCAGCAAATCCTCTGGGCAGCAATGGTCCAGCACCAAAACCCCACCTGTCCCCAGTCCCACCCCAAGAGCAAGAGAGTGAGTGAGGGCTTAGCCCAGCCCCTCACCCTGCAGCTAAAATCTTGTGGTATCTTTGCACTTCCCAAGAGAAAGCTGCCCAGTTAAGACATGGTAGCAAACTGCACCCTTCCCCCTCCATCTCCTTCTCCTCCTTAAGTGTTGCAGTTTTCATCTCTTAGGCAACACATGGGAGAAAATGCCCTGAGAGAAGGAAAAAAAAGGAAAACTCCTAACCTCCAACACACAGAGAAGAGATCTTTCCTGGATATTACAAATAGATCAGATAATGAAAAGTAACACTGACTACTTTCCCAGAAGTTAAAAAGTGAACTAAACTGGGGGAAAAAAAAAGATTGAAGTTTTAATGAAGGTATTTTTTTCCATGGAACATATTTTGGCCAGATGAACTCCTCCCATTCCACCCCCACATTTTTTGGTAGTCAGCAGTCTGAAGCACTTAGAAAGCAGCAGACAATTTTTTTTTTTCAAACAATTTCCTAGCAAGTTACCATTATAAAAATATTTTGAAGTCAACAAAGAATATTGTAAATTAACCCAAACAAGCAATCCTCTCCCCACAACCCCATGGCTTTCTTAATACCTGCTTCCATGAGTTTGATTTCATCAGAATTTGAGATTAAAAGAAGAGCTAATCAAAGCAATGGCGGTAGATGAAAGACAGGAGGGCTTTTGAGTCCTGAAGAATTCTCGCACCTGAGCAATGTTATTCCTATGACAGCCTTCGTGTGGAATTTGATTACAAGGGAAAGGCAGTTTTGAAATGAGGAATTTTCCTTGTATTATCAGAAAATTTTCTCATAGTTCACTTTTTCTTTCCAAATTTATTCATATAATGTGGGGGCAAGGTCCCAATTTCAGAGAAAGAAGTAACATTTTTTATTCCTTGGGTATCATTTTTCTTCATTAATAGAAATATTCTTAAAGTGCTGAAAAGTAGAAAACTTCAGGTATTTGTCAGTTAGGTTCTCTCAATCTACCATATGGCAATGCATAGTTTTAACTCCCACATGATCTTGTTCACTGTTCTTGGTGGCAGATTGCTACACAGCTGTGCTTTAGTTGTATAAATTTCAGTCCTGAATCACTTGTCCTTTTTTGCTTTATTTTTTTTTAGTAAATACTACTCCATTCTTTTTTTTTTTTTTTTCCCTATTCAAACTTCAGGTAGCTGTAAAGAACTGGATGCTGCTACTTTAAATTAGTGTTTGAAAAAATGCTCTACCACAGGACTTATCTACAACTGTGTGTGAATAAATGAGCAAGACAGGAAAAGAACCATGTAAATTTTTAAAAAATTAATCTCTAATTGCACAATTAGGCATCGGAGCAAAAGTGTATCTGATGGGTACGTGCAACCTTTTGCTTCTTAAGAAATGTGAGGAGAGGAGTTTATTTGTCAAAGCAAATTAGAGTAGATGCAGTTTCACATTTCCACAGAGACAGATCCCACTGCAGCAAGTCAGAAACATGGTCATTTATGCTTAAGCATTCCTTAATTTGATTTAGTCTAAGAGAAACATTTTGTCCCTGTTTGTGTGGTCATTGCAGCATGGAGGAAGTGGGGGGAGAGCTGTGGCTGGGATCAAACTCAACTATTATAAATGCTAAGTATGTTAATAGACTATACTTTTGACTATAAATGGGAAGTTGAAAGGATGCCTGTGAGGTTCAGCCTCAATACAGTGGCTTGGCAGAAAACTGAGTTTAAGCTTTTAACTCTACCATAAACTTCCTGAATGAAACAGTGTTTCCTTTGGGTTTCTTTCCCCTTACCATGTATGTAAGAAATAATCAGATTTTGTTTATTTTAAAATAAGACTATGAAAAGAAGTTTACTGCTTTATTCAAAGGACTTTGTTATTAAATACAGTAACCTCAGATGCCGCATAACTTTGAAATGGGTAAAGCTCAACCTAAGTGAGATAAAATTGATCCCATATTATTTAGCTGTTGAAAAAACATACCTATATAATACAGATGTTACCAGAATATAAGGCGTAGTTGGGAGGAGCAAGGTTTACAAACTAGAAAGAATTTATTCTAGCTGCCCTCATCTTTGGGATTGGATTAATTTGAATTAATCCATTAAGTACGTGACACTTTTGCATGGTAACACTGCTGATTTATGAGTTGTTTTTCAGACACTGTTTTTGTAGCACTGAGTATGTGTTTTATGTCTTGTCTATTTGTGTCTTTTTTGTTGTCACTGAACCACCATTCTTTTCTTCCCATCGAAATTTGGTTAAATGCCTTAAACTTTTGTTAGCAGTACTGGTCGGCATAATGGATGTCACAGAAAGCAAACTGCCGACAGGTCTGGTTAATTTCAGACATGAAACACATGTAGGACACTGGCTTTTCAAGGAGTAGTTATGCCAGACACAAAACATAAAATATTCCTTAGTAAATGAATAAACTGGCTGGATCTAATAATGCACAGCTTGAGGTACTGTGATCCATGCTGCAAACATATGTGAACAAACATAGCACCCAGTGGCCATTGCTTCAGAATGGTGTACACCAGGAATACTATTCCTGGAATAAGTGACTAAAGTTCTTAGAAATCTGTGGTTCTGGGCATATTTTTCCCTTGTGCTACACATAATGTAATATCCAACATCTGGTAGTAGGCAGGTTGCTACTTGAGTTTTGTGTCCCAAAATACACAGATCTGGGAAAGAAGAGATAATGACTGCTTCAGAAACCTCTGTGGGAAAACACATTTCCAGAAAAAACATAAACAAAATGAAAACAAAGTTTACAGACATCTAAGAAACATTTGGTACATTAAAAGGAAAAACAAACAAACAAATCATCATCAGCTGATAAATGAGTCAGAAGTCCATGACCTCCCATTGCAAAAATAAGGGTGAGACTAGGCCAGCACTGGCTTGTTTTTGATTCATGAGTCTGAGACTTGGCCTTGCATTGAAGGGTGAGTAGCTGCACATGTATATAATGTTCTCTGTGATAGAACCTCATTTATATGGTGATTAAACCAGCAAGCGCTAGTGAAATTCTGACCAAATCGTTGAGGGTGATCAGAAAAACTGTGAAGAAATTTCTGCAGTTTTTCAAAGGAGGGGGAAAACTTTAGACTATGCAGAGAGTAATGTGTTTTCCATCTTTAATTTGTTGTACAATTACTTACAGTAAAATAGATGACCAAAAATCACTAGTAGAAGAGAAAAAATATATAAGTAGTGGACATCATTTCCACTCTAAAAAAGTGAAAATATGCAATGCAGCTATCTGACTTCCCATCTACCCTGCTGCCAGTGAAGAATGATGTTTTTAAATAGTGTATAAAGTGTCTTGCTGTAAATCTAAGCTAAGCTGCTAGGTTTATGGTTTGGTAATCGATGATGTCAGTCCTCCTCTTAATCTAAAATCTGGTAGAGTGTTTCCCTTTCCTTTTACTTCAATAGTTTCTTCCTTTTCCTGTTCTTTGAGTATTGAATTTTCTTCTTCACCTAAATTAAAAACAGAATTGTTATTTTAGAAACCCTGGCAAATACCTGTTGATCTGTTTCTATGTGTACATGTATTGTAGCACTGGCTTTTTAATAAAGAATCATTTTATTAGATAATCAAGCCTTCCAATAGATATTTTTTGACATTGCCTGGCTGCCAAGTCCTCACCCAGCAGTTCTTTTCTGTGCATCTTCCTTGACTGGACTGGGGGTCAAAATGACAAAAAATATTGCAGGTCAAGGCAAAGACAAGGAGATCACGTTCTAATTACTATCACAGGCAAAACAGACTTGACTTGGGGAAAGTTCATTCAACCTGTTTATTCCTTTTTCCCTCTCCACCCCCTGCTGGGCAGTGCTCTGCTCATTCGGCTCCCCCTGTGGAGCTCAAGGCTAGAGAGCTGAGAGGCATTGGGGCTGATGGAGCTGTCTGGAACTAGTTGTGTTAGGCCTGGGGTAGCCTCTCCTCTTCCAGAGAGCACACCTGGGCACTTGCACATGGTAAATACCACCAGCAGATTTGTGTGTCTGTTTCCTCTTAAACAGTACAAAGCGGAACTGAGTATATATTTGTAGTGTAAATGACAGCTTAGCATGGATATTATCTGACTTGGCTCAATCAGAGCTAACTCTGAATGTTAAAAAAAGCCCGACTGTGGGAAATTAACTTATATGTGATGTGAATTAGCACTGATACTCATGCTGACTTCTCTAAAGTGAGGTGAATTAGCATTGGTATTCATGCTGACTTCTCTAAAGTTGCATTGGTTAATTCTTATTGTCCTCAGTACAGACCTATTTTTGACTCGCTGAGACAGTGAGTACAGAATGACATAAAAAGTATTGTGTCTGATTATTTTCTTTCTTACTATGAAATCTGGACAGGATGCTGAAATAAGAGATGCAGTATTAGTATAGACAAAGAGGTTAAAGGAAGCTGAGCATTAGAGCTCCATCTTGATTTGAAGAGGAGCTAGACATCAGGCTGCATTTGAAGGTCAGGTTAAGTAAATTGAAGTACTTATTCCTTCATGAAGCCACAGACTAATGAAGTCGATATTTCTTGCTTGCCATTGAGAAGATTTTCTACGTTATTTTTAGTTGCCTTTTACCCATGGGTAAATATCTGTTTTATAATAAACAGACTCCTAGCACATGGCTTCAGTAATGCCAAAGAACTACTTAAGCTCCTACTTACAGTAGATAGATATCCACTCTGTTTCCCTGGGGAATGCTGATGACTCTGACTGCCAAAAACTATGGATGTCTGGAGAAAAAAGAGTATTTCCCCATGATTGCAGCTTTATAGACATAACAATGCCACATATTTAAAACTTGTTCTGCAGCAACACACTCTTCACTGCAAAGTTATGAAAGCCTAACCCTACCTGACAGTAGAAAGCAATATTGTCATTAACAGGCTTTGAAGGTCAGGGAAAATGCTGAATTTTAGATTAATATCATTGTTAGATTTAGACTGCAATTATTTTAGTTCATCTCTAAGTCTCTGTGCAATGTTGTGTACTTTGGGCACTGGAGTTCAAGTGCAATACTAAGCATGGAAATACCAAGGACTAGAGGCACTTATGGAACCTGGAGATGCTTCCATCTTTTGCTGGTAATCTCTTGAGGAGCAGGCATTGGGGAGTTTGCAAAGCCAGGTAGCTATGGCTGAAAAAAACCATTTTGGCCTCATCAGAAGAGAGTTGGCATGTAGCCATTGAGATAAATCTAGTACATGAGAATCTCATTCAAGCTATCAGGATCAGTAAATGTCCTGTCTCTTGCATTTCAAATTTTAGTTGAAACCTATATTGGAATGTACAAAATGAAGCTAGAAAGCCAAGGTGGAAAAAAGATTTCTAAAACTGCATGGTCGTTTTGCTGGTGCTTGCTTCAACATATGTTATACTACAAAGCAACTAGTATTATAGTGGTAATTATCAGTTCATCTTAGAGTATCGTGGAAGTTAAATAATTGCAAACTAGCATAAGGTATTCAGAAAAATAAGTTTTGGACCTCTGTTTCTCTTCTGTGCTTATTCCTCTGTTCTGTGCATATTCCTTTCTTCAAAGAAGCAACACAATTCAGTAGAATTGCAAGTCATGAGGCAGATAGTGGAACATTAATCCTACTGAAAGGAGATGAAAAAATTCACCCACCATTTCTATACAGGTCTTGATTGACTTTCTAGCTAATGAAAAAATCTCTGTGCCTCTGCTGCTTTTCTTCTGTTCTTCTTCACAAGTTGGTTACTTATACACAGCCACTAGTGGACATCCAGCAAAAATCAACTTTCACATAGTTATTTTATTGAAATTGGCACAACGTTGCTTGGCACAAGATGTTTTTCATATGTTTTCATGTTTTTAAAATGAGACATCATGAGGTCCAGGATTCTGACCTTTGATGTGATTCAAATTCCTGGACTGGGTCAAGATTCTGAGAGATATACAATCAAGAAATATTAGACTAAAATGAATGATTTATCAGAACACTGGACAAAATATTTATGTTTTCCAGTGAGTACATGTTGATATAAAGTTGCTTTTATTATTATGAGCTACTAGAAATACTACTAGATCTTACTCTTAAGACTTAATCTTTTATCAAATCCCACCTCATGACAATTCATATAGTTTTTAAAGGCTTCAGTGCAGGTTACAGCGTGGATAGGAGTCTGGTTTTTATTTCTGGCAACATTGTTGATCTTTTTTATAACTTCAGTCATTTGACTTCTCACTCTTTACTGGCCTTATATATTCAAATAATAAATCCACCAAATTGTCTATGATTTTTTACCTTGTCTATCCTAATGGCATGGGCATGTGCATGTGCATAATTGATTGGAGGCTTTGGGTATTCATATACCTCATAATAGTATTTCTACAAGAATAACATTTAGAACTTGTGTTCCAGTTTAAATTGAGTCTTATTTTAGGTACTTCTGCAGTCGAATGCTCTGTAAGCCTGTTTAGGAAAAGAGATACACAGAGGTATCAATGACACTACTAGCTGAGATAAAATGGGCCTGAGTAAATGCTTCCCAGTTAGCAGTTGATTGTACTCACGCAAACTCTGACATTAGGATTCAACATGATTGAGCAATCAAAGTGTGTTGAGGACATGAAGAGCTGCATTTTATATTCTATAGTTATTATAAACACTTACTAGCCAGGAGAACAGATTTCACATCATCTTAAAAAATGGACATTAAAATTAAGTATTTTGTAAGAAATGAGAATATTAATGCACGCTAAGTTCAGGAATATTATTTTCTTTGTGTTGGGGTAGTGAAAAAAAGGGACAGAAAGATGTTTCCTAGGAATAACTGTGAGAAAGCTATGCCTTGTGTTGCCATCTCTACTTGGCAACATGATAGTTAAAATGAAGCAGCAAAGAAATCACTGTGTGTTGGGAGCAATTTACTCATGATTGTTAACTAATGGTTTTATATGTTTCCAGTCTTTCTGGATTATGCATATTTATATAATTCCTTTGGCTTGTTCTGTTTGTGTACTAAAAGAATTTATACTAGACCAGCTGACTTTTGAGAGCAACCTTCTCTACATGTTAAAATTTGAAGTCTAGAATTGGAAAGTTTTTGTACTCCGTAAGTATTAAAGATGGTACTGGTCGAGCAAATCATGCTTAGATGTAACAGACTTTTAGGGAGTAAAACAACCAAAAGTATTTTTGCCCTCAGTGAATACCTCTTTTTAAGCCAGTGTTAGAGCTAAAATTACAGAAGTCTACAATTTTGCTGAAGCCACTATTGGTGAAATGAGGACTAATCTAGTTAAATTTGTAATTAAAAACCTGTAATAAAATCTAACCCTCAGAGCTACTACAAGAAGCTACAGAAAATATTCATCCCCACCCCCCCACAGAAAAATTAAAAATCACTTTATAATTAAGGCATCATTCCTATCTCTTGGCTTTGGTTTGTTTTTGCTTTAACCTCCTATGTTTCAAGAAGGCTGTAGCCTTACCCTGTTTGTAACATTTGAGAGAAGAGCAAAACCACAGGTTTATTAAGGTTTATTATTCACAGAAGGAGTGAAAAATAGTTTTAATCTATACCAAGACTTTGTGCAAAGAGAAAGGAATTTTAAGACCCTGGTGAATTGGAACCACGTCTAAAAGAATGTAGTTACAGCAAGAAAGATTCACATTAAGTATCTAGGAAAACCTGAAAATGGAAATGACAGTTGAGCAGTAAGCGGCACTAAGATTTATAATGTAACATAAAATTCCATATTTCTTTTCTCAAAATATCTGCAAGAAGCTCAGGTTCAAAAATTTACTCTTGATATATGCCTTTCCATTGCTGCTGAAGCACAATTGCTAGGTATTCTCTGTCTTCTAAGTGAGGATAACCAACAGTCTTCCTTGCCTTACTGCTTCCTTTCTAGTTTTAGTTCTCTATTAATTTTCCTCCTTTCTATTTTAGTTTTTTTATTTGCCAATAAATAAAGGGAAAAGTACCTTTAGAATAAGACACCTCTTCTTTCTTCTACAGTACATCCTCCCCATTCCATGTCTCTTCCTCTGTAAGAACACCAGCAATTTTTATAAACTTATGAAAATAATTTCTGAAATATAGTCAAATCCCATCCTTCACACATGCATAGTTTTCAAATAGAAGGACAGCTAAATCCAGTATTACAGAACCGAGAATAAAATATATGAAATTGCTTTAAGGAATTATCCCTTTCAAGCACTTGCCTCTTCAGACTCCCTTGCACTTTTTGTCAACTAAGGAGCCATTAGCACTTTTTTTTCTCAATGGTTTTCCCCTCCAGGTCCTGACACCTGTATAATTTCCTTGTCTCCAGACTTATAGAGACAATATATAAGATATAATTCTTATATAAAAGAATTATACCTCCCTCTTTCTTCCTCACAAATTTCCCTCTAATCTTATATTTTTCCTCTACTTGTGCTTCTGCTGTAGCAGGAACACCTCTGGCAGGAACAACCTGCTACAGGACCTAATGGCAGAGCCAGTCTGTGGATTGTACCTTGGATTTCTGTAATACCAACTGCCTAGTTTTGAAAAAGATTGAAGTTAAAGCATTTCTCGCATCTTTGCAGGAGCTTGTTCTGCCTATGTCCATGGAAGTTGCAGTTTTATCTTTCCTTTCACTGTCCCTGGAAATCTTTCCCATCTTTTACCCATACGGCCTCTGTCTACAGCTGTGTTGCATTTCTGTGACAGGTATGGTAGTGAAGGTGCCAAAACCCCTGATATGTCTGGTACAGTGCAAGGCAAAGAGGGCAACTTGATTTAAGTAGCTAAATAAACATGTCAACATGATATATTATTGGGCTTGTTGCCTTGTTAGCCTTAATGATGAACTTGTCATTAACTTGGAAATTCCAGAATGGTATCATGTTCTTGCCTACATTTTTTAAGACTTATTATCTTTACAGCTGTGTTGCTACAGAGAAGACAGGTTCTACAATAGCAAGGAATTGGAATATTCTGCTTCACTTAAAAATACTTTATCATAATGGGTGTTATTTGTCAGATCATTTTGTATGATAAAGAGGCTACTGGGAATGTCATGCATCAGAACAGACTCCCTAGGCAAGTGGTTGATTTACCATCCCTGGGGATATTTAGAAGATGAGTAGATGTGACGCTTAGGGACATGTTTTGGGGATGTATTTGGCAGCGGTAGGTTAAAGACGGACTTGATGATTTTATGGGTCTTTTCCAACCTAAATATTTCTAAGAGTCTATATATGACTGCACAATGTTTGAGAAGCATGCCATTTTCTGCAGAGGAAAGAGGACTGAGAATTTTGGTTACTTCAAGCTTAAATTTTTTCTAGTTCTGAGAGCAAATATGTCTACATAATTTAACAGTATCTTCAAAAGAGAATAATCTCCAATCTGAGGGCAAAATTGAATAATTTTTCCTGTATCTCCTCTGGCTCATCTATTAGTTGATGGAAGTGTTTACGAAAGTGTTGGCATCAAATTACAGTACCACAAATGGGGCCTAATGACTGGGTCAAATCAAAGGTCATGGAATGAGATTTACATGTGTACAATTAAATGTTTTCACAAATAATTCTAAAATTGTGTCAGTATCACAGAAATGTGAGAACCTTATTTATTTAGGAAGTGGTAAAAGTTGCTATCATTGTGCAAAACTACACAGCAGCAGAGACAATGTCTTTGCACTGTAAAAATATAGTCACAGTGGGACACAATAACTATCATAATTGGTAAGTATTCTTGTATTCTTTTTCATACATATTTTCAGGTTCTTTGGATATAGAAGAAGGAAGAAAACCGTGGTTACTTTATCTTTGTTAATGACGTGTCACATTAGATGCCTATCAAAAATGTCAGCAAATATCCTGAAAAATCAAATCCTACTGAACATCGATGGTATCAAAAGCAATAATTCAGGTGAATTTCCACCCTTGAAGGTATAGTGGGTTGATCCTGACTGGATGCTAGGCATCCACTAAAGCTGCTCTATCACTTCCCACCACAACTAGAAAGGAGAGAGTTCAAAAGGTTCATGTGTTGAGATAAGGACAGGGAGAGATCAGTCACCAAATACCACCTTGGGCAAAAGAGACTGAATGTGAGAATACCAATTGAATTTATTCCCAAGAAAATCAGAGCATATAATGAGAAGTAAAATAAATCTTAAAACTACCTTTCCCCTACCCCTTCCTCCTTAACAGACTCTCCGTCCTCCTCCCACCTCCTCCTCCTTGGTGGCATAGGAAGATGGGAAATGGGGATTATTATCATCTCATCACAGTTGTTCCTGCTGCTGCTTGGGGTAAAGAGTCCATCCTCTGCTCTAGCATGGGATCACTTTCACATGAGACAGTTCTCCTTGAACTTCTCCAATGTGAATCCATCCCACGGGCAGCAGCGCTTCACAAACTGCTCCACCATGGGTCACTTTTCCATGGAGTTCTTCAGGCACAGCCTGCTCTAGGGTCACAGGTCTTACCACGAAACCTGCTCTAGTGTGAACTCCAGTGTGAGCTCCTCTCTCCACGGGTCTGCAGGTCCCTGCCAGGAGCCTGCTCCAGAACAGGACTCCCATGGGTTCACAGCCTCTTTTAGTCGTCTACCTGCTCCAGCATGGGTCTCCTCCATGGGCTGCAGGTGGATCTCTGCACTCCCATTGATCTCCATGGGCTGCAGGGCACAGCTGCTTCACCACAGTCTTCACCATGAACTGCAGAGGAATCTCAATCCAGCTCTTGAAGCACCTCCTCCCCCTCCTTCTCCAAGGACCTGGGTGTCTGTAGAGTTGTCCCTCACATATTCTCACTCTTCTCTTCTCTGTCTCCAATTGCAACCCAACAGTAATTTTTTTCTTCTTCCTTAATATTCTACAACAGAGGTGTTACTACCATTTCTGATTGGTCCAGATACAGCCAGTGGTAGGTGTGTCTTGGAGCCAGCTGGCATTGTCTGTGCTGGACATGGAGGAAACTTCTAGCAACTTCTCACAGCAGCCACCTCTGGAGCCCCACCCCTGCTACTAAAACCTGGCCATGCAAACCCTATCCATAATGTTGCGCCCAGAATTCTTGCAATGTGTATCTTAATAGCTTATTTTTCACTCCTAGAGAGATATTTAAATGATTTATCCATAACCAGTGCTGGAGCTATAGCTAAGCAATTATCCCATATAAATTCTGGGCATTTCTTTTTTCCCAGCATCAAGTAGTATCTTCTGAAATAAACATTTCTCTTTGTAAATAACATTCAGGGTGCCTATTAGTATTTCAGTTGCTACCTGCTGACTGACTGTTGAAAGACTTCATCTAGTTGAAAAGCCCCTCCATAGTGGCAAGTGAATAATATTTCTACTCTAGCTAATTGTGTTCTCATGTTTGTTTTGTATGGAACTACACGGGCTTTTTCCCTGCTGTCTTTTCTTCTGTTATCTAAACTTTTTTTTCACTGCTTTTAATTTTCCTTACCACAGGTAAAATAGGTCCATATTTTTCTACATTTTAAATTAACCCAAAGGCTGTGCACACATCTCATAAGGAGTCAAGATAGATTAAAGACCTCTTTGCGTCTGGGGGTGATTTTATGATGATACTCTGTCCCCCAGTCTTCTGCTCTGTGGCCAGAAATGGTTGCTGTAGTTTTGAGGTGGGTCCTGGGGAGGGGTAGGAGCCTTAGGGGCTTTTGCCCAGGCTTTGTTTCAAGGCTCACTTCTGGACATGCTTAGTGCCATTTGGACTGGCATTACTTTGTTGCTTAGGTAGCTTGTTTTTTGTACGCTTTAGCAAGAAGTTTCTTTCCCCTTTTCCCTGGCCTTGGAGACTGCAGTCCTTTCTCAGCTTTTGTTTTTTTCTTGAACTGTTTAGCTTGGTTTTGGTCCAAGATCAGAGAGGTGATCAGCCAGGGATCTGTGGAGAGCTGTGAGGAGCTGCTCTGTCCTAGCCCCAGACCTTGGAAAAAGCCAATGCAACAAAAAAAAAGGACCCTGAATCCACTAACTTCGTCTTCTGAGAGGAGGAGACCAATACTGGAGATTCAGCATGTTCCCATCTTTTTTTCTTTTTTCCAGAGCTGCTGCATGAACTTTCTTGCTGGTGCCATTTTGTTCCTCCCTGCCAGGTGGCCAGCCAGTTTTTCTTCCCCCAGCATTTTGGTTCTTTTTTTCTAGTTGTTTCTCTGTGTGTTGGGGGAATAAGGCTCTGACATTTAATATCTAGCATTCATTCTTTTTTTTTTGTGTATGCCATTATTGTTTGTCAATAAACAGTTGGGGTTTTTTTCACTTTCACACACTAATACTCATTTCTTATCAACGAGAAGGGATTGCTGAAACCCTTTTCTTTAGAGGAAACATTAATTCCAGAGTGTTTTCTCCAAAACTTATCTCTAAACCAAGACAGTTTGCTTAGTTCCTAAATAGTTACTGTTTTCCCTAAAATATTTTCTGTATGAGTATTTGCATTTCCTAGATAAATTTATTTCTCTTAATATTAAATACAGTTCTTACCAACTGACCAATGCAGGAAAATTCTAGGTGTTTATAAATCTGAGGAAACAACTTTTCCTTTTTTTTAAACCAGAAAACATTCACCATGTAAGGAGTAGGACTTCTTTATCACAGTTATGTTAAATATAGGAAAACAATTGTATACTTTTTTGTTACAACATGAGAGGTCTAAGAGAAAGATAGGAAACACCATTACTGCCTTGAATATTTTATTGTGAAACAAACATGATTTGGGAATCTCTGACATGGATTTTACCCAGTTCCTAAATGGGGTCTGTATAATTGTGCTCCCTACAATACCCCTGACTATAAAATGTTCTTTCTTATGAAATACGGCACAGAAGCCTGCAATGGCATTCTGATATTTCAGTTGTCGAGCCATTTGGATCATGAAGCATGGTAAAATGTAGGTCTATGAAGTGTAAATTCTCTTTCCTTGGCTTTTTTTTTTTGGGCTGTACTACTGTGGAAGAAAGAGGTTAGGTAGACCTTCCTGGAGGAAAGGGAGAACATTTTTAACCTGCCTTGGGAGAATGTATTGTGAAGGAATGTGAGAGGAAGCTCACAAGCCTCCACAATATAGAGTGCTTTAGGTTTATAGGAGCACAGAAACCCCCTACATATGTGGATGCATGGGCAGTTTGTGTTAGCGTTCAGGAACACATAATCATGTGAAATGATTATATGCAGGTGCTTTTATTGAAGAGCTCTGGGTGTCAGGGGTACAACCCCAAATCTGACTCCGACATAGGTCCGGGATGGATATGCTTTTATATTCTACCGTTATATAACTTTCATGTTAATTATTAAACTTACATTGTTCTATAGTATACATAGATTTCAGCCAAGCATAGCCACCTTAGACTAGGAACATACAGTTTCTCACTGTTCTACTTATGATTATACAATAATTATTTTAATTACTAAACAATCATTACAGCTAGCAATTATACTACTTACGCAGGTAAAACAAA
>LTAT01000004.1:77976640-77990022 GCA_003286495.1 Chlorodrepanis virens
CTTCTATCACCTTAGACTTACTTTATTCAAAATCTTTTTAAACCTTTGAAATTCTATTTATAGCTAATTACTTTCACAGTGTGCTATAGCATATGTATTTTAAAAGGCCATTTGTACATATTCAAATGGCTTACTTCTATTCTACTAAGAATTGGCTGTACTTCTATTAAGGAAACATAAAGGTGCAGTAATATTTTATCTTGTACAAAATTTAAAAAACCCCAACTATTAAAAATTATACCAGCAAATGATGTCTGTAAGACTGTGGCAGGAGGCTTTTTCCAGAACAATGTGCAGCTCTTCCCAATTCTATTTTTCCCTCCGATTACTTTGTACACAAATATTTTTACACAGTCTTCTTACAGTGGCGTGTTACTGCTGGGGTAGAGTATTGCCCTGCCAGCATTGGAATTGACTCCATTGTAGTTGTGTTCAAATTTGCTGATGGGACAAGGGTTTTTTGCTGAACATACTTTAGCAAGCAAGAGAGCTTCTTAGTCTTTAGATGCTATGAGTCCCAGAAAAAGATGAATGAGGTGGTGACATGCCTCATGCTCTGAACAGAGATCAAAAACTTATTTCTGGGGTCACCCCCCTTTTGGTAGAGAAAGCACACAGAGGGCTTTGAAGCAGATAGTAAATCTGAGACAGAGCTTGCCCCAAGGTTTGTGCAAAAAATACTCTTTTGATGCAACTGTTAACCAGACAGTATCTCTGGGAAAATTTGCAGGGGCAGAAAGCAAGCCCTTCCTGGGAAATATACTGAAATGGTTCAGAAGTTACTCCCATTCACTGTTGCTAATCTCTGCTGTCTACCTGTCGGATATGCTTGGGACCATGTTGAAATAATTCTAAACAATGTACTGAGGCTGCAATATTGAGTAAACATAGGTACTTTCCATAAGTGTCAGGGGAAAATATTTCTGTTGGTAAAAATGAGTTCCATAGAAAACAAGAACAGCATGGTAGAAAAAAAAAATTGCATCAACAGAATGAAGATGCCCAGAATTCTTCTTTTGAAGTTACACAGAGTCAATATTTTCTAAGTAAGGTTGTGAAACTTATTAAGAAGTAGGTGCACATTCCGTGTGACTGGTGCAAAAGTTCATGTTTCCAACTAACAAAAAACATATTATTAAACAAAAAATGTTCTGCCTTGTGGAAAAGTAGCCCATTAGTAATTTCATCCAAGGTAGGATTAGATCAAGTATTCCTACAAGACTGTAGTAATAGTACCATGAAAAGCCTTTTGGCATCTATTTGTCTACAAGAAACTTGAGAAAGCAGAAGAGTGTCTTTACCTGCTGCAAACTGTACTTCCTGTTTGCTACTGCTGCTTAAACATTGTCTAAAGAAAACTTGTCAAAATAAGACTACTGTATACAAGCAACCGTAACTATCCATTCCGTTCCAGCCAATTTTAACTAGAAAATATGAGGCACACTCTCTAGTTGAATATTCTAATGCATAGATGGAGTATAAAATCACTAATAAATAGGAACTCTGGACAACAGAGCAAATGCAGATGAATTTCAGGGAAGGAAATTATTGGAGAGCTAACTGCAGTCCCTCGACTTTACAAGAAATGATGTCCAGTAATCCCAACCTGAAACATATATAACTCCATTTTGAAATGGGTTGCATCTATGGTCCTCTGTTGTTTCTATATGAAGAACATATAGAAACAACAGAGTGCTTTGAATCATCTTCAAAGTGGTATGGCTAAAGACCTTAGATGCCTCCAATTTATATTTTTTTTCCAGAAGCAACTGTCTCAAAATGTCATTGTTAGGCCGGACATGACATACACCCGTGATCAAGAAGATTATTCTGCGTGTTCTACACTTTGTATATTCTTAACAAAGTGTGATCTTAAGTCATTAACTACATCACAATAACTTATTATATTTATTGGTGCAAAGCAATTAACATCAATATAATTGGCAAAAGTTTTACAGAAATTCAATAAGGCATGTATACACATCTACTTAGGCATGTAGTCTAGTGTGTTCAGCAAAAATTCTCATGTATCTTTTTTAATCAGTTTCCATGCTGACAGCCGTGTCTTCTTCCTTGTTATGGATACACTCGAAAATCATCAATTGTTATTTCTTCTAAATATTTCTTCGTAATTTACCTTGTTCCCCACAGGAATGGCATTTTGGTGGAGGTCTTAGAGCTGCTGCTAATGCAGTCATTTTATGTTGAACTGTGTCAACTTTTGAACATGCTTTAACCATTTCAGGGACAGAGGGATGTCCTGGCAGTGCTTCAATAATTTTCCTCCAATCTTCAATCGAGTTTTCTGTGGCTAATTGTTTACATAGAATCTCCCTTAATTTTTCATCCTCTACCTGTTTTTCAATTGCTGCAGCAATTTTTTCCACAAGTTGCAGAAAAGGCTCTTTAAGACGTTGTCTTATAGTGACATATCTTGGTTTTGGAGCTGCCATTTCCAGTGTTTTAGTTATAGCACTCAGAGGTAATTGTTGAGCCTGTGTTAAAACCAGGGGATCCCATCATGCCTGTAAATCTGGATTAGAAAAGGCCCTTGACCAAGCAAAACATCAGCTCCTACAGCATGACAAGGGTCCTGCTAAGGTAGTTGCATATTATTTAAAGCTGTTCACTCAGCTAATTGCCTCCAATTGTCTTGAAATACTCCATACTGCACAGGTTGAAACAAAACTGTAGCTAAATGCACAATATCATAAGGAGACAGCAAATCTGTATTAATAATATTAATTAATTGCATTACTCAGCAGAATTAATACCAAATTTAACTACTTTAGACTGAAGATCCTGCACAACCTTCCATGCAAAAACCTCATGACTATGATTTTGTGCTGAGTTAGGAACTGCTTTAAACACAGGAAAAGCCATTTTACCATTAGCAACATCCATATCAACAGCAGCCAAACCCTTTGGTGGGTCTATTTTCTCCACTAAATCCCAGTCTCCTATCTCAACTGCTTTCCATTTAACATATTCCCAACACTGAAAAGAATCACGAACAGTTACAATAACATTATCAGAAGGAAGGGTTTTTGAAACACCAAGCTAATTTTTATTACCAGTTTTACCAAGCTTATTTCTACTACCAGTTTTACCAAGCTTATCTCTATTATCAGTTTTACAGCAAACAGAAGTATGCATTAATTCAGACCTTTTGATCCCTGTAATTTCCTCATTGTCACTATTAGAATCAGAAAACAAAGGAGGAGAAAGAGTTAATATTTCCAATGTTCATGCAGTTCAGAATCAGAAGCAAGCAAAGGAGCGGATGGCTCAATTTGTTTATTTTTTAAGGTCATCTTATCCAGCCGCTGTGCCAAGAACTCAGAGTCAGATTTAACATTAAGTTCAGCTAGTTGCTCTATGGGTGAGGGGTACGTGGATTTAAAACGTTTTGCAGACAAACACAAAGAAGCCTTATCAACTTGTTGCCCATTTCCCATAGCAACAGACCTAGCAACAGTCTCTGCAGAAAAAATCCCAGAACTCCTCTCAGGCTGAGCTTCTCCCCTTTGCTGCTCCCCAGGAACTTCAACTTCCTCCTCTGATTCCCTTTCTACCTCCTCCAAGTCTTTTTTATCCTGCTCCGCTTTCCAATCCTTTAAGGTGTTCTAAACCAACTCCAAGTAGGAGATAAATCTGCAGCTGCTGTATCCTCATTCTGAATTACTTCCCAGAGTTTTACTCCAACTTTTTTCCAAGCTCTAACACTAGAAGCAGTAGTTACATCAGTCTTAAAAGTTTTGAGACTTTGCCCATATTAAAATACTACGCAGAGCATAGTCTTTATTTCAACTCTTTTCTTTTTAAGAAAGTTTTCCATGTAGATAAAACAATCTGTTCTTCACTTGTTAAATTATTTTCCATTGTTCCCAGCCCCTCACCCTTTTTCCAGGTGTCAGAATCAGGTCCGGACTGGCAGCTGCACCCCACTGCTCTCAGCTTCGCTGGGCTCCGACCTCACTGCTCCTTGCCCAGAAGTTCCATCACGTCAGGTAGACACCAAATGTCACTGTTAGGCGGGATGTGACATACATACATGATAACGGTCCAAGAAGAAAAAGTCCTTTATTTTGCGTGTTCTCCAGTTTATATACTCTTAACAAAACGTGATCTTAAGTCATTAACTACATCACAATAACTTATATTCATTGGTGCAAAGCAATTAGTGTCAATATAATTGGCAAAAGTTTTACAGAAATTTAATAAGACACGTATACACATCCACTTAGGCACGTAGTCTAGCTTACAAAAGTTATCATGTATCTTTTTTAATCAGTTTCCATGCTGACAGCCGTGTCTTCTTCCTTGCTACGGATACACTCAAAAATCATCAATTGTTATTTCTTCTATTAATTCAGCTTTGCTTGCAGGCCAGCTATCAAACCCCTTCATACTAAAACCTCTTTAAAGCTGACTTTTTCCCTTCAGATACCATATTTTAAAAGAGCATCTTGTCATATAACAGGGTATTCCAAACATTATTTACAAATTTAGCCTTTAAAGTAACACTCTTCCTAGTAATCTTTCCTTTTTTGCAGCTCAGTGCTAACATCGGCAGAAAAGAAGAGAGCAGACCGCAGCTCTTTCTGGAGCATCTTGAACAAATGCCCTTGCTTATGTTCTAATCATTCACTTCACCAAAATCCCTAACGATGAAGAAAAGGTTGCAAAGGCATTACTAGTAGTATTATATGGCAATGTATTGGTGTGATTTATCAAGTAGAAATTGTATCACATAGACGGTACTTGGCAAACAGCAAATGAAGGGGTTTCTTTCAGCTCTCAGACTGATGTTCCATGTCAGTAATTTAATCAAAAGATAACAAGAAGGATATTTTTTAACAGTGAACTTAATTACACCCCTACCATGGACATCTGAATCTTATGAATAGACAGTGTCTGATTTAGTAAAAAAAAGAAGAATTATCACAGTTTAAAGAAACATATGATCATAAACACTTTGCTGATGGAACGTAGCCTATTCATTGGCTGAAATGAAGCAGGTAGACAGGATATATGAAATATTTTTTTGTGGATCAAACATTTATTTTCTAAAGTGATGCTTACAGATGGTGACCTCACCAACTTAGATATTGCACAGTAGATAAGGGTATCTAACTTGCTCCATCAAGTTATCCTTTGGAATCATCATCTAAGGGGATTTTCCCCTGCATCTGTGAAAATATGCCTACCTTTTCCACAATACTTTTGCAGCAGCATTGTTAGGCCTGATCAGCTGGTATGGAGAGTGAATTATCAGCAGCAAGTTGACTGGCCAGGGTAATTTGCTTCAATGGATTTTATCTACTGTTTATTTTGAAGATGTGCTTCAGCCCTGTTCGTCAAACACAGCCTTCAAATGGTGCTAAACAATTGTTTGGGCTGTGGACCACATGAAAAAGTACCTTCTGGTGCCTGTACTGGGCCATATGCTCTTTATTCTCTCCCTCAACTTCTCCATCACCTCTCATCTGTTTCACGTGAGCCATGTTCTCAGTCCACTTTCCACTTTTCTCGGATACTTTTCAGAGAATCTTGAGGCCTGATGCCGTAAGAATGATGAATAGAACACAGCTGGGATGAATTTTCCAGTTTGGATAAAACATATTGTGCAATTAAATCCAATGAGAAGGTGTTCTCCCTAAACAAGGAAAAACCTTCACTAGTACTAGTGTTCTACATAAACTGCAATTTAGTCTGAAATACAAGCTTTTCTGAGAGTGTCTGAGAGATTTGTATGAAGCACAGATATTTGACATATGCAATTTTGAGTATCAGAGGAAAAAGAAAATGGCAAAAAGTTTTTAATGTTACTGGTTTTAATTTTAAATTCCATGCACTTTTTCAAAAAGTGTCAATCTCAAATGCCCATCAACATATTTCAGTCAACTGTAAGTTAGTATTCATATCAAATGTGTTTCAAATCAAAAGAATTTCAAACCTTTCCTGAAAGTCTATATGCCTAGATTTAGTATTTCTGATATATACTAGATGAAAGGAAGACATTTTTTACTGTGGGGGTGCTGGAATGCTGGAACAGGTTGCCCAGAGAAGTTGTGGATGTCCCATCCCTGAACGTATTCAAGGTCAGCTTGGATGGGGCTTTGAACAGCAACAAATGAGACTCTTGATGGTAGAGAAACCAAGTTTGAATATACAAGAAACTCAGATTGAAGTATAGGAGCAAGTTTTTTTCAGCTTTTGGGGTAATTTCAAAGTTTTACAAAACTGCATTTATCTGTGATTTTCACTACTGTCACAGAAAGGTTAATGAAAATTATGCAGAAGATATCAAATTTTAAAAGTGATAAGAACTACAACATAAACCACATGAGATGGGTTTCAACATGGGACACTCTCTGAGAGAAAATCTCTGCATTTCAACACTTCATCCCAATCATTAGGATTTCATGAAGTGCCAAAGAAGATGGCAAGATATCATTCAGGACATTATTTACTGTAGTTCAGCCTGGCCACTAGTAGGAATTGGTGTTTGAACTAATGTAGATGTATCACACACACTTTCCATTCACTGGAAAATTATTGTTTACTGCCGAGGATCAGTAACGGGACATCACGCCCCGATCAATATGATCAAGTGAAGCTGATTTATTACAAAAAGCAAGACATTTTTATACTATTCTCTATTGTTCATGCCTCAAGCTAATACATGATTGGTTAAATCCTTTTTACGCACACATTTTAATATTTCAGTCAATTTTAGTTAGTCTTCCTTCTTCATGCATCTCCCTGCGGTTTTCTTGTCTGCCTTTGCATCCTGAACTGTCTGCTTTTGAGCATGTTCTTCTCCATTTGTGTCCTTCAAGGACATGGTTATCTTATTCAGTCTCTATGAAGGCTGGTTTGCGCATATCTTGCATATATCCATTGTCCTGCAAAAAACTCAACAGTTTACAATGAATGAGCAATGAGGATCAAAATTGATTTAAAGCATCTTAAAAATGTAAAGTATTTCATTGTAAATGATCTGTGATCAAAACACTTATTCCACCTTAGTGAGGGGCAAATAAATTCTTCCATATCGTGATGGTTTAAAGTTGTAGAAACCAAAGTTTTCTTCTGAAAATATATAATCTATTTTTTTCTATTTTTTTAGAAGAAAATATTCCCAGACATACAGCACGTGAGAACTAAGTAATTTTAAAGAAACAAACGAAATTAAAATATTCTGCAAATATAATTAAATGAAAAGCTATGTTTTAAATATGAGGTAGATATTTAACAGCAGTTTTGTACCAGATATTTGAAATAGTGTACCAGCTATTCTGCCCACAAAGAGTGGGATTTAGCATTTCAGTCTTTTCCAAGGTGTTCATGATCTGCTATGCTGATCTCTGTGTGTGCCTAGGTGTGTGTGGAATGGGGGGCATATGAAGGGGAGTGTCTATGTTTGCTTAACACTCGTAGTGGCAGATTCATGCCTCAGCTCCATCATTCTTTTTAGAAACTTCACAGAGAGTGGATATGAAGTTCAATATTCAAAAGATATCAATTCCCAAATAATCCATTTTACTCTACCTTGAAATCACATGCTTTGTTGCATATTTTATCAAACATACTTTCAAGCCACATGGAGGAATGAGAATGTGGAGAATCCCTCCAATGTCTTGCAACTTTTATGCAAATAGATTTTCAAGAAAATCATCATTTCTCTTTTAAATACGTCTGGGACAGGCATGATGGTGGTGTCAACCTGTTGGGAGTTTTTGTTGCTGGGAGAAGTTGTACAAAAGGATTGGTATTTACATTGACCAGTTACTGAATCAAGCGCATGAACACATTTGAAATTCAACTGGGGTTTCCTTTTTCTAGCAGACTACTTCTAGAACGAGCTTGCAGACTCAAGCTGACTCTTTTTCTCTGTTTTTCTTTCTTTCCTATTTTCTTGACTTCTTTGCCACTATCTACACAATTTTAGAACTTTTTTCCCAACTAAAATTGTTTCATAGTCCGATAACTAACGTACATTTTTGACAAGGAATTTTTAAAATCTTTGTTAAGAGTTAAGCATGTGAAGGACTTAGGTAATTTTCCTCCCTGTCGGGGTCTCTAGCTGGTCAGAGTGACCCCGAAAAAAGTTCAAAAGTCTCTTTTCCCAGCCTGGCACTTGAAGAAGGAGTCAGGGCTCTTCAGTTCTCGGTCTCAAGGTTGTTTATTGTATCTTTCTTATCTATAAAATTCTTTCTCCTGTCCAGCCGAGGTCTGCTCAACAGGACAGTCAGAGGCATTCTGCCTGCCACCAGGGCGGGTTATCTTTATATACTAAAAACTATGTGTACAATATTTACAATTACTTTCCAATACCTATAATCTATGTTAGACAGTGAGTTTCTACTCTAAACCAATCCAAAAGTGCCAACATCACCAGTGAAGATGGAGGTAGAGAAGAAGAAGAAAGGCTAGACATGCCCAAATCCCTCCATCTTGTCCCCAAAAACCCCTATACTAAAAATCCCAAAACCTACATTTACACCCTGTACAACTTTATTATTACAGTATTTGAACTGCTGTGGCTTTTAGGTCTTCATGTAAAGCTGGCAATTTGCTCCACAGTTCATAATCAAACCCACTGGTGTTCTGGGCTGTGTGCCAGGGTCTCTGAGCCCCATGGCAGGGGGCCCAGCAACTCCGGACTCCCAAAGGGATGTCCTGAGTTCCAACACCTCCCTTATGAATATTGCAATGAAACTGTTAAATAAAGTGCAACTCTTTATTTTTACTTTGAACCCAAGCAGATAATTCCCATCCATTAATACATTTTGTGGAACAATATTTGCCATTCTGATGTAAGTTGTCACTTCTTAACAATATACCTTCTGTGACTACGTTGACAAACACTTTTGGTAAAGATCCTAACTGGTCTTAGACACACAGAGGGAGAAATTTGCTCAGCCAGTGTCAGCCTTAAGCATACGTCTCAGAAGATCTTTCTATAGCTGGGGAATTTTCCCATGAAAGGGATTCAGTTATGGAAGAGACAGTTATCCCGGAGTTTTACATTCTTCTTGAACACTACTTAAGGAACTTAAATCCCATGTCCATTTGGATCTCGCTCTGCACAGAGCTTTGTCATGCCTGTCCTTGAAATGCATCTCTAAGAGAATTCACTAGCACAGAATGAATGAGGGTGAAAGGGGTCTGTGGGGCTCACCAGGTCCCCTGCTTAAACCAGGATACCTAGAGCCTGTTGCCCAGGATCATATCTGAGTGTACTTTCAATGTCTTCAAAGATTCAGACTCCACAATTTTTTTGGGCACTCTGTGCCATGGTTCAGTCACCGTCACAGTAAAAATAATTTCGTGATGTTCAGAGGCCATCTCCTGTATTTCAGTGTGTGCCCACTGCCTCTTGTCTTTTCCCTGAGCATCATTGAAAAGACACTGGTTCCCTGCTCTTTGCCCTATTCCTTCTGGTATATATGTGTGCTGTGATGTAGATAAGCATCAAAAACCTCCCTGAAGCCCAGGCAGACAATATTCTCTTCATATACCAGGCAAGTTGATTCATCAGAGGTGTTTAAAAAGTTGTCAAGCATGAATTTCCCCTGGTAAATCCATGCTGACTACATTTTTTTGTCCTCCTTCATGTGCCTGGCAATGCCTTCCAGGAATAGCTACTCCATCAACTTCCTGGGGATCAAAATGAGGCTGGCTGGCTTGTATTTTTCTGAGTCCTCCTAGTTGCCTTTTTTGAAGATGAGTGACATTTGCTTTCATCTAGTCTTTGGGCACTTTGGTCAGTCATCGTGATCCATCAAACACGATTAGGAATGGCCTCAGAATAACATCTGCTTACACCCTTGAGACCTGTGGATCCACTGCAACAGGGCCTGTGGACTTAATGGAATACTTACCCATTCAGTGACTATGCCCATAAAAATTTGCATGCGATAAGAGGACATATGAACAGGTATCTGAAGAGTGAGTGAAAAGCTATGAAAGCAATGCAAAAGGACAAAGACTAGAGTTCCCTTTTAAAACAAAGCATCCTATCATGGAGCTGAACAGCATAAGATCCAGGTAAGTTTCCTCTCTGAAAGGATGCAGAAGACATGATTTTACCTTATCCAGTAATAAGATGTTTTTACCATTCACTTGCAATACAAAAAATTAAATTTTTTCCGAAAGTATTGCCTCCTAACTAGACAATAATGTAAAGGCTGGGTATTTCCCTAACAGATGAGAGCACCTGCTTGATGTCTCATGCATACAGACTATTTGAATTAGGTCATTTGAGTAGGGATTACTGGTCTTTGAAGTTTCTTTCTGATAAATTTGGAATATTTACTGAAGCAAGGACCTGAGGATGAAAATTTCATTTCCCATCAGTGCACTCTAACATCTGTGGATGTAATGCCATTGTTTCTCCCCAACTGAGTCAAGAATTGATGACTACAAAGTGGATCAGCTCCAAAAGGAAAGATCAAGGCTGGATAATATTCTCTCTTGGTAAAGCTATTTATCTCAAATGAAGTGACCAACTTCTAATCTCTCACTGGCCTAAAGCTACAAGGAGGGGGAGATGGACCAGGTTTCCTTCCACTGCCATTCTCTTTGTCACCTCAGTGTTTAATATGGGTATGAAGACATTCAAAAAGATAGCTTTGCAGAATTCATAAAATTATTTTTTAGCAGCTGAAATGAAAAAAACAAATAAAATGCAATTAATTCCTTGAAAGATTGAAATGATTATTTCTTCATTTTCCATTTGAGGATTTGTATATTGTGTACGTTTGTCTTGCCTTGTTCTACAAGTTTTGTAACTGGCACACCTTTCCTTTTGAATGCACTGTCATTCCTAAATACTCTCATATGGAGGAACATGCTTCTGATAAGAAGAGCACTAGGATGTCTTTACTTGACCTTTTATTTTTACTGATGCTTGGTCCTCTGAAATGAATAGTTTTCTAAAATTGAAATGTTAATGTTACTATTGTTCCCACAGGGGTAAGCTGCAGACTCTTCCTGTCAGAGCTGTCACTAATCAGCTATTCTCCTATCTGCCTTTAAGTAGTTGAATGTTCTGGTCTAAAAGTAGCACCTTCTATGCAGCCATGCTCTTAGTTTCCAGTGTCATCCTGAATCCAAACACCCTCCTGGCAAAGGACCGCTGGTTCTGTAGTCAACTAGGTAAAAAAACAGTCCATCCATGCTTTCTGTTTAAAATATTAGGGTATGGTGTCCCTAAACAATTCTCTGCAGTTGAATACTACTTATCTTTGGTGTGTTTCTTCAATTCACTTGCAAGTCATTCATGTGTTAGGTTATTGTCAGAATTGCTTCGTTTGAAGATGATTAAAAACGGTATGAGAATATTTTGTGCCTCTGGTATGAGGATACTTTTCAAATCCATACAAACTTCCTGCAAATGCAAAAACCTGCATCCTGTATTGTCCTAGGTACCAATATAAAGATGTATTCTATTCCCATGCTCAAGAGCTGCTGAAACCAGGAGGGGCATCATTTTTTCCTTATCTCCTGTTAATGGGCCCATCAATGTCTTGCCACTTGACTCAGAGATAACTCCCTCCAGGAGCCATTTCTGTTTAATGTGTAATCAAGGACCCACAGCATGACTCAGAATGATATCAGCCCATTGTGAGATGCTCCGCCCAGGGGGAAGGAGCTAAGCATCCCCACCTGGATATAATCTGGGTTTTGGGACACAACAAGCAGTCTTTCCACTGCATTCCCAGAGGAATGGCCACCCTTACCCACTGGTTTTCCAGAGGACAAGAGCTACCAGATGGTTTCTACAGGATCACCACTTCAATAAGACCACTTCATCTGGACTGCTACCACCACCCTAACTAGCAGGATGTTAGGTTGTATTCTGACTCTGTAAGTATTCTGACTCTGTCAGTGGTTTTTCTTTTGTATTCTTGCATGTATTTGGGTTTTTTCTCTTTTCCTAAAAAATTGTATTTCTGACTTGGACTCAGCCCGACTACCTCCCGACAGTGGACAGTGAGAGTGGGCTACCCCAAGAAAGCTGTCGAATCTGGGGTGCAGCTGTAGGGCACAGCTGCTCTCTGGCACAGGTGGACTGCATTGGGGATAGGACTGTGCTGAGGGCAGGGACAAGGAACGGGGAGAGATCTTCTGTATGTTTTCCAAAGGAGTTTATTCCCTGGAGGGTCAGGGACAGAAAGACACTAAATCAAGGGCATACATCCAACTTCTAAATGGGGGGAGGTCCCAGGGGAGGATACAATCTTTAACCAAGTGGGAGAAACTGGGGGTGGAACACAAGGCGGAGAATACAATGTTTAAACCAATAGGGGACTACAGGGGAGGAGAATAACTTAAACAAACAAATGGGGTTTGAAGGATACGAAATTGATAGGGAAGTTTATAGAGAAAGGGGCAGGCTTGGGGAGGGATTGACATCCAATGGGAGGAGGAACAGGGAAGAAAAGGGCAGGTCTTTGGGGAAATGGACAACTAGGGCGAAAACCAACAACACAAGGGGGAAAAGAACAAGATCCATTACTAATAAAATATGCTACAACAGCACAAAACAGGAAGGATTATAGAACTGCATTACAATCAAAACCACACAGGAGAGTGTCTCACTGGTTTTGCTTTCAAACCAGAAGAGCTGCCAACCTAAAAATTTCCCAACTTAAAAGTTAACTGGCTGCAATTTTGATTTCCTTCTTAAATATATCACTGAGGCGCTAGCAGCTTCTCTAATTGGCTTATTGCAGCCTTTCTCTGCGGCCACGGGAGCAAATCAGTCCCAGCTAGCTGCTCCCTAAGCTTGGCTGGAGGTGGCCACAAGATTTGCCACCCCTAGGTTCCCTCAGAGGATCCCAGGTGGTGGTGCCGTCTGTGGTGTGGGTGGCACAGGCGAGAATGAGACTACGAGGAGTCCGAGGCAAAGGAAGTAAAGAGAGAACACTTGCGTGGCTGTCAAGGAAGCTTTATACCTCAATAGGTCCAGTGGCAAGCGCCAAGGGAGAAGGGCTCAGGGAGGAACTGATAAAGGGAGTGGGAGTGGAAGGAGGAGACTCAGGGTAACCAATAAGAAAAGGGCAGGGGAGGAGTGAACAACATATTTGAACTAATGAGGATCATACATAGGAGGGGAAAAGCCCTGGAGGCAAATCATACAGCAAGGTAAGGATGACTGACACCGAAAAATCTCGAACAAAAGGGGGGTGGTTACAGTAACTGACAAGGGGAGTAGGAGGCACTACTGGGAGGGGATAAGGGCAGAGGGGGAGGAGGGAAGGATAACTAGGTTTGATGGGCAGGCAACTGGCAGGAAAAGAAAGTGGTAAACAACTTGGGACAAACCATCGTGAAGGGAGAACATGGGGGGAACCAAGGACCAAACC
>LTAT01000004.1:77997156-78010422 GCA_003286495.1 Chlorodrepanis virens
AGTGGGGGTGTTTAGCCTGGAGAAAAGGAGACTTGGGTGACCTTATCACTCTCTACAACTTCCTGAAAGGTGGCTGGAGCCAGGTGGGGGTTGGTCTCTTTCTCCAGGTAGCAACAGACAGAACCAGAGGACCCGGTCTTAAGCTGCACCAGGGGAAGTTTAGGTTAGACATCAGGAAAACATTCCTTGCTGGAAGAGTGATTACGCACTGGAATATTCTGCCCAGGGAGGTGGTGGAGTCACCATCCCTGGAGGTGTTTAAAGAAAGACTGGATGTGGCACTCAGTGTCATGGTTTAGCTGATGAGGTGGTATTAGGTCATAGGTTGGACTTGATGATCTCAAAGGTCTTTTCCAACTTAAAACATTCTGTGATTCTGCAAAAATAGCTCATACCCTGGAAAGATTGTATTTCAGAGAGCTCTAACCAAAATATCTAATATTTACTGAGTATGTACTACGTACTCTGTGAACAGAAACACACAGCATGAAACAAGATGAAAAGAGGCTCTTTGGTTATACTCCTATGCAATTGCAGTTATTGTCATTTTGCAGTAAAGTGCCTAAAATTATCCCTCTCAAACTGAAACCATTAAAAAAGCTTGTGAAGAAAGTGAAGTTTTCTACTGTGTCAAACCCAGCTACCCAAAGTTATTTGCTTTTTTCCCAGTGGCAGTTCCTGTCTGTAATGAAGACTGTTGTGTTACCAGTTATAATACTGGAGGATTCAGACTTTAAGATTAGGTTAAAAGGTCTTGAGATTTCTCAGATTCTTACATGCATCCATGGGCTGTCTCTGGGCTGTATAATTAGCGACAGCGAACCTGAAAACACTGGAAAACTAAATGTGCCCAAGAAACTAGAAGGGTTAAGAGAAAAAAGTAAGGAAGTAGTACCTGCCCATAGTGCTGGTTGTCATAACCAGTTAATTAGGGGGGAGAGTGTGGAGCCACGGTTGTTCCTCTGAGGTGGAATGTGGCACTTAGTGACAGTGCAGAGAGAGGCTCCACACCAGCTCGGGACAATGGTAACGTCTGCAGTTAATAACCCTCCTCCCCACAGAGGCTGTGCTGGGAAATCTGTCACGGCAGCAGGGGACAGCGGGGCTGTGTCCCCAGCACTGGGAGGAAGGAGGGATTCAGTGCTGGGTGCCAAGGAAATGCACTGCGACCCACGTCATCCTGCTGGGTGGCAGGGTGTCCTTCCAAGTTGTGTAATTCAATGACAGTCAAATGGATGGGCTGGCTTTGGTGGCCTGTGTGGTGCCATCCCAGTGTGGGACAGCCAGAAATTGAAATTAGAATCACTAAAACTAATAAAATAATCATCAGTGAGTCATCATCTACACCTTACACCAGTGCTTATAGTCAGATTTCTGTCTTTTAAGCTTGTGGGCATGAGGCCCAGCAATGATCATGGAAAACCTTTGAGCAGCTTTTCCTCATGCACTGTCATTTCTGGCTGTGCAGTTAATAAAAATTGATCCTGAATGAAGCTGATGAGCTAAGAAGAAAAGCTGTGGGTAAGATTTTTAACAAGATGTTCTTTTTACTGATAAAATGAATAAAATACAAGAACTGCTTAACATATGTATAAACTGTAATTGTGCCAATGTGTTTTTTAAGCTGGAGCTTGAGGAATTTATCATTCAGATTTCTAAGTTCATAACTTCACCTCAGTGGAAAGCCAAGAGTTGCTTTTCAAAGGGAGGTAAGAAAATGAGAAGGCAGAGCACAAGCCTGTTGGGCATTTTGTATTTCTTTGCTTTTTGGGGGTTTGATTGGAATGGAATGTAAGGAAATAGGCTAAGTTTTGTAATTTGGGACTTGCCTGAAACTTACTTCTTCTGTCAGCACTTCCTACACCAACCTAACAGGTGACAGTGATCCTGTCATAGAAGTAAATGAAGTATGAATGTGTCAGGTGTAATTTTAAGTGTTCTCAGCTGCTGAAAGATTATTTTCTATAATTAATTCAATTTGATAATGCTGAGCTCTTGGGCAAAATACATTCTTTTCCTGTGGGGGAGTGGTATAATTTTAAAGTTTCAGGCTCATATCAGAGTTGAGTTGTCCCCACGTAACATGTGTGATCCTCACTGGTGAGTTAAGGGCCTATGAGGAAAACACTGGATTGATCCTTACATTTTCCAGGCAATAGCACTTTCCTTCTATAGTAGGAAGAATACGAAGTCTGTGGTGTGCTTATTTTTGAGGCCTTTTGAAGACAGTTTTTATTTGAAAATAAGTTATGCTACTGAAAAAATGTAAAATGATTTCTCATCATAATACATAGTATAAAGTGCTTTTTTGTATAAATAATGAGGTTCTGAGCTGAATTTACTTGATATGAAAGCAAAAAAAATTATTTTTTTTTTAAGCGGCAATAACCCACATTCAGAATTCAGACAATTTTTTACTTAGTGGGGTTTTTTTAAGTATTTGCCATTGGATATTTTTACATTTATACAGTCACAGTTTTACTTTACTAATTAATCTCCAACTAGCTGGTAACAACATCCACTTGTTTCCACGGAATTGTAAATACTGTGAGGAAGTAAATTTCAGTGCAGATGTACTAGAGAAAAGCTGATTAAAACAGTGGTATTTTTATATAATTGGTTGTGTAGAAAAAATAGGACTTTACAGGCTCTTCTTCCTCAAGTTATGTGAGAATAAGAGTTTGGTTTCGTTTTGCAAAACTTAGTAATGCTATCTTGAATTGGATCTACATATGGCATCTAACTACATGTAACTAATTATATGTAATCATATTTACTGTGTACTTCTAAACAAGTATCGAATATGCATTATTTGTGCATGTGTTTGGAAGGGATTAGTTAAGGAAAAATAACTTCTTTTAAATTTTAAATTTCTGTTTGGTTCTAGATGCAGCTTCATAGTTAGGAGACATGGAAAGCATCTGAGGGTAAGTCTGAAGAGAAACAAAAAAGAATGCCAGGTGAGGATTTTTTTTAACTATGTGAATGAAGATCTGAAAATATTTGTGTTTGAACTGCAGAACTACAGAACTTAAAAATAGTGACTTTGTCAGATTTGTCTTACCATACAAAATGAAAGGGGAAAAAAACTTGTTGAAACAGAGTAAAATTGTATATGCAGCTCCTCAGTGTCAATATGCTGGCTCTGAGATGTTCTGCATCCAAGATGCTGAAAAATTGTGAAGTTTCATAACTAGTTATTTTTAAAAAACCAAACGCTGAAGTGTAACAGTGTTCCCATGGGAAAACAGCTTCCTTGTACCTCTCTCTGCTTGTACCAACAAAGAAATTCATCACTTCACAGTTTATGAAGGAGGATTCAGCTGGGATGCAGTGGATCATCTTAGGACTCATTCTTTCAGGCAGCTGTATTAGTGCTGGATATCATGTGACTGTCTCATTATCATGTGAGTTTAAAATCTGATACAGATGCAAAGAAATTAAAACTTTTGAAATAATCAGTAATGATTTCGGTCTTTTGATGCTGACAAAGTTAGTATCTGCCATTGTTTGGAGTGAGAATGCTGCCAGTGGAGGTTTTGGTTTCATGAGAGACATTTGGTTTTATAATCAGCATTCATTTCTGTTTGTTTACTTTATGCAGAGACCAGTACTTGGTGATTGTGGTTTCATCTTCCCCTACTGTGTTGGGAAAAATGCTATAAAATATGCATAGAAGCATAAATAATTTCTATTTTGCTAAGAAAACATAATTGACATATCATTGGTTATAATCTCCTGTTAGGAACTGGAATTTTGTTAGGATGTTGGGTCTTTTGCCTTCACATCAAAGTACTGAATTTTGATCCTATTTAATGCTGAGAAAAAGTTGAAGTAACATTGCACAAAGTTGCCTGTAATACAGATGGCTTAGGAACTTCAGGGTTTTTTTTTTTTTTCTTTGTTTGGGTATTTTGTTCTAAAATTGTCATTGTAAAACCTGAAGAGAGAAGCAGAGCCTTGTTTGAAGTATTTTGTCTCAGCATCTGGAGAATATTCTAATTTTTGTTCTGCAAATGCAGTCCTGAATGAATTCCAAATATATTCCATCATAGGTGTTTTACATACACAAGTGAGTTTACACTTTTGTCTGTATTTTACAATGCTGCTATTTCTGATACCAAATATTGTTTTGTGTTCACAAAAGGAGCTAAAAACAAATCCCAGACCTCAACAAGATTCCTGGCAATCAATCAGGGTTTTCACTGATGTGTCAGAAAGATTGAACATCACAAACCAGTTCAGGATAGGTGCTGTTTCTGTGTCTGGATGAGCTCCTGTTCAAGGTACTGCTGCCTGCTAGACTGCAGTGAATGTAAATTATACATTCCTGATTCAGTTCCCATGCAAACTCTGTAGCTTTGTCAGGGGATCTTCTGTGGGGTGGAGCTTTGAGATGGATTTCCCTGGACCTCAACTTAGTGAGCCCCTAAAGAGAAAGATTTCTCAATTTTCAAAAGAAAATGGAACAACATAAAGAGGAATCACAGTCAAGGCAAAACAAAGAAAGACATAATAAACCCCACATGTTCCTGTGGTGTTGGTGTCAGCTCTGTCCTAGCCTTTGAATGGTAGAATTTGACCTGTAGGTAATTGTAAAAGCCCTTTGTTCTTACTTTTTTTCTGATCAGTTTCCTTTTAGTGTATGTTGTATAGAGTTTTAAACCACACTGGTTTAAAACTCTTTTATCTGTACCAAGTCTTCCAGTGATGTCTGTCCATTTTTCATCTCTCCCTTAAACTGAGTTTACTGTGACAGAGCAGACATGACTTTTAAGTAAGGTTGGTTTCAGTCCCTTTGAAATATGAAGGAGTACAAAATAACACTGGCTTTTTTTGTTTATTTGTTTCAGGTTCTTAATTACTTTCCTTATTGCCTCTTCGAGGGAATATGCAGAATTTGTCTGCCTTTTGATCCTACAAAACACACATTTAACATACCCTCTGCTCTGTCTTCTTTGTAGCCATTCCTCACTTGCTCCTAATAATTACTATGGAAATTTCTTTTTGTCTCTTCAGTTCACGAGATGCAAAGCAGCTTTTCAAGACTTTGGCAGCTAAGGAATGTTACTCCGCTATTGACATAATGTTTAACCTTTAAACTGTTCCCTCTAAGGCACTACAAACCTTCATTGGAAACAGGACTGCAAAATTTTTCAGTCACTGGCGGGTCAGGTGTAGCATTCACATTCTCTGATAAAACCCCTTCACCCAGGATTTTTCTCCTGGGAAGCTGAGAAGCCTCAGAGAAAAGGAAAACAATTCTTATCCCATTTGCTTCTCCTGTGTTTTGGTCATTTGGAATGTGTTTGGAGATTATTTACCCACAGGTGATTGTTTGATTGATTGGATTCTGGTGTGAGTTGTTTTGAATCTTTGGCCAATCAGAGCCAAGCTGTGTCGAGACTCTGAAAAGAGTCACGAGTTTTCATTATTATCTTTTTAGCATTTAGTAAGTATCCTTTCTTTATTTTTAGCATAGTATAGTATAGTATTCTTTAATATAATATAGTATTATAAAGTACTAAATTAGCCTTCTGAGAACATGGAGTCAGATTCATCATTCTTGCCTTCGTCAGGACATTCCCAGCAAATACAGTAGGTCAGGGAGTGCACCCAGCTTCCAAAACCATTAATAGGGACATCTGTGTTGGGACAGTTGTTCCACTGCACTTCTCTCCTGCCTGCCTCCACCTGCCTTCCTTCCCCAAGCAGATTCACAAGAAGCCTTCTGCACTTCTGTGCTTTGCTGACATTGATGGCAATTAAGTTTTGACAAATCCTTTTTATTATCCTATCATGAAGGAATTGATGCTTTCTGTACTGTCTATGAGTCAAAACTGAAAAAGTAGAGCCTTTAGGCTGTTTTTAATCAAAAAAACCCAAAAGCAGGCAAAACTCAGCTGAGTTCTGAGTTCTCTTCCCACTGCAGAGCAGCAGAGAGAATTCCTCTATGAGCCTTCCATTTTTTTCTAGCTGGTCAGGTATTTTGGAGAACATGCACAAGACGAAAGACAGAAGATTGTATTTCTCTTGCTGTAGGTTGGCTGCAGTGCAGCCAGCTGAGCTCTTCTCAGAGAGGGATGTGTTTCAGTTAATTATTTTTCCTCCCCTCTGAATGCATTTGGTGTCTTGGTCATCAGAAAGTTGGAAAAAAAAGCATGTATTTCTTTGTGAGCAGGCTTCAGTGAAGCAAGTAAAGGAAGAGTACAGTGAGGTTATACATGCACAAGAGAGGATTTAGAATTTCTTCAACACATGAAAAATCACTCCCAACTTAGGTATTTTAGGTAAGTGTATTCATTATGCTGAAGGACGAGGAACACCACAAATCTTGCCCCACCCAGAAGAGGAGCAAGACAAGAGAGACTTTTCAATACTTAGAAGTGCATCCTTATCAGCAACAAGATTCTAATCTTGGATATTCTTTCAGCAGAGAGGCAGCTGCTCACCTCAACTGCAGGTGACTTTATTGGATGATCCAGTGCCTTCTTATCCCACATTCACAGCTGGGTGATTGTGTGATTTTTGATGGAGGGGAAAAAAGATCACAATTACTGAAGGTACAGCAGTACAGACCCTATCTTTGAATCTACTTTTGAGAGGTTATAAAGGGAAGATGTAGAAGGGTTTGGGACAGATCTGTTTCTGTGATTTCTGAAAGAGTATTTTAATCATGCATGCCTTTGTATCAGCTGCTTTAGATAAGGATCAGGTTCCTTATGCATACAGCATTGATTCTGGTTTTGAACTAATAAAACTCAACATTTTTGCCTTGTTTCAGAAAGCCTCATGTACTAGCATGGTCCCGAATGAATTCTAGATTCTGGAATTCAGCCTGGTGTTGCCAAAGCTGGTTTTGGAGAGCTAAAACTCTTATGAAGCTGCAGCATGTTCAGGAGCAAGGCACGTGATAGGCAGGCACTTAGAAAATTATGTAAGACTTTATAGTCTATAAATAATTTGTATGTATTGTGAGCTCCTTTGCTTTTTAGTTAGCTTAGCTAGCTGAGGTGTCACCGTGATATTTTCTGACAAATCCCTTTGCTAGGATTTCTCCTCCTGGGAAGCTGGGAAGCTTCAGCTTCTTCATCTTTTGCTGCTTTGGAATGTGATTTGGAGAACTGTTTATCATGCATGTGAATTGTTTTAATTTAATAGCCAATCCTTGTCCAGCTGTGTCAGACTCTCTGATCAGTCATGGGTTTTTATTATTCATTCTTGTCTAGCCTTCTGATGTATCCTTTCTCTTTCTTTAGTACAGTTTTAGTATATTATTTCTTTTACTATCATATCACATCATAATCAGCCTTCTGAGAACTGAAGTCAATTCTGATCTCTTACCTCGTCCTGGGGACCCATCAACACCACACTGAGGCAGAGAAGTTTTCCCTGGACTGTTTTTTTTTTTTATTATTATTTCCATTTTTTTGAAAGCATTTGAACCTGCTCTGGACTGGGACCCAGGGAGCACCAAGAGCTTGCACTTTGTGGCCCTGCAGCCTTTGCCACTGCCAGAAGGACTGATAACTGTGGAGGGATAGAATGTAAGAAAGTAAAGGTAGTGCAGAAGGTGGTCTTACACCTGAGGAGTCGCAGCTGTACTAATTACCAAAGATTAGGAACAGGCCTGCCCTAAATAGACCACAGCTGTGTCCAATAAGACGAGTGCTACAAAAGAGTGGGTTAGCTAGCTGAGAAGAGAGTTAGATTTTGTTGGCTGTGAAGGGGGATAATGCTGTGAGGAGCTGCCCATGAGAAATCACCAAGAAGGTATGAGAGCTTTGCAATATGATTACAACAGATAACAGAGCAACCACCCACAGGAGAGACTTTCTGAATTTGTCATCTCTTCAGAGTGGGGAATGAGTTTTGTCATCTACTGTTGTTCATTTTGTGCACTGGGGAGCGCTTTGCCTGTTAAATGTAACAGATGGTATGTTTAAATTTGTGCTGAGGCTACAGTAATCTCACCTGATAAGAATCCTGGCATGCCAAAGGAGGGTTCTGGGAAATTCCCTCTGATGATATTACAGTGATATGCACCAAAATCCTAGCCTGAATATTCATCTCCAGAAATGTAGATTCCAGAGGATTATTCATCTGACCAAACCCCAGCAATAGCATTCAATATAAGATAAATATGTGTCTCCTAGAATGTATATTGCAGGTGATTTTCCCTTAACAAGGTGAATTATTTACCAGTTTTGGAAAACTCTCAGCAAGAGCGGCAGCAAGAAAGGAAAAACTATGTGAATATGCTAAAAGGATAGGATCAACAATAAGAAAACAAGAAACCCTCCCTGGCAACCCTCAGACTTTGTGAGAGCTGTCTCTTTGTGATGCACAGAGGAGAGGAGCCAGAGTGCCCCACCTGTCTCACCCAATGCTGTTAGCCTGGTTCAGCGCTGATCTGATCTTTGCTTGTGGCCTTTTTACGATTGATTAATAAGGAGAATTTATTCAATAATTAAAATACAAATTGGCTAATTTATTTATAACATAAATAAACAGGTTTTTTCCACTTCTCTCTGAGGCAAGTCTTCCCAAATCAGTTGGGGGGAGTGAGGCGACTCTGGAGTTTCAGGATCTTCCCAACCCCAGCTGCCGTGGGTGCCCAAGACAGAGAAGCCCAGTTGAGCACGGCAGGCTCCAGAGCCACAGGCTACCTCAGCAAGATCAGCTCTTAGGGGATTATCTGCTCATTTGTGATTCCAGCTCTTTAGCTTGCTAAGTGCCTTGGGCAGATGCAGGGAGAGAGAGGAGAAGGCTGTATGAGGCTCCACGGGGGTGTTTTTATTGATGTCTCCTGTGAAGGTCTCAGGGATAGCTCTTCTGCCAAACTGGGCAAAAGCAGGGCTTTATATAGGGTTACAGGAGTTTTAGGAATTGTCCAATAGTAGGGGTCAAGGGGAATGTGACCTATAGTCATACAGAGAGATAAGCAAGGGTCCAGAGGAGGAAAAAGGGGCTTCTTTTAGGTCTAGTCATCATGACTAGGCATTTCCTATCTTAGGCTGCTGAATGCCAGGGAGGTCTTGCAGGCCCTGTGCCTGCTACAGGAGAGGGGCCGTGTGGGTTTGCACTCTGGGAGGCCGCTTTTGGAGATTTTCTCCCAAATTTGCCCTAAACCAGGACAAGCAGGATGTGTGACTTAGAGAATTATGGAATCACTTTGGTTGGGAAAAGACCTTTAAGAACATCTGAATGTAATTAGCAAATCCAGAAGAGCACTAGGATGTCTTTACTTGATCTTTTATTTTTACTGATGCTTGGTCCTCTGAAATTAATGTTTTTTTTAAATTGAAACATGTTACTATTGTTCCCACAGGGTAATCCTGACTCTTACCCAGGGTAATCACACTCTTCCTGTCAGAGCTGTCACTAGGCAGCTATTCTCCTATCTGCCTTTAAGCAGTTGAATGTTCTGGTCTAAAAGTAGCACCTTCTATGCTGCCAGTGTCATCTTGAATTCAAACACCCTCCTGCAAAGTACCATTGGTTCTGTAGTCAACTAAGGAAAAAAAAAAGCAGTCCATCCATGCTTAATAATTTAAAATATTATGGTATGGTGTCCCTAAACAATTCTCTGCAGTTGAACACTACTTATCTTTGCCTTGTTTCTTCAACTCACTTGCAAGTCATTCATGCATTAGGTTATTGGGAGAATTGCTTCATTTGAAGATAATTAAAAAGGGTACGAGAATATTTTTGTGCCTCTGGTATGAGGATAATTTTCAAATCCATACAAACTTCCTGCAAACAAAAACCTGCATCCCGTATACATAGTGAACTAGAAGACATTAGAAAAGTCCATAGCAAGTCTTCAGGGCGTCTAACTTTGGAGGCCTTGCAGAACAGGAGGGCCACTGTGCTTCTGCTGGAGTAGACAAATTGACATGTAAAGGAAGAATTGAAGTTAAATGTGTTTCAGAAGGGAATCAGTGAAGGTGAATATAAATTCATCAAAATATGTTTCCAGAACCTGATCTTCTTTTCTACCTGACTAACCTAATTGTTTGAATATATTTTATGCTTTGATAGTATATTTTTCCCGGGTAGAAGACTTTGTTGCCATGGAAATGAGATAAAATAGGTATTAATTTTATTTATTTATTTATTTCCTACTGTAAAAGAAATATTTTCAGTATGCTCCTGTCTAGAGAAAAGCTCTTTTATATGTTGTTCTTTGAGTTCTTAATTGGAGGAAATGTGAGGATTGGCAACAGCAGATAGAGGTGAAATGAAGAAGATGTCCAGCATCTTGATGGAGGCTATGTTTGGAAACTGGGATTTAGACAGCATTAAGAAGGAGGGAAATTTAACTTTTTCAGCAGCTAATTTGTACAGAAGAATGGTTCTGCACTTTTATTAAGTAGTCTGTGTATTCTTCTTCATCAAGTTCTAAGAAATCAGAAATAAAATAATATGAATTATGAAGCAAATTAAACATGATAAAAGCTAGCAGAAGTCCTAAAGATTGGAGGTTTGTCTCCTCGTTATGCACAGATTTTTGATGCACTGAACTGATGCTGCAATGCAGCACAACTGACTACCATTTGTGCAATAGATGGTTAGAAAAGAATAACCTTGTAGATACAAAGTAATCAACATGTTCCTTCAAGAAATAGAATTTGAAAATGGAAATAATAACTTAATGTAGCCTGTTGAACTGCAGAAGAGAATATCATTGCTCATTACAGAATATTTTTTAAAATTTCTGAAAATATACCGTATTACATAAAACATAAAAATATTATTTGTATCCTTTGTATAACCACATTAGTTTCATCTGTCTCAACTTCCTGGTAATTTTCAGATTTTCCTCCCTTAAAAGGCAGTATCAGGACACATATATGTGAGGTGGATGAAGTGTCAAGGTGAACAGTACCCTATTCTGTCAAAGTCAGATATGTCACTCTCTGCAAAGTATTTATGACACCAAGATCTGATTAGCACGGCACTGAAACCTAAGTTACAAGCCATAAAAAATGTCAGTTGACACAAAAAAAAGCTCTCTGCTGAACAAATTGAGCCATAGTGAACATAGTTGTGCAATATATACATATGGACACCAGTTCATTTTCTTCCTTTACATTCTTTCCCAAAGCTGTCTTTTCTTTGTGGCTGCATCTTCTCTCAAACTCCCATAACTTTTAGAGGTGTAAATGCCAGCTGAGATGATTATTCTTACAAGATCAACAGAAAGTAGGTGGATCTGTAATTTGCTAGATGTTCCCCGTTGTTCTGCCACTACATGCATTTGGAAAAAGTTCCTCTCCAGATTTCTTGCAGACCCCTTTAGATACTTGAAGAGTGCTGTAAGTTCTCCTCAGGCTGAACAGACCCAACTCTCTCAGCCTACCTTCATAGGAGAGGTGTTCCAGGCCTCTGATCAGCCTTGTGGCTTCCTCTGGGTTTGTTCCAATGGGTTCACATCTTTCATGTCGTGCGATTCCCAGACCGTGACAGTTCAGTTTAGGCAACCCAATTGAGTCTATCCCTTTCTTATTTTCTGTTTTCCATGTGGAGTACTTCAGTATTCAAAGAGGTTTATGGAAATCACAGTTTATGTTAACTTAATCACCTGCATTGTAAATTCCACTGCTGGAACTGAGCAGTTACATTTCACAATTTTGAGCATCATATAACTGAAGTGTTTTGGTTGAATGCCTGCCTAGCTCCGTTAGTTTAATGCAACTGCACCACAGAATGCTAATGCTGCAAAGAAAAAGTATGTTGAAAACAACGAACAAGTCAATAGGAATTCATAAAGCAAAATGACACTTCAACCCAGTAAGTCATTTATAAGAGTCATTGTTTTAATTAACACACAGTATATACATAGAACTTCAATTAGAAAAATGTATTAAAAACGACATGCTATAAATGATAAGTCATAAAATTATAGGGCAACCTATAAACCAATTGCCAAACTCAGAGAGAAATGTCAGTGAATTAATATATATTTGTGATGGCTTAAACTCACAAATACAAACCAGGATACTTCCTTAAAGAAAAAAATAAAAGCATATTTTTCCTGTGGTGATACGTATTGGCTGATTCTTTACAACCCTACTATTTATTATGTATAATAATCCTATTATCTTCAAATTTTTCAGACCACTACTTGCATACCGATAGTCTGCTTCTTCTATTACAAAGTCTTATTGTATCTTGATTAGTAATCACTACATTGATACTAGTCATTATTCTGTGATTTTTTTTTTTCTACTAATACTCTTTTTTTCAGCCTTCTGACTTCAGAATTCAAAGACTAAGGTATGAAATACCTTGAGGTATATGCTCATGGGACAAGATGACTTTTATATTTTCTTTTGGCATCCCCTACTGGTGTACAGCTGTGAAGACTCCTCCATGACACTGAAGATCTCAAAAAGGATCCTGTGCTTCTTTGGCCAAATCCTTTTGAATGCTAATAACAGCTAAAGAAATGGCAGGTTGATGGGAAAATATTTATATTCTCTTCAAGCAACATAATTTCATTGCTTCAATGAATGTATCTCCTTAAACAGTACATCTAATTACACCACTTTGCTTGTTTCACATCGTTTATTTTATCTCTTTATTTTGATTTTGGTTTAGGTTTTGCAGTTTTTAAAATCTTATTAACAGAGAAAGAAATGGCAAATTTGTCATTCAAACTAAACCACGATAAATATGCTTTGTGATAATGCAGTGAGGCAATGCATAATTTTCCATCACTTCATAAGTCATGTGAAGATGAAAAATCTGCATAAAAATTCCAATTCCATTCCTTGAGGACTGGAGAGAATTTTTTCCCATTATTATTATTACTTCTAAAAACTGACTTCTTCTAAAAACAGTGGAAAAGCATTAGAGGCATTAACATCTTTCTATTTGTTGTACCTGCAGTCTTTCCTAACGTAGAAACCTTCAATCTCACTTTATGCACCTGGCATATCTGGAAACATGATCAAACCTTGCCCCAGAAGAATCAAAGGACACAAACCAGTATATCAGATTAACAAACTAGGAATTCTCTGCTGGCTATACAAGTATTGGGCAGCTGCACTTTTAGATAAAATTTTTTTTAGGACACCAAGCATACACTGTTTTCTCACCATCATTAAGCATGCTCATGCGAATTTTGTTGAGAAAGGACCTCAGAAATGGACAACCCCTGTCTGGTCTGTGATCACAGGGTGTGTACATGAATGGGAGCTGAAGGATCTTTTTGTGGACACTTGCTAAGAATAGAAAATAAAGAATTTTTAATAGAAG
>LTAT01000004.1:78029703-78046360 GCA_003286495.1 Chlorodrepanis virens
TAAACCAGTTCTGGCAGAGGAGTGCTTTTGTTAGCTGCTTGTTGTAATCACCTGTTAAGTATCAGGTCGTTAACCCTCTATTGTGGAGAATTCTTGTTTTCCAGCACTACCTTGCCCAGTTGCCAGGACGACGACACCCCCCCCTCCCTCCCGCCCCCGGTCGGTGGGGAGAGGGGGAAATTTGCATCTCAGGAGACAAACAAATTTATCTCAAAACCCAGACTGCATTGGGACAGAAACTACACCAAACCCTGGAAAATACCCCAAAAGAGACGAGCCAAAGCAGAATTGAGAAGTCCAGATGGTGTTTAGACAGCCAGACCGAGGTCCGAAACCGGCAGAGACGCTGAGAGCCTCGGTCACCCCTCACCCCAACTAAAAAGATGCCAGTCGGACCCAGGACCCCCTGGACCGACAACCCTAACTGGAACCCAGGGTATACCCACATTGCCCTTGCGAGGACAGGACTCCTGGCTCTGCCCCTAGCGGACAGGGCTGCACCTCCTCCTCTTCTTTGTCACTGCTGGGAGTGGCGTCAGAACTCCATGGACCTGCCAAAACCCCCATTTTGAGCTGATCACTTTAATAAAGGCATTAAAAAGGGGGAATATCTCCTGCTCTGTTTATTTCAGCTTCAAAAGAATTAATTGTCTGCTTTATGCAAAATATCAATAGGAACATTCAATCCAGATACAGATTAATTTGAATTTTCAGGGTAATTTGCATTAGTGGTTGCATTGCATGTGCAATAGATATGACTTGCTTGGTTTCTAATGATGATAATTGTCCTCTTTGTATTACTGTATAAGAATTGAATCCCCCATTGTCATTTTCCTATTATTATTGTGCTTTAAAGGAAAAATAGTTTTGCACTAACCAAGAAGTAAAATTCATGCATTTAGCATCATTCTTGCAGGTAGTCCTCAATTTTGAAAATACCTCTAAGAAGCTGCATCAAATGGGAAAGCTAGACAGATAGCCGAATGCAGAACCTGCCGCTTAGGATCGAGTACAAAAGAACACCCAAGAAATTCTTCATGGATGCTGCATAAGTACAAAGATGCCATTATTTCAAGGTGAAAAATAGTCAATGTGAAAGTTGTTTGTTGAATAAAGAACTATGCTAATCAAGACACTACAGTGCCACGTGTGCTATTAGGTTTTTTGTAATTAACATCATTCCCAGCATGAAAAAATACTATTTTTGTTGTAAATTGTTTAAGAGTGCTCAACAGTCTGAAAAAAGGTTGAAAGTGCTTTTCTTTTTCTATTAATAAGAACTTTGTATCATTCTAAGAGATACTGGAAACAGGTTTTTGAAAACCAGGTTAAATCTATTCATCAATACTTCACATGAAAAAATTTGATCTGCTGTTCATCCTGTTTACTTTTAAAGGAAAATGTCTTTTTTGCATTGTCTTCTCACTAGTACAGGAGCTCAGTCTTACCTGCATTCTAATGCTTTTTTAAGTTCCTGATGGCATGGCATAGACATCCTTGTCTCCATTATCATAATGATTTTTATATCAAGTGATGAGAATTTTTCTTCATGATTGGTGAAGTTAAGTGCCATAACATTTATGTCAAGTCAATTTGGAGGGTTTTTGTTTTGAAAGGAATCTTTTCCTTCTTAATGAAAACCATTGGCAACAGCAAACTTAGTTTTTCAGGTAGTGAAATAATACACCTGCAATGTACAATGTCTTCCTTTTTTTTTTTTGCACCAGAGGAAGAAAACTGCTGTTTTCTTCGTCTTCTGTCATCTTAGACTTACTTTATTCAAAATCTTTTTAAACCTTTGAATTTCTATTTTAGTTAATTACTTTCACTGTGTGCTATAGCATATGTAATTTAAAAGGCCATTTTTACAAATCCAAATGGCTTATTTCTATTCTATTAAGAAATGGATGTACTTCTATTAAGGAAACATAAAGGTGCGGTAATATTTTATCTTAGGCAAAATTTTATAAAGCCCGACTATTAAAAATGATACCAGCAATTGATATCTGTAAGACTGTGGCAGGAGGTTTTTTCCAGAACAATTTGCAGTTCTTCCCAATTCTTTTTTTCCCCTCCAATTACTCTGTACACAAATATTTTTACACTGTCTTCTAATAATAGCATATTACTACTGGGATAGAGTGTTGCCCTGCCAGCACTGGAATTGACTCAATTGAAGTTGTGCTCAAATTTGCTGATGGGATAAGGTTTTTTTGCTGAACAGACTTTAGCAAGCAAGTCAGTTTCTTGGTCTTTAGATCTTATGAGTCCCAGAAAAAGATGAATGAGGTGGTGACATGCCTTGTGTTCTGAAGAGAGATCAAAAACTTATTTCTGGGGTCACTCCCCTCTTGGTACAGAAAGTGCACAGAGGGCTTTGAAGCAGCACTTTCACCCTCTTTGCATTCGCTAGTAAATCTGAGACAGAGCTTGCCCCAAGGTTGTGCAAAAATATTCCTTTGATGGAACTGTAAACCAGACAGTTTTGGAATCGCTGGGAAAATTTGCAGCAGCGGGAAGCAAGCCCTTCCTGGGAAATCTACCGAAATGGTTCAGAAGATATTCCCATTCACTGTTGCTAACCTCTGCTATCTCCTTGTCAGATATGTTTGGGACCATGTTGAAATAATTCTAAACAATGTACTGAGTCTGCAATATGGAGCAAACATAGGTATTTTCCACAGGTGTCATGGAAAAAATTTATAATGGTAAAAATGAGTTTAATAGAAAACAATAGCAGCATGGGAGAAAAAAATTACATCAATAAAATGAAGATAATCAGAATTCTTATTTTGAAGTTACACAGAGTCAATATTTTCTAAATAAGGTTGTGAAACTTTTTAAGAAGTAGGAGCACATTCCACATGACTGGTGCACCAGTTCATATTTCCAACTTACAAAAAACAATACTATAGAAAGAAAAATGTTCTACCTTGTGGAAAAGAAGCCTATTAGCAATTTTATCAAAAGTAGAATTAGATAAGTATTGCTGCAAGACAGTAGTAGTACTACGAAAAGCCTTTTGGCGTGTATTTAACTGCAGGAAACTTGAGAAAGCAGAAGAGTGTCTTTCCCTACCGCAAGCTGTACTTCCTATTTGCTACTACTGCCTAAACATTGTCTAAAGAAAACTTGTCAAAATAAGAGTATTGTACACAAGCAACTGTTACTATCCATTCTGTTCCAGCCAATTTTAGCTAGAAAGTATGAGACACACACTCTAGTTGAATATTCTACTGCATAGATGGAGTATACCATCTCTAATAAATGGGGACTCTGGACAAAGGAGCAAATTCAGATGAATTTCCGGGAAGGAAATTACTGGAGAGCTAACTACATTCTGTCGACTTTACAAGAAATGATGTCCACTAATCCCAGCCAGAAACATATGTAACTCCATAGTGAAATGGGTTGCATCTATGGTCCTCTGTTCTTCCTATATGAAGGAACTATGTTTTGACTCAATCTTCAAAATGGTATGGCTAAAGACCTTAGCTGCTTCTAAATTTTTTTTTTCCAGAAGCAACTGTCTCAAAACTTATTTAAAGCTGATTTTTCACTCAAGATGCCATAATTTCAAATAGCATCTTGTCATTTAACAGGGTATTCCAAACATCATTTACGAATTTATACTAAAAGTAACACTCTTCCTAGTGATCTTTTTTTTCAGCTCAGTGCTAACATAGGCAGTCAAAGAAGAGAACAGACTGTAGCTCTTTCTGGATCATCTTGAACAAATGGCCTTGCTTATGTTCTAATCATTCACTTTGCCAAAATACCTAAAAATGAAAAAAACCTTGTAAAGGCATTACTGGTAGTTTTACATGGCAATGTATGGGTGTGATTTGTCAAGTAGAATTTGTATCACATAGATGATACTTGGCAAACAGCAAATCAAGGGGTTTTTTCAGCTTTTAGACTGATGATACATGTCAGTAATTTAATAAAAAGATAAAAACAGGGATATTTTTTAGCAGTGAACATGAAACTTAATTACACCCCTACGATGGACATCTGAATCTTATGAATAGGCAGTGTCTGATTTAGCAAAATATAAAGAATTTTTGCACTTTAAAGAAACATATGATCAAAAACACTTTGCTGATGGAATGTAGCCTATTCATTGGCTGAAATGAAGCAGGTAGACAGGACATATGAAATATTTTTTTGTGGATCAAACATTATTTTCTAAAGTGATGCTGACAAATGGTGAACTCACCAGCTTTGATATTGCATCTTAGAAAAGAGTACATAACTTGCTCCTTTAAGTAATCCCTTGGAATCATCATCCAAGAGATTTCCCCCTGCATCTGTGAAAATGTGCCTACCTTTTTCACAATACTTTTGCAACAGCACTGTTAGGCCTGATCAGCTGGTGTGGAGGGTGAATTATCAGCAGCAAGGTGACTGGCCAGGGTAATTTGCTTCAATGGATTTTGATCTACTTTTTATTTTGAAGACGTGCTTTGGCCCTGTTCATCAAACACAGCCTTCAAATGGTGCTAAACAATTGTTCATTCTCTGGATCACATGAAAAAATACTTTCTGGTGTCTGTACTGGGCCATATGTTCTTTTTTTTCTCTCTCAACTTCTCCATCAGCTCTCATCTGTTTCACATGAGCTATGTTCAAGGTCCACAGGATAGTTTTCACAGAATCTTGAGGCCTGATGCAGTAAGAATGATGAATAGAACACAGCTGGGATGAATTTTCAGGTTTGGATAAAATGTATTGTGCACAGAAATCCACTAAGAAGCTGTTCTCCCTATGCCCGGAAAAACCTTCACTAGTACTAGTGGTCTACGTAAACCATAATTTAGTCTGGAAAAAAAGCTTTTTTTTGAGAGTATCTGAGAGATTTGTGTGAAGCAGAGATACTTGACATATGCAATTTTGAATCCAGGAAGGAAAAGTAAATGGCAAGAAGTTTTTATTTTGCTGGTTTTAATTTTAAATTCCATGCACTTTTTCAAAAAGTGTCAAGCTCAAATGCCTATCAACATATTTTAGTCATCTCTAAGTTAATATTAATATAAAATCTGTTTCAAATCAAAAGAATTTCAATCCTTTCCTGAAACCTTATATGCCTAGATTTATTATTTCTAGATAAAAGGAAGACTTTTTTTTACTGTGGGGATGCTAGGACACTGGAACAGGTTGCCCAGGGAAGTTGTGGATGTCCCATCCCTGAAAGTGTTCAAGGTCAAGTTTGATGAGGCTTTAAGCAGCAACAAATGAGACTCTTGATGGTAGATAAACAAAGCTTGAATATAGAAGGAACTCAGATTGAAGGACAGCAGCACGTTTTCTCTCAGCTCTTGTGGTAAATTCAAAGTTTTACAAAATTGCATTTATCTGTGATTTTCACTACTGTAACAGAAAGTTTAATGAAAACTATGCAGAAGATATCAAATTTTAAAAGAGATAAGAACTACAAAATAAAATACATGGGATGGGTTTCAATATCGGACACACTTGAAGAGCAAATTTCCGTATTTCAATAGTTCTTCATGTTAGGATTTCATGAATGATATTTTGCCAAAGAAGGTGGCAAAATATCATTCAGGACATTATTTACTGTAGTTCAGCCTGGCCATTTGTAGGAATTGGTGTTTGAACTAATGTAGAATTACCACACACACTTTCCATTCACTGAAAAATTACTGTTTACAATAAATAAGCAATGAGGATCAAAATTGATTGAAAGCATCTTAAAAATGTCAAGTATTTCACTGTAAATGATCTATGATTAAAATACTTATTCCACCTTAGTGAGAGACAAAAAAATCCTTCCATATCATGATGGTTTAAAATTGTATAAAACAGTGTTTTCTTCTGAAAAGATACTATCTATTTTTTACTTTTTTTAGAAGAAAATATTTGTAGACATACAGCACGTGAAAACTAAGTGATTTTAAAGAAAAAAATGGAATGAAAATATTCTGCAAACAGAATTAAATGAAAAGCTGTGTTTTAAATATGAGATAGATGATAAACAGAATCTTTTTGCCAGGTATTTGAATTATTGCACCAGCTATTTTGACCACAAAGAGAGGTATTTAGCATTTCAGTCTTTTCCAAGGTGTTCATGATCTGCTATGCTGATCTCTGTGTGTGCCTAGGAGTCTGTGGAAGGAGGGGAATGTGAAGGGGAGTGTCTATGTTTGCTTAACACTTGTAGTGGCAGATTCATGCCTCAGCTCCATTTATTTTTTTTTTTAGAAATGTCACAGAGTGTTCCTATAAAGTTTGATATCCAAAATAGATCAATTCCTAAATCATCCATTTTGCTCTGCCTTATAAAACATATGCTTTGTTGCATATTTTATCAAATATACTTTCAAGCCACATGGAGGAATAAGAATGTAGAAAATCCCTCCAAAGTCTTGCAACTTTTATGCAAATAGATTTTCTAGAAAATCATCACTTCCTTTTTAAATATGTCTGGAAGAGGCGGTGGTAAACTTTTGGAGTTTTTGTTGCTGGGAGAAGTTGTACAAAAGGTTTTGCTTTTACATTGACCAGTTACAGAATCAAGTGCATGAATAAATTTGAAATTCAACTGGGGTTTCCTTTTTCTAGCAGACTACTCCTAGAACAAGCTTGAAGACTCAAGTTGACTCTTTTTCTCTGTTTTTGTTTCTTTCCTTTTTTCTTGGCTTCTTTGCAACTATCTACACAATTTTAGAACTTTTTTCCCAACTAAAATTATTTCATAGTCCGATAATTAAGATACATTTTTTACAAGGAATTTTAAAAATCTTTGTTATAGTTAAGAAAGTTAAGGACATAGGTCTTTTTCTACCCTTATGAATATTGCAATGAAATTGTTTAATAAAGACCAAGTCTTTATTTTTATTTTGAACCCAAGCAGATAATTCCCATACATTAATACATTTTGTGGACCAATATTTGCCATTCTGATGTAAGTTGTCACTTTTAACAATATATCTTCTGTGACATTTTTTACAACACTTTCGGTGAAGATCCTAACAGATCTTAGACACACATAGGGAGAAATTTGCTCAGCCAGTGTCGGTCTTAAGCACGTGTATCAAAAGATCTTTCTATAGCTGGGGAATTTTCCCATGAAAGGGATTCAGTTATTGAAGAGACAGTTATCCTGGAGTTTTACATTCTTGAACACTACTTAAGGAACTTAAATCCCATGTCCATTTTGACCTCTCTCTGCACAGAACTTTGTCATGTCAGTCTCTGAAATGCATCCCTAAGAGAATTCACTAGCACAGAAGGACTGAGGGTGGAAGGGGTCTGTGGGGCTCACCAAGTCCAACACCCCCTGATTAAACCAGGATATCTAGAACCTATTGCCCAGGATCATATCTGGAAGTCCAGACTCCACAATCTTTCTGGACACTCTGTGCCATAGTTCAGTCACCGTCACAGTAAAAAATCATTTTGTTATCTTCAGAGGCAATCTCCTGTATTTCAGTGTGTGCCTACTGCCTCTTATCTTTTCACTGAGCATCATTGAAAAGACACTGGTTCCCTCCTCTTTGTACTATTACTTCCCGTATGAATGTTTACTGCAATGTAGATAAATGTCAAAAACCTCCCTGAAGCCCAGGCAGACAATATTCCCTTCAGCTTCCAGGCAAGTTCATTCAGCAGAGGAGTTAAAAAAGTTGTCAGGCATGAATTTCCCCTGGTAAATCCATGCTGACTACATTATTTTGTCCTCCTTCATATGCCTAGCAATGCTTTCCAGAAATAGCTGCTCCATCAACTTCCTGAGGATAAAAATCAGGCTGGCTGGCATGTACTTTCCTGAGTCCTCCTAGTGGGCTTTTTTGAAGATGGGTGACATTTGCTTTCATCCAGTCTTTGGGCACTTTCCTCAGTCACCATGATCCATCAAACATGATTAGGAGTGGCCTCAGAATAACATCTGCTAACACCCTTGAGACCTGAGCACCCATCTCAACAGGCCTGTGGACTTAATGGAATATTTACCAATTCAGTGACTATGCCCATAAAAATTTGCATGGGATAATATTAACAGGTACCTGAAGAGTGAGTGAAAAGCTATGGAAACAATCCAAAAGGACGAAGACTAGAGTTCCTTTTTAGACAAAGCATCCTATCATGGAGCTGAGCAGTTTTATACTCAGGTAAGCTTCACTTCTGAAAGGATGCAGAAGACATGATTTTACCTTATCCAGTAATAAAATGTATTGACCATTCACTTCCAATACAAAAAATCAAATTATTTCCAAAATTATTGCCTCCTAACTAGGCAATACTGTATTGGCTGCATATTCCCCTAAGAGGTGAGAGCACCTACTTGATGGCTCTTATGTGTACAGACTATTCAAATTAAGTCATGAGTGGGGATTACTTGTCTTTAAACTTTCTTTTTGATGAATTTGGAACATTTACTGAAGCAAGGACCTTACTGAAGATGAAAACTTCATTTCCCATCAGTGCACTCTAACATCCATTGCTGTAATACAATTGTTTCTCACCGAGTCAAGAATTTATGAATACAAAGTGGATCACCTCCAGAAGGAAAGATCAAGGCTGGATAATATTCTCTCTTGATAAAGCTATTTATCTCAAAGGAAGTGACCAAATTCTAACCACTCACTGGCCTGAAGCTACAAGGAGGGGAAGATGGACCAGGTTTCCTTCCACTGCTGTTCTCTTTGTGAACTCAGTGTTTAATATGGGTATGAAGACATCCAAAAAGATAGCTTTGCTGAATTCATAAAATACAGTCTGAAAAATTAATTTTTTAGCTCAAATGAAAAAAACAAATGAAATGCAATTAATTCCACGGAAGATTGAAGTTATTATTTTTCATTTTGTATTTGAGGATGTATATTGTGTAAGTTTGTCTTGCCTTATTCTACAGGTTTTGTAACTGGCACAGCTTTCCTTATGAATGCACTGTCCTTTCCTAAATACTCTCATATGGAGGAACATGCTTCTGATAAGAAGAGCACTAGGATGTCTTTACTCGACCTTTTATTTTTACTGAAGCTCGGTCCTCTGAAATCATATGTTTTTTAAAAGGGAATTGTGTTACTATTGTCCCCATGGGGTGAGCTGCAGACTCTTCCTGTCAGAGCTGTCACTAATCAGCTATTCTCCTACTTGCCTTTAAGTAGTTGAATGTTCTGGTCTAAAAGGAGCACCTTCTATGCAGCCATGCTCTTAGTTGCCCGTGTCATCTTGAATCCAAACACTCTCCCGCAAAAGACCGATGGTTCTGTAGTCAACTAAAGGAAAAAAACTGCTCCACCTTTGCTTCCTGATTTAGAATATTAGGGTATGGTGTCCCTAAACAATTCTCTGCAGTTGAACATTACTTATCTTTGGCGTGTTCCTTCAACACACTTGCAAGTCATTCATGCTTTAGGTTCTTGTGAGAATTGCTTTGTTTGAAGATGATTAAAAGGGGTATGAGAATACTTTTGTGCCTCTGGTATGAGGATACTTTTCAAATCCACACAGACTTTCTGCAAATGCAGAAACCTGCATCCTGTATTGTCCTAGGTTACAATATAAAAATGTATTCTATTCCCATCCTCAAGACCTGCTGAAACCAGGAGGGACATCATTTTTTCCTTATCTCCTGTTAATGGGCCCATCAATGTCTTGCCACACGACTCAGAGATAACTCCCCCTGGGAGCCCTTTCTGTTTAATGGGTAATCAAGGACCTACCCCATGACTCAGAATGATATCAGCCCATTGCGAGATGCTCCACCCACAGGGGAGGAGCTAAGCATCCCCACCTGGATATAATCAGGGTTTTGGGACACAGCAAGCAGTCTTTCCACTGCATTCCCAGAGGAATGGCCACCCTTACCCACTGGTTTTCCAGAAGAAAAGAGCTACCAGATGGTCTCTACAGGGTCACCACTTCAACAAGACCACTTCATCCGGACTGCTAGCACCACCCTAACTAGGAAAGCGTCAGGTTGTATTCTGACTCTGTCAGTGGTTTTTCTTTTGTATTATTGCATGTATTTGGTTTTTTTCTCCTCTTCCTTTTTAATTGTATTTCTGACTTGGAGTCTCTCACTGGTTTTGTTTTCACAGCAGAAGAGGTGCCAACCTAAATTTTGCAAACTTAAAAGTTAACTGGCTGCAGTTTTGATTTCCTTCTTAAATATGTCACCGAGGCGCCACCAGCTTCTCTAAATGGCTTAGCAGCATGTCTGTTCTTAGTGCCAAGCAGGGATTTACTTCACCAGGCATAGAGGAAGCTTCTAGGAGTTTTTCACAAAAAATAATCTCTGTGTCTGGCTTCTTCCTTCCTTACAAAAATCAAGCCATGCAAAACCAACACCTTAACTAATTTGTAGTACATAGTACACATCCAATAATTTCTTTTAAATGATACTTTACCTTTTTTACCAAATGCAATGAAATGAAATGGATCAATAATATTGATAAAAGTAGTTCCAGTTCAGTAGAAATATTGGGTCATGCAACTCTTGTTTACATATTTTTTTTTTGTACAATACACAGAAGCTTTTTTCACCTCTAAAGAAATGTTTCCTGATGGTTTTGATCAGAAGATCCAGTATTGCCGCCCTGAGATTTTTTGTTTTGAAGGCCATAAGCTGTGATCAGTGTTTTGGGTATACTCTTTGTTGTGACTTTCTATATTTTGGATAGAAAACCAGGATAGATTATGTCCTTGCTGCCATGCTAAATAAGGCAGAGTGCCTGGCTGATGTGCTGGGGCTGTAGACTATCCACCACTTGCCCAGGGTGGCGAGGATCTCTAAAGAAATATAATACTGACTGTGCTCTGGGAGTTTTACAGAGAGAAAGATCCTCATAGCTCCAATGATTTGTTGCCTGGAGTTCTGAGGAATATGTTGTAAAGAAGAAGGCTGCTGTCTTTTCCTAAAATCTTCCATGCATTCAAGAAGATCATTTAACATCTTGTCTGAGAATTAAAGAAATATTAGTATTAATAAGCTCTTTTTGTGCATCACTGATTAAGTTTTAGCTAGGTTATATTTTATTTCTTTTTTCTTAAATATTACCTCATAAGGTGTTCCAAATTCCCAAATTCTGCTTCACTTTATTTTGTAGGCCAGACTGGTTCATCTTCTCTCTGTGGTATTATTGCAGATCATATCTGCATGGATTTTTTTTTTTTTCATTTTGAACAATATTAGATTTAAACTGTATGAACAGAACACTTTATTTATCATTATTTTACCAGTTTGCAAGGAAATACAGAATTTTAAACAAAAGTTACGGGACTCCACTTGTGGTTTTCAATGGAAGAGAAGAATTCCAATGTCCATCATTCACAGCATTGTTTACAGTAATATTGCAGCTAGTTTCCAGCAACTTAGGTCAGGTTCTGGAAGCAGGAACCCATGCTTATTCCTATAGTATAGAAGTCTAAAAAGATTCAGTTTGGCTGCTTTTTGAGAAAAATAGCTAATATGTCTCAACATTGTGCTGAATCTTGTTGTACAGACACTTCTTTCGATGTCTGAACTCCTTGCTGGACTTGTGGATTTTAGAATCAGATACAGTAAACCTGTATATTGTTACAGGAAACACAAAACAAAATCAGCACACAGAAAACAACACTTATCCACCATGAGCACCTCCTTCACATTACACACAAACTCACCATCGCTCTCATTTCAACTGCTCAATTACACCCCAACTATCATCACTCCTTGGGAACGTTGTTCCCGGGAGCCTCCGAAAAAATCATCCAGCCTGACGAAAGCTCCGGTCCTGGGATGGTGGGTACCTGAACTTAGGTGATGAACATCACCTTGTGCATTGGCCAGGACTGAGGGAAAAAAAACAGCTAGAGGAAAAAAAAAAGCAACCAAACCCAGCTGGGGATTTTTTATTCTAAATTTAAAAATGAGTTGGAAAACCTGAAAGGCCAAAGTCATATACATAAGGTAAAAACGCTAGCATATGCAGAGACAAGCAGACGTGCACAGACACAGATAGTCACACGCTCTCACATACACTCACACGCTCTTAAAATTGCACACTCATTGCAGCCCTACTTGAAACACTGAAGAACCTGCTTCGACACATCTTCTGGCTGCAGCTCCTTGATGTCTAATGGTCGATTCCGGGAAAATCAGTAGCCTTGGGGACATGTGAGATGATGGGAAGCAGTCAACCAATGGTTATCTGAGAGCCAGGGCTTGTCCCCACTCTGGGCCAACAAACTTTCTACCCAAAATCCCATAGAAGAGAAGTGAACGGTAAAGTTTTTATAACTGTTCTACCTAACTGTGACTACGTGCCAGAGCAGGGGAACTCCGATCATAAGTGGCACAATATAAGTACACACCATATCAGCCAACACAGGTATATACAGTATAAGTACACATGATATAAGCCAACATAATTAGATACAATATAAGTACATAAAATATAAACCAGCATAATTACATTCAATATAAGAACATACAATATAAGCCAGTGAATCATGTATGCTTAGTAGGTAATTGTAGTGAAAAACCATCAATAATATATTACTCGGGTTTTGATTTGGTACGGCATGGACAAAAAGTTTGTTCTAAAAATCCTGGGACAGCCTTATGGAAAGGGCATGCAGATTTACTAAAGGAGAGAAGGGGTTATATTTTCATCACTACAAAAAGCCCTGTTAGACGCCAATGAAAATGGTTAATCTCCGCTTGAGAAGGACAATCTGATCCCTAATAACAACAATGGACCAACAACGAGTGCTACCAGAAAATATCAATTATCCTCAGAATTGTGAATGCTTTTTATCATCTTTGGGAGAGGTTAAAATATGTGGCTTGTGGATCAGATAGGCAGTGTGAATTTAAAGGAAGGAGTTTCCCAAGGTGCAGAGAGTGCAGACATCGGTACTCCCAAAAATTTAATACTTGTGTAGTGTCATCCCAAATGACAGGGATAACAGTTAAATCCCCTGGAACCTGTCAAAAGCACTGAATTTTTGTGAGTCTTGGGAGCAATTGGGACAGGCTTTTCAATGTTGTCATAACCAACCTTTGAAGCTCAAGAAGAATGAGAGAGAGAACAAGATCAAAGCCATTGAAAACAGGAAAGGAATATTTATTTCTGGGACATAGGGAGTTAGACCTGAACAGTGGGAACAAACCAAGAGGAGGTGAGAGAAGAACAAAAGGAGACGGAATAGGAGAAGAGAACAAAGAGCAAGAAGCAAAGTTAGTTTTGATTTTATCTCCACTCTCATAGTGGAAAGGTTCTTTACCAATGTTAAGGATGAGGAAGAAACTTAAATTAGACATGCATTGTTTTGTAAGTCGCTCTCTGTTATATGTGGCAACATCTGTAGTGCCGATATTAACCTGCTGGGATGGCATTGACAAATATGTAGCTTACTTGGGCCAATGCTACAGGGGTGGACTTTATTTTGTTTATCCTTAGCCATGCCAGGAGACCCTTTCATCACATGTTTAATTGGTATCCCAATAAGTAACTTGACTGGTTTTGCAATATTGATAGGGGTTGGAGGAAAACCATTTGTGAAAGAAAATAAACCAAGCGATAGTGTAACACAAGCAAGGGTAGCACAAAACTGGACATATGCTAAAAGCTGAGGATTAAGCTAAAAGGCTTCCGAGCAGGTATAATAGCACAATCACAGAATGAAAGCGGCTTAGATCCCCGAGCATTAGATTTGTTAGGATCAGTACCTGGAAATTATTGCCTGTTTTCCAAGTACTTTTTACACACAAAATTAAGTTATGTAATCAATGTCTTAATCCCATAATGCAAAAATAAGTGCCATCCTTACCCGCAATTATCCATTCTATCAAAACGTGACCAAATATTGCCAGAAGTGGACTTATCATTGAAATGCTGGTGCAAACATGAATATAAGAAAACGTCCACACAGTGTCTTTTTAACCTCTGATGATAGGGAATGACCCACAGTTCCGATTAAAGGGTTTAGTGGCCCTCCTGCTAAGGAAAAATAAAAATGTTTGCTGAATCAAATTATTTGAAGAGAGGGACATAGCAAGGGAACTAAAAGTACAATCATATGGTTAATACCTGATTATGAAAAGTTTTGGGGCATTCCAGCAGGAATACTATGACTCTTTACTCCAGGCATTAGTAGTGCTCAAGATTTGGCTATGCTCAATTAGTCAGGACACTGGATGGTAAAAACTTTAAAAGTAACATCAGCTATTTTAAATCAGATGCTCACGGAAGCAGTCAGCATTACACATGGCACATTGCAAAAAACAGTCACTACTGAGATTTTGGTAGTAACCACCTGAGAACGAGTAAGATGATGTAAAGGAACGTATTGTACAAAACTCTCTGACCATTCAAAACCTATTAACAGGCAATTGAAACATATACGAGACAGCATGAAAGAATTGACGATGAACCAGAGCGATTCGGGTGAATGGTTTGAGAAATGGAGAAAAAAAAATAGTGGAAGGGCAGAAATATTATTAAAGTAGTCACTATTAGATCGCAAATTACTATTCCATGAAGCATAACTAGAAAATTTGTTGGATATCTCCAAAACTAAAGTTGCCAGCAACTGGGACCCTGCATGTCCTTAAAGCCCCAAAGGCCACCTTTAAACCAGTACCCAGACCATGAGGAAATGACTTCTTTCTCCCACAGGTAATGGTATCCATTTGAGTGCCAGGTAGGTGTCGCCAAAGGAGAAACTGGAAAACTTTACTAGATTTTGCCAAAATAAAATGGCAAGCCACTGGGACCTGGCATGTCCCTAAAATCATAAAGGCAACCTCTAAACTGATACGAAGACCCTGGGGAAATGACTTCTGTTTCCCTCAGAAAATGGCCTCCGTTTCCGGCAAATCAGGCTGGCTGACTGAGGGAGCCAAGGTGGAAATTGCCAAACTTTGCTGTATTTCTCCAAAATGAAAGCTGCCAGTACTATGACCTTGCAAGTCCTTAGAGCCACAAAGGCCACCTTTAATCTGATACCCAGACCCTGGGGAAATGACGTCTTTTTCCCCCAGAAAATGGCCTCTGTTTGCACTTCACCCCATGGCCGACAGAGGGTGCCAAACAGAAAATTGGATAACTTTGCTGGATTTCTCCAAAACGAAGGCTGCCAGCAAGCAGGACCCTGCAAGGACTTAGAGTGCCAAAGTTCAGCTTTAAACTGCTCCCCAGACCCTGGGGAAACTACTTCTTTTTCCCAAGGAAAATTGCTTCCGTTTGCAGCTACTCAGCCTGGTGACAGTGGGCGACAAGCTGGAATTGGGCAGTTTTTGGTTTAGCAAGTCCTTAAAGTCCCATAGGCCAGTTTTAATCTGATACCTAGACCATGGGGAAATGACTTATTTTTCTCACGGAAAATGTCCTCCATTTGCAGCCACTCGGCCTGGCCAACAGAGGGTGCCATCCTGGGAATTAGCCAACCCTACTGGATTTCTTTAAAATGAAGGCTGCGAGTACTACAAACTTGCAAGTCTTTAGGGCCCCAAATGACACCTTTAACCTGATACCCAGTCCCTGGGGAAATGACGTCTTTTCCCCATGGAAAATGGCCTCCGTTCGCAGCCACTGACCTTGGTCAACACAGGGTGTCAAGATAGAAATTGGCAATTTTTGCTGTATTTCTCCAAAATGAAAGCTGCCAGTACTATGACCTTGCAAGTCCTTAGGGCCACAAAGGCCACCTTTAATCTGATACCCAGACCCTGGGGAAATGGCGTCTTTTTCTCTCAGAAAATTGCCTCTGTTTGCACCTTCACCCCATGGCCGACAGAGAGCGCCAAACAGAAAATTGGATAACTTTGCTGGATTTTCCAAAACTAAAGCTGCCAGCAACAAGGACCCAGCAAGTACTTAGAGCCCAAAGGCCACCTTTAATCTGATAACCAGACCCTGGGGAAAAGACGTCTTTCCCCCCAGCAAATGGCCTCCATTTGCGGCTACTCAGCCTGGCCAATAGATGGCGCCATGCTAGAATTAAGCAAACTTTCCTGGATTTCTCCAAAACTGAAACTGCCAGCATAGAGTACCCTGCAAGAACTTAGAGCGCCAAAGGCCAGCTTTAAAATGCTCCCCAGACCCTGGGGAAACTACTTCTTTATCCCTCAGAAAACGGCCTCTGTTTGCAGCCAAATGGCCTGCCTAACAGTGGGTGATAATATGGAATAGGGCAGTTTTTGCTGGATTTCTCCAAAATGAGACCTCCAGTACTACGACTTAGCAAGTCTTTAGGGCCAAAAAAAAAAGGAAAGAAAGAAGTGGCAGAAGGAAGTGGTAGAAATAAGGAAGGAAGTGGGAAAGGAAGTGGCGAAGGGAAGGAAAGAAGAGGCCGGAGGAAGAGGCGGAAGGAAGTGTCAGAAGAAAAGACGGAAGCGGCAGAAGGAAGGAAGTGGTGGAAGGAAGGAATTGGCTAAAGAAAGGAAAGGAAGGACAGAAGTGGCGGAAGGAAAGAAGTGGAGGAAGTGGTGGAAGAGGCGGAAGGAAGGAAGGAAGGAAGGAGAGAGAGAGAGAGAGAGAGAGAGAGAGAGAGAGAGAGAGAGAGAGAGAGAGAGAGAGAGAGAGAGAGAGAGAGAGAGAGAGAGAGAGAGAGAGAGAGAGAGAGAGAGAGAGAGAGAGAGAGAGAGAGAGAGAGAGAGAGAGAGAGAGAGAGAGAGAGAGAGAGAGAGAGAGAGAGAGAGTGA
>LTAT01000004.1:78058580-78068648 GCA_003286495.1 Chlorodrepanis virens
CAGCGTGCGGTGGGGCTCGCCGCTACCGCCCCGGGACTGCTGCGGCGCGACCGGCTGAGCATCCTCCCGTGTGCGCGATCCCCGAGGGCAGTGCTTCAAGCCGGGGCGTGGGGCTGAAGTTCGGGGAAGGTGGGAGCGCCCTCGCTGTGGGTAGAGCATCGCTTTGGGAAGGGTCTCCGGGCGTCCCTTGCCGGCGGGTCGGGACGCAGCCGGGATCGCTTTCCCTCCGGGGCTCTCCATCCCGAGCGTAGCGGCGGCTTCGCAGCGAGAGCGTTCCGGCCGCGCCGGGCGGGCAGCGGGGCCGGGCGCAGCTTCAGGGCCGCTGGTCCCCTTCAGCATCGCGCCGACATCGCCGACGGAGGTTCTCGAGCAGGGCGTCCAGGGAAAACGATCTCAAACTTCTCGCCTTAGTTAGGCTTTCCGTCTTGGATCCCACTTGGATTCTGGGGAGGTGTGTTTGACTGTTGGGGAAGGTTTTTTCCTCCTCCTTCTGTAAGAGTAGTTGAGTTCCAAGCACGTAGTTATCAAGTGCAGGCATCCTTCAAATCTTTCACTTAGAGTGCCTCGGCTGCTAGAAAAACTATTTGATTGCTCCTTGTCAGGTAGATTGTTTTAGAGATCTCAGATTTAATGTCTTGCAGTCATCTAAAGTTGCCAGAAGTCGGCTCTGATCATCTTCACTCAACACTAAACTAAGAGATACAGTCACACTTAAGGGACAAAAATTCCGGCCTGGTACCTTTAGAAGATGTATTTGAGGACTTCAGAACTTTGTTTGCTATTTTAGACCCCTTCCAAAGTACAAAACTGGTAAACACTGCACATATTTATATGAAAATACCCACAAAAAAATGGACAGTATCGACAATGTTCAGTAGCATCATCCTTAGTTGGTCTGTCAAAAGAATGACATGTCACATGCACAAGTTTCTGATTCTCTGTGGCTTGAGGACTTCTAAAATCTTACCTTAGTTGCTCAGATTTCTGTTACTCCTCTGCTGAAAAGGAATAAAAAGATGGCCAACACTTGGCTTGACATGTGAAAGATTTGTGCAATCTTGAACACAGGGAACTAGGCAATAATCTTTTTGTATGGGGAGACTTCTTGATGTTACTGTGATTTTTGCAAAGCAGAATTTACCCACGGAGATATATTTTCAGAGATTTGCTAGAGTGAAGGACAGTGTCCCTGTGGCTCAGAAAGTTACAGAAAGACATTTTTCACCAGAGAGGCACAGATAAATCAATTGTGCCAGACATTTTTAACTGTGCTAGTTCCATTCCTAATAGAATAACACACACAAAAAAAGATTTTAAGAATATCTCTTAACTGATAATACATTACTTTTGCTTGGAATTGGAAAGGATAGATATAATCAAGACTAATGAAATGAGACTGATCTCCTAGAAGAAAAACCTTAAGAGTTCTAGGATTTGAAATCAAGGGTTTTTAATAAAAAAGGCCTGAAGCAGTAGAAAACTAAATTTCTTCTTTGAGAATACAAATACAGTTTTAAAACTAGTTATTTTGGAAGAATTTTTACTTTAATTGAATGATCATTCATAATGGCTTCTTTGGATTAAGCAGAGAGCTGTGACCTCTGCCATTTAGGTGAAACCACCATTCCTCAGTGTTAGGCTCACTGAAGGCAGTGGGAAGCCCATCTGGGTGGGGTGTGGGACTGTACTTCTGTAACCTCAGGCGACTTCTTTCTGTATCTTTCTGCCTAGACACGTTATCTCTATGCATAACTACTTGTTGTGTTGTCCATCCTTAGTGAGGATGGCAAAAAAATGCAGTGTGTTCAGTGATTGTTGGAGAAGTTGGACTTGCTGAGTGTGGAGGGGAAAGAATGCATTAGCTGAGGTACTTGGTACACAGGCATGCCATCAGTTCTATGAAGTGCAATGGCATCCAGAATGGGGCAGAGCTGGAAACACCAGCTGTCAGGTGAAATCTCTTGATTTGCTCAGCAGAGCTGTAGATACTTAGAAGACACTTACTAACTGTGAAATATAAGCACCTAACAAATAATCTAAGAAATAGTGTTGTATTTACCATCATACCAAATTCTCTTACTACACTTCTGTGCGTGGAAACTGAGGGAAGAAGAAATGTAAGGGCTTGACCAGGACTTTTAAGAAAGTGGTTTTTTTTAACACGGGTCATTGTTTTGGAATCCCTGCCCAAATGTTTCTCCTTCATTCTTTATGTAACACCTGCATTTCAGTGGTACTATTTGTATTTTGTAGCTGCAGGCCCCCAGCTGGGTAATAATTAGCACTGGCTCCATGATTCCAGAAGGCTGATCAGTCACTTTATTCTACAATATCATACTATACTATACTTATTAAGAAGCTTGTTACCTTTACAGACAGTCTGATACAGCTTTGACCTAATTGGTCAATCCATCCAAACACCATCCATTGGCCAATTAAGAAATCACCCTTTGGTAAACAATTCTCCATAACACATTCCACATAGGCACATCAACAGGTGCAGCAAGTGAAGATAAGAAGTGTTTCTCATTATTTTCTCTGATTTTCTCACAGCCTTCCCCAGGAAAATGCTTGGGGAAGTTGTGCCCTGCTCTCTGTGGCCAGAGGGCTGCTGCCACAGTATTTGAGTTAAAAGATGCTGCCAGAGTAAAGCAGGGTGTTTTATAAATTCTAGAGTAATCTTTCTCAATATATTTGTATAAACCCATATCAAGAGAGGTGGTGCGATCCTTATCTGGAGCAGTTCTTGTATGCAGAGTTCAAAGATAGTCAGTAGGTTTTTGCATTTCATAATTCTGTTTCCAAAGGAGTTAGTCAAGGTTAGTGCTTTAGTCACAGGTGAGCAGCTGGACAGTTGGAAACAGCCTGGTTCCAGTGTGGTTACTTTCTGTTTTAAAGACTATACCTCATCTGCAAACAATAATGAAAAAGCTGTGTATAAAAGTCCAAATTCTGTAGAGTCCTCAGCTTCCCTTGTGTGAAGCATGGCATAGGTAAGTCCTGAAGAGTTTGGATTCCAATAGGAAACAATTTTAGCAGGTTAAAGTTTGAGAAACAAATCAAGGGGTTTTTTCCCATTATTTTTTTGTAAATATCACGCTGTTCTGCAGCTGCAAAGAGCGGAACAAAGAAAGGGAATATCGTTGTAGGAGTTCTGAATTTAGTAGACCCAGGCGAGAGTGTGTGTGTAAAACAAATAAACCTTTGCAAAATGGAACATCTTATTCTGAGACTGACCACAGGGTTCTAAAAAAACCACTTCTCTACCGAAATGATGCTTCATATTCTAAAGATGTGATTTTCCACACTAGGCAAGCAGGAAGACAGGCAACAGACCCCACCAACATCCATCCTGAAAGCAAAGCATCTGGTGTAAATGCAGCCTGTGTTCCAATTTGCTGTTGGATCCAGGCATTCTTCCCACCACCCTTCACCCTGTTTGCGTCTCCTAATTCTTTTATTTGGGAACGTGTTTCTTCTTTCCCAAGATCTACATGTGCAACAGGGGATAGGTTCACACCAGTTCCCTTGAGAGGGTGAATGGCAGGACTGTCCCTGTGGTGGCAGGTGGGCTGCACAGAGCATCGAATGCTATCTCCATCGGGCTTGGTCCCAGCACTCAGGAGGAATGGCACTCCATTTTTGAAGGTAACTCCAGGCTTTTAAACCCTGATTTACAGCAGTGAGATCCAATCCTGGAGACAATTTAGCTAATGCAAACTCCTGCTCCTAAATTAGTAAGATCTTGCTATCTACATTCTTGTTAAGGTTTTAAATACCTTTGGTGTCTCAGGGCTTTGCCTGTAGGTTTGTTTTGCCTCTGAGGCAAACCACAGGAGACTATGAAGTGGAGATTGACAGGTACTGCTCTAGGTGCAGATACACACAAGCTGCATGATATGAAGAAAAGGGTCTTAGGGGAACTATGGGAGGTTTTGTCAGTTGGGTTGTGTTTAAGCATTGCACCACCAGTAGTTTTTTGTACCGTTTGTGTCTCAGTTTCTCCCACCTATCTACTGGTAACTGAGATGATTCATAGTTTGAGTTGCAGGCAAATGAATCAATTTCCAGTTTGCCTTACCAAGGAAAAAAATGCAATGAGTTGTCCCTTACAAAGCACCATTTGCTACCATCTGTGTTTTGGCTATTGAAGTAACTACTTGAGAGACACATGAAAAAAGCAAACTGTGCTTTCATTTGGGGCTCAGAGAGATTAATTTTTACAAGTATAATGAAACCTGTTTTAATTCACACCCTTTTAGTTTAGTGAAAGCTGTTACATGAACCATTTTATTTCAGAACTGAAATTTAGAAGTGTATTATTTCGTGTTTTATGGAAACAGACTGTCTTTTCTAAAATAAGAATCTCTTCACAGCCAGGCTTTCATTGAAATAAACTGGAAAATATAAATGGAAAAAAAAATCACATTATTTTAATGTCAATATATATGTAGAGCAACCTGAAAGCTGCTTGAGGGACTCTTCTGTGAAAATGTGCAAGTACGAGGAAAGAAAGGAGTAGCAAAGTAGAATAGGAGAAAGGTGCCCTTTCAGAAGTTTTTAGTCTTAATCTCCCTTCGTATGTTGGCTTCCTTGAAACCAGCCTGAAAAGAGGAGACAGCTTTTTTCCTTGCTAAAAACCTCAAAAGAAAATGCAGTGGCACTGTTAGAAATGGTCCAAAGGGTGGAGAGGATTCCTTGTTCTCTTCAGATTAGCTTAACATGATCTACCATATTGTCTTGGATGAGGGACATGCCTGCATAACAGCCCTTGGCCTCAGTTTGTCTCCAGGAATACAGGATTTTGCCTTTATGGAGACAGATTGATGGCCTTCTGCAAATGGGGTGTCACTTGCTCCCCTATGATCTGAGCCAGGGGGACTCTCACCTGAAGAGGAAGATGTGGTAGGTGCTGCTGAGACCCTAGCAGAGCACCACGCTGATGGAAGCACATCTTGTTTGCATCTAACCAGATTAAGCTGGGTGAGCAAAGGACGGTGCCAAAGCACTGGGCCCTACAGTAAAGCATCTGTCTTGAGATTTTTTCACTCTAATAAATGTGACTAATTTGCCTTTATTTGGCAGAGCATTATCTGTGGTCAGTGTCAGAATAAGTAGTGTAATTAACATTGCCCTGTAATGACTGTCGCTTACTGTGTGAAATAATTTTGTTTCCAAATGTCACAAGTGACAGATCACTTTTGCATCCTTTTGTGTCCAGAGAGATTCATGCCAGAGACTTTAATATATATAAAATATTATTGCATTGTTGTTGTGTTGTCAAAATATGTAGTTTGAAGTTTGACAGGGTGTGCAGCCTTTTTTCTGGTTGGCCCTCCTGCCTTTAGCAGAAAGGGGAAGAAATTTCACAGCTGTAAAATGTTGTGAAGAGACGGGGAGATACTGGAAGTGGAAATGGAACCTTAGAGAAGTCATTCAAGTGGTCATCAATAGGACACAAAGCTCAGGTTTCTTCTGAGAACAGCACTTGGAATTAAGCTTTGATCTGTAATCTCTCTTGTTCACGCGGCTGTTTGCAGTCGGTGCTGTCTGAGGAGCTGTGGTGTCTCTGGGCTACCCAGACACGTGTTCTACAGCTTTGGTGTGGAGGTGGCCTTTGCTTGAAGGGGATCTCAGCCTTCACGTCAGGGTTTTGCTGTCTGGTAGCCACATGGGGCTGTGGAACAGATTTTCTCTTTGTGCTTGTTTTTGACAAGTGGCTGCAAGTGTAATGCTGTCTCTCCACATCTCTTGAGTTCATGAGCTGTTCCAACTTTACTCCTCAAGGATCTCCATGTACCAAGAACATAACTTGTCCAATTTAATATTAGAAGAGGTTTCTTTAAATGTATATAGCCATGTGTATTGTAGACTAACTGATAAAGCATTAAGCTTATGTTTTCAAGTGAAATAGGAAAAATAAATTTTTCTTCTCTAGTGAAGAGGCGCTCAAAGCCTTTATTTCCATGGAGTTGTCAATTGTTATTCAGTATGTGTGAAATTGCCTCTATTCCTGTTTTATTTTTAGCTAGCAGATTAATATTTAGTTTTATTATAAGCTATGTCTCTATTTCATGCAAAGTCAGAACTTACTGTATCGTGTTAAAAAATAATGTAAATCTCTTACTTTTGACAGTGGACCTAGGTAAATTTGCATTCAGGAATGGTGACCTTTGCCATTTGTAAATGTGGCTCCTGAACATAATTGCAGGGCTATGCTTGGGGTGGGAATTTTTTACCATGAAACACTTGGTGATGCACAATGAAGTAGAGATAATATTGCTGGAATAGCCATTGGTCCAGTTTCTATTTAGCTGGCTCCAGTGTAAACCAGAAACAGCAAAAAAGTCCGAGCATTGCGAAGTAAAAGACAAAAGAAAATTAAGCTCCTCAAAATATTTGTTTTCTTTCTGTACTTTAAGATTTTTTGGAAAGAAATGTTACTGCTCTTTTCTTGGATTTAAATATTTTTAAAAATTGGGAGAGGAATCTCTCTCTGTGAAGTAATGTGACATTTTAGACTTCTTATTTTCAGTGAGTTTTAGTTAAGGTAGGTTCTAACTCCTCTTTGTCTTACCTTTCTAATGGAGCAGTATAGAACATGTGGAATGTGCACTGCAAGACCATGAGGATGCTTGTTGCTGTATGGCTCATGCAGTTCCATGCCAAATATGCCTGTGCAATATTTAGGTTTTATTTTCCTCCCAGCTACTTCATACTTTATCATGCAGTGATTTAGGAAACAAAAACTTGTCAAAGCAATAAAAAGTGCCAGTAGGAACAATGTAAAATAAACACCTCTTGTAGGAAATGGGGGATTCTTGCAGTCTTGAAATGTACACTGGAAATCTTTATGAAGAATATTTGTCTTGGAGTAGATGTTCTAGGCTTAGTCTATAAATTATTGTAAGACCTTCTTCATCTTCTTCTACAAAAGATCTGGAAGATGTGAGGGATTCCTTCTGGTGTCAGAGTGTACTACTCTGCAGCTGAATAAATAAATTCAGCTCTCTGTAACTTCATGCGTAAAAGTATTGTTGACACATTTGCAAAAGTAGAGGGAAGGGAGTACTCATTCTTATGTACTGTCCTTTCTAGTTATTTCTTGCATGACTTCAAAATCCTTAGGAGGATTTCCCTCAGGCTTTAGGTGAATAAGTTTGCCTGCCAATATCGGAGCAAAGCCACAGAAAATATTAACCTTAGAACATCTCTAGGACTGTGAAAGCAGGCAGATTTAGGTCAACTGTTTTGCAGGCCCACTGATAGTGTTGGGGCTAAACAAACCCTCATCTATAGGTGAATATAGAGAATAACCAATATTGTTCAGTTCAATCTGCTGTTTGCCAAGGCCGAGCCCATCAGTGGCAGTGGGAGCACTTCTGGGATTACATAGTTATGATGGGGAAGAAAACTGCTGCAGAACAGCAGGTGAAAGTGTGGAGTGAGAACATGTGAGAGAAGCAACTCTGGTGAGTGCAAAAGGAGGGGGAGGAGGTTATTGCAGGAGCCAGAGCTGAAATTCCCCTGCTGCCTGTGCTGAAGACCAGGGTGAGGCAGCTGTGCCCCTGCAGCCCATGGAGGATCACACCTACAGCCCCTGGAGGGCCCCATTCCCGAACATGTGGATGCCCAAAGGAGGCTGTGACCTTGTGGGAATTTTGCAGGCTCCTGGCAGGACCTGAGACCCAGTAGAAGGACCCACGCTGGAGCAGTTCATGAAGAACTCCCCCCCACACGTGGGGACGACTCATGTTGGAGAAGTTTGTGGAGGGTTGTCTCCTGTGGAAGGGATACAGCCCTGGAGAAGGGGTAGAGTGTGAGGAGTCATCCTCCTGAGGAGGGAGGAGTGACAGAGACAATGCGTGATGAACTGGCTGCTGCCCCCATTCCCCATCCCCCTGCACTGCTCCAGAGGAAGAGGAGGTAGAAAAATTAGAAGTGAAATTAAGCTTGGGAAAAAAGTGATAGGTAGGGGGAAGGTATTTTAAGAATTGATTTTTATGTCTCATTACCCTACTCTGATTTTAATTGGCAATAAATTAAATTTACCATGTTGAGTCTCTTGCCCATGATGGTAGCTGTGAAGTGATTTCTCCCCATCCTTGACCCATGAGCTTTTCATTATATTTTGTCTCCTCCTGTCCAGCTGAGGAGGGCTGTAATAGAGTGGCTTGATGGGCACCTGGTGGAATGATTTACTCCAGTAGATTGGCCTAAGTAATTTCTTATGCCAGAATCTGTTGCTTTGCAGTTTCCTATGTACCTGTATACACCTAGGAAAAATTATGATGTAGAGGGATCACGCTGCCATGCAAGGATCTGTTTTCAGTGTTTATTCCTTGGAGCAAGAGTGTTGTTGTGAAAAGCCACTCACACCTACTATGAGCAGGTACATGCACAGCAGTATAAGTAGGCATGTGAAGCTCTGAAATTTTGTTAGTGTTTCGTTGTTCTTATGAGTTCTTCATGGCAGCATGTAATTTAAAAGGTTCTGTGATCCTGTAGGTGAGTATCCCGGGCTCTGGAACCCTGGTAGTCAAGCTGGACTGCTGAAGAGAAATAGCCCACATTTGGATGGTCAGGCCAACTTAATAATTCATAGTAGGCAAAGAATTGAAAGAAAACATGTCTTCACTGGAATCGTGTTTTATGTAATGCCTCAACATGGTAACAAGTAACAGCATTAGGAATCTGTGAGAGGAGTACATGCAGCAAGAGAAGGGGGATGTGCAGGGAATTTTTGTCATCTGGTCAGAAAAGGAAAAAATAATTTTCCCAGGCCTTCTACTAATCATAGTATCTTGATTTAAATGTTCTGCCTGTCAAGGGAAGAAGGAACTTTAAATGTCTTCAAGTATTCCATGGTTTTAAACACTTCCTCAGGAGGGAGTGTACAGTGACCCTTGTCTGTGAAATCTTCATGGGTCATTTCCACTTCCCAAAGTTATTAAAAAAAAAAAAAAAAAAGATTGCTTGACTTCTCTTTCAGGCTACCTCACAGGAGCAAACTGGAGTCTCTATTGGCCTTGAGGGACTGGTGTTTCACACTCTTTCACAGGTGGTTAGGTACGGAATAAAGTCTGTATTGTGCTGACTCTTTTTCCTTATTATAGGGAAACCTTACGTCATACCACATTTTCTTCTGTGTTTTCCTGCCTTTTCAACTAATGATAGGCATCTGGATTGCAATAATGAGCAGCCATTAGATCCAATATGTACATCCAGGTGATCCTGTGTTCCTGAATGCAGATGGCCAGCTTCAGGGGCTGTCACCATTCTCATGTGCTCTGGGGTGTGTGTGTCTCAACAGTAATTGCCAGCTATCTCACTGTTGAGGGCAGTGAATCAGAATTATACTGTTTCATTAATTGATGTACCTTTTTCTTAAGTTGCACAGCTGACACGTTTCACAATTATCTTTTGGGCAGAGAGATCATGTTCTGCAGTTGCTTTGGTCACATTTTCTGAGAGGAGATAGTGGTGAAATAGGTACTGGCACCAGACTGCTGCTGGCTCACACTGTAGTTATGACTGATGCTGGCTTCTGCTTGTGACCTTAGACAAACTTCTTACTACTTCTGTCATTACTTCCATAGCTCACATAAAATGGAGACCTCAGAAGCAGTACCTCACAAGTCTGTAGTGAACCTGAAGAAGTAGAGATGTTTAGGGGGTGAAAAAAAAGATTTTCCACTTCCATTTGCAAGAAGTGTATTTATCTGTGGTCATAAATCATGAAGAGCTATGGTCTCGTTTCTCTAGATGTTACACACTTATGTGGCAACTACTGTATGCTGAGACTTAGGAGACCAGGTCTTGCAGGCAGAGGATAGATGAAACCAGGAGCCCAAAGCCTTTGGCAGGCCCATAGATACATGGTGAATAAGTCTTTGCCTTACACCCTAGGTAACACACACAGAAGTTAATTCAGTGGATTTGGGTTTGTTAGGAATGTTGCGCTTGCCTCTGCTGACTGTAGGCACCTCCTGACGTGTGTAATCACCTGGAACTCTCTTCCTTCCACCTTGTGTCATAGAATAACCTGAGTTGGAAGGGACTCACAAG
>LTAT01000004.1:78072438-78109175 GCA_003286495.1 Chlorodrepanis virens
GTATATACATACATACATACATTATATATATATATATATATATATATATATATAAAAATAAATAGTATTAATAATAGAGTATAATCTCATACTTATGTTTCCAACAGATCATATGTGCATGATTGCAGAGCAGCAGTTCCCATTTCAAACTCTGGTTTTACTTGCTTTTGTGAACTCTATGTCAGGGCAGTTCTTGCACAGTTATGTGCTGCTATCAGTGAAACTTCAAGTTCTGCAGGGAGGCAGCTGTTTGGTTAGTACATAACTTCCAATGGAGATCAATCCTGATGTAGATAAATATTAGATGATGGTAATTGGCAGGATTGTCTTTAAAAAGAGATACAGAGGTAGGCTCTTGACATGAGGTTTAACTTGAGGTCCTTATACATTCTTTTTGCTTATGAAAGTTATGATTGAGAAAAATGAGGTTTTGAATAAACATCACAAATTTTGAAGAATATGCACAGTATTACACTGTTGTAATTGCTGGTTAAAAGGTGCATACAGTAGTTTTATCAGTTAAAATAATTATTATTCTGAGAAAGTATGGGAGCCACTCAAAATATCTTACTATATGCTGTCAGTAACAGCATCTTGAAGAAACATTCAGTCAAGGGAAAATTGTAACATTTCACTCATATATTTACACAAGATTTTCAGAATTGTTCTTAAAAAATATTTGGAGAAAGGCGGAGTAGGAAGAACACATAGCAATTCATATGCTGCTTCAGATTTATTGAAGTAGTTGCAAGACAGACATTCAGTGCTTTTTTTTAAGCCTCTGGGAAAAATATCAATGAATAATAACAGTATAGAAGAAAAATAAACGTTGAGAAATATTTTTCCATTCCACAGAAAAAGCTTATATACTTGACAAAATTACAGGACAGTTACCTTGTCATGTATCCCAGTTGTGAATTTATGTATGGCTGTAAATCTCATTTCAAATCTCCTTTTTTAGAATGACAAAAAAGGAGAAAAATCTCATCCTAGATCTTCGCTAGAACCTCTTATTATCTGCTCTCTACTCTCCTTTTACAAAAGGTGAGCTGTAAAAAGACAGTAGATAATAAGAGGTTCTAGTGAAGGTTTAGGATGAAATTTTTCATATACAGTGTCTTGAAGAAGGTTGTGATTAAAAACTTGGTGTTTTTTTTTTCCTCAGTTTTCTTATTTTCCATTACTCTCTCTTACTTTATCTTCTCATGTTCTTTCCAAAAGCCTTTCAAACCTACTTTTCCTCATCCTTCATTTGGTGATACTTGCTTCACCTCTTGCTCTGGCTCTAACCGGGTTGGTCCCTTCCCATCTGATTCAGCTGATGCTAGGGATGATCACACATGCTGCTACCATGTATGGAGAAAAAAAAGTAAGCAGCTTCCTCAGGCAGCTAGTACAGTTAAACTGAACCTCCTTTTATCTCCCTAAATGTTAGTTTAGGTGGGAATGTATGCCAACTGTTTTATTTTGGGGTCTTGGTAGCACCTTTCAACACTGACCCATTTTGCTTCTTCTATGAATCTTCTAATGAGAGATGTCATGGCATCAGCCTTTCAAGAAAAAAGCTGAGCTTGCCCCATCTTAAAAGAGCTACTGGAAAGTTTTTGTGCAAACTATCAGGGCCAGCATGCCGTAGTCTCCTGATTAAATCTTTGTTGAGTCGCTCAGAGCAAAGAAAATAGAGGAGTGGTGCATGGTAATCTGAATGGCTGTTTTACCCTTCTCTGAAGGTATCCAGAATCTTTTGGTTGAAAATAGGTGAAAAACATCCTCTGTTACTTTGTTATGAGCAGATAAAAAAAATGCAAAAAGCACATTTTGTTGTGGGCAGGAGGATTTGTGAGCACTGACTTTTAAGCCTTTATTCAGTATTTATTTTTCACACTTTCCTCACTGATGCTTGGGGCAGTCTGGTTCTTTCTAGTGGCAAACCCTCTCTTGTACTGCTGTGGTCTTGTGAGGATTACTGCAGCCATAACCAAAAAAGATCTAGAGCACAGTGATATGAATTGACAGAATAAGAATTGGGGGTGCAGCCTGTGATCTGCCAGGGGGAGTACCTGGGGTATCTATGTGCACCCTACACTGTTTACCCAGAATGGGTGGGTTTGGGTTAATTGTAAAATATTTACTTTTAATGTTATCTTCAGTCTTCTGTGGTCAATAAGGCACATTTTCAAATGAGGATTCAAGAAAAACCTACACAGGGAATCAAGTCTATTTATTAGTCCATCTGCTAACAGCCTGGAAAGAAAAGTGCTCTATTTGTGAAAGAGATACAGCCATCAGAGTGTATTATGGAGTTTCATCTCTGTGTGTTTGGATGCATGACAATTTTCCGATGTGTGGATTCCTGCTCTTCACAGTACATTCTGGCTCATTAGTAACTAAGACAGAGATTAATGCTTTTCTGGAAGAAAAATATCTTCCTTAGAAGGATCTAAATTCTTTTATGCATGTACACAATAATTTTCAGTTAACTCATTTGACAGCTTGGCACATCCCAGTGACCATGGTCCAGATTAATGATTGGTACTGATACTCTGCTTACGTATCTTGATTCATTTTACTGGGGTGCCACGTATTGTACAAACAGGGAGGCACCCATCTGTGTGAAATCATTAATTTAATTTCTGATGTGAGGTTAACGCTATAAAGATTTGTCAGCAATTTTATTTTTCAGTGGGATATCAAAAATAATTGAAGCCATGTCCCTCTTAGCTATTACAAAATCCTGGGTGTGGCTGGAGCTGTGCAAAAACAGCGAGCTTCTGTTAATTTAATCCATCTGGAAATACTGCAAATCACTAATCAGAAGGTTTCTTCTGTTTGTATAGTCTGTTTCCATTTGGTTGCTCTTCCAATATACCTGTTTTAGTCTAACTTCTGCATAAGAAGCTTATAGGTTTTGATGATAATGTTTTTCAAAATGTGTGACTACACTTTGCAAAAGCTGGAGACTTAAACACAGCAACATGCTTTTAAGGAGAAGAGTACATACTTACTTATGGTTATGTTTACTTAAGAATGAGAGGATTTTTTTTTCTCTACATGTTAGAATGTGCAGTACACCTATGTTTTGAGTGTGTGTGTTATCTTCTTGAACTTTTTCACCCAAGCTTCTTAAGAAGCTTGAAGTAAAAATTGCCCAGTCCCTAATGCTTAATATTAGAAACTAGAGGAAGAAGTGGTATATAGAGACCCATAACAAGTCTGACTCATTTAAAGGATAGATAAAAAGAAATTTAAAAACATAATGTTGTCTAAATGTTCATTATTTCTTTCAGACATACTCTTTAAGAAAACAAACTGATGTTTGAATAAGCATTTTGAATATTCTGTTGAAATGTAGTTATCCTCTGCTTGACTTGCACTAATCCTTTTATATAAGAATGTGGAGGTATCTAACTCATCTCTTTTTTTTTATCCCTTCCTAGTTAATGGTCTAATGGCGCTCGGATTCACAGGTGAGTCTTACCTCAAAAATTCAAGGTTCTGTTTCTGTTTTGCTAATGGTTAACATTTGAGAAACACTTCCATCCTCTCTCATCTCAATTAGTCAATTGTCATGCATTTTTTACAACTGGTCTTATCCATTGGCTGTATGCAAGAGGGTGTAGTGTTTTGTAAAGGTAATTCTCAATATATTTACACAAGATTTTCAGAATTGTTCTTCAAACATGTTTGTTTTAAGGTGGAACCTTACAGTGATGGTGAAATTGAGGGTTATCCATGATTTTGAACTCTTTTGGTCAGGGATTTAGACAGAAACTCTTGTGTCATCAGATTAGGCTCAAATAACTCTGATGGAGGTGGGTTTTTTTCTATGAACCTGCAAAATATTGAAATTTCAAATACAGACAAGCAAAAATACCAATGGCATGGAAAATCCATTCAAACATCCTTCTGGGAAGGGGATGGAGTAAATTGTCAGCGCACGTGACATAGTGGAAGAAAAAATTGCACTGTGTTGGATTTGGTTATAAATCATGTGGTAGCTGGCTGTTTAGAATGCCCTGCCAGAAAAAGCAGCTTTGAGTAACTTCTGTCAAAGCATCATGCAGGATTTAAGTTGCGAGTTATGCAATTTTCATATGTGGTTTTGAATTCTGCACAGCTTTAGCATTCATCTGCAGGTCTGTCTGTGGAAAGTGTAACTGGTGACCGCTGCAGCTGCCCGATGAATTGACAGGAATACTTAAGTAGGCAGGATCCATGTTATCATGTTAACTTCTCATGGATAAAATTATGCTGCCCTTGGGTGGTAATTGTCACCATTTTTATCACTGCTGAGTGATAAAATTGTAGTTCTGACTTTTTGCCAACATGGATGAAGGCTTTGTGACAGCTTTAAGAGCACTGACAGTCGGATATGATGGAGCAGCAAGGATTAGGTCCCAATGAGTGAGCTGTACACCTGGAGAGGTTTGTGGTCTGTAGGAAGTTGTAGACTTATGGTTTCAGGTGCAGCACAGGCTGTCCTGTTGTGGGCCTGCTGCTCTTGACAAGTATGTGAAAGCAAGGTGTTTATTTGGCCAGATGAGATGGTTGTCATTTGTCATACAGCATCACAGAGAGAGTGACCACCACCTAAGGAGTCAACTGTGATACCTGGAGTGAAATCACAAGGTGGTCCTGCCCAGGTTCCAAAGGAGCCAGCTCCTTCCTGGGCGAAATGATTGTTCACTCAAGCCTGTTTCACAATCACATGCCTCATTTCTAATGGAGATACTCAAAGTATCTGATGGCTGGGTTATGATGTGGAGCTTGAGACCAGTCATTTTGCCTTAGAGTTTGGGGTTTTCTTTGCTACCTGGTAAGGAATGGGGCCATGAGGACTTCTCTTCTTAGCAAGCAAAGTCCTGCCTGATTTTGCCCTCAGCTGGCCTCAGGCAATGTGTTTGGCTGTTACCACACAAAATTAGAACTACCTGCTCTTTTCAGCAGTGATAGGATCCTGCTTTCAAAGTAACTAATAGAAGCAAAAGAAATACCTCCTCTCCCTGGTGTAAATATGTTCTCAGTGAAATTTTTTTTAGGAGTAAATAGTCTGTTCTCCCTAGCTGTATTCTTAAAAAAAACTGTTCCTTCAGAATTCTCAGGGGGATTCCCTGATATACCAGTTTGTTAGGGTTGCAGTTCTGTTCAGGTAAACACATTTCTTGGATTTGAGCTGCTGTGAAGGGAAAAAAATTACACAGGGTTTTTTTCTGACTAATTAATTTTAGGCATTTGTATTAAAGATGTTAATGTACATATGTTTACAGGTAATTTTCAATGTTAATGCATTTTTTATACATGGTCAAAATAGTGGCAGTTATAGAGATAAAGCAGGACATTTAATGGCTTGATCAAAACAAAATGTTTCAGGCTTATCAAAATCAAACACATTAGTCTGAAGAGAATTTTTTCAGAATTTCAATTTTATAACAAATATTAAAATAATACCTTTGTGCTCCAAAGCAGCATGTGCTGGGTGAGAAAAACATTTGACTGACTAAATATACTGGAGCTGCCATTATAGGTGGAAAAAGTTACAGGTTGCTCAAGTCATGGTTAACATCACTGTTAACTGTTAACTAAGACCTCAATGATCATTGAGTCCAACTGTTACTCCAACAGTGCCAACTCCACCACTAAAATTTGTCCCTAAGTTCTGCATCCACACATCTTTTAAATACCTCCGCAGGTGGCGGCTCAACCACCTCCCTGGGTAGCCTGTTCCACCCCTTTTGGTGAAGAAATTTTTCCTAATATCTAATTTAAACCTCGATTGGCACTTAGAGCTGTTCTGATGCTTGTTACTTGGGAGAAGAGACCAAACCCTGCCTGGCTACAACATCCATTCAGGAAGTTGTAGAGAGCAATAAGGTTTCCCCTGAACCTCCTTTTCTCCACACTTAACAATCCCAATGTCCCTCAGCTGCTCCTCACAGGACTTGATCTCTAGACAATTCCTTTAGTGGCTATACTAAAGAAAAAGCTTTGATTGTGGAAATTCACACCCTTTAGCTGGTAGGACATACAAATATTTCCAATGTTAGAGTAATTTCACAGTAATATAGGTAGTTGAATGTGTTGCATGTGTGCAAGCTTGAAAAGTGCTTTCTACATTGAAATGTGGGATTGTGAGATCCAGTTAGCTTTCAAGTAAAAATGCAAACAGATGGTAATGAGTAAGTATGAGTAGTAGCTAAGTAAGATTAGAAAAGTGATTAGGTAGGTTCCTCTATGCTAGGTTTAAAAGGCAGTACTACTATATATGGTAACCTTTAGTTTTTTATACAAAGTTATGTTTTTAACATATTTATGTAAATATGTGTTTTGTCAATTTTCTAAATTTGCTTAGAAAATTAAATGTTAAGCTTATGAGAATGGAAGTGTAATGTTGGACTGTGTGAGCAAATTTGAGTGATGTGTTTGTGCTTCTATTTCAGTGTTTGCGATTAAAAGTGCATCTGATATTTCCTAGGTGCACGTCAACAGACTGAGCTCTGCAATGAATCTCTCATGTTAGAAAAGTTGCCTGCCTGTGGAAAATCCTTTGAAGACATGATGAAGAAAGTGGACTCAAAAAAGTGGTGCAACCTTACAGAATTTATCATGTAAGAGTTTCATTTTTAATAGCTCTCCCTTAATGCATATAAAATATTTATGTTCCAGAATATAGAAAACCCTCTGTATTTTGTTGCCACTTGCAGGGGGCTAAGCTGTAGTTCTTAAGCTCAGCAGTAAGGCCATGTGCACACAGAGACACCTGGCTCTTAACTCAAACAGTGTGCAAAATAGCCCACTTTAATGAAAACTAACCAATGGGCTATTTAATACTAGCTGCTATTGCGTTACCTCAGACAGTTGTGTTTACATTTAATCTGTATTTCTGTGCCTTTTAAGCAAATGTTCCATAACTAATCTCTTTTCTGTGAAACCACTAAAGCAATAATGCTTTTAGAATCATGCTGTTCTCTCGACAGCCATGCCGTTCCCTCCTCTGATTTCCTTTTCTTCAGTAAGATGACACTGTGTCAGTAATTCACCTTATGGGAAATTGCCCTATTCAAATTTAAAGTGATTTGTCCTATTGAACCTGCTGTCATACACTTCTTTTCCTGCCAGCTAGCATGGAGAGCGAGCACCACCCATTCTGTTTGGATGTCTAAAATACTGCAAGACTGACAGTAGTGAGGGTGGCATTATTATTCTCTAATCTCTTTTCCTGTTCCATAGTTACTGGAGGTTTTTAAACATCTCTCCGTAAAGCTGCACATTTCAAATTCTGATCTGGAAAAAGCTCACAGGGTTTGTGAAATTGGTGGCATTTTTGGCTTTGTGGAGCATCTGCTTCTTAAGACCATGTCTGCTCATGCATAATGCCTGGTTATCGGAAGTGCTGAGTATCCTCTTCTCCAAATTAGAAGAAGCTGCAGGTGTTCAGCACTTCAGAACACAAGACTCAAGTGAACTAGAGTTGGTATGGTACGAGCCAGCCTGGAGCAGAACACTTCCTGCATTTGAAACTGTGCTGGTGTCGTTTCTGGAGTCTGCTGTGGCGGCAGAGTAGCCCCAAGCCAGCTGTCACCACACCTGTTACAGTGTCATTGAGCCCCAGATGTGTTCTGGTAGGATCATGGGTCTTGTGTCCTGTTTAGTGTCGTGTCATGGGATGCAGGCTTTAACTGGCTGATCACCAACACACTGGATAGATAATGAAATGTTGGACTGCAGTGCTGTGTTGCATCAGTTCCCCATGACCCCCTTAGCACCAACACCTGTGTTGAAATGCCCCACCTGTTAATAATGTTTCATATTCTGATATCATATTATCATTTTAGATGCTATTCTTTCTTAGCACATGTATTCATACACCTTGATGACTTTAAAATCTTGCAATCTGTTAAAAGGTAGATTCTTAAATCTTATGGCACTGGAGTGAAAGATGAACTCATGCAGTTCTCTCCAGCTGTGGGGAAGGTTAGCTCTTCTAAACCAGCTTGCAGAAATTGCAGTCAAATCTGTCAGAGAAGTGTGTGTATGCAAAAAAAAAGAATATCCTTGCAGTGCTGGTACTGGTAAATTTATTTAATAAATATCTGTATGTTAAGCAGCAATAAATTTAATTTTATAACTCATCTAGGTTCAAGATGTTTTATTTATTTTGAAGGAAACACTGTAATTTTGCTCTAGAATAACAAGATTTCTATTCTGATTTCTTACTTGAATCAATAATTGACCTCAACTAATGGGATTACTTGCAGCACTGAAAACTACCTTTAGGAGCCAAAATATTAGACTATACCTGTATTAATGCAGGTGAAAAAACAGGCAGCTTTTTGAGAAACTTCTGTTAAAATTTATTCAAAATTTTACATATTATGTGCAAGAATTAGAGTTAAGAATCCACCTTGATTTTATCCTTTCCAGTTGTGCTCAGTGTTTGGTGTCGTTTTCATTCCCTGTACGAGAAAATTTTTCTGAAGAAGTTGTTCAGTCTGAGGCTTTGCTCATTTTTCCTCCAAAGCAGTACCAGAAGAATTCTAGGCTCTTAGAAAAGAAAAATCTTTTACATTTTTAACATAATATATATTTTCTAAAAACCTTTTTAAAAATGTTTCAAGTTCTTCTTTAGAGGAGAGTAGCACGAAGAATTTGTTTTGAAATTTGTCTCTTGAATCAAGCATTAATCAAGCATTAGAAGTCTGATTACAAACTTATCATAAGGGTTCATTGCACTGAAGAAGCAGCAAATGTGCATCTACCTTTAAGATTTTTACTCTCTTCAGAATAGACATTGTTACTTGATGTCATGCATTCTATAAGAAGCATATAGAATCACAGAATGGCCTGGATTGGAAGTGACTGTAAAGATCCTCTAGTTCCAACTCCTCTGCTGTGAGCAGGGACACATAGAGGTTAATTTATTCCAGTTTATTGGAGGAACCCTGAGAGATGGGACAGAAACACTTCCTTCTTTGGAGTAATCTGACAAATTAATGAAAAACTGGCATATCTATCCATGAGAACTTAAAATTCAGATAAACCTGGTAATACTAGTTTGTGCTGATTTTATATCTAGCCTCCAGCAGTAACAATTAATCAGTCTGGATCAGATGGTGGGTTAAAACTGCGAGTTTTGTGTAAAAGAAACCGTTTCTTCATGCAGTAATTTCTACATGGCACTTTTCACTTTGAAATAAATCTTTGTAACATATATTGAAATGTAACAGTTAATGGAAATCTGCTAATTTTCTAAATTACTTGGTTTGTGGAGGAGTTTTAGCTCTTCAGTGTAAATGGCTATCCTTTGGTTATGGGATTATAAATAGCAATTATCTGTAGTGCTTCACCATTTGGCCAAACATTTGTGAGAGAATTTGCAGTGGCTCCAATTTGCTGTGACCTAATTAACCTGTAAGATTTTCTGGCATCTCTGATATTCTTAACAAACTTGTGTTCTTTAAAAAGCAGCCTTTTCACTGATTTTGAATAGACAAAGCTTCTGTGTGTGTCATCTGGTACCTGCAAACCAACAAGAGAGTTTCAGCCTTCACAGCTGATACTGCTCTTGCTGGAAATGTAAAATGATCACATATAGACATTAAATTCTCAGGTAAAGTTTTACAGAAGCACTGTTAGATGAAAGTTTCCCAATTAATTTTTGCGTATTTCTGTGAGGATTCGCAGTTAGTTAGGATACAAGTACTCTGGGTCAAATTGTCCAAAGGTATTTGAAAGCTTAAATACCATGCGGGATCCCAGTGAGATTTTAACATATTTTAAGTCATTTAGACATGGTGGGTTTCAGTGGTTCTAGCTTGGACATTAGAATATGAGGGCTAACCACAAACAGCTTACAAGAAAGGTAATACCTTCAATACACAGCCAGAGGTGTTCATTGACAGAAGAGAAGGAGTTTGCCTAGTTGCAGTTTTGTTGAGGCCTTTAGATTATTAAGAGAGAGCTCTGAAGATGGAAATACAACGAGGTTGTTTAAAAGACTCAAAGTTATGGTACATGGCAGGTGAATAAGCAGAGACGAAAGTGTGGGTGAAAGCTATATGAGGAATTAACAAAAGCAAATATACTTTTCATTTGCCAGAAGACTGGAAATTGCAGGAAAGTTTTTATTTTTCATGTATAATATTTCTGTTATGCCTACTTATAGTAACATCTATGTTAATAGTGCTACATTACATATAATAGCTATGTATTATATATTTCTTTATTATCTTCTCAATATTTAGCAATTACAGCTGAATATGTAAAATCACCTGCTGTCCATAAGCCAAAATTCATTATTAACAGTCAGACTTTTTTTTGTGTGCTGTGATAAATCCTGGTGTAGGACTACAGCTGAGAGGCCAGGTATGACTAATTCCTGAAGCAAGTGGCCAGATGAAGACGGAAGTGCCCCGAGCTGTTTTACATGAACCTGAAAAAATGTTCCTCATTGTAATTGCTTAGATTGCTTTCTATTCTTAACTCATGAAACAGTTTTTCAAATACTTCTGACTGGATCCTGGAAACAATTTAGCTAGAACAAACAGTCTCTAAACAAATCTGTGTGTGTCTCCTAGGCCTAACCCCTATGGAAATGTGGGACCAAAATGTACTGAAGAAGATTTTCAGTGGCTTGTTAAGCTTTTGGCCTGCTCCCAAGTGTTAGTTTTCTCTCTTCTGCATCACCATTTTCCAAATATTTCTGAGTGTAGTTACCAGCATTTCAGTAATTTTGAGGCCAGAGAGATGGCTGTGGCCATATCTGCACTGTTGCATAATACAGGCCATGCAATCTGCCAGTAGTCACTATTCTAAACCCTGTAAGAGTGAGGATACTATGAAAAGGCATCAAATCTTCATTTAAAAGATTGCTATGGATCCATTACATCTATAAACAGATTGTGTCATCTGTTACAGGTGAGGCATTCTCTTATTTCAAGCCAATACTATTATTGCAGCACTCATCCCACAAGTTGCATACCTGCTACTTTGGGAGCTTCTAGTCAGTCATTCTGTGTCTACCAGCCAAGGAATTGGGTTTGGAGTCCAACGATGAAATAGCAATTTGTGTTTTGGAAGAGACTTCTAGCAAAGTAGTGCATGTAACACAGGTCAGATCTGGATTTTCTGTTTGAGAAAAAGAATGGATTGTAACAAACTTCTTCCTCCAATCTCTACATTTCTTTTCACAGCTCTAGGAGTCCCTGATTTGCTGTGAGACAGTGGCTTTGTGACATTGCTTTACAGTAGCTGGAAGATGTTAAAAGTCTCATTTTTCTGATGTTTTAAATTTCAGTTCACAGCAGAATGGAAGAGGGCAAATTTTTTCTTTAACTGTACGTCTGAAGCAGATTCATCTCAGGTATGTGCGTACCTGATGAAATTCTCTACTTTACTGTGTGCACGGTCCAAAGTCTGTGCCCACTGTAAATAACTATTCTTTTTTTCTGTGCAGCCTTAGTGTAGTTTTCCCACAACACTTCACATGAAATGTTAATTCTATAAACAGTTTCAGTCCCATTGAAGATGTGAGGGAGTCCACCCATGTTCTGTACAGATGCCAAGGATTTGAAAAAAGAATTAAGGAAAAAAATCTGTATGATTGCTTTTGATGTAATTTGGAAAAGTAATCCTGTTGCACAATTTTTAAGTCAGTGGGAGTTTTGCTTGTTACAATTTGGCCCAACTAAGCCAACTGTAAAAGTGCCTAGTTTTCAAAGAAACTTAGTAAAATATTACATGAAAGAAAGCCAGATCACATTAAGATCAATGGGAAGGCAAACTCTGTAAGAAACATATGCAGCCCAAAATGAAATTACACACCCACACTTCCTGAAGCTTGGAGCTAAGAACCTCTGCTGGCTGAGTGTGTATGTAAGGACCCTCCAAACTGAGTAATTTTCTTGGTTGGTTATCTGAGTTTTTTCATCTTCCCCACTGACTGCTGCACAAGGCCTGATCTAGACACCAATCAGCGACTGCGCCCAGCTGCTAATGACAAAACTTCTACAGAAGAGGAATGTCCTGTGAAAACCATAGACTCGCTGAGTGGTTTGGGTTGGAAGGGATCCTAAAGATCTTTGGTTCCAAGCTGTGGACAGGGACATCCTCCACTAGACCAGTTTGCTCAAAGCCTCATCCAACCTGTCCCTGAACAATTCCAGAGATGGACCATCCACAGCTTTTCTGAGCAATCTGTTTTAGACAATAAAGAATTTCTTTCTAATATTTAATCCAAACTACTCTCTTTCCGTTTAAAGCCATTCCCCCTTGTTCTGTCACTACTGTCCCTCTCACCTCTCTTTAGTCCTCTTTAGGTACTGCAAGGTGCTGTAAGGTCCTCACAAAGCCTCTTCTACAGGCTTAACAACCCTAAATATCTCAGCCTGTCTTCAGAAGAGAGGTGCTCCTTTTAATTTTCCTTTTTAAAAATGGGGGTTGTTTCCTCTTTCCCAATGGGAACTTCACCAAACTGCTATGACTTCTCAAATGTGATGGATAGTAACTTAGCCCCTTCCTCTGCCAGTTCTTTCAGGACCTTCAAATGCCTCTCATCAGGTCCTGTGGGCCTTCAGGTTCCTTACGTATTTTTGAACTCCTACTGTGGGTAGTTCTTCATTCTCCAAATTCCTGCCTTGCCTTCTGCAGGTGACTGGAGCATTTGCCAGTGAAGACCAAGGCAAAAGGGTCGTTAGAGTACCTCAGCCTTCTCATTTCCTGGGTAACTACCTCTTCTATTTCCTTCCAGATAGGGTCAGCATATTCCCTAGTATCAAATCTCAGTACAAATCCCTAGTGAAAATCCCAGACAAACCACTGTGTTTGTTTTGCAGCTGAGGTGAACCAGTGACTCGTGTGAGCTAATATGTTCCCATGGTATTGATCTCACAATTAGAAAGCTGACACTTTTGGTTCATTCTTTTAAATATAATCAGAAAACTCTTGATTCTGGATTTTTGCATGTGATTTTCTCACATGAAAGGCAGCCTGGGGCTGCTGGAAACTGGATGTTTGAGTGACCAGCACATATAATTTTAGATCCAGAACAGTACTGATTAAAGGGAGTCCCACCCTTCCTCATTTGTGTCATGTTAGGAGGGTGCTGTCTGTATTTGTGTTGGGATTCATATCCCTGTAGACAGACAAGTACATTGGTTATAGTTTACCTTGGGCAAAGTCGTGATGAAAATGCTGCAAATCACAGATGTGCTTGCACATTTGTCTGGTCTCTGGGTAATTTTCTGCAATTTTGTTGCCTAAAGTTCTGTATGTATATGAAGAGTAATGTCGTCTTTTCCCCTGAAGATCAAACTCAGAAGGGGGACCAAAATCCCTTATTTAGCCAGCTGCGAGTCCTCCCAGATTTGTTAGTCCAGATTTATAGAAGAGAATATTATTTGTCATCTCAGTGTCTCTGTAGTGGAAGATTGAGTAAACCTGCACTTGGTGTGGCCTCGTGTCAGTGTAGGTGATTTAGCATTTAGTGTTCAGTTGGGTATAGGAGAAGGACTGCTGTGGTAGATGCCAGCATTTGGTCTTCTCCTTCTTGGTAGGATTGTCTTCCTTTGAGCTTCTCATACAGATACAGTTGCTGATTTTTTTTAAGCTCTCGGTGAAATGAAGATGATGCTGATATTTAATATTTTTTACCTGTGTATTTCTTTCACCTCTTTACCTATCAAAACTTACAGTGGTTTTGTACTAAAAAAGCCATCTAAAAACTTACGGCAGCAATGGCAAAACCAGGCTGGTAATTGTTATCCCAAGAATATACTGTTTCTCTTCTGTGACTCATGCCTTCCTTTTGAAAACAAAAGCAAAGCAGCTAATAAATCAATTAGGTGTGAGGAAGTAAAACAATGGAGAAGAACTTTGTATTTGAGCACTTTTGTTGCCATCATGCTGGTAGCTGACAATAGCAATTTTTCATTACAGAAATAATAATGCTTGCCATCTATTATTTAAAACATTGGGAATTAAAGAAACCTAAAGTTTATAAAATCTCAGGTACAGGGCTGTGCTGAGAATGTGTACAATCATGTGCTGTTTTGGGATCAGCCATCCTAGTTGCTGTGAGGTTAATGCAAAGGCACGGTGGCTCCCTTAATTGGGCTGTAGAAGAATATCTTCTATAGAATCTAGATTTCACATCATACTTCCCTATGAAATGTACTGGCTTTGTTTTGTATTGTGTAGATAAGAATATGTCCTGATGAATAGAAATAAAGTGGTTAGTTTGAATTCAGACACCAGGGCTTGACATGAGGCGGGAATACGTCATTCCCGTATAACTGCTTTCCTCCTGATAGATGCAGAGGCTAAAATATGGTTCTTTAGTGCATTATAGTATTCACCTTTGCTGTAAAGGAGAGGCACAGTCATTTTATATAATACATGGCTGTGAAAATAAAGTCTATATTCGATAATTCCAGGTGAGGTATTGGAAAGGCTTTGGATATTAATTTTGAATGCTTTTTCTTTCTTTAGTGGAGAATTACAGCAGTGCTTTTCTAAAACTGTATTTTCTGTGGCTGTCTTACATGGTGCAGAAGGTGGTGAAAAACGTTCATGAATGTTGAATTTTTAGTGAATTACTCTGACTTCTGAATTTTAATGCTATATTAAGAACACTGATGTTTCTAAATTCTGTGATGACCTGCAGACTACTTTGCATATAAATGCCAAGCCATCGGTTTGTTCTGCAGCGTGTTGTAGACATAGCTATGCTACAAACTGGCAAAGCCTTATTAGTTTTTTGTCTGATGAGATTTCTTGAGTTTTCATTTTAGACAATGAAAAATCTTACTTTTTGCAAGCAAAACCTTGCTTTGAAGAGCTCACTTGAAACCAGTAAATGGGTTTATTGTAGACGATAAAGAGAAATTTGCCAATATTTTGGGAGGCTGCTGAATTAAATATACTCACTACCAAGAATTCAAATTTGGTGAACTAAAACTATCTATTTGTAATTTATATCACAATACATGTTGTAATCACAGTCTACAAAAGACACCATTCAAGGATACCAGTGGAGTGGAATGGGGAGAAAACAACTGGAATTTGTTGTTCATCAGGGATAACTGTTTCTTTCCCTGTTAAACCATGGGAGACATTGGGTCTTCCATTAAAAAACATATAATGACCATATCATGCCAGAATAATATGCTTTTTCAGCCCATTATCCATCTTTTCAAGGTTTTTAAGAGCTCAGATCTTTCTATTCTTCAATTTATCAATAATTATGCAAATCTTTGTGGAAGTTCTGTTAGTATGAAAAAAGAGAAGTAGCTTCTGAGCTTACTGCTAAGTGGGAAGCATTATGAAGAGCTGAAAACTTTTCAGTTTTTAACGTCAGATTTCAGTTTTTCAAGTGCTTTTTTCAGCAAGTTTTAACACCTGCTACATTTATTTGTCCTGAGTATTTTTTGTTTTTCAACAAGGGAATGAAATCTGGCATTTGCCAAGAGGTCAGTGATATAAATATCAGTATTTTCTTGAAGTTCTGAAAGAGTTTTCAACATTGGTGAAGTCGATGTCACCTGAAGACCCCAGTGAAAATATTTTAGGAAGGGTGCTGTGGGTCAGATTGATGTGTACTTCAGCAGATGCCTTGGACTAATGGTGGTAGCTTGCACTCACAAGGTGGCATCAGTATGTCAGTGCTCATATTTCCAAGTCAGCTAACAAATAGTTAAAGATATAAGAATATAATAATTCTAAGTCACTTGGAAAAAATAATGTAAGCAACTTAGAGGTGATGGTAGAAAGCAGTTCTGTTGTTAAATCTCAGGACTGTCAGCTGATACGCCTTTCAACACCTTTCATGACCTTTTTGAATTTTATTGTGGTAAGATCAGTAATCAAAAACAGTCTTCATGGAGCTTATTTTTAAAGGCTGTATTTAATAAAAACCATTGCATAAGATTTCTGTGTAAAGTTGCTTGGTGGTAAAATAGTATGGTATAACTTGATAGACTGATTATTTTATATTATGCAATGCATATATAATGGACAGTATATTTTTAGAGGCAGTGAAAATAAATATATAAATGTATTATGAAAAGGAAAAGTTAATGCAAACTTTTCTGGTACTTCTAGTTTGCAAAACAATTTCTACATTCTTGTTTTCTAAATGGATCAACCACGAACATACAATAATGGAGATTAACTCAGCAGAGACAAAAAAATAGATTTTCTTGCTCCAGGCTACATGTGGTATTAGTCATGTGGTTAACTGTTGACAACACAATAGGTATGAATTAATACTGCTATGTTTTGTATTCAGGGTCTTGTTTCAATTACAGAAGTTTATTATGTAACAATACTTTAAAAAAAGAATTTTACATGGTCAAATGCCAACGCTCTGGCATTTCTGTTTATCTTTACAGAATAGTATGTAATTATGTGTTGGAAAGTAGACTCAAGACATGAAGTGCAGTCTTCTGCACTCTTCAGCAGATAAGTCACCTTCAGCCTGCAGTGTAATCTGCAAAAGGCAGACACATGTTGCTGCATGTTGCATTGACAAACTTGAAGGCAATGTATGAGATGCCTGCAGTACTTATAAAAATAATAGAGATATGGCAGCTTTGTAAAATTTAAAATTTTCTCTAAGTTAAGTGCTGAGTATAGAAGGAGTGGAAATCAAAGGTTGTCAAGGCAATGGTGCATTGATGAACAACTGTGAGTACAGCTTTTTGCAGCTCTCAAGAAATTGATATTTTGCATTTCTCTCACATATACAAATATCTTTCATCATTTCATTGACTGCTAAAATGTACCATTTCATATTAAGGTATCATTATAAAATAAACATAGAAATATTCAAATGAGAGTTCTGGCATCTAGAATTGGCTTCTATGTCTGCCTGTGGGACTGGGAGTTTTCAGTGAGGTGCTGAGTCCAATTTTTATCTGCAGGAAGGTAGGTTAAGAAGCACAGTGATCTTAAGTTGGTTCTATATTATGTATAACTTATCATGTTGCATTGTAATCTATAATGGATTTTTGCTTCCTGTTACTGGGAAGTATATATATCTAATATATATTTAGGCTGATTTGTAGTATGCAGGGCTAAGGTATTAGTATTGCTACTTATAAAAAGTAGGTGCAAAAATGTAAGGTTCTTTCTGCTGTTGGCTGTTTCTGTGCAGGGAAACAGATTGGTTTTTAAGCATTGCTATAAAAATAAGTCATTGTTTTCATCTGCCAAAGAGGAATTGGATAAAGGCTCAGAAAATACCCTACTACTTGGCTACTCACAGTGCTTAAATATTATCAGACCCCATAGCAGCTTTCTTACATTAAGGGTTTGTAACACTTCACTGGCTATGTGTGCCCTGTTACACTGTTCTTTCTCAAACTGAGGTAGAGTTTAGCTGGGCCAAAAGATGAAGTTAAATAAACTTAGCAGATCCAGGAGCTACAAAACTGGTACCTTTCCCAGGTGACAGTCTCAAGATGCTGGGTCCCTCTGCTTCTGATCTGCCGACAGTCTGGCTGGACATTATCCAAAATCCTCTGACACAATGTTTTTGGCACCTGCTTAGGAGGTTGCTGGCTTACCCTTAAGCAACTCCAGGGAGTATTGCAACACTCAAATCTTTCATACACAGTTGTGGGTAAGGAGTAAGGCCCTTTGGGTCCACCATTTGCTTCTGTTGTGTGTATGAGATGTTGGAGCAGTCTTGGGAAGCCACAAAGCACAAGAAGTAATTACATAAAGAGAGGGAATGTGCCTTTTCCACCACAAGTAAGAGGGGAAGACATAGCAAAGGAAAAAACCCACATTCAATAATGAACATGCTGTGCTGTCAAAGTCATGCTAAAACATAATGATGTATTTGAATTGCAGATAAGCAGAACTTTTCTATATTAGGCTTCTTCCCTAACAGTATTTTGCTTAATTTTAAATCAATTTCTAATGTTGTTACTCTTCCTCTGATTTTATGGTTAATTTTTCATCAGCTTTGGTCTCATTTGTGAGCTGTGCGTGCCTAGATTGCAATTTCACATAGTTCATTTATTATGCAAGACTGAAAAAGGATTTATTCTTTAACTAGTCCAGTAGCTGACATAATCTGAAGCTTAAGATCTGTAATTTGTCAACTGATTTTTTAACTCCCATTATTTGTGCTCTGCTTGGAGCAGAACACAACAGCCACTCTCCTCCCAAAGCAAGTGGCTTTTTTAATTACAAGTATTTTTTAAAGTTTATATAAAACCCATTTTCCATAAATAATCAGGAAAAGTGTACATTCTTTATGTTCTCATAAAAATTATGGGAGGAGGGTTATGAAAATGATGATGAAAAGTTCAACTTAGAAAAAGATTTTTTTTTTTAATTAAAAAAAAAATTCAATCTGTGGAGATGCTACAGTGGGTGTTCCTCAAAATGTAAGCCTGATTGACTGATGACTTCTGTTTCACAGCTGCATATTACCAGATATTTCTCTCCCCTCTTTCCAATTGAAGAAATAGCACTGTGGTATTATAAAAGGCTTGTGCTACTGTGGAGTAAGTGGAATCTAATAACAGCTTCCACTCAGCAGGTGACACTTTAATACTCTTTAATATCCTCATACTCTTTAATACTCTTTAATATCCTCATAAAAATGGAATATGGGGCAGTTGTTTGCAGATGTAAGCTGGAATGAAGAAGAAGGGCCCTTCTGTTATTTATTTCTCTGTGAGTTTTTGTCTGTTGGTCAGAAAAATTATTATCTTCATGGTTGTTTGTTTTGAGTAGCTGTCAGGAGGCTGAGCTGTGGAGCACCAGTCTGAATTCAAACCACAATTTCTCTGCTCACCTGTCAGCTTGGTTAATCTAGATGGAGAGAAAAGCCTCGAGCTCCTGAAATGTGGCATGAGCTCAGAGCAGTTCTGGGCCAGCAGCTTCCCTCCTGACTCTGGCTCCTCCCCAGGTGTTGGATGATTGGATTGAAGCTGGGTGAGCATTTAATTTTGGAAGCAGTGCTGGAATGATGGTTTTGTCATGGTGTTGGAACATTCTGAGAAGAGTGGAGACAAATAAGCTGTTAATTGTTGCAAACTTTACAAGGTGAATGAACAAAGTGACTGATGTATTTGGGAGAAAGCAGAACCACCTCAGGAGGTGGCTGTGTCAGCGGCTGACCCAAACACCTGCTTGCACCAAGAGCACTTGCATTTGCACTGACTGGAGTGAGGGTTGTGCCAATCTCTGGTGGCTCAGGTGGAAACGCTTTTGGGAAGGAGTTGAGCTGAGATAGATACAAGGATAGCATGCTGCTTGCATGTCTCTCCATCACTACAGTGGCAGATTTGAGTGTAATTCTCTACTAGCTGGCTTTCTTTTAATAAGGCTTTTTTTTTGCTAGGCACAACAGGCGTGGGACTCATCTGTCCAAAGTACTACTTGTCCTGGGCTCTCTTCCTTGGCAGGGAAAGCTTCAAGGAAGCTGTATTGTGCATCATGCCCTACAATTATTCCAGTGTTTTTACCAACTGTAAAGGCAACATGGTTTTGAAGCATGCAGAAGTTTGATTTGAAATTGTATATGACAATAAATAGTAGGAATTTGCCTTCAAATTGTGTTATTGGCTTTTCAGGGCTCTCACCTCTGTCATGCTTGGCCTTTGAAAGAGGATATGTACCAGAAAATGCTAATGGTTTTCCTAATGACACTGAGGGGAGATGCATGATGGGAAAGGAAAAAAATCCTGATCTTAGTCAGGTATTGCCTTTGCCCTGTCATTGTGAAGTAATCTGAATTAAACAGAGAAATTACTGACTATAATAGAGAAAAAGCAGATGAGACTATAATAGAGAAAAAGCAGATGAGGTAGCAGAGATTGTGCATCTGCCATTTTGAGCGCTGAGAAGTGTTTACTGGAGATCTGAAGATGGCCTTATAATTTGGATCTGAATTTTGGAATGCTTCCTGCTTCTGTTCACGTGTTCTAGTACAAAGTTTAAAATTTTGGCTGTAAAATTTCAAATATTGATGCACACAAAAAAAGTGTTTGCTTCCAGAAACATGCTGTCTCCTTTGGTGAGAAGCCCAAAAAAATGAAGGCTTTCACTAGTTGACCAACTTGACAAAAACTTTGAAACTTGATCCATAAATAAGAGGTTTTAAAATTTGCATTTCCCTTTCAGAATCACAAGCCTGATGTGTTTGACTGTAAGAAGCAGATATGTAATGATTCTATTCATGCTATTAAGGACATCTTCCACACATCATCAGCGATGGCTACTTATGAGATACTGTGCTTATAAGAAGTTGGATGTGTATGCTTAAGTGTTTGTGGGATTAGGATCTGCCTTCACTTACTCTTTTGATTTTTGTCTAATTCAAGGGAGTTATGGGATTGGCTTCTGAAGACATGATGTGGTTAGTGATGTCTTCAGAGACTACTTCCCCTCTTACTGAGTGTTCTCCAAAAATGGGCTGAGTGTACAACTAAGTAATCATTAAAATCTAGTCAGGAGTGGTGGAAGGTAAAACCTGCTTGCCTGTTGAAGTTTTTGGCATGGTAAAATTCTGGTGCTACTAAATATTTGATCTTAATAATGCAATGCCTAATGTCAGGCTACATTTACCTCATTCTACATTTGCTTAATATAGTGGTTTCTGCTGCTCATTAGAGATGGCTATTAGGTGTATAAAATAACTGCTTACATCTATATTTGCTCTTTATATTTAAATTTTCTGTCTGTATCTTTAGGGAATTAACAACAATTTAGTAATAGTTGTGCATTTTTGGGGTTTTATTTTGCATTTTCCAGACAGCTGTTGATGTGAAACTAAGGGTGGAGCTCTGTAATTACTTCAAAGGATACCAGAATCTGTTTATTATTTTCAACCCAAGTGAGTAAATCTGTCACAATGTCCATTATTTAGTGGCATGAGAGTAAACTGTATTTTATAATTTTTTCATTAAACCTGTTTCTCCCCACCCCCATTCATTTCCTTCCTAGTGTTTTTGTAGCACATTATTTTCTTGAGGCTGAATTCTGTACTGGAGCTGCACAACAGTAGATCTGATTAGGGAGGTAAAAATGTGACTGTGAGAATACTCATCTTGGCAGAAGATATGTGATTAAAGGAATGGTGAGACACAGACACAAACCTGTTTGGAGAGTTACTGAGTGAGAAAATCTCAGAAATATTCCACCATATTTACAGGCTCCTAACTCACTATAAAATTAAAGCTGTTCTTTTAACATGGTGGTGAAACATCAGGAAATTATCATCTTAAGGTCTGGACCCTTATTTGAAGTTCTTCCAGGCTTTTACATATGGAAATTCTATATAGTCTGGCTGCATCTCACATAAGAATAGGCTTTTTATTTTTGTGAGGTTTTTTGCTACTTCCTACCTCCACTTCATCTGGAAATGCTGTAAGAAAAGCCTTTCTCATCATATGATATTTCTTGTTAATATTTTTACTTTTCAGATTTTTGTATTCCAGTCTGGGTGGAGGTTACAAGGATGATAATTCAATTTAATATGTGAATGTGTATAAAGAAATTTTTGGTTGAATAATCTGGGGGAAAGCAAATAATTTTAAAGCATATTTATTAAAATACACCGCATGACTTGTAGTGTCCTGAAACAGTGCCTCTAGGTTGCTGTCTGGGATAGTAGAGTAGCAGGAGTGGGTGTCCCTGGTGTGTCTGTTACCTGGTTTGCATCAAGACTCAATTATCTCAAGAGAGATTTTTCACTGTATTCTGAGTACTTAGTGGACTCAAAATAGCAAAAATTACTCACAATGTATTATATATCTTGTACTACCCTTCTGTAATTATATCAGGAATCATGAAACTGAATTATTTTAAATGGGGTGGTGAAAGTGTGGTGTTTTGGTTTTTAATCCCTGGCCCTCCTCATTAAGCAACTGCAAAACATTCCTGACTGCTTATGTGCTGAGTGTCTCTGTGGTGGTCTATCCATGGGTGCTGAAGAGGTGGAAAGATTGTCCAGTTGGAACTGACAGTGGGTCTACTGGCTGCAGCCAGAAAATGCCCTCAAATGTTTGTCTCTTTTTGATAATTGTTTGTGATTCTTTGAAATAACAGTTTTGCATTGGAAAATGCTTATTTGTTAAAACTCTTAGTTAAACAATCTATTTGCTTTCTTAGTCTTACAAAAATGTGGAGGAGGGGGTTGTGGGACTTGTGCTTTTGTAAACCATTCATCTCTGCAGTTTTTCTGTGCAGGGATATTGAGGAAGATAGAGCAAGAATTTACCATGTCCCTCCCTGGAAATGTGGGAAACTATGGATGAGATTCAAGCCCCACTTAGACTGAGAAGTGCCCTGAGTGAGAGGCAACTGTGTACACTGAGATAGATGAGATGTAATATACCTAGCTCTCTATTTAAATAGTTTGAGTGGACACTCCATGAAACTCTGTCCCATTAAGGCAAATGTGTCCACTACCATTCCTCATAATAACTGTCCAGGTTTCCAGGTTCCTAGTTATAGGTAATACATAAAAATATATTTTCTCATGAGTAAAATACAAAATAAAGTACTGCACAGTTTAAATAAAAAAAACCCCAGTGGCACGGTTGTTATTATCTGGTTTAGTGAAAACGTAAGGTATAGAAGAAAAAGTTTGTGTGCTCTGAAAATGAGGTATTGTTCTAGAATATTGAAAATTATCTTTCATGACAAATGTGTTAGAGTTCAGAGATTGCTCTGAAAGGAATTATTTTTGGTGTTCTCTGAAAGTATTTTCAATCGTGCAGTATGACGAAGGAGTTGGTTCCTCAATAGAAACTAAAGTTATCCTGAGCATATTAGGACAAAGCACACCTTTATGTGAATGTTGCTGCTCAGATTGTACTTAGATTTTGGGTTTTTTGTACTGGACTACTTAGCTGAGTTGAAACTCTTATAATTTTTTCGCTCATTTGTCACAAAGCTTGTGACCAGGCTTCCTGTGAATATCCCTTTCCTGAGTACTACCTAGGTCCCTTGTAGCTAGCCTGAAAGAGATGAAAATGTGTCTCAGCACAAAGAATTAAGGATGTTCCCACACCTTCCTATAATCTGAAAAGCAAAGGAGCTTGAGCTCCAATGCGCTCTCCAGTTATTTGTTCGGAGAATAAGTAGAAACTATAATTTCTTGTTCTTTCCTTTCACAAGCTGTGGAACTTTAATGCACTTCTCCTTCAAGTATCTCCAGGCAGAGGCCAGGACCTTTTTGTCATAGACATTTTATTACACAGAATGGAAAGCTTTTCTATTCCAGCCTTTACCATTTGATTGAAAAGAATTATGTAAGACATGAAAGGATTAGGCATAGGAGAATTCAACTGAAATTAAATATCTATTAACCCCCATCTCCTTCTTAAAAAATCCCAACTTGCAAACCAATTAGTCAACTACAAAAGCATCCATGCTGTAGTAATGAGGATGCAGTTGCTCTCGTCTGAGGCAGCTGTTCCACAGTGCCATGCAGAGAGGATTTTTTTTTTGTATGAACTTTCTGTTGCAGTGCATAAACTCTAAATTACAAAACTGCATAAATATTGAAGTGATTTCAGCTTTATTGGCAGACATGCAATTCTCCAGCAGATGCAATTTTCCTTTATCTACATTCTCACAGTTGTGTGAACTAAGAGTTATAGTGCAGGTAGGTTTTTTTTCCCTTTTTTATTCATGAGAGAATGTTTTAAGTAAAAAATATAAGGAACTCCAACAACTCCAGCTATTACAATAACATTTTTATTCTACTTTATCCCTTAGGGATTCAGTATTTCAAATAAAATTTATCTCTGAAGTTATTTTTATCTGGCCTTTTGGCAACACTTAACCAGCTTTTACTAGCTGTGTTTTATTTACAATCAAAAATCAGTGGCAAATATTTTTATTTGCACCCTCTAACATTTAAGAAAAAAAATCTACAGAATTCTTTGTAGAACACTGAATTTTCTCCCATATTTTAAACACAGAGGCAAAAAATACATCAACAAATCTTTGAGCTTAGGTATTTTATGCTGAAATCACCTGGATTTATTGTTGATTTTCTTAGTGAGGCAGCTGTAACAGCAGCCACTGATGGCACAAAGGTGCCCATGAGAGCATGGCCCAGAGCAGGCTGGAGCAGAGTCCAGCATTCTGGAGTGTCTGTGCCAGGTGGAGCACTGACCTGTCTGGGCAGATGGATGCTCCTCCATCTCTGCATTGTAGCCTACTGAACCTTGTAGCCTTGCCTTCAGACTGGTTGCTCTTCAGGTTCCTCTGGGACTGTATGTCCCACATTCAACTAGACATCTCCAGTTCCTAATTTAGTCCAAGGACATAAAGAATGGATGCTATCAGGTCACACAATTAAATGAATGACAAAATTAAAATAGCAAACAGTTGATATTTGTATTTTATTTTTAGCTTATTTCCTGTTGTTTTCCTGTGGTTGCTGATGTCACAAAAGCTTCCTTTCTAGTTGCTTTGTTTAACATGCACATACATTGTGCGTGTATGCATCTTCATGCTGGAGTTTGGTGTTAGATGTCCAGTGTGTTTGCTTCTGAATGAAGCAATAGTGGCTCAAACTCCTTGAAAATGAGAACTACAAGGAACTTGCAGAAGCCCCTTTCTGTGATGCTTTTTCTTCTTCTGTGAACACAGCCCTGAGAATTTAGATGCTCAGCAGGCTGTGATCCCAACCTTTGTGATTGTAGCATGGGCAGGCAGACATTTCCCCTGACAGACACACAGTAGACAGTAGACTTCAGTCTTGGCCCAAACACCGAAATGTCTCTCCTCCTTTAGTTTACAGCAGAGCATTGAGTGAACATTAGTCCCCTGCAGGACTTAATGTCAGAACGAGTCAATTACCAGGAGTCCATATTTATACGGTGTGAGGAAGAGCAGGGTCTTCAGATGCTATAATAAGATGCTGTCCCTGGAGGTGTCGTGGACTTTTGCTCTTTCCTTTCTATTTTTAATTCCCCTTTGAAGTGAGTTTATTGAGTCACGCAGGACTAAAATAAATGCAACAGACAATAATTCAGCTTCCTTATTTCTTGCCCTATTCATGCACTGACCAGACACTCTTCGTCTTCCTAATTTCCGATGTCCTCCCCCATATCCATTCACTTCCTGAATTTCTTTGGCTTAAAATAACACCACAAAACTCATTTAGGCTTATTGTTGCCTTTTTTTTTCCTGAGGGCTAACCAATTCTCGTAAATATAAGTTATTCCTGGACAGGTAAATTTTAGCACATGCAGCATTGAAATCACATGTTAGGTATTATAAGGAATTCCCAGCCTTTCATAAGCAAACATGTAATTAGAATTTATTTCTTTATTTATTCCCTGCTGGGCATTTGCTGGAGTTGGAAAGAAGAGGAATTTTGTCAAAAGCTAACTTTCTGTGTGTTTATTTTCCCATTATTTTCTTACATCAGAGTGCAACAGAACCAAAATTTTTACACAATACTGCAGGTTGTGATTCAGTCCTAGTGCCACATCATAATTTTCACGACAACATCATGTCTAGTGGCAGATGAAGCAAGAAATACTTTGTTCAAAATGTCCTGTTCTTGCCACATTTGTGTGCATGGTTTTTAAAGAATCTGTAGATGTCTCTGGTGAGGGAGTTCTATTTGTACTTAAGTTGCATTAGGAGGTCCTGGCTGCAGTCGGGGTTTGATTATTGTACATCTGGGATCTCAGAACTTCACATGGAATCTCTCAGTTGCATTAGTGCATGTGAGTCAGTTCTCCTTCTGCCTCGCTGTGCCACAGCTTCTGTTGGAGGCCCTTCAGCAGAAAATCTACATGATAGACACACTCTTAGAGATTTCTTATGACGCCCTCCGTAGCTTTCTCCAAGTGGAACATGCATATACATTCTATTTCAACTTCTCTTATTTTTCTTCTACTCCCAGGTATTATGACAACTTTACCCAGTGCACAGAACGTGAAGCCAACAATGCAAGTTGCTTTTGGCCAAACCCCCTTGCAGAAGGCTTTATCACTGGAATTCATAAACAATTCTTTTCAAACTGTACTTCAGAAAAGGTTCACTGGGAAGATCCACCGGATGAAATTCTCATAACATTGATCTTGATCCCAGTCATGTTGACATGTGCCATGATAACACTGGTAGTATGGTGCAGCAAAAGAAGTGATATCTTAGTGTAAGTTCTTCCCCTGGGCTTTCTTTTTCTTCATTTCTTTCTTCCCTAAACACTAAGAAAGGAGGACGAAGAGAGGAACATGGCATAAAGATTTCATATCTGCTGAAATGGAACCAGCGAGATACTGAGATGCTCCTTTGAATGAAGAGCTGCTGCTGCTGCTGCTGCTGCTGTGTCACTGCTTCTGTCTTGACCATGAGTGTTGGTGGTGGAAAGCTCTACTTCCATCAAGCCCCATCAGCATGGAATTCACAGGCAGCTCCCAGAAACAGGAGAGTTTCCAGGCAAATGGACCCCTTGACTGCAAAAAGAGTAAAGTTACTTTCCTGTGGGCAAAGGTGGCTGGTAAAATTTTGCAAAGTTGTATGTGCAAAAAGAGTAAAGTTACTTTCCTGTGGGCAAAGGTGGCTGGTAAAATTTTGCAAAGTTGTATGTGTGTAATACTGACTTGGGGGGAAGTGCTATCTCTTGAGGTTTTGTGCAGGACACTCAAGGTTTTCATCCGTGAACCTTGTGACTTGGAGAGACCCCTGGCACAGGAACTGATTATGGATATAACCAGGTGGCAGCTTTTCTTAGAAGCTAATCAAAATCATCATTATCAAAACTGGGAAGTATTGTTCTGGCAAAGAAACAACTTCTGTGTCCGGTGACTATCTGCACAGGGAAATTATCCTGCCACATTATAAAATAGTTTATAAAATTCCTTTAAGCATGTCTGCTTGAAATTGTATGTCTTACAAACAAACTTTGGGAGGACATGCAAGTCTTACTTTACAGAGCTGGAGAATGTGAAAGGAAATTGGTTGATTATAAATATACTAAGAAGTAATGAAGATACTTTCATACACCAGACTCTTTATTTTTCCTCTTTTATAATTATTATTCTTGATGACTTGTGTTCACTCTATACTCCCTACTCTCACTCCAATTTGTGCAAGTGGTATACTACAAATAAATATAAAGGTGTCATGTTGATTAAGGTGCCTTTCAGAGTATTGTACATAAATAATTCTTTGTCTTGTGAAGAGTGTGGGAACTAAAGTATGAACATCAAAACTTGGAATAGTAGTAGGAGGGAAGAGAAAAATTCAACTCAGAAATCTTATTCTGTAAAGTTATGTAATAGTTGAAATAAAGATCATATGCTTAAAACAGAAGAACTTATCTGTGTTGCAAACCTTCTTTTCACAACATGCCTTTCAGTCCAATGCTCTTCTATGACAAGAGTGCAATGTCCGTTACAAGTGACTTTTCATTTTTCCATACCTTATGCACACAAATAAAATACAGTTGAATGGCCAAGTAACTGTGTTTTATATTTCATACTTAGATTTTCTCCTTTAAGGTTCTGGCTCCATGTTTGAGACTTAGGTCTATGAATATGAAAAGCATTTCCTTGCTTGAATCAAATTAGAAGTGCTCAATTTACTAGATTATTTATCTGCATACATTGAGTATAGATAAATAAATAACTCTTATAAGCTATAGTGGTTTGTTTTCACATCTGTTCACAAGGGTTGAAGGCACCAACCTGTTTATTCACTACTCTGATGTTGGAATGATTCAATTTTGAAAGTGTTTCCTGTGTGTTTTTCCAAAGACTCTTTGTCATTCTCTAGATGCTAGCAGAAATTGCTCTTTGTAAAATAGAAGAATGAAATAATGTATTAAACAATTCTGTTTAATTTTCTATTGAACTTTTATTTTCTGTATTAAAATGCATTGGACCACCAAAACTAGTGGTCAGTTAAGACACCCAACCTATTAATTTTATCCAAAATATTGTTTGGTTAAGCATTTTGTATGGCCAAAACCAAACAATTTTAGATTCTGCATGGGCTTTCATTTTAATTCTCATTTACTTAAACTTCATCAAGCTTCAAGGCAAGTTTCAAAACTTTGGTTTGGAAACCACATAGCAAAAATTTTGACTTTTAAAAAACCACATTCATTTCAACCTAATTGTCATGTTTGGGGCAAATTCTGGACAGTTTCTGACTCATTTGAAATCATGTTCACCTAAAGAACAGGTCGCCTGAGAGATATCAGTCAGCTTAATTCATAAGCTTAATTTATAAAATGGATTGGCCTAGGTACTAAGTGAGGAAGAAAGCATGATGAATTCATACCACCAGATGTGTCCTGTTGTCTTTAAAAGAATGCCATGTTTAAAATCTCTAGTTCAAAGAGTCTTTTAAAATATAAGATTCAAAGGAACAGAAATAGTGTATTTTAATACATGTGCTGTAGAGTAGGGGTAGAGGATGCTGACACTAGTCTGTCCTTTGAAGAAAAAATTTAATCATGGTTGTGTGTCTTCCTCACCCAAGTGTGATCTTCTATTACTTTTTATATGGTGAAGAAGGGCAGGGAAGTCGAAACAGTGCATGGGGAACAACACAGATTATTTAATGTAGTCTCAGAGTTTTAAATCTGAGAAATGTTTATAGTGTTTTTAGGACAAATGCAGCTGCAGTAGTTAGTTCTTAACAGTTGTGTACATTAATAGGGACCCTGAATGATAATTGTTGAATCTTTTGACATAGGTTGTACTATGTGTTGATGAGAGTTAGTGCATTTTAGGACCTTTTTATGTCTCCGCCAAGCCTATTTCCATTGGCAAGAAAATCACATCTGGTACCAAGAATCTGGCTCATTTATTAATTGCAAATTAATTTGATATCACAACAGAGTCTCAGGAATAACGATATTCAAAAAGAAATAACTTGTTCAAAATCCTTCCTAGAACTGGAATGGTGGTTGATCCCCAGCAATATTTAAGCCAAAAGAGAAGTGACAGCTAGCTGACATTGCTAATTGCTGTGAGTTGTGGGATTTTTTGCATTCAGTAGCAACTGTGGAAGTGCATATTTCCATGGGGTGTAAGAGCTTCAGCAAAAAGTTAAAAGAAGAAGATGATGACTAGCAGCACCTAGACAAAGGCAGAGAGGGTTGTCATCTTTTTCAAGAAAAATAGCAGGAGGCCAAAGGAGGAACAGAGTTCCTTTAGGGTAAGGACAAAAATGGTCAAGAACACAAAAAAATGTTGTCCTTTCTTCCGGGACTATGACCTCACCGTAAGCTGGTTAGTAGCAAATGTCTCTTGGGGCATTGGTAGGGAATGGTGAGGAAATCCTGCATGCTGTCTGCGTCTGTCCAGCGTTCATGCGGAGGGAATCAGCAGCCTTTTTCATTTCTGGCATCCCCACAATTAAATGAATTTATATTTAAATTCCCTTCTGCACAGACTGGGCATCCAGATGAATTTACAGGAGTGCTCAGCAGGTGTGCCCCTTTTTTGACTGGTGTAGGTGGTGTCTCTTCCTGCCTAAATGTCATGTGTGGATCCTGGCAGCAGGTGTCCACCTGTTCCAATACATTGGCTCTTTCAGAAACTGAAGCAAAGTATGAATTTTGCAAGGCAGCAAGATGTAATGCGCACTGCTGGACATTATTTTGCGTAAGCCTTGCTCTTCAAAAGTATGAGGATATTTCAGAAAATGAAATGTCCTGAGCTGTATTTCCAAAGTCTGAGTTCCATAGGAGGAAAAGAAAACATTGTATTTTTTTAGCTCATGGGTAGTTTGGAAGGATAAGGATAATTAGTGATTGTCATTGCTTCTGAACACAAGAATTATGGAGCTCTCGATGTGCTTTCTTTGATGGAAATACATGCAGCGGTGTCTTAATACTCAGAAGTGGACATAGAAAAAGCTATTGAATTTTAGTTAAAGAGTCTGTGTTTCTGCTACTTTAACAGAATTTTGAAATAAGAAACTGAGACCCTCCAATAGCTCTGTGGGTTTGATAAGAAAAGGAAATTTTCTGCATGGTAGGAAACCTGGGGAGCATTGAGGCTTGTCTTTGTCCGAACTCTCAGCAGAACATTTTGAGAGGATACAAATAGTAATGGTGAATAGTAGGCTTAATCTGTCAGCACCAACTGTACCAAAGCACTTGGGGAGTGGAGGCAGAGCCAGGTGGTCACAGGCAGTACTGAGGTTCTGCCCTGCTTAGAGCTGGCTGCGAGAGCCAGCTCTGCTCGGAATTGTGTAGAGACACATCAACGCAGTGCCGTACTTGGCTCTGAGGGGTGTGCCTGCTTTGTCCTAACGTGATGGCCTGGCTGCTGTAGTGGAGACAGCTTCAAATGAGTTTGTAGAAGGTGTGCCTTTGTAGAGTTTCCTGGGAGTGTGCGTATACAGACAAGATTACCAGGGAACTGGGGTTTTTTTTGAACTTGCAGAGATGGCAGCAGCAAAGTTGGAATTACTCCTTAAGGTTTGACATTCAGATATAAGTTGAGTTCTGTCTAAATCCTTCATGGTGGGGTATTTTTTTTCTTTACTAGTTTTTATATCTAGGGTGTAGTTGTCTGCATGAGAACAGGGTCTCGTACTTTGTTTTCATCACGCTCTAAGGGAGACTCTTGGTTTTCATGAGATTAATGGTCAGAAATGCTCTCAAAGAACCATTAAATGGATCCTAGTGACAGTTTCACTGTAGCCTCAGCTAGAATGTGGTAGACATCTAAATTATAGAGGATGTCCATCATGCTCCCAGGTATCTTAGACTACTCTGTTCTTCAGTGCCCCGTCTGAGTAGGGAATAATCTCGGAAGGATGCTATGAGCATAAGAAAGTGAATGATCACAAGTTGCTTAAAGATTATTGAGTTGTAGAACCTACTTACAACAATCTAATGATTCAAAATGACAGCAATTAGAAAACCAGTGGGAAATACAGGCGGGGAGAATTTTTGTGATTCAGTCCATTTGGCTAATTGTTTTTCTTTGTTATATTTTTTTATTTGCAGTTATTATGTTTTAAAATTAATGGGCTAGAAAGGGGAAATTAGGAGCCTGTGCCTGTTAAAGCAGAGCCCTAAGTTTCTGAAAAATGCCATTGTATTTCTCATCTATGATTAGCATTAACATGGCTCTTCTGTCATCTTCATTCTCCTACTGCTCAGAACAGCAGGAGAATGTAATGTTTGCCTGACAGTTTCAATACCATTAAAGATTCAGAATGACAACAGTGGAAGCTTTTTATCACATAGCTGCTTAAAAGTGAAATATGTTGGGTGACTTGGAAACTAACTGAACTATTCTTGGAGAGCATACCAGGAAGCTGCATAGGTGCAGAGAGAGTGATTGGGAACACAGATAATACCACTGACAAAAATCACACTAAATCCTAGGAAATTACGGTACATTTAATTGCTCACCTCATAAAAACAACCTTAGTTTATAATTCAAAAACAACTGGGGAAAACCTAATTATGTATGTAAATATGTACCTTATTGCTCCATATTCTTCAACAGGTTTGTAACATAACTGCAAGGGAAATGTGCTCCTATTTTCCAGCTATATATAAACACAGCATGCAGATGGAGACAATCCAGTGATCAATCACCATATTGCTGACATTATGGAGACTCCATGGCTAAATGTAAGTGGTGTATCTGCTCAACATTTGATGCATAAAGAAAATGTTATCTGAGTGCCTGTCACTGTAAAGAGGAGATCCCACTGGTTTGTGTGTGAGAAGCCATTGGAGGCACACATGAGCAGAGAGCCAAGCTTCATTAGAACCAAGACACTTGGGGAGACCAACTGATATCAGTCTTGGAGCATACCTGTGTCTGATCAGACTCCTGTGAAACAAAAATACTCAGATTTTGATAGATAATATTGGTCAATTGTTGTAAAAGCAAAGATATGTATTTGATGAGAATTGAACATACAAATTGTTTTGTTAGGAACTTGGATAGGAACTAAATTTGAAAGCACATTCAATCATTCTTATTTCAAATGACTGTAATGAGGCTTGGATTTGAGTGAGCTGTAATGTTTACCTAATTAAACTAAGTATCTGCTTATAGATAAAATAATGCATGCAAAGTTACACTTTGATTTTTAAGTTGGTCTCTGCCCTTTGCATTAATTTTAACCTGAATGAAGGGAGAAGAGTAAGGGAAAAAAAAAGCCAAATCATTTTATGAAGTATAAAGAATGTTGCTAATTTAATTAAATAAATTATTTATTTTTATTGCTCTGGTTTATTTTGCAATTTTGGCTTTGTATAAAAGTACGTTACTTTGTTTAAGGTCAGCATGGATACTTTTTCAAAGAGATGAAGATATTAATACAGAAAACTGTTGCCTTGCCTTCTGTTTTATTTTTGATGAAAATAATGGACACAGTTGTGTCAGGGTCACATCTGAGCCAGCAGACCTGAAGGAATAGCCAAGTCAGATTATAAAGGAAACCTTCTTAATCCTAGTGGGGCACTGTAGTAGAGTGCTCCCTGGGGCTGTCTGGAGACACACTGCAGACTGAAAAGCCTCACTTGGAAAGACTTGAGTTTGCTGTCTTTTGACAAAGGGAATAAGTTTTAAGGACAACTATTAGTAATTGAGGTTACAGTTTATAGAAACTTTATAGGATCAGCATCTTAGAGACCTGTGCACTGGGATCCCCATGCTGGGATTTTCAATAAGCGCATTCCCATGAGTTTCAGTCTCTAAGGAGAGATATTTGCTTAGGGTATAACTTTTATGAGGTGGTTGCAATGAATTTTTCTGTCAGCAGGGAGTGAATCCCAGTTCTCTAGGACTGCCTAATTAGTCCAGTTTATTTAAAAGTGAAGAGCTCTGTCAGTAAATTTTACACTTTTTAGGAATTAATCTGGGCATTAAAACTACTTTTTAAAACATTTGGAGAAACACCAGTATTTGACAATCACATTGGCAGAATATCTGCAGACTACCTGTTTTTTTCTGCCTTTCAACAATTTGGTTTTGCTAGCAAAAACAACATGATTTAGGAGCACTTTCTTGAGCAGAGTAGCAGAGCTAGTAGTCCTTTCTAACAACTAAAGCCTTAATACTCAACACAAAATACTCTCATAAATCTACTACATACACTTTGATTTTCTTATGCTGTTTTCAAGAAAGAAACCATTAAGCATAATATCAGGACTTAAGATGTGGTAATTGATCACTGGATCCTTTCCATCTGCATGCTGTATATAATCTGAAATAATTATGAAATTATTTTTATTTAAAAGTGAAGGAAAATGCTTTTGACTCTGGCTGCATACTTTGGTAGATTATAAGACTGAAAGAAATGCTGTTTTGTGTGATATGCAGTATTGTCAATGTATACTCTAGGGTAACAGTTTAGAAATACAAATCAAGGGCAGCAATAGGTCACAAATATTTCTAGTACTGCAGAAGTGTTCTAATTAAACAGGAGGATTTTGCTGAGGAAAAATCAACATTATAGTATTTGCTTACATAAAGGGTCCAGTATGATAGTTTATGATGCTAGTTGAGGCTTTCATTAAAAAATGAAACCCAAACCCTGGTAATGAGCAGGAATACAGTTAGATGAATGCTTGGAAAAGGAAAGACCAGAATCTGCATCAGTGGCTGAAGTTCCTCAAATGTAAACAGTGTTTGATTTGAGTCTGTCAAATGTTTTTTGCCCTGCTGTGTATTGCTATGCTTTGTTGTCCTGGGTTCCAGAAGTTTTAAGAACATTAAATTCAAGAGAAGAAATGAAGCTAATCAAGTAAAATTTAAAAAACAGTGCAACTTAAGTAATGTGTATTCCAGAGACCATAATGCATTCAATTCTGCATTGAAAAACCCACATTGTTCAACAGTTTTTCTTTTTTTATCACTTTAGGCTCGCAAATATGAAAATTCTGATTTCACTTGCTTAGAAGTGGGTTAATTGTATAGGTCCAAACTCTATTTTACATTCTCTGATTGTATGGTATTTATAGAGCTTTATGAACATGCTAATTTTCTGCCTATGTACTTTATGGTAAGAAATCAGAGTTGGATTCCCTTGCTCTCAGAGGAGTAACAAAAACCGTCACCTCTGCATTGGAAGACACTAGGTGTCCTTTTTTGTGCAATTAGTATCACTCCAATTGCCACAATGAGAAGTTTCAGGGAGAAGTGTGGTAAGAAGTAGAGCAGTGCATCCTTTCTGTTAGGCTCAAATTCCTTTGAAGAGAAGAGAATTCAAAGAAGAAGAACTTTCCTTTTGGACCACAGCATGTGCTTGTCTTAACAGTCTCCTTTAATAAGGTTAATCTTCATTTTGCCTCAATGGTTTTAAACAAATGTCAGTCAAACATTATCTCCACCACTGCATGTCTTAATTCTTTTTCATTCTTAGTGCAGTCTCCAGGGTCTTAAAATTTTTTGCCCTTCAGAAATACATCAAGCAGAATTCAAGATTCCTTTAGAACTTTGCTGGTATTTATAAATGTTATCAAATGGAAAATATTACTTATTCCCCTTTATCATGACTTCTAGATAGGTTAGAAAATCTTTATAAGGAGAAGTAAAAGGTAACAGACACATTGTCTTGAGTGAAAAATGACAAAGTTTCCAGATGATGTAAAACTTGACATTTTACAGTTCCTGTAACAAGTTTGGTGTCAAAAATAATATAATTAATGAAAATATTCATTTAAATTTTTATTGTATTTGTAAAATTAATTGATGCAGAAGTTACAGATGGATGTTTTCCTTGGTTTCTAAATCTCCCTAGTATATTAAAGTACACTGTATATTGTACAGAGGTTTTGTAACACAAGTCAGGACACATAGGATGAATTTGTCATACTCATATTCTGTTGTGCCCAAAGCTATTATTAAAATCAAAGTGTTCATAGAAGAAAGGCCAGTGCAGTAACTAATTGGACCACCCAGCTCACAGACAAAAATAGAGCATCATTCTCTGTTTTGAATATATGCTATTCTTGCTCATGGGAATACATAGTTGAAGGGAAAAATGTGACTGTTCTTCCTAACATTTGTTATAAATGGAATGCACCATTTACCCTTCTGTAAAGTACTATCCGAAGTAAAAGTCTTGGAATAAAAAAAAAACAAAACAAGAAAAAAGCAGTTTATGGTGTCTCTTGAAGCATTTTTTTCAGTGTTCAAGGATATAGGCAAGGGAATTGATGCCTGTCTGGTGGAATTTGAAAATGGCCAGACAATACAGTGTGATGAGCAACCAACAAAAGTTGGCTCTGTTTTACACTTGTGCAATGCACTTTATTTATGGAGAATGAATCTGCTTCTTAGGGTAGAAGGTTATCTCTTGTAACTCATGCACTAGGTTTTCCAAGTCATTTTTTAAATATGACTTCTGGGAAGTATCACCTTTCACTGATAGCCAGCTAGAGAATATACATCCTTGATGAAAACCATCTTAATGATGACATTAAGAGCAAAGTTTTCTCTAGAACATCTTTCCCCACACCACAGCTTGCCAGCCAGGTCGCATTCCAGTCATGTCCCTGCAGCCTGGTGGGTCCCTGCCATCACATCCCATTATGTGCCACAGGGATGAGGGTGCACTGCCTTGCCCTTGCTCCCTGACATCTGGACACCAGAGAAACACTGATTAACTTGTTGTACACAGTGAGAGGCTTCTGTCCCGTTCCATTCCATGAAATAAACCCCTACAAATCTGAGTGAAAGAATGCATTAGCAGCATGTAACATAAGAGCAGTCCCCAGGGCAAATGTCACTTAATGTTTATAAGTTAATGGTAATGAGAGCAGTAGAGCTAAATTGCTTGATTAACCTGGGAGTGTTTAATTGAACAGAAGCCAGAAGGCAAACTTGCATGAAAGTGCAATCTATTACAATGCAATCCACCAGTCAGTACTCCTAGGGTGGAATATAATCCCTGATCTGAGAAGTTGTTTATTTTTGCTCAAACTTTTAGTCTCTGATGGATTCAGTTGCTTGTAAGCTTGTACATTTCCACGTTCTTTCCTGACTTGCTCTTAAATGACTTCAGAATCTACTCATGCACCAGTGAAGTCAGTAGAGTTGGTCTGCTGACCTGCCTTTGGCTGGATCATGCCAGAACTATGACATGCATCGAGCAAAATTTGGATCCAGCTCTGAAACTGATGGAAGAGAAAGAGCAATGCCAAAATGAGGTTTGACTTTGACTGATGTTGAATTTTTGATTCAAAATTAGTAACCCCAACTTGGTCTCTTGAGTGCCATCACAAATTCAGCCCCAAATACTGTGAGGAAATTTTGCCCTTTTTGGTGACTGAAGGGAATTAAAAGGCAAGGAAATATTTCCAGCTGCAGAAGAAATTTCAACCAGATACCTTCTTCTTGCATTAGTCATCAGTTGCTGTGGAAATTATTAGTCTGTGTGCTGGTAGTCATTATGTAGACACTAGTCTGTTAAAAAGTTTTGGTTTTGAAGGAAAAAAAATACAAGAGTGTCGTGGTTTGAGAGGAAGTGAGTTTTTTGGGATGGTGTGGTCAGACCAATGGGTGTTCAGATTGTAATATTGGCACCTGGTTTGTCCACTGAGGGCATGGATACGCCTCTGAGCACACAGGGGGTTAAAACCTGTGAACGCCCAGGGGAAACTCTCTTTGGGTTCCGGTCCTGGAAGCGAGCGCAGAGCTGCCCTGCCCAGCTCCAGGCTGGGCGGGGAGGGGAGGCCATGCGGCCGGAGGAGGTAGGCCAGGCCTGGGACAGAGAAGGGAGGCGAAGGCCCCTGCAGGATGGAAGGGTGGAGGAGCACT
>LTAT01000004.1:78109185-78139252 GCA_003286495.1 Chlorodrepanis virens
TCTGTGGTGCAAGAGAGACTCCTCTCTTCTCGAAGAATTGGAAATTGATTATCTAAAAGGTGGTAACTGAATTGGAAATTTGGTGGGGGGAGGAAGAGGAAATTTGGAAGGTTTTCATCCTGTGTTCTGTGTGTTTCTCTTGTAGTTTTACGTTAATAAAGTTTTTTTTTCTCCCATTCTTAAGTTGGAGCCTGCTCTGCTCTGTCTCTGATCACATCTCACAGTAAATACCAGGGAAGAGGTATTCTCATGGGGGCACTGGCATTGCGCCAGGCTCAAACCATGACAATGAGATTTAAAAGTAATAGTAAAAAATAAAATATTAACCAAAACTATATTGTCCCTTACAATATCTTGTCTTACAGCTTTACAGAGTGTTACAGATAATACACCTGAAATCACAGAAACCTGTGTCAAACATTTCTCATTCTTTTGAAAACTGAGTACAAGTTCTTGTAAAATTCTCCCACTAAACATCTGAGACAACCACAGGCCTTCCAAAATGGAAGGCTGTTTGTCGTGGTAAGCCATATATTAGACCAGCAGCAGTAAATATGAGGCATGCTGCAAGCCACAGATTTCCTGGGACTGATGATCAAGCCCAAAAGTTAATGACTGCTGCTAATGTCAGCAGTGCATACTGTTCCTTAAGATCCTACCAAAGACTGTTCATATCAGAGCAATCATTTCAGCTCTCCCAGGGTCATATGATCAGCTTCCTCAGTTTTATTTCCATTCTCTGGGGTGAAAAGAGTGCCTGAGAAAAAAAGAAAATAAAAATATTTATAGCTTTGTGTGGTGTGTTTCTCTCTTAAGAAACTGCAGGGTTCCTGGCTGCTGCAGTGGGTTGGAAGTGTGCAGTAACTGCTCTCTATTTATAGTCCTTCTTTGAGACTGGGCTTAGATTGACATGAAGTCAAGCATTTGACAAGGACAATGCAGTTCATAAAAAACCTACATGATGGCATAGGGTCACTTTTACTGCAGCTGGCTTAGAATGTAATTCAGAAGAAAATTGAAAATTTTATTTCAATTGGCTTGTATTTTGGGGGAGGTTCCAAAGAAGAAGAAGAAGAATCCCACGCAAGTTCACTCTGACCATATCATGCATAAGAGACTCCACTAATATTTAATGTGTCTTTCCTTGGTGTGGATTCTTTGCAGTGGTGTTTGAGTGCAAACCAGGCACTCTCCAGATTTCCCATGCACCAGTTTGTCCATGTGGACCGGGATGGAAGACTAGCCTGGTGGATATGTTGGACCCTTTATTCACTGTGGTGCCTGAAAACCGCTTTGCTTTAAGGTGTGTAATATAACTGTTGAGTTCAGGAGAGTGATTTGATCCTTTCTCAGTAAGGTACCACGCTTTGGATCTCTGTCAATGCAGTCAGTGTCAAGGACATGAGGGGTGGCACCCAGGTTATAAACCCACTGCAAATTATTAGAATAGAGGAGCCTGCCCCTTTCTATTGGCTTTATAGGTCTGGGCAGTGGGAGTCCTCTATCTGTACATATCTTACTAGAGCCACACACATTCTCTTGGTTGCTCTGGGAAGATAACTGGTTATATCCCTGGTTATATACTCTTCCAAAATTATTTCTTTCAGAAGGGAGAGAGAAGAAAAGTGGCCACGGAACACTGATCATGCTTACCTGCTTTCACATCATGCATGTAAACTGGTATGGCTACTGCAAAGCATGAACTACTATTATTTAGCTGAAAACCATGGCCAAAAATTAGAGTAGTAGAGTCCACGTGTGCTATATGTGTTTGTGTACATGTGTGTGGGCAACAATCTCACAGTTATGAATACTGAAGGATTTTGAGATGAACCAAGATAATCCATTAATGAAACACAGCTCTAAGGGGATGGAAATTTGCACCAAAACCTCCTAAAATAATAAATTAATTTTTTGTTTGTCTATGATAATTATTTTAAAATAAAAGTCTGCAGAAGTAACTTGCTACTTACCAAATACATAAGCAATATTAACTGACATGGCACAGTACAATGACACTGAAAAAAAAATTTGGTTTTTTTTGGTTTTTTTTTCTGGGTAATGTTAATTGGTGATCAAAAGATGAGAATTACACAGTCTTTGGAAATTAGCCTTTATGAGTTATGAGGATGTCACAGATCACTAAGCTTAGCTGAATGGATCAAAAGCACACATTAGATTTGGCAGTAATTAGTCATAATTTGCTTGATTTTGTTCAAAATGAAGTTATTTTCAGTTAGAAGGAAGTATATTCATATTGCTGGTAGAAAAAAAAATCTCCATTCATGTTCCTGCCCAAGTTTTTTTAAACCACTGATGACAGAGTGGTGCCAAAGAATACATCATAGATTTTGAATGAAATGAAGTAGATGCCGTGAAGAGTCTTCAGTTTTCTGATTAGCTTTTTCTATTAACCACATTTTCCCTGGTGCATAACACAGGCTCTGGAAATATTAACTAGATTAAATAGGTACAAAATTCTAATCTAGTGGGCTTCTTCACACAAAATATGATTAAACTGTGGAACTTACTGGCCCAGGAATTTGTTGAGATAGCAGCAGCAAAAACCAAACTGACTGACTATATGGCGATCAGGAATATTAAAGTTACCAAAGCATACAGGAGTCAGTGGCAATTTTGGAGTCCATGTAGGTTTCTGCCTCAAAATCTAAATTAAAAAATGTATAATGCAGAGATTGACTTTGAAGTCAAAGTCACATAATTGTGTGAATGCTTCTTGTAAATCATGTATAACTTTCAACTTTCGTTTGGTCTCCTTAATGCACAATATTTTTGGATTCTTTTACCTAGTCAAATAAATATATTGACTGCTGGAGATTGAGAAGGTATTTAAGAATGAGAAGTACTAGCTTTCCTGAGTATGACCTCAGAGAAGAGAGTAATAAACTGTCATTAAGTCTAGAGAAAGTATCTGAAACTGAAGCGAAATTTTCCCTAAAGGAGCTCTTTTAGCTCATTGGCCATAGCAGATTTCTGTGAAGGTCAAAGGAAGGATTACAGAAGGGAAAAAGTGTTCTTAACAAATACATCCTCAAACATTCCCCTGCTTTTCCAAAAGAAAAGCTACTGACAGTAAAAAAAAAAAAAAAAAAAAAAAAAAAAATCTGGACACTCCAAGCCTTGTCTGGCTGTGAAGTAGCTGGCTGAGGTATTTTAGTGTAACTCTGCTTTGCCAGACATTTAATGCTTATTCTTACAGAACAAGCAGGTTACAAGTGAGCTAATTTCAAGAAACATTTTGCATGTTTGCAGTGTATGTGATGTGCCAGCAATCTTAGAATGGGAATGGGATGGCCCTGGTGACAGGTAGCTCGTGCTCAGTGCTCACTTAGATCTGTAAATCTGAAGCACTTTCTGCATTAAGCAATATGCTTTGTTCTCTGCAAGCAAAATGTGTTTTGGTCTTTGAGAGGACTTGAAATTATATGTAAGGCAAGTTGGTTTAGACTGGATATAAGGAAGAGATTTTTTTGTGGTTGGAGCATGGTTGGATCCTGGAACAGGCTGCCCAGAGGAATTGTGCCTGCACGATCATTGGGAGTTTTCAGTGTCTAGTTGGATGGGGCTTTGAGAAACTGGATCTTGTATGAGATATGCCTTCACTTGGCAGAAGAATGGCACTAGATGATCTTTGATGGCCCCTTCCAACCCAAACCATCCTGTGATTCTATGCTTCTATGTCTCTTCTGGCTTAATTTTTTTTTATTTTTAATTTTTATTATTTTTTTGGGAATCAAGTAGTTTGATGTTTTTTGTATTTATGTTCCTGGACTGCAATGGTTTAAACAGATGCCCCAAGATATTTATGCTGATATTATGTGAAACAATGTTTTCAAAAGTAACATATTTATGACTTTAGAAAATGCAAACACTGACTGTGGATCAGGTATTGACTTTCATTTTAAGCTTTTTATTTGCCATTTTCAAAACTTTTCAGTAAGGCAACTGATTTTTTTTTCTTGTTTTTTGGTCATGAATTGTGAGGATTGTTTCTTTGCTGCTTGGTCACAGGCTTGCTTACATAACCTAATCTACATGATCCTCATTTCCTGTTAGATTAATACCTGCCTAAATTTCCTTCTGATTTTTCTTCTAAATCAGGATGCAAATTTTAGGGAAACCAAGGTCAAAAATTGATTGCTACAGTGATTTTGTAAGCAGTTGCCATTTTACTGGCCACAAATAACCCGAAATTATCAAAGGCTAAGAGTTTGATTCATCATCACAATATTCCAGTTTTATTCTGCAGTAAATCCACTGATTTGACTGAGCAACTCTGAAAAAAACATTAGAGGTGATGAATTATGTTTGGTTTTTTTAAAATTTTCTGAACATAAAAATTGTATTGTAAATAAAGTTTGCTCTTCACAGAGTCATTATGTGGGGAAACATACTTTCTGTGAATGTAAAAATGCAAACCTGGCAGCAGGTAAAAGAAAAGCATTAGAGTGTAGAGGGTTGGATTGGATAGCTCAGTTAATTATTTGCTTTGCAGTACTGCTGTTGATGTTCCTGGATCTCTCAGGATCCCTTTGGAAATAAATTAATACATCTTTTGGGAAAGAGGTACATGGAGCAGAGCTAGGGATTATACTTTAATAAATTCAGAGAAGGGATTACACTTTAATAAATTCAGAACTATATCCCGAGTATACTTTGTTCTCATAAGCAAACAGGGAACTTCCAGAATCAACTGAGGTGATTTCCTATCACCTTAAACTGGCCAACCTCTCAGAGTCTGGAACTCAGTACTTCCTAAAACCAGGATCCTTTAAGGCTAATGGTAGAGTTAAGTCCTCTGAACTTAGCTCTAGTGTCCTGTCCCCTGGACCATCTCCCCTTGGCTGTTCATTGTATATTCTAATTAAGTTTTTAACTCTGCATATTTTTACCCTATTGTACTACTTCCAATGCTTTCATTCCCTCTTAGATACAGACATGTTCTTTACATTCTAATTCAGCTTCCTCTTGTGAATTAGCTTTTAATTGGAAAACTAATTTTATTTTGCAAATAAACTTAAGACAGTTGACTCTGGCTGACTTTATGTTTCTAATAACTGAAACATTCTTTTGGCTTTTGCTTTGCTTACCCAAAGAGCACACTGTCATTTTGTAGGCCTGTCTACTGAGGTGGTCCCCCAAATGAGGACAGCTATACTTTACTAGTTGGCTGTATGGATTCAGTTATGTAAGGAGCATAAAAATTCCCTTGGACTGTTAACAAACAGTGCTATGTTATTAAAAGAAAAAAAGTAATATTTTCATGGTTTTAACAAAACATTGTCTTCTTTGCCATGGCCATATATGAGGAAGAACCCCATGATATGTCTTACTTCACTAATGTTCTCTTCTGGGAATCAGCAAAGGTATGACAACTTAAGTCAAGCTAATAGTGCCAGATAATTAATGACAAGTGTTGTGTACAGATAACAACAGTTATGATGACTTGGATGGACAATTCAGTGGATATTTTCCATGCTCTACATAAAACTGCTAACATCCACATTAATGTTGCAAACTGTGCAGGGAAAAATATCAGTATCTTTTGTCAAAAATTAAAAATGTAAGTCTTACAGGGCATACATCCTGTTCTAGTATTAATCTTTAGACTACAATATGCCCCCTTCTGTTGCATGCTGAAGATTTTCATGTTCCAGTTCTTTCCACTATTTTAGTTACCTGTAGAGAAATCCATCCTTTGGCATTCTCTATTTGTAGTGTGTGGCACAGAATCCTGATATTCACAGTTTGCAGTCTGCAGAAGAACTGAATTTTGTCTTCCCTGGGGGGAGAGTTTTGGGTTGCAGGCCTTTTCCTGACAAGGACACAGACTTCATCAGGTTCTACATCGCTAAAGACATATAATCCAAAGTTTATTTGGACTTCGGAAAAATCTATTTGGCTTGATGCAAACTGTGATTTTTTTTTTGCTTTAGATAAACCCTGGATAGGCGACTTAAAATAAAGTATGCTGTGTGCTGATGGGTTACTCCATGTTACAGAATTGCCTGTGCTTACCTCCTCTTGCATCAAAGCAAGGCAGGAGACTTTCTGTAATAAGGATGTGTCAGGTCTAACACTTTCTGAGAGGAATTCTTTATCTGTATTGGCCTGATCTATTTTTTTTTCTCCTTGGAAAGCTCATGAATGTATCTATGTTACATACCTAGGATGGTGCCTAAATTATAAACATGAGTAATTGCATGGAAAAACATGCCCTTGCTCTATGCCCCACAAAGTGAATAAACCATTAAGTCTCCTGTACATAGTCTGCAGGAAATTGCTGCAGTAATCAAGAAAAGCTAAGTGATGAACAAAGACAGGGCAGTGATATATACATTTCTTGAAATGATGATTTAGCAGAGACGAGTCCTTGTTTGGAAACTTTGGAGATATATTACAACAATTTCTTATTGAAGATGAGCTTATGGTTTGAGAAATTATAAAGTTGAAGAGAATACTGAAGAAAAGTGGAGCTGTTGTTGCCACTCATCACTGGTGGCATTAAACTGAAGTAAATTTGGGTATTCATGAGCAAAAGCATTTAAAGGACTTTGAATAAAGCAGATCTTTGCAGGGATCTGAGGTCTTCTACTTATTTCTGACATATTTTCCATGTAAGTGCTTTTCCATATTTTTTCCACATTTTCCACTTCCTGACATATTTTTGATGTGCTTGACAACTTAATTGGGATTCTAGCACATGACTAGTGACTGGCTGACTACTGTAACTGGTGCAATGAATTCTCCAACAACAAAATATGATTTCTCTGAATCTGTGAAGACAGCAGTAGAGCCATCTTTGAAAAAGATTCATCCCACATCTGGATATTGGTTTATTAAATGAAACATATTATTTGGTATGTCCAAAGGATATCATGTTAATAAAAAATATACTGCATTTCTTTTGTAAAATAGTAATTAAAACATCCCTGGAAAGTAATGAATTAGAGCAAGATTTAGAATGAGTGTGAGAGAGAAACAGGAATGAAGAGAAAATCAATAATAACTTTGTCATTTTTTTTTAGTTGCTCTTTTCATAAAAAACCCCTCTCTGGACCACTTAGATCACATCTCATTGAGACATTTAGTTTCCATCTGCAAACTATAATTTCCTATGGGATTTGTAATGGAAAAGCTGGATTCAAATGTAATTTGACTATATCACACTGTTCTCAGGGAGTTTACAGTATCTTTGTTTTGGAAACCATTCTTTTTTAGAAAATGCTACAGAACAGCTGTTTTACTTTTTCAGTTCATAGCTGGGCAGAAGTAGCTGTAAAATAAGCTTTAAATCCTGTACTCAAACTGCTGCATGGGGATAGCAAGACTGCTGTATAGATCAACTTTAATTTTGTCATAGAGTCTGCAAGGAGCAACATTACATTCTGGAAAGGTTTTCAGTGGCTTGCTGAGTAAATGGATCCAAGCACGATGTTTGGCTTTGGGTTCTGTTCATCGTATGTGAAACTGGAGAGCCCAAGTGTAGTTCTTAGCCAACACATGGGGAGTGAAAATAATGCACTTTTGTTGTTTATGAATCACATCCTGGTTTTCCAGAAACAGGAAAATATTTCATTTTTTTAAAATTCACAGTCAAAGGCTGAATGCAGGAATCACAAGTTTAGGGTAAATTCTGGCTTAAAGATTGGTTCTGTGAACTAATGAGTTATCTCAACTTCATCTGACTTTAGAAAACATTCTACTACCTGGCATCTACTAAAGCACAGCATTTTACAGGGATAAAGATATAAATCATTAGTAACTTCAAGGAATTGCCAGATTAAAATGTATCTGACTAGATCAGTCAATAAAAATCATTGAGTTTTTTTGGTTGAGTGATACTTAGCTGTTCTAGAATAATGTCTTTTTGCTTTCTCATTGTATAACTACAAGACTATTAATCTTTCAGCAGACCAGTCTAGAGTTGATTACCTCTGTGGTTCCCTGAGGAGTAGATAGTAAGTCAGAACAGGCAAAGAGGCCACAGACATATGGACCTATATGTACATATCACAAATTCCTGTCTTTCTGCTTTAGAATAGATTTTTCTAATCAAAATCAAATGATTCAGCAACATAAAAGGAATGGGTAATGTTTGGCTGCATTGCAAATGTATAGGTATAAGTGATGAAATTATCGTAATTAATATACATTCAAAGAACACTGCCATATTAGAAGAGCAGTGGAAACAGCCCAAGTTAAAAACAGCTACAGAAATCAAAATAAAACCCATTGGATTATAGAGGTAGTAAAGAACACAGTACATGCCATCATATTAAGGAGTATAAGACCATATGGCAACAATGTAGGAACAATGGAAAAATATAGTAAAGAAGAAAGGTGAAGTATTGCAATTCATAGAAGCTTACAATGTCAATGAAATTGGCTCAGTGAGTTGCAGGAAAATTATACAAAAGCCTCACAATGATCCTGAATAGGACAGTTTCTACTTTAGATTTCCGTTATCTAAGGGACAAAAGTGTTTTTAAATAACTGAAGAACTTGATTGTATGAAAATGCTTTATGTTCGCTGCATGATAAAGATGTTGCTCCAGTTATATAGATACAAAGTGGTGATCTCTGATCCCTCTGAGCCTGAGTCTACTTGAGTTGTTTAGTTTTGTTCCCAAAAGGAGACATGCTCATACATTCATCCATTGTCAACCTTCCAGACTTTCTGAGTGCACTGAACTCCAGCACACAAACAGACAATAACCCATAGTTATTTAGCCACTTTAAGGATTGTGGGGCTGAACAACAAATGTTTATAATTGACCTGTTAATCCCAGAGGTTCAGAACACTAGCACAGGAAAATTCTTACCTGTAGTGGTACAGCAGCATTGCCACAATAACATTTCCAATGGGTTTTATTAAAATGGAAAGGACAGCTTTGTGGTTGTAAGGAAACTTTTCAAAAAGAGATGAAAATCAATATTTCTTAGGTGAGTAACAAACTTAGGTGTTTTCTTTTAGCACTAAGAAAAGAAATAAGGTCCCTATCTCAGTATGAAAACTAATTCCAAAGGGATTAAATCTTCAGCAAAATTGAATCATTTCAGTATCTTTAGTTTTAGAGATAAGGATAGCAACATCCTGTTTGATTGAATCCCTGTTTGAAATACTCAGTTCTTCTGTATGTCTGATAACCTGCTATCTTCAAAAAGCCAGACTTGCTGTTGGCACTGGAGCCTATGCTAGTTTATTACTAGGGAACGTTTACATTCTAATTGAATTAGCAGGGAAGTAAGGAAACAAAAGAAACATTATGTCAATATATTATCTCCTTTATCAGACTCAAACAGTTACTTTCTTTTTTAGTGCTCCCTGCAGTATAACCAAGTTAGACAGATAGTGCCTTGCCTCCAAGACCATTGTTCTCTTGAACAAATGTTGCAAAGATAAACAATTGTCATGCTGTTGTTCCGTTTAAACAAGCATGCAAATAAGAACAAATTCTTTTGAATGAAATCAATATTTAAATCATGGACTGGGTAAAATCATTCTTTATCAGATCCCACTGGATATGGAATAATGAAATGATGTAATGACTACACTCCTGTTGTAATGTGTTACAGAGAATCATGGTTATTGTTTTTACTGCTGGAAGCAAAGCAATGCCAGACACAGGTATTCTATGTCTCTCTTTTTCTTTAACACAATTTTTTTACACAATTAATCTCCTTGCAAAACAGGAGGTGAAATGTGAATGGGAGAACTAGTGAAAGAAAATACTAGTTGTAGGCAAGAGGGTGTTTCCCTTTTACTGAAGGAAAAGTGGTGATCACTTTATTTATAGGAGGTGATCAGCAGAGTATGCAAAAGACCAAGTTGCATTTTGATAATTTGGCCCAGACCCTCAGAACAAGCTGACTTATTCTGAGTTAGGTGAAGAGCAGGCTGTATAAGAAGATTCAGTTCACTTTCTTACAGTACAAAGCCCTACACATCCAGCTACATCTCTAGAGGTTTCCATCCTGTTTCTTCCTAAATATCATGATTTCATATGGCTGCACTTGCAGTCTTTTTTTTTTTTTTTCCTTTTTCCAGTAGAGCTGTGACAGCATAAAATTATTTTGCTGTAGGTGAAAACAGATTTTACGGTACATGGGGATGTTCCAGAATATCATTAGAGTCTGTAGCTGCTCCAACCTGATACAGCTTTTGTGCTGTGCTGGTAATCAGATTAGCCTTCTTTTAGCAGTGTATGATGTCAGCTCCTTCTATCAAAACATATAGCTCATTCAAAACAAGGCTATTGTGAGGCCTCATTATTTAGAACCTACATATATTGTTCACTGGAGAGAATGGAAGATTGTCTGTATATCCTGATCTTAGATGGCTGTTATTACTTAAGATTAGTACAGAAATTAAATTGGAATAGGATGATTCCTCTCTTCCTGAGTAGCAACTGATCCAAGTGTTTGTTCTGTCTAAATGACATAGCCTCTCCTAATCAAGGAGTTGGCCAGATTTGTTGCGTTTGTTGTTTATAGCTCCAAATTTCATCTTTAAAATTAGAAACAGTCTTCTGCTCCTCCATGGCTGTATTGAACAGCTGCTGTAAGTAATGCTTGCTGTTTCAGTAGTGCATGGAGAGTGCCTGTGCACAAGTACAGCACTCCTGCTATTGCCATAGCCTGGGTATATGTGCTACAAAACACAACAAAGTCTCTGGGTTTTGACATAGAAAATGTGTATGAAAGAAGACCAATATGTTGTGGATTAATGGATTGATTTAGCCTATGGATGCCTTAATTTAGCCTTTATTCTCCGTGGTGAGAATTACCTGTTACTTTGATTGTCAGCAAATACATGGGCATGAGTATAATAATCTGGCAATGAAAATAAATACAGATTCTCTCCTGTTTGCAGCTCGAAGCTTGGCTCATGTGTTTGGTAAAACAAAATCATGGCCACATTAAAAGCTGTTTTTAATATGGAAACCTAATTTTAAAATGCAAGGAATCTTGACTATTTACTTTGTGCTTTCCAGTTAGTACTTCTTGAACATTTATGTATTCCATTTAAGAACAGGATGACTATTAAAACAAATTCCTATTTTCAGTATCCATGTTTTAATTTCAGGATTTTACTTTTTTAAAAAAGCTCATCTTTTTAGCTGTAAATTCTAGTCTGTTGTTAACCAAGACTTTCAAGTAACTACAACTAAACAGTTATCAAACAATCTGATTATGTACCTGGCCCTCAGTAATGTGCTGATCAAGTTTTGAACTAGAAGTTTGGACCACAGAGCATCCAGAGGTATCTTCCAACCATGGTGATGCACGGATTCTTTGCTTCTACTCATTTCAACTGTAAGCTTTCACTTAAATTCAGATAAATACAAATGTTGTAGCTATCTCCTAATTAGATTTTTCTTTTAGGAAAAATCTGGAATTAAATTAATTGGTGAATTTTATTTATCTTGCTTCAGGCTTTGTTTATAGAGCTATAAAAAAGAGAAATCATAAACAATGTAGGAAGGAAGGGTTATTTGGGAAAAGAAAACTTAAAATTCTTAAATATAATTGAAGAAATTTGTGTTGGTATAGAACACCTATGAAACTATGTCACGTGTACTGCAGTCACATTATACTTTTACCTACCTCTAAAATAGGTATGTTGTACATCTGAGAATTTTTTCAGCTGCTTGACTCTTCTGTTACTTTGTAGAAATTACCTCCTTTCCTCTAGTAAAAAGACTTTTTACTCATATCTTCCTCCTCAGTCACATCTATGTATGTTATCCAAGGAACAATTTAATAAAGGCCAGAATTTCTCTAATTTTCTCTTATCTAGGAAGTGTTAGAATTGAGTGAAATATGCCCTGCAATTGCTCACAAACCAAGAATCAGTCTTGTTAGAACAATGCAGTCAAATCATTAACATAATTACAAAGTCTGTCTGAGATTTAGAGCACAATTTGCATCTTTACTGCATATTTCATGTTTGAAGTTCAGCTCTAGCTCCCTCTTTATGGTCTTGGTCCAGTAAAATGTTTTCTCTCAGAAAATCCAGATCCAAAGGTAATGTGGTTATTTCCCTTTGAGAATATTTAACATCTGGCTTGGTTCAAATACTTAAACTGCCAAAAGCTAAAACTTCAAAGAATAAAAGGGAAAGATTATTTCAATTTTAATGCTTTCAGGAGATATTCACAGTTACATAAAATCATGTTCACTCATGCTCAACAAGTCCTCCTCAAGGATGAGGAGACCTGTTTCAAAGGCACCTGACAGTCCCTGCCAGTGTAAGTCATTGCGCCTATGGGTGTTGAGATATGACAGCAAATTTGGAAGAAAAGTGAGTCACAAGGCTGGCAAAAATTTGTCTGCAGTGCTAGCAAAGACAAATATTTCAGAATGAAGACTGTTGGACTAGTATGAGACTGGGGCATGTGTGCCATTGTCACAGGTAAGGGAAAGGCCAGAACTGAAATGGAAACCTGTCCAAACATGCTGAAGAGCTGAATGCAGTGTTCTCACTACAGTAGGGAGAAAAATTTGGTGTGGAGAAGTAACCACTGCTCTTGGAGTAGGAAGTGCTAAAGTCCAAAGTACCTGTTCTCTTAAATATGAACATTCTTTTGGAGCTTTGTAAATGGCAAAATGAGCAGAGGAGCCATGCTGTGATCTTTCCCACCATATATAGAAGCTACCTGTCTCTCTAGCTATACTTAAGAGCAATTTACCTGAATATGAACCCTAAGACAAATGCAAGCTATACTCATCAGATAAAATTTGGGCTTTATAATTACAGATTAATGCAAAATATTTTGTTTCTGTATCTGTGATAAGAGACCAGCAAGTAAGTATTTTATATTAGCTGAAAAATAACCCTTGCATCTATTTTAAACAGAAACTGCTTGGAGAATTATTCTTGACATCATAGAATATTATCTGTAACCTTTGAGATTTTAGGTAGCTGTTAGGACCACAGAGTTTTAAGCAATGAAGCTGCAGAATGTTAAGTACTGGTTCCTGTCCTGAAGATGTTACAATCTTAAGTAGGCAAAACCAGTGAGAGGCAAAGACATAAAGGATACAAAGAGCCTCAGAAGGAAAGTTCATAGTAATGATAAAAACAGAAAGAGCTTTTTTCTTTTGCAAAGTATTGCTGTCTTATCACCTCAAATTGCTCTACAGACATTAGGCAACTTATGAACAGGATCTTTTTTCAGAAAGTGCAATTTACTTCTGTCTACAACTATGTTAAATTAAACTTTCAACATGCATCTTGTTTGCAAATTCTCAGCTTTCTGCCCATAGACTGTGTATCTTTCATTCCTAGAATCCTGAGCATTGGAATTGTGACTGACAAAGGAGAGGATATGTTTTACATGAACACATCCTGAGCTTTATTTCTAGATGGAAACTAATGAAAGCCATTGATATCAGTAGCTGATAATGTGAAGAACAGCTGCTTTGCTGATCATAATTTTGCTTTGTTGCTTAGGGTTTGTGCTTTGCTTCATAACCCAAAGACAGAGGGAAAGGTTTTAAACATGAACTGAACAATGTTTCCAATGCAGATCTTAGCTGATTGAAATGATTTACAAGGATTTACAGCTGCTGATGACGTGTCCCAAATTGCGATGCTGAATTTTGAACACCTCTTGTTTTGGCTAGTGCTTTGTCTGAGTGTGCTGAGCTGCCTACTGTAACAGCTTACAGTAGATTATAGTGGCTTTTCCACCTAGCACTGAAAGCCTTACATTTTTTTACCGTGATAGATAAAAAGCTAAAAAATATTCTTATGAAATTTTTGTTAATTAGGTGTATAAGAGATTGCAGTCATAACAAGAGAGACCAAACTGGAGGACATCTTTGTAATCTTTTGTGTATTTACATATTTGGTTTTATATAGCTTGAAATACTTGATATCCATGCTATCTTCCAAGCAATTCACAGACAATAATATAAAAAATAAAAGCTTAAAATATGAAGCCTAGCAAATCCCAAAGCAAAGCACCATCATTTACCTCATTTCTACTGCTCCTAATAGAGATGTCTTTTTCAGAATTGTTTTCCATACTGAGGTGGAAACATTATATATCTGTTAGTTAAGAAGAAAGACTTTCCCTCAGCTATGTCAGACACCCTTTCCAAAAAAGTTTTCAGTGTTCATTATTCTCATTATAAAAATAATAGCAGTTTAACCTGGGACCTTATACACTTACAAAGTGAATAATGGATGTCTAAAAAAATATGCTAAGGAAATAGCACTGCATTACAGTACCAATGCTGAACTGATTAACAAATTAATAACCTGGTGCTTTTGTGCTGTCTGTTGGTTACATATATAGGAACTCTTCTTTTTTCTCTGTAATGCAGTCTCAGGAAGGTTTGCAATGTTCATAAGGAGCAATTTGCTAATGATTAGGGATTGAGAGTGTTGGTGAGTCTCAAGTGTCTGGTACCTTTCCAATGCTACACCTTTCCTGTTTCATTTCTTTCCATTTTGTTGCCTGCTTGGGATATGAAGGATTCTCTTTGTTCAGCTGACTGTGTTTACATCATATTGACTCAAAGTTATGCATATAGTAAACTGACTTTGAAATAGCAAAAGAGGGAAATTATCTCTCTCTCTGTCCCTTTTCCACTGAACAGAATTTGAAAAACTAGATCCTCTGATCCAGACTTGCAAGGTGATGAGGCTTTCCATATCTGATAAAATCCAGTTGCTAGAGGCTTAGAGAAAGGAACAAGTTCCACAGCTGGTGACTTAGCTAGTGTATTTGCATATACCTCTTTATTGCCTATGCAAACTACATCAGTTCCTGCCCTTACCAGGAGTTATAATTTCTCATGTATTTTTTTTCTTCCTGTCTGCAGTACATAATATTTTAATCACTGAAGCAAATACATGGAGACCAAATATATCCTTTATGTAACTCTTCAGAACAGTTTGTACTCTGTGCTGCTCTCTGATTCACTGAGCTACTAGGTAACCTCTGACATTTAGTACTCTTAGAAAAGAAAGGACAGAAGAGATAAACAATCTGTGAGTTCCCAGTACCTAAAGGGAGCCAACAAGAAAGATGTAGAAAGACTACAAGAGTATGTAGTGACAGGACAAGAAGGTATGGCTTGAAGCTAAAAGAGAATGGGTTAAGATCAGATGTTAGGAAAAAGCTGTAAGTGGGAGGATGGTGAGACACAGGTTGCCCAGAGAAGTTGGGGTGACCCATCCCAGGAAGTGTTCAAGGCCAGGCTGGATGGGACTCTGAGCAGCCTTGTCCAGTGCATGGTGTCCATGCCCATGGCAGGGAGGTTGGAATGAGATGATCTTTGAGTCCCTTCCAACCCAAATCATTCTGTGATTCTATGGCTCATCTATCTGGGCTCCAGATTTTTCTAAGACACAATCCATATGCCATCTTGTCTGTGGAAGAATGTGCTTTGCTCTATGTTTTAGAAATTACTTTCATGTGGCACTCATATAAGCGGCCCCTTAAAATGTGCCAGAACTCCTGTAAGTAAATTAAGTTGTGGCTGTTGCAGTTTTGTAACAATTTTTCTGAAGCATAATTTTCTACGCCTTTGGGCATTTCTTTTTAGTTTCATTTTCTTCAAGCCGGTACAGCAACTGAAAAAACCAGCATATATACATTGTACCCTTTCTTTGTTACCGTTAGCATTTCTCGTTAGCATTTTCTCATATCGTTCTCATGCACAACTATTTATTGGTGATATATTGGTCTGGACAATCTGTGTTTTGGAACTTCAATATTTGGTAAAATTCTTCTGCTTCTTTGACGCTTCATAACCTTCAGGTATGTAGTTTTCCTAATATTTGTGTTACTTTTTTAGTGGATGGGGAGGGTTGGCATTTGGCATGAACAAGTTATTAATAAACTTGCATTTGTATTTAATTTATATTTAATTTTTTTATTTATGTAAGTAGGTAAAGACTTTTGCAATTTGGTTTTGCTCATAACCATGGTTACTGATTGCCAGAATAGGTTCAGTGTGGGATTAGCTTATTTTTTAATTCCATAGTATAAAAATCTGATTACTCCTTTTTTTTTTATAAGTACTAGCAGTAAAATTATTAAAGGGTTAATGACTAAATTAAGACATTATAAATCCTGAAAAAATATAGCTATGCCACCTACATGAGTAGCTGATGATCACAAAAGAGTTTTCCTGTGTTTTTTTTGTGGGGAAGAATAAAACTTTACTGATGATGTATTACTCAATGCCAAGAGATAATTATTTTTTTTTTCATACAGTTGAGCAGTTTTGTATCAGTTATTCTGCTCCACAACTTCTCCTTTATAAAAAAATCTGCTATTTATGATGGTATAGTTCATTGTTTGCTGTTGCATAGAGGTAGAACCTTACAAAAGGAAGGCCTTGTAAAACCATGGCTCAGGCCTTTTACTTTGGCTAAGTAGAAAAGGACTAGGGGAAAGAGAGACAGAGGAATTAGAGGTAGATAAACAAGTTCTATAACCATCGTGTGTTCACAGCGTGGTGTATGGCGGTTGGTTGAATTATGTTTGCTATTATTTAAAGCTATGTAACTGATAAAGGCCTGACTGCTTCAAAAGCCTGGCTTTTGCAATAAAGCAGCTCTCCTTTGCACCTGCCTGGGGACTCTGCCTCACTACGGACCCTCACGCCCAGTTTGCTTTATCTCCTACCTGCCTCCTACACTAGAGGATTCTGTGTAGCCCTTCATATGAATCTCAGCAAGAACTCGTTTTCCTCCACCTTTTTCTTCTGGATGTCTTTTAGAATCAGAAGAGGATTATAGTGACAGAATCAGCAGTTCAATGTGGACCAATGTTGCCTTAGTGCGACAGTCCCAATTTGTGGCATATTATATATGCTATGCTATAAACATGTGGTGTGTTTGTAACTTTAAACATAGCTTCATCAGGTGCATCCATTAATCATGGTGTTTTCCCTACTTGGGATATAAGATACTTACTGAACAGAATTACTTGCTCTCAGATGACAAGTACTGGCTATTAATTTTTTAACATTTGGCTTTTATTCCATATTCTCAACTGAGAATAAGTTAATGATAACCACAGTTTGTGATAATCTTGATATTCTATCCATAGACCTTGGATTTGAAGCGTGAATGTTGAAAATTGTCCTCCATCCCCCAACAAACAAACATATGGCATTCAAAAATAGGACTCTGTCATCATGAAAAAAGCATATTCAAAGCTGACATTGGAACAAACTCAAACCACCACATCAACACTGCAGCAATTAACACCTAGGATTTTCAGAAGTAGGTGGTATCACTGAGTATTGCATTTGTTTGGTGGATCCTCTGTAAGAACTTTTAAAAATAAAAGCGGCTCAGCGCTAGGCAAATTAAAAGAAACTTGCACCTGGAAATCCCAGCTTCACAAGTAGCCTAAGTAGCACTACTAATTGTATAATTTGCTGCCTACAATACCTTTATTCTTTTGCATCTATATTCTTTAGACGTATTCCATTTATATGTCTCAGATTGATAAAAGAAAAATTTCCTTTTGCATTTCCAGTAAAATATTGGTCAAAACTAGATGAAATATGAGGAAAAGGAGGCTAAAAATAATTTCCAGCTTCTGGCATGAAGATTCAGACATTATAAAATCTATCACATCTAGATGAAAGCACATTATGGATGCGAGGTATGACACATACTGTATGAGGAACTTTTTAAATATCAAAGACTAGTAATTAATTGCTTTGGGAAGCTTTGAACAAGCTGTGCTAAAACCAGGCAGAAACCTGTTTTCAACTGTTTGAAACTACTCATATACAAGACAGCTGGAAAAAAACTCTAGGATTCTTTTCATGATTGAGCAAAGGCAGACACACCTCGGAAACAAATCTAAATTTCATGCTGGGTAAGTTTTGGGTATTAACAATTCAATTTAGTTAGAACTTAGCATATCTCTCTGAATAACCACAGAAAGCCATATGAAACTGGGCTGTAAAAACAAGACTTCCTAAATGTCACTAAGGTTTGTGATTGTACAGTCAATTACAAAATGGATTGGAACAAGAACTGATTGCACCTTCAAATAAATGCTTTTTTTAAAAATAGTTTGACCAGTTTGAATTCTGGGAACATGGAAGTGCTTCCTGTGTATAGAAATCAGAAGTAAATTATATTAACACATCACATTAGCTGGAGGGAAGCATGCAGTATTAGGGAATAACCAGCACAGGGGAAGTTAGCTTAATTTATGACTTTGAAAAGAAAGGTTTATTGTCTTTTTAATAAGACGTAGCTAAATACATAAATACATAAATCTAAATACAAATGCTGACATCATTTATCTAAATAAGACTCACCAAAATGTTCATCTTTTTTTTATAATCTTTCCCAAAATGTAGATATGATAATATCTTGAGGCAATAAATTTCATTTAATTAACCTTAGAGTGCAGTACCTTCTGTTGCAGGCAGTACATGCAGTACCTACATGTTGACTTCTGCTGTAAGCATCTTGGTTCTGAACTGCCTAAGAGGGAGTGGTCCTCAGTGAATACTTCACCATCCCAATACCAGCTGTTATATCTGCTCTGTCTGTTCTTATTTATCTCATCCTAAAACTGTAGTCTCTATTAGAGCCTTTAGTCTCTCCCCACATGAAGTCATTATATCCCTCTAACCATTTTTCTTATATGTATCTGACTTTTCTCTTTCTACTATAAGATATATGAGTATAGTTGCAAAGCTGTTCTAGCCAGATACCACCTTTTTTCTGAAGCCTGCACAGGTAGGCGCTATCTAAGCTATTGCACTGCAAGCATTAATAGTCCCTTTTATGGGTAGAAGGAAGCAATTATGTGACACTTCCTCTGAGAGAAAGAATTCCAAAGCAGTGTCAGGAAAGTCACATTTCATCATTACTGGTGTAGCTGGAGGTTTACATCTATACAGAAGTTCTGCATAAAGCGCAGGTCCCCTTTTGAGAGCCTTTTTGGGGAGAGAAGCATCTCATTGCTCTAGGTGAATTAATTGTACATGATTCCTATGCCTCTTTGACTGATGCCATGTGTGCAGGAAGTATTTGGACAGATCTAAATATCAATGAAGTTCCTCATGAAGGATGTAAATTGTACCTTTTCCACCTAAGACTTGACATGTTGGAGAATTTTCAGAGTTTTATCTCAGAATCTACACAGAAGTACCCAGAAATTAAAGACCAGTGAAGCTTCTGTGATTTCCAAATGAAGTAATGGAATGTCCCAAACTGGTTTTCGTTAAAAAGACTTAGAAGATGAGTGGTGCTAATAAAATATATATTTTTTTTTTTAACTTAAGAAGACTAAGAGTTTTTCTAAATGTGTTAAAGCTGATAGCAAACATCCAGCATTCTCTGCACACAGGAGGCCCAGCACTAGAAGGGTTCCCAAAGTCACCATTGAGATGGTGTCAGTCAGTCACTCAGGGAGTGAGGTTCTCAGTAGCCTCACCTGTGACCAACACTGTACCTATCCAAAGAAAAGGTTGCAGGGTGAGGATAGGGAGAAATCCACATCACTTTTTATAACACTGCTGAGGTCTGAGTGCTTTGAATTGCACTAGTTTTATGCTGCTACGACTCTGCTGGCTTGAATAGAGCTGTTTCAAAACATATAAATATAATCTCAGTGTATGTGCTTATTGGGAAGAGTAAACTTGCCATGTTTTTACACAGAAGTTTGGCTAATCATTAGTGTTAGTGTTCTGATTTAGAAAGTCATCATTCCCAGGCTGAAAAATAGTTTTCTAAACCAATGAATGATTAGTTCAGTTGCCTGAAAATCAAACATTTAGCATAAGCCTTAAGAATGAGATTTTTTGGGTCTTTTTAAATGTAGAGTTTGGGAAAGAGAACTTAATTGAAATTAAGTGGTTTATTGATATTGTCCATTGATGATATTATTTGGTTGCTGTTTCTACAGATTCAGTATTATGACCTTTTTAGATTCTTAATAATGAAACTTTGCCTTCTTGAAACTCAGTCACCTAAAAGTAAAGCCAAGTCACTTACAAACTTTTTGTTATATGCAAGTGAGCAAATTACAGCCAAGTGATTCCTACACGTGTCCCTTAAAATTGCATGCAGGTTTCACCAGAAAATGGACATCATCTGAGTCATCCAGAAAAGTTACAGAAAAGACTATGAACAGGAAAGCCAGGTCCTTAAACTAAGAAAGCCTGTCCTCAGATTTGACAACTCAAGTTGAATGTTGCCATCTTGTATGGACCAGTCACAATGGGAAACAAATTCCCTGCAATATTTGTTGCTTTGAATTCAGCCTTGTGATCTACTTGTTTTGCTTCTGTGGATACAGGGATAAGAATACAAAGCTACAGCATTGAGAGCACCGATTTACCTTTTGAGGTAGTAAACAATGGTGACATATCATTCCCTCATCATATGGGAGGGTACTTAATACTGACAAAAGAGGCTTCACCATTTTTACTACAACACCAAAGTTGGGCAGACTTGTGAAAAAGTGAGGAAAAAGCTGAAATTTCTACTGCTCTTCAAGGTTCCCCTGCCATAGGGAAATTCAGTCCCTTGGGATTTACACTCCAGTAAGAATACTAACATACAACAAAGGCAATGTCGTGCCTTCACTGTGTTCTGGGAACTGGACGCTGTGGGGTTTCCCATGAAATTAAGGAAACAAAGCCTCTTTTTCCTCCAATAGTTTTTGGTTTTTTTGTGGGGGACATGTGGGTGTGTGTGTGTGTGACAAACCCAACTGAACTATGTAAAATTAAACACTGGAACATATGGACCTGAAAAAAAGAGATCTAAAACTGGTGTAAGGCTGTTATAAACTGCTTTATGGTTCCTGAGTTCCCTAGGAAACTTGGTTCCCTGCCTAATAGTAGGGCAGGTTTTGTCAATAAGGTATAGAGCCTCAGTAATGATGCAGTTGGAATGGAAACAACAAAGGCCCAGCACATTTGAGTCATCCTGGGCCATGACCTCCCAGATGAGGTGCATGCACCATCACACCTGGGTGGCAATGCCTGAGCAGCACTATCTAGTGGGACTAATGGGAGAACTGTCTGGACTTTTTAACTTTAAAAAGATAGAAAAGTGAGTATATCTGAATGGAAAATTGATTGCCTAACTCTCCATCCCCGCCTATTTCAGAAGCATTTTGGCAGAAGAGCAAAAGCAGATGGAAGCATGTATTGAAGTTTATCCAGCAAAAAGATATTTTCTAGCTAGCTCTATCAGGAATATCAGTAGCTGCTTCACCTAACAAGCATGTTGTAGATTTAAGGGGTTACTTTGTCAAAAGATGTTGATCTTTCAGACTTAACCATTAAGCCTTTTATTTCTTGTGGTCTGGAAAAAATGATAACTTCTTCTTTGAAGAAGTTAGTAAAGGGAATTTAGGAAGAGTAGACAGAAGAACAGAACTAATACTGAGTCAGCTAAAATTGAAAGTTTCCTTGAGATGTGGGTATTGCAGGCAGATAATGATTTCTGTTAAACAACACTCACTCAGTTGCAGAAATCAAGCCCCTATCCCTCTAATGATGTTCAGCTTGGCAGCTTAGACTCAGGCAGACAGAGGATTTAATAAAACTACTGGTGGGAAAGTTCTGGCTGGCAGGTTGGCCCCTGTAGGAATTCCTTTCAAATGCTATCAGGTGTGCTTCTCCTCTTCTTCTCACCCCTCCCCATGGGTTTTCCATCCCCACTATTTATTACTTTCTATACTGTACTGTGGACACAAGCTGCAAATTGCCTCCCTAACTACACAGTTCTGGGACAATTTCTTTGATTTTCTCCATATACAAATCAATCAGAAATGTCAATTGAGATCTTGATCAGGTTCTATTCTCCCACTTAAAATGCACCAGGAAATTGCTTTATAGTTGTAGCTGACTTGGAAATGTCCATGTATTTCTTCAGTTTTCTAGCTGCTTCTAGATTCTCCCCAGTTAGAACTGGGCAGATGCAATTAAAGTGTCATTTACCTAAGCAGTTCTTTAAGACTGCCTTCAACCTAGGACTGAAATAAATTAAAGAAATATTTCTCTATCACCCCTCATCTCTGGTGTGTGTAGCTAAAAGCTGGCCCAATCAAACACCTTTTTTTCCACATAACTGCAAACAGCAGCACAGATATTGTCTTAGTGTCCTGAAGGGCTGGCTGGGCACCCTTGGCAGACCTGGCTGTTGGCACACAGGAGTTGCTACCTCCTGGTAGCCTCCCTATTTCTCTTACAGATGCTGTGTGTTGTATTAAATTTTTCACAAGCAAAGTTTGAAGGTATTCAAGCGTTCAATGTTATAGTAATAAAATAATTTAAAATTGTGTGGTTGCCAGATGGGATGCTTTGCAAAATTAATTTTGTTTTATCACAACAGTCAAGTGAGAGAGGGGAAATTCCGGGGGGGGGCATTAATGAAAGTGGTTTTCTGTCAGAGCTAAATATTTATTCAAATAGCTATATGCTGTTGCAGACAGCTGGACATAGCTTGTTCAGGGTTTCAGCTGAGACCTATCATGTCCTCTGGAACTACAGCAAAAACCCATTGCAGGAGACACCAGAGGCTCTGGCCAGGAAAGTTACCATAATGAAAGCAATTAAGGATTACTCTGATGTAGTGGGGGATTTTTGTTTGTTTGTGGCTTTTTGTTGGTTTTTTTTTGGTATGTGGGGTTTCTGGTGGAGGTTTTTTGTTATTGGGGATGGTTTCTTTGGTTCGGTTTGGTTTTGCAAAATTTTAGAGAAAAGTCACATTAGGCAGCTGAATAGATATTTGGCAAACTGTAGAATCAGATTAGCAAGACCTCTGATTTTTGTAATTGTTTGTATCAAGGAAATGTTTTACATGGCATGGATACCTACATAGAGGGTATACTGTCCTGCATATGGATGAGGTGCATTTAGGTGTGATGGCAGATGACAAACACAGATGAAGTGACCAAATACTTGATCCTTTTGGAGAGAGTATGGGGTCAAATCAGGCATCACTTCTGAGTCATTCCAAACCTCCACTTCTTTGGCATTTCCTGGTTTCATTCCCGAGTGAAAAACTCTCATGGGAAGACTGGTTCTTCCACTATTGCTGTGTCATTTCTGGAGACAGAGTTTAGCTGTCTGATTTTGAGGTTTCAACAAAGTATGGGAATCCCTCAGCCTCTCACACTTCCTACTTAGAACTCAGGTTCAAAAAAACCTTTAGTTTTAATTGAAGTATATATTTAGGATGAACTTTTTAAAAGATAACAAAGCCATAAATAGGGTTTGAGCTAACAAATCCCTTGAGCACACGAAAAATCACAAACTTGGGCTGTAGTCCTCTAAGCAGTTAAATAAGTGGTTAAATAAATTTATTTGAATTATATCCTGGAAAATCTGCATTTCCATGTAAAATTAGGAACACACTCATCTGAAAGATCAGGGGTGAAATTCACTAAGGACTTTTGTAGTCCAGCTGGATATGTTTTTGTAAATAACAAGTATTTGGACATTTGTTTTTTCTTTGAGTGATTTCTTTTCTGTAGGCTTCCATCCTTGACATACTGCCATGTTCTGGGCAGCTTTATTGTATTCAATTATTTGCTTCCTGCTTTTTTTAATTTGAGAAATTACCTCAGTTCTGTGCAGTTTCTCTAAGGAGAAACATAGTGCTTTTCTGCTCATTACCAGTTTTCTATTGTTAGTTAAAGTATGGGTGTTTCCATCCTGTGTTCCAAAAGAGCCAGACAATACAGTACCTAACTCACCATTCCCAGAGATTCTGGCAAGGGGTGGGCTTGTTTGGTGGAGCTCTGCAACAGTCAAAATATTTCTGACAGACAGTTTTTCTCCAAATTCTACTGTTCCTCTAAAATGAATTTTCCATATCAATGTGACGACATTATATTTAGGGAAAAAAGCCCAGCTATAAAAAAATAATTTATTTTTCTTTTTGTACTGAAATTACTTTCACACGTTTGTTACAGATTACAACATCATGTAAAATAAGGAAAAATAAGAATAGAGTTATTCGAGTATTTCTAGCCATATGAAGATTTTTTTTTTTCTGGAAACTTTTCTTGACATATTTTCTTGCTTCAGAATGAAAATGAATTCCTAAGCAGAAGTTTTTTTTTGAAATTAGCTCCTATGTGTGATGATGCAGTTGATTGTTGTGTCATATGAAAATTTCAAAATGGTACCCCATTGTTAAGGGATTTCAGGATTATAGTATTATTTGAGGTCTTCTGGTTTCTAGAAGTTCATTTTAGCATATTTGAGGTGCTATTTTTAAATAACTGTAAAAAGAGTAAGAGTTGGCTGAAAACAAGAAGTTCTAGTCTTCCTTTGTGAAGTGCAGGGCAGACAGGGATAAAAGGAAGAAAAGAGTAGAAAGGTATCAAGAATCACTTGAAAACAAATAAATTTTAAGAAGCTTCTAGGATTGCTTTGATGAGAACTAGAGGAAAGAGCGACAGAGTAAGACTGTGGTGTTCAAGGTGGGAGGGGATTCCTTGTGCATTCAAGCTGATAGAAAATACCCAAGACAATGTCTTCCCTAGAGTGATGGAAGTCACCTCTTGGTTTATTGGGTTCCTCACATAACAGAGGAGAGAAGAAAAACATGCCCAGTAAGAGAAAAGGATAGAATTTCCAGTTTTTGTTATTTTTTTATACACCTAACTTAACGATCTACTGATCTTTTATGAATGTAAGAGAACCTAATAGTCCCTAGAAATTAAAAAACTGTTTCTGCCTGGTGCTGCTGTTCCACAGAAAAAGCTTTTCTGGTCTTACTCTAGCCTATGAGCACAAATTCAGGCAAAATAGAATGAGACTACAGAATGTCAGCTAAACTCAATTTTTAAATCACATCTTCTAAGGTTTTGCATGTGGTAGTTTAAAACGTGGAGTCTGCAACCCTGTAAATGCTTTCATGAGGCACAGAATGGGCTGTTGTCACATAAAAATCTTTCTTTTAAAAATGGCTCTTTTAAAGCTGTTGAAATCTCTTTAGGTGAGATGCTTTCAAGGAAAGTCTTTTTAATTTAGAAAGGAGACAGTACCTCCTGTTTGTAATGGACAAACAATCACACAGTCAGACTTTGAAGGGAAGGCACATGTTTTATGGAGGCAACAGAAAGCTCCCTGCAGGGTCAGTATGGTGGGACCAGCCTCACTGAGGTTTGTGTGTAATAAGACCTAAGTAGCATGTGTGCCTGTAAGTCCTGCTTTTCAGCTGCAGGTCCAATAAGGAAACAGTGGCAGTACAAATACATCCAGGATTAAAGGTCTTTATGTATTTTTGGAGTAAATTTGACAAAAAATTCTCTGAAAGGAGGAAGAAAGGAACTGGGAAACTGGGGAAATAGAAACCATGAGTTAAGAAATGTTCATAAGTGAACCTGTGGGAATGACTTGGGAAAGCCAGGGCAGAAAAGCAGATGGCTCACTGCATAAGGCTCAGTCATTTTTTCACTCCAGCTGCCAATTAAGTACCATGCAGAAGCATGCTCATGCCCCCACCCTGGCAGGGAAGAAAATTGAAGGAAAAAAGGCCATACCTCATGGACTGAGCTAAGAACAGTTAAATAATTGAAACAAAATAAAACATAATAATAGCACTAATAATACCAATGGTAATAACAATAATAATGAAAAGGGGAGAGAAAGAGAAATAAAACCGTAGAGAAATAAGTGATGTACAATCAAGCTGCTCACCACCCACTGACCGATACTCAGCTTGTCCCCCAGTAGCAATCAGCCCCTCCCAGCCAACTCTCCCAGTTTAATTACTGTATATAATGTTCTGTGATCTGGAATATCCGTTTGGCCAGTTTGGATCAGCTGTCCTGGCCATGCTCCTCCCTTGTGCAGCTCCTCACTGGCAGAGCACAGGAAACTGAAAAGCCCCTGGCTCAGGCTAAGCCCTGCTGAGCAACAGCTGAGCCATTGGTGTGCTATCAACATCAGTCTCACATTGTATCCAAAGCACAGCCCTGTAGCAGCTACTAAGGACAAAATTAACACTACCTCGACAAAAACAAGGACAGACACATGGAAGGTTACTCTTGCTTACAGGCAGTCTGCTCCAGAGGGTGTGGAGCCACCCAAATCCAGGTCGTTTCAGAGTCCTCTGGTTCTGCAGGGTCATTGGGAAATCAGAAAGGATGAATGTTTGTGGGAAGCAAATGAAAAGGAGTGAAGCAGGTAAGCAAAGGAAAAGAGGGCTAGAATGAAAAGATATGTGAGGAGCACTGGGGGTAAAACTGCAAGGAGGGGATAGAAAGGGAGGGAACAAGAAAGCTACGCTATGCAAAATTGTGTGGTTTGGAAAGCCAGATCTGAGGGAGTGTGGGAGCATCACTGTTGGGTTTTTGCTTTTCTTCTTTCCCAAGCTGTCCAATCACTTTCTCTATGTCCCTTCTTAAAGTTCCTCGCTTTGTGTTCTTCCCACAGGTCCTCAGGTCTTCCTTCCTTTAGGAGTTGACAGGCTTCTTTGGTACCTCCCTTCTAGCCTGTGTAAGAAGCAATGACCTTCCTCCCTTTCTTCTATGTTCCAGAAATACATCCAGCTCTTTGTTTACTGAACGCATTTCTGTGCATGGAGCCTGATACTCTTTACACAAGCACACACACACACAGAGGTATGCTATTTAGAAAGGCATGTTAGCCACAGGCAAGACGAAGTCCCAACATAGTTATTAGTCTTTGTTCTGAAAAAGTGGCAAGATAACACTGACTGTGTGAAGACATCTCAGCTGACACTACCAATTTACTTTGTAAAGAGTGTAAAATCCCTGCGTTACATGCCATCAACAACTAAAATTTTATTTCTTTCCTCAAGAAGTGAGGATGAGCCATTAATAATAGCCACAGGCTTTGGGAGGAAGTGGCTCTTTATCACACTCTGGAGGATTTAAATATTGGATGGTGTTTGTAGCTGCCAAGATCATGCGATTGAACTAATTTTTGTACAATATTTCATAGAATACCAGATTGGAAGAGGATGTCAAGGATCATCAGGTCCAAGCTTTCTTGGCAAAAGCATGGTCTAGACAAAATGGCCCAGCATCCTGTCCAATGAAAGTTACTGTAAAGGCACTTGCAGTAGACTGTTTCTAGGCACCTTGGGGAGGTGTGTAAACTTCTGAGATAAGTGTATGATATAGCAGAGTTCTGCAATATCTTTTCAAATGAGTCACTGAGAACTGCTTCTGTGGGTAATTGAATAGAACAGCATTAACTTTTTAATGATTAGAATATAGATCAAAAAATGTTATTAATCCTGTGTAAAGAGTGTAATTCATATATACACAGACCAAAAAAAAAGCAACAGGCAAAACAAGGTGAACTGGAAATCATATTAGGTTTTCTTGTTTCTTCTTGAGATGTGCCTGACAAAGCAAGAGTTAAACAGCAAACAAAAAGCTCTATTGTGTGTACTTCCCTTTTAATTTGCCTGGCTCCCTAGAAACTTCTGGGAATTAAAGCACTGCACTTGGGACTCCCTTCTTTAAATCAAAATGAGGAAGGACCGAATACAGGGTGAACACTGCTGGTTTCAGTTTGACAACATTTCCTGAACTAACTGGCCTGTTTTCTTAGACATTTCCACTAGGATTGTGTGAACCTAGTCTTATTAAAAGGGTTGTCTTGAGCAGAGAAAACTTTTGTTTCCCAAAAGGGATCCCTTAAAAGGGTGTGGTGTATTTTCTTACTGTTTGCATATGTATCCACAAAGGCTGACTTATTAGGTGGGTTAGAAATGAAACAATAATCTACGTGAATCATCTGTATGTTAGTTCCACTGCAGACCAGTGGGCATGTAATCAGACCTGCTACATGTCCAAAAAGTATAACTCTGCACAGTACCTAATAATTTCACAAACCCTACAGGCTTGAGGGTGGATCAGGTTTCATCAGGAGAGTACAGCATGGCCAGAGCAGTCATAAACAGAAAAAATTATGTAAGAGAGAGCATAAGGATAAAGCACTTGAAGTTATAGATCTTTAAATTCTGCTTTCATGTGACAAACTTTCCTTAATATTATCATGTAAAAATAGCAGATAATAGGCTTGTTTATATTGTGTATATTTATGCAATTGTATGAAAAGATGTTGGAAAAGAAGAAGGGCCCAGCAGTATTCTATCACGCACGTTTCCTCTGAGTATGTATCAAAATGAAAGGTTGGTGATTGGAGAACTGATCTGAGTGGCAATAATAGAATATGCAATTACAGTAAAGAAGGAAAACTTTAGTAGTTGTTACAGTAACCTGAAATGTTAGAAACATGTCTGCTGCACCACAAATACCTGGACAATTTGAAATCAATCTTTTAGACCTCAGTTACTCAGTTATGAGTATGTATTCAATACCTTAGAAAACTATTGTCCTGATGGGGACTTTGGAACCCTGGTGGTAGCAGCAATGTAATGTTGATAGACATTTCTTACATTCCTTCTGTTCTGGAAGAGCAAGCCAACATACACATCAGTGGTGTCTTCTAATTAACTCTAATTAAACTAAACAAAACTCAATTTTGCTGCCTACTTGAGTATATCCAATCACAACCAATAGTCCACATCTCTCCATGGTTCTTGAAACCTTCACTTCCAAATGGAAGCGCAGCATCTGGAAGTTCTTACAACACACACAACTGCAGCAGTTTATGCCTTGCATTCACTGGTTTCACTCATGACTAAAGCTGGTGTTTTTCAGAAATATTTTCTTCTGAGGTAATGTCAAAACAGAGAAAAGATGCAAAATTATTTAGCAAAACTGTGATATTCCTAATTAATGTTTTTATGTAGAATTACAGTTCTTTTTTCATTGCATTACTGGTAGAGATTATTCAAGTCTTACCAAATAAAAGTGGTTTCTCTACAGAGACAGTGAAAAAAAATTGTACACTGTACATCTCCTGTCCTGCCACTTCTGTGTGAGCCTTTTCTTTTTTTCCTCTGCTGAATTCCATGCTGTACTGTACTGCCTTGCTTTGATTGCTCTGTCTTGGCTTTCTTTTTGACTTGCTTTAGGAGATAGCCTTCTCTAATGACAATTATGGTATCAGGTATAAGGGCACCTTCATTAGCTTTTTTATAGCTTGTTCATAAAATTTTTTTTCAAATCATTGGATTAGGAGAACAAAAGAACACAAATGATGCAGTGAATAATGTGGTCAGAGACATGAGGCTTCAGTCAGTTATAGATTTGATTCAAGGTTCTGACTGTTAAAGCTTCAGCTGGCAAAGCTGAGTGTTGTCACCATAAAGGCCAGGATGGCTTAAGTTACTGAAGGAGCAAAATTAGGTTTTGCAGGGAATGAAAACGTTACTTTTTCAGACATTGCTGTCCCTGGGTAGCTCTGATTATTGAAATCAGTCATTCAACCTCAGAGAAAAGGGGGAGAGCCAGCATCTGCTCTGCAGCTTTCCCCAGTCTTGCTAAGAGGTGTCATTACCTCTGAGATACCCTCTTGTTTATAGCTCTCTTGGGGAGCAGAGAACAGCTCAGCTCTTCCTTCCTGCTCTCCAGAGACTCCATGCCTGCATGGAGGTAATACAGACTATTTAGAAAGACAGCCTGAGAAAGCGAGGGAGGCAAATTGGCCTTCACATGAGAGAGAAACTGGAGCACACAGAGCTCTGCCTGGCAATGGATGATGACCCACCTGAGAGCATATGAGCAAGGGAGAAAGAGCAGACCAGTGGAGGTGATGTAGTGGATGTCTGCTATGAGCTGCCTGACCAGGTGTTCTGGTTTGAAAGCAAAACCAGTGAGGGACAATAGTCAGAAATACAATTTATTAGGAAAAGGGGAAAAACCCCAAATACATGCAATAATACAAAACAAAACACCACTGACAGAGTCAACTGACGCCCTGCTAGTTAGGGTGGTCCGGATGAAATGCTCTTGTTGAAGTGGTGATTCCGTAGAAACCATCTGGTAGCTCTTGTCCTCTGGAAAACCAGTGGGTAAGGGTGGCCGTTCCTCTGGGAATGCAGTGGAAAGACTGCTTGTTGTGTCCCAAAACCCAGATTATATCCAGGTGGGAATGCTTAGCTCCTCCCCCCTGGGCGGAGCATCTTGCA
>LTAT01000004.1:78140834-78180831 GCA_003286495.1 Chlorodrepanis virens
TTGGATGAGGAAAAGCTGAGAGAGCTGGGACTGTTCAGCCTGGAGAAGAGAAGGTTCTGGGGGATCTCATCAATGACTATAGATAGATGAATGGAGGGTGCAAAGAAGAGAGAGCTGGGCCCTTTCCAGTGGTGCCCAGAGACAGGACCAGAAGTGAAGGATGGACTGAAACATGGGAGGTTCCATCTGAACATCAAGAAACACTTTTTCATTCTGAGAGTAACCAAAAACTGTCACAGGTTGCTGAGGGAGGTGTTTGAGTGTCCCTCCCTTGAGATATTAAAAAGCCATCCAGTCATGGATGCAATTGGGTCTTGGTGACCCTGGTTGATCAGGGGTATTGGGACTGGGTGACCTCTGAAGTCCCTCCCAACCTCAGTCATTCTGTGATTCTTCAACATAATTAAAGGCACTGTTCTCCAGTATGCAAACCAAAAAACATGAAATGATGCTTCTGTAGAATTCTAGCTCCCGATAATTGTACTGCAGGCTGTCACTTTTGTTTAAATGGGTAAAACAAAATGGGAAAATATTACTACCGGGAATAAATAATACCTGAATGCTTCTACAGTCCAATTAATATTGTGAGTGTTCATTTGATTGCTTTTGAGGTAAATGAGTTGATAATTAAAAAAACCCAACAAAACAAAACCAAAAAACAACAACAAAAAAGAGAAAACCAAGCAACTTCAGGTAAAAAAGGCACAAGCACTTCAAAACTAATGACAGCTAGTCCTCAAGATGGAGAGGAAGCTAGAATGAATCTCTCTGACCAGCTGTTGCAATTCAGAAGAGGAAAATGAGATTGAGCAATTAATCAGGAAGAGTCATGTTAGAATAGAATAGAAACCATTCAGTATTCAATCAAGCTGAGAGAATGGCACAAAAGTTTTAAAATGAAGATAGCAAGACATTTCAGAGGCAAAATCTTCATGTTCACTAAACTCTTGAGATATTCCATCCATGGTTCTGCCATAATCTATCTACATTTGTTGAGTAATCCTATAATCTAGTAGGAAAATTAATCAACAAGTACTTTGATGTCAGTGATGGAAATGACAGGTATTAATCATATAGGTTCAGAAATCTACCTTCATTCACCAAGGTGGAGGTACAGGATCTTGTAGGATAGTTTATATTTGGTAAAGTGAGTGGCACTACAGACCCTTCCTGATGCAAGACCAGTTTCTCCTCATTAGCCTAAACCTTAGCTTTGCTCTGAGCATTTGGGGTCATTTGGAACAAAGCCTAGTTAAGATGCAGAAATATGTTATGTGAAGATCCTTGTATATGTCCCTCTGGCTGCAGTGGATGCATTTTCTGTAGATATATTCAGGTGACAATTATAAAAATGTTGCACTTAGCCCAGAAATACAGTCTCATTGCAAAATAACAGGATACTGTCGATTAGGTGGCTTGATGCAATTGATTGCATCATTAAAGCATTAATTTACTTTTTAGCCATGGCATATATTTAAAAAAAAAGCCTAATATTTATTTTAAATGTTGAGTGATGGGTGACATAGAACAGACCACAGTAGGTTGCTCTCCTCTGTCATTAGATGTCTGGAAAAAAATGAAATGAAAATCCTGAACTTGTTAAGCATCCACCCCCATGGCTTTTGTCAGTGCTGGTCTGCAGTGTCACACTGTCAAATCTGTGTTCCATTTACTGAGATTTAGGCTTCCATATTTTTTTGTTCTTTACTTAGTGTCTTTCTGTCTCTTTCTCTACGAGGCAGGTTTCCTTAACCTAGAAACATTCTTCTCCTTCCTCAGACACATTTTCTGTTTCAAAAACAATTTTGCAGTACTAATTATTGTTCAGAGGTAATAAAGGGAGCAGAAGTTTTCTGTCTCTACTCATTATTTTCCCTGTGTGTGTCAAATATTGTTGCTTTTTTAGCAGAAATTTCACACTGGTGATTTGTATTTAGATAATCAGTAAACATTACGCAAAATGTTTAATGTTGCCGATGTAGAGGCCTCCTTTTTAACTAAAAATTTCCTTATTCTTTCTATACATGCATAAAATTTCACACATCCTCTTCAGATAAAGGAATCTTTTCTTGACTGCATTCTATTTCCCAAATGGCTCGAGTCCTCTGGGTGTACAACTGTCTCATCTGCTCCCTCAATATATGTAATCAGTCCTGTTCACTTTTTGTTTCATACAACCTGTATATCATTAGTTATGTAAATATTTTCTATATTCTTCCTAGTTATGAATTGTAATATAAAATTGCAGAGAGTAAATACTCACAGTACAGAATTCACTAGGTCACATCAATTACTCAAGTAACTAGAGCAGGTTTTCTAGGTTTTTACCTCCCTTATATATCAGCATATTATTTCCTGCTAGGCCTCTTGAGCTCCTCTGATCATCAAAACCTGAAAATCAACAGCAGTAATTCAGAGAATATGCCAGCATTTTTAAGCTCTTAGATGAAAGGTACTTGGACTTATTATCTGAAGAAAGCCTCCTTAAAGTAATCATTTAAAATTTGGAACTGTTGGTATAAAAGTGACATTGTATGCTATGACTGGATCACGGAACACTAATTTCATGTGCACCTCCATCCTTTGTTAAATGTAATTCTCAATTCTGACACTTCCATCTAGTAATGCAGCAAGAATGCTTCGATTTTCTGAATACACTTAGGCAAAACTAAGTTTCTTGAGTGGGGTGGTCTATTTCTCATTTGCAGGTTATTTGTGTAGCTAGAGAAATTATTTTAAATGGTTCTCTAGGATTATTCCCATTTTAATATTTGAATTCTCTCTGCTGAGTCTCCCAGATCTTTCCTGCTTTCTGCAACTGGCCCTTGAAAGCCTGAAATACACTTAAATACATTTCACATGGAGAGTTTATATATACCTCTTTGGACTTTATTCTGTTTAAAATCAATAAATCAGATGAAGTTGTTAAAATATGAGAATGCATGATTTGTGGAACCAGATTAAACCAGTATGTCATATTAGTTAATCCCATGGATTTGATGTTATTTCTAAGTAAAGCAAGCCACCAACTATCTCCCTGAACCTCCTCCATGAATCCCTTAAACATAAACATATCTGAGTACTAACATAGCTTTACAATTTCAAACAAGTGGAGCTCATTATGCAACTGACATTTACAAATGTACTTTAAACATCTCACTGAGCAAGGGCTTAGACCAGCTGTACAGTGGTATGCAAGGAAACTTGATTCCTGACCATCACTGAAACACAGCTTGCCAAAAACGAAGGAAATAAACAGAGAAGATGGGAATGTGTCGTGTCTGACAGGAGTAATAGGGGTTACTCTTGCACACCAAATAAAGGGGTGATCACAGAAGCAAATTTACTATAACATGCAGAGCTTCACTGATAAAGATGGTGTGTAATGGTCTATCAGCACTGTGAGTTGATATTAAGAATTTTGGTTTTAATATCTTTCACCACAAGGAACCATTCTACAGGAAGGTGAAGAGAGAAAATAAACTTTGTCTTGGTTGGCAAAACTCCTTGTTGCATTTCTAGGACACAGGAAGTACAGCTAGTCTTCTGACCCTTAAATATATTTCAGCAGCTTGGTTTGACTCCTGTGATTACTCTCTGCAGTCTTCATATTCAGAGTGACAATGATTTTTTTATTTTTTATTGTGTTAGCTGTTTAACTAGAAGTTCTGCTGGAAGTCTTTGAGGAAATTTCCATTGTTTATATTGTGACCAATTCTATTTCAATTATTTCTGAATGCATTTCTGCCAAAATTATCTGCTCAGACCTCAAAGTTTGCTCTACTCTATTGGGATACACTGACTCTTGATATCATTTCATGCTCATGTCTCTACAGCAGCATGCCTCCAAGAAAGGAGGTTTCAGTTAGAGAACAAATGTTGACCCAAGACAGTCTTGGACAAAGCTTTTTTCCATATGAAACTGCTGAGCTGCTGAAGTTAGTTTCCTGTAGGAAAAGGCTAGTTTCAACAACTGTTTGTTTACTGTTCAAATACAGGAAAAGACCATGCAGATAATTTTTATCTGAAGTTTTGGTTTAAACAGCCAGGCTTAGCTTAACTGTTTATTTTTGTGAAATAGAAACACAGCATAACACTTAAGAGCTATTTCACTCTTAGTATTTCTACTGAGATTTTGGGTTCCCATTCCAAATTAGAGCTAGAAGATTTTCATATTCCTGTAGGACAGAAAAACAGCTTTTCTCTCCCTCTTCCAGTCTTGTGCAATCACTGAAGTTGGAGCAATTATTTGATGAAGCATATTAAAATGAATCAATTTATATTGTTGACTTATTAATGATTAAGTGGAGATATAAAAACTATTTGTAAGAATGATAGAGCCACAAATAAATGACTGAGGGGAGTTGGAGGACTTGTCATTAATAAGAATGTGATGGCATCAGGAAATTAAAACCAGCTTGATAATCAAGCTAATGTTTCTAGGTGAGATGTACTAACTCACTAGTAATTTTTGTTTCACTTGATATCTCTTGCCTGTCAGAGACAGTAAACAGTCAAACAGAATAGAATCTTCACATTTTCTAATCTCTTTATTGCATCTTCCTAACCTTTGTTCAGCTGCTTTCATCTTTCATGGTATTCTTGAAATGCAGCTGCCCTTTCATGGCTGTTACGACATTTTTTCAAATTTAACGTTTCATTTCATGCTGATGGATAGGTGTGTTATGCACCTGCCTTGCTGACACTGCTGAAGCCCAATGTGCTTGGGAAGTCTTTCCAAAGACTTTATAAGTTGCTGATTCTATTGTATCTGTTGAACAGTTAAAAAATTCTAGAACTTAAATGAACAGAGATAATAGATAATTGGCACTTTCAGCTGAAAGCGCGTTCTTTTGGAAAACTCCCTTCTTTTGCCTGGAATTGTTAGCAGAATTGTGCAGACTAGTTCACTTGAAAAGACCTCTCCAGCTAAGTCACAACTGAGGAGTCACAACTGCCAAGCAAGGATGTGGAGAACAGAAGCCCTCCACACTCTGAATTGGGTAGGGGGAGAGTGAGATGAAGTTTTTTTACAGTTCCAGGGAATCTCTGGCCACCTGACTGGTGCTTATTTATTTCAGGCTTCTGAAAAAGATGGGACATACAAATAAACAGTCAAATTTAAAACATATGGATCACCATATTTCTGTCTTTTTAAATAAATATGGAGGTCAGAGCTCAGATCTTTGTGCAGCGTCAGCTAAAGTCACCACCTTCAGCAGGTGCTGTCTGACAGTACCAAGGCATCAGATGTTCTGGCAACTGCAGCACAGAAAAGTGAAAATAAGTGTGCAAAGCAAGCTGTCTTCTGAGGGAAAGAACTCTTTAAGATCTAAACCTGCAAAAGGACCAGTGATCCCTGGGAGGAACAACTGAAGTTATTAGTCTTATTGAGGCTTTATGGCATAAAACTTCTTATCGTAGCTTGGCAGCTTAAGGGAAGTTTTTTTGTCTGGTCTCAAACTCGAGTGACTGACTTTGAACTCATTTGAGTTTGGCATCTGTTCATACATATTTTAGCAGGAAAAATGTTTTTTATATAGGAAGATTTTATATAGCACTTTCCTTTCTTAGATTGTTATGATGCAGATAGAAAAGTAACAACAGCAGCATCTGATTTACAGTAACTTCATGGCATGTGACTTTAATAGCTGGTCTTTTCAAGCTTCTTTAGGAAGTATGGGTAAAGGAGAAAATCTAGAACAATGTCATGACATGACAAGAACCAAAGCTCTTCTGTGATTGTCCAGGAATCCATTTTAAAGGGAAAATGCATAACAAATAGTATATTTTAGATTCTTAGACAAAATCTGAACTGGAAGAAGAGAAAGTCCTGTCAGTATTTATGCTGGGGATTAACTTGCAGCAGTCCCCAAATTGTAACACATCACTCCACACACCGCCACCCTTCTGAAAAAGACAACAATGTATGTCCTTCACATGGAGCTGCTTGTAACCTAGGCCATCTTATGAGGAAAAATGCAGTGGCAAGTGATGAAAACAATTTCACTTCATGACTTAGTTGAAATACTGGGAGAAAAACTTTGGCAGTTTGTTCTCAGGAGTGGTGATGCTTTGCTGGAAGCTTCTCTCTGACCCCTAAGAGATATTATGCAAGCAACCATTTCAAAAAATTGTATTTCCAAGATTGTCTTCTTATACTTAGTGTTGGAGTTATATTTCCTTATTTAAAAATTTGTGTAAGCTTCGGAACATCCATATGCTAAACGCTATCCTGCCCATTCCCAGACTGGTTTATTTTATTTCAACCTTACTGACTTGTCCCAGACTTTCATCCTAACCTGCATTGCTATTTCTGAGAAGAAAAGAATCGGTTACAGAAGGGTTTTGAAGAGATCAGGTCAGCCTAGCTATGGTTATTGTTATCAGACAAATCACAAAAAGTGGTTATTTGTTCCTATTTTGTACCTTAAAAAATACACACAAAATGGAAATGTAAAGTTGATAAGGATGAAATAAACACAATTTAAAAAAATGTATCTTAGTTAATTTTATTTTACTTATTACAAGTACAAGGAATGTTTACTTCCCAGACCTCAATGACTTGTCTGGCACACACTCTAGGGTATGTGCACACCCCACTTCAGAGATCACTGTTCTAACCCCTAGCTCACAGGGCTGTAATTTTTTTCCCTTTTTCTCATCCCAAAAGAAATTAAGGACAATTTTCTCTTTTATTTTTAAATTTTCCTAAACTCTGAATTAATGACTCTTTTTCTAGTGCTGAAAGTCTACATAATTTCTTGACTATAGCAGTAAACAACAATAACCATATATATTAAAAGTGGAACTAAACATTAATATTAACTTGAAATGAAAATACCATAAGTTAGAAAATACTGTGAGAAAACTATCAGGGCTCTGACATGTCCTAAGGCCCTTATCAGCCTTGCTGCATTCCCCATCCACATCCTCTTCCCAGTGGCCCAGGAACCTCACTTCAGATCACACACTGACCTTTGGGCCCCGTGAAAATATGAAAGTACTTTCTATTTTAATTAATGATTTATGTCATCTGTTACAACCTACCCCCAAACAGAGTAGTCCATTTTCTGGAAAGAATCTCCTGGAGGTTTACAGTGTGAGGCAGGGAACATTTTTTACTGTATTCTGTCATAAATTGAGGTCTCTTCAACAATTCAAGCAGGATCTCCATAATTTTTCTATTTTTCAGGCTTGAGCATCCAGTAGACCCGACAGTAAGACAGGATCTATGTAGCATCAAGGAAAATGTGTTATGGAACATTATATAAAAATGTTTTGCAATTTCCTAAAATCTTCCTTTCCTAAAGACTTCCCATATGAGTAGAAAATAAGACAAAGTACTTACTTATTTTCCTTCAGTTGTCCTGCTTTGATTTTCTCAAGTGTCCAATAGGAAACTTCTGTTCCTCCTATCTCCTGCTGATAGGGAACTGAAAGACTTGTGTTGCAAGGCATGTAACCAGCTCTGACCATAAACTATAGGAATGTTATGTGATGGATGGGGATACTAGAAACTTCTCTAGAAAATCATTTAGGAAACCCCAATACTTCTGCTGTTGGTCCTATACAGCTCAGTGACCAGAGAGCAGTTATCACCACTGCAAAATAATTTATTAAACAGTAATATGGTCTTTCCTTAGGAGAAGCTTTTGCCTTCCCAAAAGAGCTTTGAGTCTCATTTGAGCCTTTGCAAGCTGCATGACTGTTAGCTGTCACATTAACAGAAAACAATGGAAAACAGATGAATAGGCTCCCAAATAACTTTGCACCGTGCTGGTGGCAAGAGATTGCATTGGGAGCTTCACATCAGTCTGAGGGATTATTCCTTCAGAGTGCAGCTGAGGGCAGCAGTGCCAGCAGCTGTTAATGGCTTGCTGAGTGGTGCTGCTTGGGGTCTGAGTCCCACAGGGGAAAGAGCACCCTCCCCACCTCTTAATGTGGCCTTAGCTGGGCTGCAATGGATCCGGATAGCTCAGACCTGCTCGGCACAAGCCTGTCCGCCTGCCCCAGTTCCCAAGCAGCTCTTAGCCGCAGGCAACCTTAGCAAGCTTAAGGGATATCAGCTCTTTAGTGATCATCAGCTCATAGTGATTTCAGCTCTTAGCTTGCTAGGTGGCGCAGGCAGGCAGATGCAGGGGGAGAGAGCAGAAGGCTCTGTGGGGTTCCACAGCGATGTCTTTTTTGAGTCTTCTGCGAAAGTTCCCAGTGACAGCTCTTCTGCCGCGCTGGGCAAAGGCAGCTCTTTATAGAGGGTACAGGGCTTTCGGAAATTGTCCAGTAGTAAGGGTTGAAGGCAAGTGACCTATAGTCTTACAGGGGTAGATAAGCAGGAGTCCGAAGGCAGAAGAGAGGGGCTTCTAAGGTCCAGTCCTCATGACTTGGCATTTCCTATCTTAGGTTTCTGGCTCCCAGGGAAGCCTTGCAGGCTCTGAGCCTGCTACAACCTTGGACCTTCCTAATGCTGTTAATTTAATGTAATTTGTCCTTGCTGTGCTTTGCTTTGTTGAGGGGAGACACAAGCAGGGTTCCCTGCACCCCTCCTGTCACCTTTTCTTTTTTAATCTCTTAATTCCTTATTTCTGGCCGGTACAGCAAAACAATAATGATAACAACAAAATAAAACTCATAAGGATAGAGCCTGCACGACACAGTAAAATATTCATCATGGTTATTGCACTTGATAGAGCACTTCACAGATTCTTCTTGGTCCATTTAAAAAGTTTCCTGCAGAGCTTCTACAGACTCTCTCTCTTCTGCCTGCTGCATATAAATACAGCCCTTGGACCTGCTGAATAAAACTAGCACTTGTTTGGCCTCCCATCCAACAGTGCCACAGTGCTTCAGCAGTTGGCAGAAATACCCTGCCTTGCTCAGGGGTGAGTTTCTGCCAACTTTCAGGCAGAGCTGTCTTTGTATCTTTAAAAAAAAAACAACCCCTTGAGGGCTGAGTTTTGAAAGTATGTTGGGTGCATGTTCCACTTAAATGTGTCTCAGTCTCATTAGGTGCTTTATGGGCATCCCTAATCATTTAAAAGGCTTTTGAAAACCTGACCATGCATAGTATAGAAGCATCTAAGAGCTTTGAGAGCAGAAGTAATGCAGTAGTTCAAATATGTTGTGGAATTCATGTGATTACCAATATTTTCAAAGGCATACATATGCCTGAGTAGGCTTTGAAAATGTAGATCTAGGTTGTTAAATTACAGAAATACTTGAGAAGCTTTACAGCAACTTTCTCTTTGATAATATTTCCTTCACTAAATGGCTGATAGATTAATAATAGTAATTAGTGAATTAATTACTGAATAAAGCTAGATGCAATTCCATGAAAAAAGTACAGAAATTGGACAAATGCAAATAAAAATATGCATACAAATATTTTGGCGTATGAAACTCTGATCAAATTGGTCACAAGGTCAAATTAACATAATCTTGGCATGAACAGATGCCCTTATGCTTGGAATTGTTATTGAAGGTATGGAAGATTACATCCTGTCTCTGACTGAATTTCATGTTTTCATTTTTAAGCCTTCTAGGATGTTTACATGACTGGCTCATCTACATGGTATTTTGAAATCTGTGATTAGAAAATAAATAAAGTGCAAACAAATCATTATTGTATCTGCAAAGGGATGAGACTGCATACATAGGAAAAGCACAATCATCACAGCTGTGCTAATGCAAGTTCTGACTCTAAATGCCCAATGAATCCCTCCTTTCTTCCAAGATATCTCCCTAGAAGCTGCCAGTGGCGCTATTACTGCACACATTTAAAAATTAACCTTTTTTTCCACATAGCTAATGATTTATTGGTAACAGGGCACTGATGTCAGTTTCCAGAAGTTCCCATTTTCCAGTTGAATATTCCAAAGAATATTTCAAATTAGATAAGGGTTTGGATATTTGCATGAAGATTTGAATGTTTCCAGCACCCCTTTTTTCCCTGCCATACACTGGGTTCTAAATCTGAACTGGTTGCATGTCTTTATCTTCCTAGGAAACGTGCAGATTTCCTGCAGAATGACAGTGATTGCCTCCCCTGTTCCTTGGTGGTCTGGATGTGTTTGACTTGGTCTGAACCCGGACAGTGTTCAGTGCTGACAAATCCTGCAGGGCATGCTGCAGCCCTGCTGCCATCTCACCACTCTGAGCAGTAGTAGTTTGTCTTTGTTTCCTGAGTTTCAGTCCTTGATTGTTAGAGGTGTACAAGAAAAGTTTTGGTATGCTGTACATTTCTGTATCTCAAACACTGGGCTGGACTGTGTAGCTCAGCCCTGGGCAGGCTGCTCTCCATTGCTTCTCCTGCTTCTTCTGTTATCAGTGTCTTCCACCCCAGCATGTGGACAGACTAGAGGGTGGATCGACAAGAACATTTTGAAAGTCAGCAGTGACAGATGGCAAGTCCTATCCCTGGTATGCATGAACACTCTCTGTCTCACAGGCTGAAGGATGCCTGTTTAGGGAGCAACTCTTTGGAAAAGACCCTGGTCTCCAGGCTGGAAGGAGCAGAGGAATTTTCCTGTCAGGCGAGGCTGGGGGACTTAGGCTTGTACAGCCTGGAGAAGGCATAGCTTCATGGAATAGGACAGCAGCCCACTGGGGCTATGGGAATGTCATGGAGTAGATGCAGGCTGGCTGGTCACAGTGCTGCAGGGCTGAAGAATGTGAAATAACAGGCATAAGCTGAAAGAAGAGAGCTTCACAGCTAAGGAAATAATTATTTTTCCCACAAGGAGAAACAGGCACTGGAACAGGTTGCTCAGAGATGCTGCATAATCTTTGTTCTTGGAGGTTTTCCAGATGCAAGTGGACAGAGCCTGGAACAGCCCAATCTGATCTCAAATGTGAGACTGCTGTGAGTAAAGGGATGGACATGAGACCTTTCCAACCTGAAATTCCCTGTGATGATATGATTGCCTATTGTCATCTTGTTTTGAGCAGTGGATTCCTGTAATCTGTGTTAGAAAAAGAGAGATGTTAAAATGTCATAAATTTAGGAATTATGGCAAGTTCAGAAAAGAGAAATGAAAGACTAAATACTGGGGAGTTGAAAGAGGGTGATAGTGTTGGGGAATGAAGAAAATAAGGAAGAAGGATAGGGACACATGATCAAGGAGAAAGTAAATGGAGATGGTCAGAGCTGTGATGCAGAAATGAGTGATGGGTGATGAGATGGGAAGCAAAGTGGTTCAGGGAGACACTAAAAGGAACAGAAAAAAGCTAGACATTGTGAAACACCTCATATTCATACTTCAGAGATGAGTGCTTCATTGTTAGTTTTTCTTGGAGCTTTCTGTTCCTAAATATGTATAGTAAAAGTGCCCTATTAATGCCACCGACAAAATTCAGAGTCTCTGTTAATTTCCAATTTTGTCTATCCTTATGGAAAAAATATCATTAGTGCTTTCGCATTTTTCTCTCAGGGCTATGGGCCTGACTGTTAGTAATGGCAATATCTCTGGCTCAGAAAGCCTGGATTAGTTCCCAGCTTTGTTGTTTTCATGGCATTGTATTGTTTGGCAAAAGGATAAGGCTTTGTACAATACTTTATCTCTGAAAGCACAAAGTCTGGGAATGTGAAAAAGCAGACACTTTTAGTTCATTAGAAAAAAAGAGTGCTATATATTTTAAATATCACTGTTTGTATTAATATATTTACATTAAAACTATGGTACTGGATATTGCTCTGAGAAGCATCTAACATTAGCCTTAGCTTTGGGTTATTTTGGTGTCTGGATAAGTAAACCTGTCTGAAAAACTTTGTGGGAGGCTGCTTGTTCAAGGACCAGGTTTGGTTTCTGTCACTTTTTCCTACTGATGCTTATTCACATTATCAGTGAGGTTTAGCGGTGGTGTAAAGTACCACTTTGTAATTGTGAAAAAAATCTGTCCTTTACTCAAATTGCGTTGACTTCTACTTTAAATATCAATGTCAATCTGAAAGTCTTTTAGTCTAGGCTAAAATTAAAAATAGCTGTATTTTAAACTCTCCAGCTACTTTGCTTCTCTTTCTCAGGAATGTTACCATATCACTATTTTCAGACCATTTTCAGTGGTCTTGACACCTGCCATTCATATTATTTCTTTATGATACATCACTATTGTTAAGGAAAAGGAACACTGAAAATGAGGAACAGATAAGACCTTGTGTAACAGCTCTGGAGAGAGCCCATCCACAGTGCTGCAACTCACGCTGGGGTCCCCAGCACAAGAAAGACATTGACCTGTTGGAACTAGTCTGGAGGAGAGCCCCTAAGCTGATCAAAAGGCTTGAGCACCATTTTATGATTCTATGATAAAATTAAGTCCCATTAGGTTTTCTTGTGATTGTTTTTATTTTAATTCTGGCCAAAGTAAAAATGAGATTGAGAGATCTGTAAAATGAGAGGCAACTTCTAGTCAGAGTTCTGTGTACTTATCTTTGTCATTAGCGTAGTAACTTATGAAGGGAGCTTAAAATTTTTTTGATGAAAAGCTGTATTTAGGAAGCAAAATAAGAGAATCACAATATAAATTCTTCTGAAAATTAGGATATGAATTCAGGATTAAGGAGCCTAAGGCATCTCAGTAGAAAAAGCTTGAAAGAAGGCTAAATATTAATTCTTCTAAACAGCATTATTATTATTATGAGATTTAATCTATTGTAAGATCAGATTAATTCTGATTGATGTGCAATTTTATGTATTGCTGATAATTTAGAGATACGTCTTTGTTTGGGTATTTTTTTGAAAATGTTGAGTACAGACAGTTGCATGTGTGGAAGAAGAAAATTTCAAGCATATTATATCTAACCAGAGCCAGCAAACACTGAATTTCTGATTTCTCAGACAGCTTGGCAAATATATTTCCTTTTGATATTACCCTTTAATTAAGCAATGTCATACTGAACACAAAGATGAAATACTCTTCTTTAGGCTAATCATAAGCAATTTTCTCCTAGCACATAATTTTTGTTCCCACAAGTTCTGTTACATAAACAACTAAATGTGGACTATGTGGGAGCATTTCAAATTGGGGCATAATACTTTTGCCAGGATCTGGTGAAGTCTCCACATTTCGTTGGCCATTTCTTTGATAGTGTCTCTATGTCATTATGAAGGAGCTCTGTGCTTTCATGATGGCACAGGCTCATCCTCAACACTAAATATAGGATTTAAAACAATTTACAGTCATTGGTCATGTGTAATTGTCCCTGAAATCTTCAGTATTTGTGCGAGTTATGGCCTTCAGGGCTTGTTCAAAACTGTTCAAAAATAATGTTTAAGGGTACAGAGAGGAGCCAGGACTTGCGTCCTGAGCATGGAAATCTCTTAGTCATTCTTGATTTATGTGAGGTCGGTGAGAAAAATAGCTGCTGACACTGTTTTTTTATAGGCACTGACTTAAACTGCTTCCAAGTGTCCCCTCCTCTCCCTCAGTCAGCTTTCCTGTCTACCTGTGCCGGGGGATTCCTGGGCACAGAATTCACACAAACAGTGTATGCCTATAAGTAACATTCTTTTTTCATCCACTGTGTGCTACTGTCCATTCTCCTTTTAACTCTCTGCAGGTATGGAAGTCTTGGCAAAAAACACCACTTATATGCAACTGAATCCTCATTTTGCAGTAGCTCTAAAAGATCTACAGTTTATTCCACAGGCTGGATATATTTAAATATTTGTATATAGCCTAAATGATGGAGTCAGTATCTTCCTGTTTCTGATCTAAGTTGTGTGCATGGTCTACAAGTCTCCATTTGCAGAACTTTTCCACCACCACTGTTTTGTTTAATTACTCTCCAGATCAGGTTCTGTCAAGACAAATGATGTCTGATGGCTTCTTACAAGCTGTAACAACAGGACTGCTTAATCCCAACAGCTATATCTGAACTCATCAGATGTTACTCCAGTGCATTGAACTCATCTGGCACCAATAAATAAAACCCACAAGATTTTTTTTTTATTTTTATTGAGAACTGAATTTATGAGAAGCAGTTTTTCAGGAAGCAACAGCTGTATTTTCCAAGATGTAAATTTCCCATTTGAGCTAGAAAATGTCTTTGGGAAATATCATGTTTTATACATAGTGGACAATGAAAGCTACTCTATTTTTGAGTTTGCAATATCTGACACACTTCTCACAACTATTATTCCTTGAAAAGAAGTATTCAGTTAAGCTATGTAACTGAACCATGAGTAGACATTTGATCACTGCTGTCCATTTCTGGGTTCTCTGTTTGCATTTCACCTGTCCCCTTTAGCAAACTGGACAAACACTTGTATGGACATAGAGGAAATATAAGTAAAATGGAGCAAGAACAAAAAAAGGAAATTTATTTTTTTGTTAGATCAGCAGCCTGTACAGTTGACCAGCCAATGATAACAGAACAATGAAGGTGCTAGGGAAGAGCAAACAGATTCTGACAGGGAAGGTGTCACCTATCCAGGAACTCCTGTAAAAGAAATGCTCACCTGTCTTACATGCTCCACCCCCTCTTTCACTTAACTTATCTGGCACATGCAAGAAACTAGATCAGTTCAGAATTACAGTGGAGCAAGCATACAGGCTTTCACAAAAATCTGATGAGAAGAGTTGTTTGAACTGCAAGAGTGCTTTGTGAACTGTGATTAGCACCAAGATCTTGGTTTTGCTGGACTGGACTATATCATTATGTCATTCATTCCTGCTAACACTACAGGCAGTATTCTTTTAACAATAATAACTCTTTAACAAAAAAACCACCAAAACCAACAAAACAAAAACCAACCAAACAAAAAAAACCCCCAAACCCAAAAAACCAAAAAAAAACCCCCAAAACCAAACCAAACCAAACCAAAAAACAAAACCAAACCAAACCAAAAAAACAAAACCAAACCAAAACCAAAACCAAAACCAAAACAACCCCTAAAACCCCAAACCAAAATCAAAAAACACACCCAAAACCAAACCAAACAACAACAAAAAACCCAAAAAACCCCTAACCCTAAATTAAAACAAACAAAAAAAAAACCCAAACAAAAATAAAACCAAAAAAGAAGAAAAAAAAATATTTTATTTGCCTGTTGAATGTTCAGTTGCAGCTCTGTAATGTACTCTGTCCTTACATTTGTTTATCAACAGGTAAGGATTGAAGTTATATTTTGTTTTTCAGTGGCTTTGTGCGTGAATGATGACCAGACAAATTGTGAGCTGAGGGATGATGGCTCAAACATTTAGTAGAATGGTTTATGGGAACCTATTAGATAAAACCAGGGAAAATCTGCATATTTAGATTTTTTAAAAATCAAATATATACACAAATACACCTATACATATATATTATATACATGTATTTAGGGAGAACATTCAGGTTGCAAATCTGCAAAACATGATACCTATTGAGACATTAATTTCATAGGAAGTATGCAGATTGCTTTTATAAGGCAAAGACAGTGAGATTTTTGTGAATCAAAAAGTAATATCAACAAATCTAAGTAAAAAGACTGTACATTTTCTCAACAAATCTGCTCACTAAAATTGGTAAGTGAAACAATAAATCTGTGTTTTGGTGATCAAAAGCAAGCCATATCCAGAGACTGCACATTCCCTGCCTATGTGACTGCAGGAGTTTGTTAGGCTACTAGATTTTTCCTTTTCATCTTGCAGAAAATACTTCAGGGCATAACTTCTCTTCTCAAGGCATGAAAGTTTACTGTCTTCAAGAATTCAAGAGCACTTTCTTGAATTAAGAAGAACTATCTGAAAAATCAAGTGAAGAAATATTTGAAGAATTATAGAGATTGGGGAAGGGAGATGCAGAAAGGGAGGTAGAAAATGTTTTTAAAGTATGACTGATTTGAAGTGACTTTTTGACAGATGCTAGATGAGCTGGGAAAGAGATGATGCTACACTGCAAAGAGATGGCGGCTAAGAAGAAAGAAAAAAAATAGGAGCAATAGGGAAACACAGCAATCACTTCTTTATCATCTGTAATTGCTCCAGGGGCACTGTTTTAGCTCTCTGACCTCTACAAAACCTAGATATAATATTAGCCCATAGCAGAGGTTTTCCATGAGGCCCTCCATTGTTTCCACTGTTTCAAATGCAAAAGGTTTGATTCCAAGCGCAATCCCCATGTTTGCATATTTTTTTGACAGTGGCTTGTTAATATTTCTTCAGTTTAAATGCCTATAAAGTATTAATAGCCCTTTTGCTCAGGATGTATTTTGTTTTTACCTGAAGTTTTGCCAAGTTTTAGGAATGTAAATCTGTGCTAATGTGTTACAATATTGAACTCAAACAAGCTCTAGTCAAAATTCAACATCTAATTAGAAAAGATTTGAAGTTCTGAACTTGTTCACTAGGACAGCAGGAAAACCCTTCAAGGCTCTCTCCAGAATCTCCCTTGTACATACAGTGCAACAGGCTCTGTAGTGAGACCCAGTGATCAGGGTAGATGGAGAGATGCTAACCAAAGGTACAGTCTAGCTACCACAAAGAGGATGAGAATCGGCTGTTCTCTTTCTAACATGCACTAATATTTTAAATGAGGCATTTAAAATGAGGTATTTTCACAGTGGCTAAAAATTATTCCACTTAACTCCAGGGACTTCAAATGGAACAACTTAATGAAGTGCATTATTTCCTGATTTAAATGCTTAGTTTGGGCCTTGGGGAGCAAGACTTCATGCAAAATCTCAAGGAAATGACTTGGTTTCAGTTTGCTGAAGTTCTCAGTATACGGTATGAGCCACTCTTCCATTGTGGTGGTGCTGAAGATTCTGAGTGGTTTTAAGATCTCAGATGTATCACGAGCCCAGACACAAATATATGTAATAGATAAAGAATGGGAAAGTTTCAGTTTGAAATTATGACATGAGAACTAATTCAAAACATGATTTTCTTGGTAATTTGAGGTCATATACATTAGTGTTTAGAATTATCTAAGCAATTATCTGTTTTCTCTTGTCCCTTGTTTTCTGTAAAAATCCGTATTCCTTTCCCCCATCTGTCTGGGCACTCCCCATCTGCAATCACCCCTAACTGAAGAAGCAGTGCTGAGTGACTGAAGAAACAAACAATGTCTAAGGGACAGATATATATGTATATTTATATTTTAAGGGTGACATGTTTCTCCCTCATCTCACAGTATATTAATTTCTAACTTTATCCTTTATTCTATATACTATTCCCTGTGTAACATTACATAAACATTAATGGAACAGCATCAACAAGCTTCTTGCTTGGTCAGAGGAAATGGGCACTTTAATGTCATCCTTCAGCCTCTATTTTGTGTCTTTGACCTAAATCCAACGTCATAAATTTCTTAATGAAGTTTACTTTTAGAGCAACTATCTGTCTGTCAAATTTTTTGAAAATGGCATACAGTTTCAGATGTTTTCAGTGAAGCTGATGATTAATCAAAAGACTGAAAACAATGTATTATAATACTGGCATAACAAAAGCATTTATGCATTTCAGGCATAAAGCAGCCTAGTATTTATTGCACTGTAATAATTTTTTTTACTAGCTTATAGAGAAATAAATGCGACATTGAATCACTGGAGAATAGTAATCCTTCAAAGAGAATTGAAGTGTTTCTTGAAAGAACCATTTGAACACTGGAAAGACTATGTTTTTAAATTAAAAAATATTCACTCAAAAGTCAGAAACCTCATTATGTTCAACAACAAAAGTGAACAAATCCTCACAATTAACTCTAAGGAACAAAACTAATATTGATAGATGAGCATCTGTCTTTCTTATGGCCTAAGTTATATCTTATACTTAATTTTTCCTCATACAGGTGATAAGAAACTCACGAGGTCTGGTACAGAAATCATGGTAACAAATTAACTTTTAAAACTACTCTTGCCAGTATTTCTATATGAAATACCTACTTATGCTTATCCTGCAGATGCAAATGGAATATTTGATAGCACAATAGCATTATATTGCGACGAAACTAAGAAGATAAAAGGGAGATGAGGTTGGAGACCAAGCAAAGATCAGAACTTAAATTTTGCTATTGATTTTGTAAAAATGGGAAAACTGAGCAATAGAGGAAAGCTACAAGACTATTTTGAAACTCTGATGTTTTATGCCTTTGTCACAGCTGCTATGTGCATTGTGACGTCGCATTTGAGATTCAGCCAAACTTCTGCTAAAAATCATGTAAAACTTGCCTCTTTAAGGTTTCTTAACTGTGTTTGTTAAAAGGGTTGTTAGGGTTCACAAATGTTTTAAATTAACTTGGGTACACTTGGATAAAAATCACATGAAATTCATTATTTTAAAAGTTTTGTTTGCAAAGAAAAAAAAAACCCAAACTCCTTTGGCTTTCTAGGTTGACTTTGTTCTTACTTTTTATTCGCTGGCCATCAATTTCCAGGGGGAAAGTGATATAGATTCAAAGCCCAGATATTGTTCTGGAATATCTGTGGAGTGAAAGAGAGAGCTTTGGTACAAGTTTCCCTGTTTTTCTGTTGCTGATGCTGTATAGAACACATCTGGATCTCTGCATGTAGGCCCATCCATGAAGAACTGGACAGTATAATCACCCACCTGCCTGGTTTTAGCTTTCAGGAATCCAGGAGGTGGGGATATTGCAAATAAAAACTTAACACAGATGATTTTTATTTGTTAATTAAGCCCAGCTGATTTATATACAAAAAGGAAAAGAAGGACCAAGAATTCTTTAAAGGATGATAAGTAGACTAAGAAGTGTGCAACTTGAATTTGAAGATTTGTCCAGAGCCATAACTGATTACAATGAGAAAAAAACCCCCGTGGTTTCAGAACTCTTTGCTTTCCAGAGTTACTCAAGAAACTCAGTACGTTGTCCCAGTGATATCAGGGTTTGCTGACTTGTCAGGATGTTTGGGCTTGAGGATTATAAGACTGGATGCTAATGCTACATCTTATTCTCTTTCCATCATCTATCATTTCCCTAAGTTCAGAAGCTCTCCCAACTTCTTGCACAAAGCAATTAGCAGCTGTTTCCATCCGCAGTTCCTCCTCTTCCACGTCCTCATCTCTTGTCAAAAGAAAAAGAAGTAATATTAATACAGTAAGTTTTAGCTGAATTCTTGGAAGCATTCTTTGAGGAAAAGCTGACTTTTACCACTCTAATACTACCTTCACTTTTTCTTCTTTAAATCCTCAGTCTACAGTATCTTGTGGCTTTTTCTCAGTACCTTACTGAAGTAATTTCCATTCTTTCTGGCTACTGCAACCAAAACATTTAAGCTTATGCTTCCTGATTTCTCCCCCTTTCCCCAGGAGCTTTATTTATATGTATTTCTTTCACCAAGCATACAAGTTTTTCACTAGCTCTCAAACAGGCTTTGTTTTCTCCTCCTTCCAGGTGTCAGATTTGCTGTTCTCAAGGTGCCCTGTTTCTCAAGGCTTGTAACAGGAAGATGTGGAAAACAGAACAAAACCTTTCATAATTTGGAGCTACGGATACTTCAGGAAATTATTCTTTCTTTATGGAAAATTTAATTTTCTCTGAATTTTCAGTGGAAGCTTTGGCTGTCAATCATTTCAAGTCTCTTGGATTCTACTGAACATCTTTGCCACTATACCCCATTTAAAAGTTGAACTAATCTACTTATTCTAGAGGTGGACTGTTTATCACAGATGATAAGATGATTGAACCAAATACAAAATCACTCTATTCATGGCAGTCCATATTGATACTAATTAGTATCTTTGCTTGCAATTTGCCCTCCATGGTTTTCTTTTTGCAGTCCTCATTTTTCTTCTTTATCTAAAGCTGAATTTATCCACTAAATCTGCAGGGAATTACATTTGCTTATATAATGAAGAAATTAACTTTGCTGAATGGAGAAATTGTGCCCTGATGTTTGTAGTATGAAGAATGGTGTAATAAGTTCGGCTGAACTCATAGTATTTTCAGAATCCACCTAGTAGGGGAAATGGATGAGGAAAAATACAACTATCATTTTACCTCATGGAAGAACTGAAAGCAAAGTGATACTGTTAGTGGGGAAAAAGGTCCCAGTGACTGCATGCTCAGAACATTCTCTTAAAAATAAAGTGAATTTCTTAGATGGTATCGCATTAAATTTTAATTAGTTGCATTCATTTAGAATCTAAGGCGGATTATTCAGTGCACTGACAGACATTTTAAGTTATAAATATGTTTAATCTAGAAGTGGGTCTTTTCTTCACTGTGTGTGTGCTGCTTGTTTTTCAGCTGAAATCTTTCATGGCAGCTCTCTGCCTCAAATGACCTCCTTCTGACAGAGGAACAAGAAGAATTAACTCAATTGCTTCTTAAATTGAGATTGGACTAAAGCAAGCCTGGCTTTGTCATGTGGAAAGGGGTAATAAATCTGAGACTTCTAGGACCTAAGTTCATTAGAGTAGGAGTAGGAACTTGAATGCAAAAAAATCATATCATCCTGGTGTAGCTGTTAAAAACCTGAAGCTTGTTAAAAATCTGACAGAAATAAAAGTGCAGAGTTATGCCTGTGTGCGGCACAAGTGTTCCATCCTCCTCTGGTGCTTCTGCAGCAATCATAAAGCAAATCTTCTCTTCAACACAGCAACTTAATCTACAGTTGCCCTGGGCTTTGGGGACTGGGTAGTGCTTCCCTTGTGAATCCTTTTTCCACTTGTTGGGGACCTCCTGACATGGTGGAACTGCTTCTCCATGCTGTCAGGGTTACTCATGGACAGAGTTACGGACTATAAGAGGAGGTTAGAGGATCTCTGAGAGACATGGGAGAGTTTAAAATTGGAGAAAAAAAAAGAACACAGAGGAGGAACAATAGAGATGGAAGGGTTGAGGGTAGAGAAGCTAATAAGATGACAAGACAGCAGGGGCCTCTGGGATAAGAACAAGAGACAAAGTCTAGCTGGAAAATAAGAAGTAATTAAAGGAGAGATGGAATAATCTGAGAGAGGGTGGAGATCTTTGGAGTCATCACAGTGTTAGTATGTGGAAATGAAGCCAAGAACTGCATGTCCTAATAATTTCTTTGCTGTTTTTGCTGTGAGATCGCACAGCAAACTAAATGCTTTGTCCAACACTTGGGTCATCCACCACCTTTTGCACATAGATTGCAGAGAAAAAGCTGAAATTTTAAGACAAGTCAAGCCACTCTGAACACCTCACAGTACTCATATTTTTAGAGGAGAGCTTTTACAGAACTGTCAGGTGTGAGAGCTCAGAGCTCCTGAAGACAAGAAATAACAAATAGGGAATCTAGAGGATAAAGAGTTATCACCCAGTGATCCAGCTTGGAAGGGCATTGAGAAAGTGGCTAGCTTGGTGCTTGCTGCAAAGTGGGGACAGTATTTCTGAACTGCTTTTAAAATGAGACTGTTCTTACTCCTATCACCCATCTCCCTGGTTTTCACAGTCCTATATATCAAACACACCACCAATTAGCAGAAACAGGTTTGTTCGCTCTGAGGGCGAGGAAGTCTGTCCTGTAGGAAACTAAATATGGCAGCTTTTCACTTGAATTTAAAATATCTTGTAACTCAGTTTTCACTGGATATAACACTGAATATTTTTCTAAATGCAATAATGTGGTTTTTGCGTATTTATACACAACAGTATGAATGAAGTCTGACTCTTCAACAGGTGTCTGTATCATATCCTCCTTGCCATCTTACAGTTTGGTTACTACATTTCCACCTAAGAAATTTTGGTCATAGGTTTTAGTATTTAGTGTTGTTTCTTCTTTTGTGGGTCATTAAAGTGGAATAGGAGGATGCATTTGTAACTAGGCTTTTGTATTTCTAGAATTAATCGTGTTGGAGAGGAAAAGAGATGTTTTACAAGCATGGAACTGTTCCAGAGAGAATATATTGTGCTATGTGCTAACAAACTACTATTCATTACACATCACATGGATGAAATGATGAAGAGTAAAATGCTTTTGGGGAACAGAAATAGCTTCCCCTCACAGAGAAAACTTACTTAGTGTTTGGAACCAAGCAGTGTGCTGTGTCAATACTATAGCTATAGATATTTAGTAGACATACAAACACACATCTGCAAATGGAGATATTTATAGATTTGCACTCTCAATTGGCAAAATCTCCTGTGTAAAGCTCTGTTTGAAGTATAGCAGCTTCATACTGGATATGTAATATCATAAAAAAGTTTGAAGATGTAATTTCACTTGTATATTTATTTTCCTTAGCTCAAACACAGTCAAGAAGTTTAATAATGAGTATTTGTATGTACTGGTAGTCCTCTGCCCTTAAAAATTTGCATGATTTTAGTCAGGAGTAAGCTGCCTGAAGGATGGAAAGTTAATCTACAAGTGTCTGATCACTATTAGGTTCATCATCCTTTGACAAGATATGGAAATTCCTGACTGTTGAATAAATTATATCATACATACCTTTGTTTTAAAAAAAAATATTTGAATACTGTTAACATTTCTCAGGCTCATTGAAGAATATAAATTATCTAGTAGTGGTTTTGAGATAATATAACAAATCTCATTCTGTCTACCAAGCTCCTCAGTGAGCAGCAGTCTATTCACTGGTGAATATTTTCTTTTAAAAATGGTTTAATTATGAAAGGAATTATGCATTTGTATTTTGCACTGAACATATATTTAAGAAATTGTACTTGATTTTTCAAAATAATGATGTCAATAAATCAAGAAAAAATTTGATTAATAACCAGTTAAGGATTTATAATATTTTCCCCTTTAAGTCTTAGGCTGGGTTTTCTCCATTTTGCCCATCACTGTAACAAATACAAAACACATTCATGGATATTTTCATGCAATGCATTTTCATTCCTTTACCTAAAATCCCTTGTAGGACAACCCAGACTTTTAGCTGTTCAAACAAAACTTTTAGCCTGAAGTATGCTTCTCTCTGCTCTGCATGTTCGAGACCAACCAAAATAAACTGACAACATGTCATGGCCCTTAGGAGGTGCTATAAGTGAAGAGATTTTATTATATTTTTCTTTTTGAAAACAAGGGTTTTAAAACATTTACAGTAACAGAATGGGATGTGGACAGTAGCACAAAAAGCTGTGAAGCAGACTGAGGTTACTCTGTGTTTAGAAAGAATACAACAGACTGTAGATACTTCAAAATCCACCAAAACCATTTGGTTTTGGTAAGTATGTTTGTGATGTTACCTTGTAAGGATGTACGCATCTACCTCTCCTCACTTTTTCTCTTTCTTTTCCTTTGTGTCCACCTAATGAGTAAAACTGTTAACTTTTTAAGTAATAGTTCCTGGAGGCAGGTGTGGATCTGCCACTTTATTCAGGTCAGCATTAGAGGGTGCTGATCTTTGAAAAAGGACAATTAATAGAGACACTATTGACTATCAAATCAGGTTTCTTTCAGGTTCAGAGCTTTCATATGCTCTCATCTTCAGAACAACTATCTCTTTATGCCCTGTTTCCTTTCTTAAGAAGAAAATATCTGTTATACATTTTGTAAGGATGGTTTATTTCCTTAGGGTGACACATATGCATTACATGTTCTTCCCCTTTTTCCTTTGCGAAGGACTTTTCTTTCTTGTTTTGAATCCCAAAATAAGGTTTGAAAGCCAGATTCCTTAGTCTGGAATTTGGAAGCTGTGACAGACACTTCCTCTGCCCTTGGTTATGTGTTAGAAAGGCTATGGCAGATATGTGGGTTACTTGGTCCTTTTACACAGTGACTCCTTGCCTTTGGAATGGGATTACCAAAAAGACAGTGGATTAGTAGTCACAGATTAAGATCACAGCTCAAGAGCAGACCCATTTATTGGGCTGTTGCTGGTGAGTGTTGGCTCTCACACTGCAGGGAGAAGTTGCTGAGACAAATTCATGTCCTTGTTGTGCCAGCAGTTATCAAGTGCAGAAGTTGCCTGCTTTGTTGAGGAAAATGCAAAAGCACAGACCTCATTCAAATATACATTTACAAAATATGTGCATAGTTTCCAACACATGCAGTGATTGTGTAATGGTAAAACAGATCTGTCCCAGAAAGGCTAAATTCAGAACAGTCTTGTGTCTGAGAACACTAGGTTGCCTCTTGGTCAGACCAAGTGGCAATAAAAATAGAGGTCAAACTACAAATGTGTCATTGGATTTAAAGCCTGTGTTGTTCTGGGTTACATTTGAGTGAACTTTACTGATTTAAGAATACTTATATAATAGTCCCTCAGAAAAAGATAAAAAATCAGTGTTCTTGCCATGACACATCTCAACTATAAATTCTAACTACATTTTTACGATGCAGTGTTTGGATAGCTGTCTTAAACAATAAAGTTGGTACATATATCAGGAACAGATGCTGACGTGGGATATACTGCAAAATGAATAAACAGTTTTATCATTCTCCTAAGACTCTGAATGACCTTCCTGAGCAGAAAGACAAAACTGGGTACCAAATACAAATCTTGTCAGGCTGAATGCATTTAAATTGACTCATAATGCTGGCTTAACTCTCTTATCTATGCTGATTTATGTCCACAAAAAATGCACAATAAAAGAATATCAATGCAGACAAAATTAGGCATAAGTGAAATAATTGAAAGAGAAGATAGAGCAAAATTAAAAAATGAAGATGTAGAAAAGGTGAATCACATTTCATCAAGTGAGCACTAAATTGCAATGGAAGCTAGTTCAACCTATCTACAAGAGGTAGTGTATCATAAAGACAGTGGTTTGGAATTTACTCTGAAAACAGTCCTAGAAGCAAATTTTGCTTCATTTGTAAGTTTATTCTTTCAGTTCAACAGAATTCACATTTGGCATATAACAAAAAGCCTCTAGTCTCCTTTAACAGCTTACTGTACTCACTAAGCCTTTCAATCAATGAAAAGACAAATTTATTTTTATGGCTGGTTTTGGATGTGGTTATGAATTATAGTCAGATTTAAATATATTTCCCTTTCCTTTTATAGATTTATGCTGAAAGTCTTTGTTTTTTCTCATGAGAATGATTTTTATTCTCATGACTAGCCTACCAAATAATGTCAGTGGCAGAGTACATGGAAATTACACTAGGAGTGTTACTAGTAATGGATATCTTTAAAGTTATTTCCTCTCACCAATCCCCAAACCTTTAATGCTGGAGAGTGAAGCGTACGCTTGTACTGCCAGGAATTAGAGCCCAAGACTTTAGAATGGATTATCTGTGTCTCTCTGGCAAGCAGTGACAGATTAAAACTACTTAGCTGTCTCACAGCTTTTACTCTTTTGCTGTCCTTTTTCAGTGAGCTTAAAAGCACAAAGACAAACTCATACTTCTTCACAATTCTCAACATCTGTGGCTGCAGAACTGCTTCTAAGAATGCTTAGTGGTTGGATGGGCAAGAACAAGATGAAACTATACTTGAGCAAGACGACTTTGTAAACTGAACTCTGGTTAGGAATCTGAGATGCTACTTAGTGCAGTATGTCATGGCTGAAAGGACATCTTGAAATAATTTATTTGACTCAGGAGTTCTCAGGAGCACTCAGGAATTTGTATTGCACATCCATTTGCCTAAAGAGTAACTCCTGTTGTCTGTCACACCATCACCACCAAGTGAATGGCAGTCTTGACTCAACATCAAATCACATTTCCTGCAAAACATTTTAAATAACTCTCTGTCACAAAATAAAATAATCTCCTAAACCTGATGGTGACTTCAGCTACTGCCTCCTCGCTATAAATGCTTGGCTGTCAGTGCAGTGAGAGGGTATGTTGCAGTATATTTTGTCATGGGATGTAGCAGAGCAGTGTAAAAGAAAGGCGTTTTGTTAGCCTTGCTGTGGCTACTGTGTGCCTGAAACAATTGGAATCACTGAAGGAAGAGGGGGAACCCAGGATCATAACAGTCAAAGGTGGTATTGATTCCTAACATTATATTTTACTGTGCTTGGCCCAAAAGATCAGAGTACCCTCTCTTTTGAAGGGTAATCACATTGGTATTTCTATTCTGAGAAACTGGTGGGGTTCATTATGGGAAGAGGCAAGTAACTGAAAATAAAGCCTTTGGCTGACCTGCAATTTCTTCACTCTTGGCTAAATGCTTTTAAATATGCAAAAGATAAGATATAAGTAATTTATGTTTTATTCTTCTAGTAGAATTCAGGAGCAATGTATAGGATAGTATAAATGACACCTCTTTTGTTGAGGTTGGATCTTCTTAAACCCTTTTTTTTCCAACATATATGGAAGAGATGACATTGATGTAATCCACAAATGCTGGGTAGGTGTGCCAGGGAAAGAAGAGTTGTGCACAGTAACAAGAAAGGGCTTTTTCAAATGTGACCCTGCGTGTCCTGAGGAGTACAAGCCAAATTATTACCCTTGTTTGTTTGCGTCAGGGTTCCCATTTAACTGAAAACACCTTCCAAAATGATGCTGCTTCTCACTGCCTGAAGGGTTGAATATAAGTAAGAATGATCATTGAGAATACCTGGGTTGATAAACAGGTTGAAGAGCATTAACTGCACCTTGTTACATTCACTTGGTACTTTTTTCTGGAAAGCATTGCCACTTGTCTTGATAATATTGAATTCTGGATTTATAAATCCAGTGCAAATATCTTAACCAGGTGTGGTGCCAGAAGAAGCTCTATTTGTTATGTCTTTTTGTTTGCTTTCTGAATTAACATTCTCAAACATCTGAGTTGTAAGAGTGCAGAATATTAAAGTATTAGGCAATGTAAAAAATATGAGAATTCCATAAAGTATTGCAAAGATTATTCTTCCAGCACAAGCTGCTCAAAGGCTGAAGAAATGCAAACTTAAATTGTTTGAATTATGAAGAGATTGGGGAGAATGGGAAAGCATGATGTAGGAAGAGCTAAAGAAGAGATGAGTGTCAGGAAAGGCAGAGGCAGCAGGTGTAATGTCCCTTGTGATCATTGTGCAGTGGGGGGTATGCTTTGGATCACCAACCAGGTGAGCAAGAGGGCAAATACAGATGGCAAGGTTTGCAGCATGTCCTGAGGCCTCTCTCTGCTAAAACGCCCTGTGAAGACTTGATTTGAAGGCTGGGATCAAGGAGCGCTGATCTTTTTGGAAACTAAATGAACCTTCAATGCATCTGGCCTGTATCAGGAACAATGGGTAAATGGAAGGGAGCATGATAACTCTACCTGACAAATGCAATATTGGACATCTGTGGGGAAATTAAGCTGTTCTGATTTTAGATTTGTGACCAAACACAAGCTGTTAGTTATAGTCTATGTGTAGAAATAATATAAATAATTGGCTGGGGGGAAGATTATTTCCCCTTAACTGCTGAGATATATCAGAGGCACGCATTCTTTAACACTTACAGAGATATTTATAAGCCTGCAAGCAGAGAGCATAGACTTGCTATGGGACGACATCAGGCTGAAAGAAATTTTATTTCTCTATAGGTCTGCTGCAGGGGGAAGGAGTAGAGGGAGGAGCGTTGAGCAAAAGTTCCTCCTATGGAATGGCTTAAAAGAAAAAAAATTAAAAGGGTGAAGTTCATGAAGTTTGAGATCACTGTGACTAAGAAGGAGTCCAGATGACCCCTGCTGCAGGGCCTCACACAAGTTTCAGAACAGTTTAATGGCAACAACTGAACAGTGAAATTTCAAAGCAGTTACTGGGCAGTACACTTCAATATATCCATGAAGAGAGACACCAGGAGAGATTGATTTAGACAAAGGACTAAAAAAATTAACTCTCATTTATAGGAGAAGTTGTGACCGTCTTTTCTGATTTTGCTTCTGGCAGCTGAATATGAAAACTTAACAGAAAATCTTGTCATATTGTCCTCCTTCCCAGACCATACTAGTACTAAACAGTGGAAATAGCAAAATAATTGATTTATTGTTAAAAGTAAAAACCAGATAAAATCATTTTACTAACTATATGGTCTGTATAGTAGTAAGCAAGGCTCTAAAAAGGACTATTGTTGCATGTTGGGTTTCAGTTTGTTTAATAATTAATTATGTGATTTTTTTCCAAAATGTTGAAATCAGATTGAGGTCAGAACTTACCCAAGAATAATGTATTGAAATGTAATGCACCTATAAAACATGCTGTTTAACTACTCCTCGGCTTATGCTTTCCAGCTTGTATACGTACTTATTTCATAGAGCCGCAGAATACCAGGTTGGAAGGAAATATCAAGGACCATCTGGTCCACCTTTACTTGTAAAAAGCATGGTCTAGATAAGATGGGCTACTTTGTCCTGCTTAATCTTAAAAGATTCCACGGTTGAAGAATCCATCACCTCCAGGGGAACATTACTCCAATGGCTGATTTTCTCATCATGAAAAATCATGGCCTTTGTAATTGTTGCTGCTTTGAAGTTTCTATGAAGAGTGTGTTTTTTCCTATTATTATTTCAGTTTGATTTTCATAACCTTTTTGGGAGCTCAAGGAATGTGATAGGTTTTTCTAACAGATTTGCCAAATGTGTGCAAAGATCTTCCTCTGAAATGCAGACAGCACTAAAGACTTCTCAGTTCAGAGTTCAACTGATAATTTATTCTCATCACTTTGCTCCTTCACATGTGTTAGCTCTGATGAAAGTTAACTAGAAGCAACAGTTGCAAAGTACTCTAGCAATATTTATTCCTTTGTTTAAATGAACTTACATTCCTCATTTGTATAATTTTTACATCTTCTGTTTATTTAAGTGCTTGGGTTTTGTTGAGGTGTCGGTTCTTGGGAATGAATTCCCAAGCACCTGCCTACACTGGCTCAACAGGCTAAATTCTGCACCAGCAACTTCCCTTGTCAGGAATGCTTATGCTTTCTCTTATGGTAATGTCTGTAAAGTACCCACCTTACACTCAAAAGTTAAATAGATGGAGGTCAAAAACAAGTTCACCACTTCCAACAAATCAGTGAATGGACAGCTCAGGTACTGGTAGGCTTCAGTATTTATTTTATACAGTTAAACATAGCTACAATAGAGGACAGTGGGCAAGGAACAGTGCAGTATAACATTATTTTTCTAGTATTTTCTCATAATATGTGATTATGACTAGTAACTCTGTGAAGATGAGGTTAATAAAAACTTCTTTGTTTTTTTGTTTCACAAGCTTTGGTTTTTTTTTGGTATGTGTTGTGACTCCAAAGCACCTCTGAAATGACTGCTCAGACAATCTCTGATAGCAAGAAAGTAACATGATGGAAAAAAACCTCTGACAGAGTGAACTTATTTTCTTTTTTGTGCTGCTTTCTCCTTGGAGGGGAAGAGGGATGAACAAATGTGACTGGCTATTCAAACTAAACAAAAAAATTAATATTTGTACTATTCAGAAATAGGTTTTGGAAAAGACATTCCAAATGCTTAACAGGAGAGGTGAAGAGGCAGCTTTCTGCTACTGAGAAGACCATAAGTATTTCTGGAGAGGTACAAGTGCAAGAAGAAGCCATCTGACACTGATTTTTTACAAGAAGAAGTAGTTGAAGAACAGTAAGCATAAAAAATAACCTAGTCTGATTCTCAATTTGTTTGATGAGGACCCTTCCTATGGGCAAATTGATTTACAGAGATGAACTACTTTAGAGATACTTAAAGAAAAGCCCAAGTCTCCCTGATGTTCACCTTATTGAATGCAGCAGCCTGGGATTTGAAATCAAGGAGCAGACCATTTTCACACTGACTACTTTAATGGACTTGTTTTCTTTTTGAATGTGGACTTTTTGTCTTTGTGAATGTGGGAGGTTAGACCTGAGAAACTCTGCTGTCTCGTTTCTTTGTGACTGTGCTAGCTGGGAGATAGGGCTGGCATGAGGCTTGGTGGTCCCTAAGAAAGCAGTGTTCCCACCAGGATTTCTGAGAGGTCCTTGTGGTCCTGTCACAGCTAGGAATGATGCCTGTCCAACTTGTATTTGAAGGATCCTGGTAGCTACTGCACCCTACAGCACAAAAAAAAAAGGTGTTTGTGTTACAACAAAAGAGATGAGGTGAAAAAGTAAGCCTTTCAGCTGCTGTTGAGTAACACATTTTTCCCCTTTGGAAAGTGTTTGGAGGGAAAAAGAGCTGAAAATTTAATATATGTATTTTGTTGCTATATAAAAAGAAGGTAATTATAAAGGATCATTTGTAGTAAATAAAGAAATTTTCTCTCTGAAATGCTGCGCTTCAGAAAAAACAAAACATTGATGTCATTGAAGAGGAAGTCAGGGAAAAGTGATTGCTGATGAATGAATGAGCATAAACAAGATTCTGCTATTTTCTCTGCACAATACTTGGAAATGCATTTAAAATTGAAAAACACTTTAGCAAATTAGGTTGATTATTGGAGCATCATCTGAGTGACTTTTAATCTTGAACCAGTTTAGTGAAACCCTTTCCTCTGCCATGAAATGAAATTATAAGAGGAAGTATCCAACAGTATCCAACAAAGGCTTGCTTTCTTGGTTAATTTGCAGAGCTTTATGAGATGAACAATTTTTTTGGTGTTAAATAAAATATGGGAACAGTACTTGATTCCTAGTTTCTGAAAACACACAGAAGTTAAAAATATACATATACCATGAGAAAACCTTTGAGATATATATATATACACGCACTGTAGGCAAGAAAGCACAATCAGGAATATAAGAAGAGATTGCCCTCCTTTTGATGCAGTAACCCGAGCTGATTGAAAGTTTCAGAATATCTCTGTTTCACTTGTTTGCCAGAAAGACAAATTGGCTGTGCATAAAAGAAATTCGCTTAGCACTCAATGGTGAATAGATTGAACTGTATATATATTTTTATTCCTAACCTCTTTTAAATGAGTAGCACTGGGGGAGAACATTTGGCTGAAACACTCCAGTAATCTTCAGTAATCCAGTGGGATGCAAGTTAGAGCTCTTTCAAGACTGCCTGCCAGCCTTGATGTGAGAGAGTATATTTTTCTGATCAAGTCCTATCTTGTGCAGCTCAGCTTGATCTGGAATGTGTGTCCAGCTACAGTTTTTGCTTAATGGCCAGCTAACTACTTCTAAACTGTTGCATTTGTTTGTCATATTAGATCAATAGTCAAGACAAACACTTTGCAGGCACATTTAAGTCACTCCAGCTGTTCCACATTATGTTGATTGCTCATGTAACTCACAGCACTGCTTCTGCTCTTTGATAATATGACAAAAACATTTAAATCAGAAAAAAATCTCTAGTATGTAACTAAAAATGGCCACTTATTTATTCACATAATCACTGTTTTGCCAAACATTTAAAAATTTCCTGATCTTCCATCTTTATGATTCCATAAAAATTCCTGATCTTCCATTTCATTTGTAAGGTTGTAAATTTAACACAGTTTTCTTTGCTTCTAAAGGAAATCAGTATAATAAACAATTTGGCTCTGAATCTGTGGGGATAGAAAGATGTGGTTTAGTTTTGCTGGAAACAAAATTAAACATGAGATTGCTCAACTTTTAATTTTTTTTTTAAAGTAGAGCAATGAAATAACCAATAAAATTTTAAACTTAAGCTTAAAGTGGACTCTCTTTTACCTTATGTTGCTGTAAGTTAAGAACAAGACAACTAGCTATAGTATCTGTGTTCTGCTAAATAATTTTGGTACTGATGCTAGAATATCCATTTCTTCATGCTCAATAAATGTGGCATTCAATGTAACACTTAAAAACCTTTTCCTTGAGTAAGATATTGAAATGATATCCAACATAATGGATCAAAGTGATAATTTGTGAAATTTCAATTAGGTCACTATGAATTTAAAAAACAAATTGACCCTACCACTATTTACAGATTAGGAGTTTAACGAATGAAAGGGAACAGCAGTAAGTTGCTTGAATTTTATGCTACTGAATTTTGGCGTATTTTAATTTTAACAGTGACTGGTGAGGAAGATACCTTATTTTACTTTGTTCTTCATGGAATTATTGTATATGCATGTTCAATGACAACTCATTTCTAAGGGAATAGGAAACATGGAGAAAGAAGCTAGTAGAAAGAAAACATGAAATTACTCCTAGGACAAAGGAAGTTAACATTTTAGTCACAGAGATGAATAGCTCCTTCCTCTGGAAATATTTGCAGAGGACAGACTTTTGTTTAATAAAAATGTCTCTTACTAACGTTGAGCTATGGCAATCCTGAAGCTCAAGTAGCAGGGTCTGTACAGAGCTGTGGTTTCTAGCAAGGCTGGACAGCTCTTTTTCTCTACAGTTGATATTAATGAAATGTCATGATAAAGTGACTTGGAGCAGATTGTTCTCTGTCTCTAGGCAAGGCGAAGCAGGATTAAAATCACATCACTACAGGTAAACATGGCTGGATTTTGCATGGTCTGCTGAGTTGACCTAAGGTACAATGACCAATCTTCCACCCAGTTTCAGGTGTGCGGAGAAGATAAGAACTGAAAATAGCAACAGCTGGACAAGTGGAAAGATGTGGGCAAGATACAGATATGGTGAGGGACGTGAAGCAGCAGTGCCAGCTGTATGAATTGCCTTTTTACAGATATTAAATTCATAACATATCACCTTCTAACATTTCTAAACTGACCTAAGATCATCCATTGAAACTGCCTATGTAATATTATAGTTTAATTACAATGTAGAAGAAACTCAAACCTAGTGGCCTTCTATGATGGCATGACTACATCAGTGGGCAAAGGAAAGGGCTGTGGATATAATTTATCTGTAAAGCCTTTGACACGGTTTTCTACAATAGCCCTCTCTCTAAATTGGAGAGAGACAGATTTGATGAGCAGACTGTGAGATGGATAAGAAGGTTGTATGGCCACATTCAAAGGGTAGTGGTCAATGCCTCAGACTCCCAATGGACATCAGTGACAAGTGGTGTCCCTCTGGGATCCAAATTAGGACCAGTGTTATTTAATATCTTCATTAATGGTATAGATGAAGGAATTGAGTGTACCTTCAGCAAGTTTGAAGACGACACCAAGCTGAGTGGTGTGGTTGCCAGACCTGAAGGATGTGATGCCATTCTGAGGGACCTGGACAAGTTTGAGAAGTGGAACCATGGGAATCGCATGAGGCTCTGTGCAAGGCGTTGCACCTGGGTTGGGGCAAGCCCTGCTATAAGTACAGGCTGGGGGATGAGCAGAAAGCTGCAAGAGCAGCCCTATCAAGAAGCATTTGGGCTTGCTGGCAGATGAAAAATGGAATATGAGCCAGTAATATGCGCTCACAGCCCAGAAAGCCAATCACATCCTGGGTTGCATCAAAAGCAGTGTGGGCAGCGGAGCAAGGGAGGTGATTCACCTGCTCTGCTCTGGTGAGATCCCACCTGCAGTGTGCATCCAGCTCTGCATCCCCAACACCAGCTGTCCAGTACCTGAAGGGAGTCTACAAGAAAGATATAGAGGGACTCTATATCTATCTATATCCTGCCACTATATGCTCTTTAGAAGAGCATATAGTGGCAGGACAAAGGGAAGTGGCTCTAAACTTACGGAGGGTAGGTTTGGATTAGATATTAAGTAGAAATTCTTTGCTAAGAGGGTGGTGAGGCACTGGAACAGCTTACCCAGAGAAACTGTTGATGTGCCTCTGGTGGTCAAGGTCGGGCTGGATGGAATTCTGAGCAACCTGGTTTAGTGACATTTGTCCCTGCAATTGGCAGGGGGATTGGAACTAGATGATCTTTTAGATAACTTCCAACACAAGCCATTCTATGATCTATGATTTTATGTATAACTAGATAAAGAAAATAGTGAAATCTTCATTTTTTTCCAAAAGTCTGGAATATTTTTGCTATATTACAGTAAAACAATATTTACTTTTAAGAGGCATCTGCGGTGTATGCCTTTTTATGATACTTAAATTCAACCAAAACAACCAGTCTGGAATTTTTCTACAGGAAACTTGAAGATCCTGAGGCAGATTTCTCAGCTTCTTTAATTATTACAGGATACTACATTACTCATTTCATGCTCAAAGTAGGACAGGTGAAGGTGTGCAATGAGGGACATTGGCCATGACAGAGATCTTAAAGGAAGAGGTCCACTACATGGACAAAAAGGGCTTTCATGGACAGAAAACCCCTATTTTTCCACTGTGAGGGAAGATTTTCATTACTGTTTGACAGCACTGGTGAGCAAACCGGGTGCCAGCAACTTTTAAACTCAGTTTTGAACGTCTGATCTCCGTCAGAACACAATAGTTCCTGAAGTACATTGACAGCAGTGGGGTCGCAGTCAGGGCCTGGCAGAAGAACTTTAGCCATTCAGTGTTAACTTCCCTGCTGAATCTTTTTATTCTCCAAGTCTCATCTGCAAAGGAAGCAATTTTTGTATTTACCTTTCTGAAAATTGTGACAGCGTCTGCTTCTCTTCAGCCCACCACCTCCAGCTTACATTGCCAGATAATGAGTGACTATCAGATCTGTCACTAAGACATGATCTATCTCTAGGAAATCTCATGGCACTTTCTAGTGGTCAAACAGTACAGCAGAGATGTCAACAGACACAGTGCTACTATCCAGGAACCCTTACTCTTCTGTTTTGCTTGAACTCTGACTGTGGGAAGCCATTTACTTGCACATGGCTTCGGTCACAAGGGACTTGCTTTTTGGCCTGTCTTGGTACAGTTCTGACAGTGATCTGACTTCTCAGTCACTTCCCATGCCACATAGGCCAGATGTGCCAGGCCTGAAATTTTCATCTCTACTTAATGATATTAAGCATCTCCTAAATTAAGAAATTTTAAAAAAATACAGCAAGGGAGTGAAAATAACTTTCATAGTGTATAGCAAGGAGACAGTTAATTTGGGGTTGCCATTAATTTTGGAGGGCAAATAAGGGTCACTTTGGATGGATAGGTTCTAAATGAGAAATACGTATCAGATAGAAAAACTGCAAAACTCCTGATTTTGCAGTGTCTTTGGATGAAGTCTTTAACTGATTTTTTGCTTTTTCATTGCACACTACTCTTAAAATATACATAAATGTATACATTTATTATGCAGGCCGCATTAGACTCAGACCTAGAGGATGAAATATTAACCTAAGCATTCTTTATTCAAAGCTCCAGTAATACAGAAAACAAATAATAAATTGAAAAATACAAAAAAAACTTGGATAGAATGATGATGAATTTATGTTAGCTTAGCACCGCTGTTTTTGGACACTCTTGACATTTTGTGGGTAAAGTTGGTAACATTTATTCTGAGTTATCTGCTCCCATTAAACCACACATATCTTGCAGGAGAGAAAATGTGTCATCTACTGAATTTCTTGCTGCTCAGAGTCATTACAATAACACTGTGCCACTGATCTTTCACTAGAGTGAAACTAGAGTGAAGGCAAATATTGGGTGAGTTCACCTGCCAGGGAAGGTAAAATAGTAATCCCCACCAGAAAGGCAAAAGTGTAACTAATCTTTAAAACCTGTCAGTCTTTGCCCAAGAAATCCAGAACATTAAGAGTTTAGCTAATAGACGCTGTCAACAACTGTTCTTTCACTGAGAAATAGGCACTCCTAAACTGTGGCAACTACTTGGTGTCTAAATCCTGAAAATCTCCCACTCTGGTTTATGTAGGTGCCAGATGATTGAAAATCTGAATTTTCAGTGGTGTGAGAAAAGGTAATTGAAGCCATTAGGAATTTTCCTTGTCTTGGGGAAGTGGGTAGGAAAAGAGAATGACAGCTTTTGTGGTTTAGAATCAAAATTTAGCTCCTATGCAGTCTCAAGCATTGCAGCCACAAGTGCTTTTTCGCTGAAATGTGAAGCATTGATTTCCACATCAGCATTTATGGATGATTTGTCATAGTAAAAGGTCACTTCCCTTCCTGTATTTTCTTTCCCCTCTATAGATTTTTACAGGGATTAAGAGAGGGACAGTTTAGCATTTGCCTCCTTATGGCTCAAAGCAGCTGGTGGTGTACAGCACTGGACTAAAGGATAAAACCCTGATGTTATGCATTTTGCTTTTTGAAGACTGTGACCACAGAGAAAAGGATGCAGGTTCAAAAACAAAGCAGCTTTGTTTAGACAGTTCTTGTTTTCTTCTTTCTGCCTCACTCTGTTCATACCAGTGTGGCTGCTTAGCATCTAAGTATGTCAAACAAACACAGGAATTTACACGGACACTCTTTTGTTCTCAAAATCAAACATACAAACAGGACACTTTAAATGTATTTTCTGTTTATACTAACAGAGTATGTTTATATTGGGTCAGTAATGATAGCCTGTAGAGGGCAAACACTTTGAGAACAATCTATTGGGCTGTGCTCTGATATTTTGTATTTAGTATAACCTTTAGTAGCTGGGATGTCAAGAGTTGTTAAGAAAGAACCAAGCACTCAGAGTTTGGCCAAACAATTTGAATCGTGTATTCCTTACAGCATTAGAAATTCTTCCATTTAAGATGCTAAATAAAAGGAATTACAAAAAGCAGAAATAGGAAAAAAGTATTTTGGTAAATAGCTTCCTTATATGAAAGTGCTTTAATAAGTGTCATTTGCTTGATTTATGAACACATTTGGATATGAAAATAATTAGTTCTATTAATAGATGTTGTATTAGGAAACACAAGAGCTAATTTTACAGCTGTTTCCTGACATGAGTTACTTTGACCTTGACATATATTGCAACAATTTCACAGAGGTTTTTTGTTGCCATTAAGAGGAGGAAATTTTTCAAAAGTCACAGGGAAGGAAAGAGGGACAGAGAAATGGACTTTCTGTCTAGATAAATCTTTTACCTTTTATTTGTCAGGTGTTTATTATTCTCCTGTCATGATGGAACAGGATCAAGAATTATGTAAGAATAGCTTAAACATCAATGAAGTTTGAAAACAAAATCAAAGTAACCAGGAAAACAGATGATCCCGGGTAAAGGTTTGGGTGAGAACCTGAAGATAAATGAGGAAAGAATGAAGGCAAAACAGAAAGGGTTGTGAAGCACAGAAGAGAAAAAGAGAAAGGAGAAATACAAAGAAAACTCTCAGAAATCCTTTGATCACACTATGGATATAAATACACAGAACGAGACAATCAGCTACCTTAGGCTCAGCCCCCAAGCAGGCACGGATATCAGTTTTAATGGAGCACGGACTCTACTGAGAGAGAATCAAGGACACTGAAATTCAGAAGTGTAAGGAAATATCCAGGAGAGATGGCGGGAGCACAAGAGGTTGTGCTCACATATTTGGTTGTTAGAGAGTGTCCCAATGTTGTAAACATCATAAGTGTTTGAAATGTTGCATGGTACAGCCATGTAAATACTGGGTGCGTGTTGGAGGCTAGTGGGTTTTGCAACATGAAAGAAAACACATCAAACAGAGTTGATAAACAGTTGGAGTTCTTACAGCTTGGTCTGCAGCCAGGACCCCTCCTTGTCCTTGAAAATGTGTAATGAGAAAAACCTGACCTCTGTGAATTGTGTACAAGGAACATCTGTTCTAAGGAGGTGCTGTTGAGTAGACAGCCTGCTTATGCTGTGAAGTTGTTAGAGCTGTCTGCAATAATCCTCTCTCCATTTGTGAATCTTGATCTTAGTAGATCAGATTGCCTCTATAAAATTATTCTTCCCTTGCCTTTGTCACAGCAGTCCTAAATAAAAACTCACTGGAGTTCTAAGGAACACTTATTTAGTAATTGCAGTAAGTAAATTGAGAGTATAGTAATAAAAACTCCTCTGTATTGTTCTTGTAGCATATGGAAAGCAAGAGCAAGGAAGATAGTGACATTTAAGCATTTAAGTCTCTCAAATGTGGATCATAAACAAGGAAACTTCATGAACAGTGCTTGCAATTGGAATTAAATCAAGTTTCAGTATTTTCCATAAACCTTGATTAGAGAGGCTTGGTCAGTGTTTGTTTCTTTGAGAGCAAAGGGAGTTGCTCTTTTCACCCATGGACAGATTTCTTAAATCAGCCTCAGAAATGAGAGAACAAGTGGAGGATGAGAGCCCTCTCTTCAGTAAAACTCTAGCCAACTCAAACATACCATTGTTTCCTCTTTTCATTGGCTTTGTGTCCTGCTTGTATACTATCCTCCTGCAGTTACAGGATCAGTTGGAGCAGTGGTTTATATTCCCAGCTGCTGCCTGCTGAGGACATTTTTCCCTTGCATACTCTTTATTTTATTTGTTCCAAACATGCAGCATGATCCTCCTGCCTTGCAAGGTATCTTGAAAGTATAGAAGAGCATAAAAATGAGTCCATCTTTCCATCCAGGTCCCACCCACTAGCTGCATGACTTGTGAGAGAAGTACAGAGTTCATCACCAGGGCTGGGGAGACACTTACTCAATCACACCACTATACAGTTAATGACATAGTTTTTTGAACAATACCTCATGCATCATATAATTTTTAAGGAGGAAACCTCTGAAATTTTGATTCTCTTGGTAGAGGAGGTAGGCTTCCATTACTATGTGTTCTGCTTAGCAACACATGATATTCTGCATACATGCTTGTTTTGGCAGTACACAAAAAGATGTGCAAGGAAGGATCAAAACAAACACCACAACTTTAATTCTGGAGCAAGATTTATTTTACTGAAAAAGCTTATGGTCACTTAATTCAATTTTATTGTTTAGTAACAAATTCAATGCTGTAAAAAAACAGCACTGAAAAACTTGGCAGATTTGTTGGGAAAAAAAGAAGTGGCAAAAAGTCAGTTTAGGGAGGGATGATTCAAACAATTAAACTTTTCTTTATAGTTCTCCAAGTAACCCACTCTCATACACTCAGAAATGTGATCTAAATGCAGCTGTGAAGCAGGGAGGTATTTTTTGCTGATTTATTCAGGAATGCCACCATCCATTTCAGCGCAGGAACAATAATTAGGGAGGCAAATTATGATAATGATAATATGCAAAATAAAAGGAACAATCTAATTTAGTGATTTCAAGTTTATACAAGGAAGAATGGCAGGTGAAGAAGCTTCACAAATGAAGCACGAGGGAGCCTCATCCCCATCTTCATCACTGGAAGGCTTTTGCCCCTGAAATGTCAATAGCAACACGTGGTGATTGCTTCAGGGGATAATTTTCTGTCTCATAAGGTTTGGCCGGGTCTGGGGTGACACAAGGCTTTGGATTCAATTCAGTTTCACAAAACCATGTTGACTTCTTTGGGGTCTCAGTCCTTCTCCATTATAGGTCCTGCTGCTCTCCCTCTCCTCAGCCCCTTCTTCATCTCTTGTCTTTCTCTGCCCAGGCACATGTGATTCTGAACATCTCTCTGATGTTTCAGCAGTGGTACAGAGACAAGATTCGAAGGAGATGAGCAGAACAGATGTGGCTGCGCTCTTATCCCCTGAGAGTTGTTAAGAATTTGGGTAGTGGTCTCCCAGATTCTTCTTTTGTCTCAGACTGAGCATGTACATGTTGCCATATGGAGGCAATGAAAAAAGTTTTTGTTCTCCTCTGGATGTTCTTCTGGCAGCTTCAGCTAATAGAAAAAATTGTATTTTCTTTTAGAGCATAAGATTTTGAATGAATATGTAAATAGCTTTCAACACTTGCCTGAGTTTCTGAGAAAGGAACTATTAGGTCTAACTACTTGTCGGAAAGAGAAGTGCTTAGATTTGGGACCTTCCCTGTGTTTAATCTGCAGTATACTCTCACGTCTCTTAAATTTCACATGATGTAGAAAAGATTATCAAAGACATTTAGTAGTTTGAGCACAGATACTCTGAGATGGAGAATTTATCTAAATCTGCCATTTAACACCTGCTCTTGGCTTCAGTATTGCTCTTGGCAGAGTATATAAGGCGTTGTTGAAGGGTAATTTGCTAGGAGGGCTGTCTGCCAGCAGGTTGAATTGCTTGTGCTATGGATGTTTTAGATGATGCTATTGCCACCTCTGGGGCTCTGGTTAACACAGGAGCAGAATCTTTGAAGACATGTATGTGCTGCCCTGTTGCTTGTATCTCTGTATTCAAAGATTTGCTTCTGGCTGCCTTGCTAGAGCAAAGCGTATGAAATGAAGGCACGTGCAAGGCACATGCATCCAGCATATAGAAAGTGTAAGGATTTTAAAAGCATGTGTCTATTTGTCCACAAAATAAAAGAGGAAAATAAAACTTATTTTCCTTGGGTTTTTTTGTTTGGTGGAGTTGGGTTGCTGTTTTTTTTTTTTTTTTTTTTGTTTTTTTTTTTTTTTTTTT
>LTAT01000004.1:78186205-78211018 GCA_003286495.1 Chlorodrepanis virens
CCCTGTTTGTCCTGTATCTTCTAGAACCCTATTAGTTTACCCAAGTTAGGTTCCTCCCTATTGCTCCCTTATTAGTTTGTGTGTAAAATGTCCTGCCTTCAACCCCCCCCCCCAGCCATATCCCTATTGGCTTGTTACCCCAAAACCCCTCCTTCCGGAGAAGGTTATAAAAGCTCCTGATTGCCATAAGTCTTTGTCTTGGGGTCTTGGGGCCTTAAGATCGTGGGTCCTCGTCATGTGTAAATAAAGCCAGCCCTGCTTTACTCCCAAGACCCGTGCTGCTGCCTTATGTTCCTGCGCCGTGCCACTACTGGTAGCTGGGATTTGCGGAGGAGCCTGAGAGGGGGAGCTGTCGTGCCCTCGTTGTCATTGTCGCCTGGCTGGCGACAAAGTCATCGCCGCGGCAGATGTGGCTACCCTGGAAGTAAAACCACTCCTAACGAGCTACAGTTTTGACATGGCTGCTCTTAGCTACCTTCCCACATGAATCTCTGTGTCTTCTGCCTGTACCACCCATCAAATCCAAAGCAAACTCCCAGAAGGAATCACCCACTGGAGGCTTTTGCAAGAGCTGCTGTGTTGGTCTGGGAGCTTACATCTCCTCATGGTCCTGGCTAACATAACTGTGAGGTGGCAAAAAGCATCAGCAAAGAGTGGCCCAAGTCTGAAGGTGCTGTTATGGTGCACTGGCACCCTGAAGGCAGGCATGGCTGAGAGCATAGCACACACTGATCAATGACTCTAGGCACTCTGCACCTTCACGTTTAAGGATTTCAGTTGTGTTATCTTATTTTTCTCCCTCACTTGTCCCCCTTCCTTTTGGTACAAAAGCCATAGGTTGTCCTGGCAGGTCTCCCTGTACCAACTACCTTCAGGATTTGATCAAAATGCACTTCACTTTCACTTAAGCCTTGCCACCAAACCGATTTCTTTCATTTCCCATCTTTAACACTTCACCATCCCAGCCAGTGCAAAGCAAGAGAACATCACATCACCCAGCCTCACATATTGTCAAAAAATTGTACTCATTAAACATTCCCAGAGCAATACACAGAGCAATGGCAACAGCACCAACATTGTTGAAATAGTTAATTTATTTCCAGGTCACAGACTATTCTGAGTTGGAAGGGACCCACAAGGATCATTGAGTCTAACTTTGAAGTAAATGGTCCATACAGGGATTGATCCCAACACCTTAATCTGACCAACTAAAATAATCTCAGGTTGCTAATCCCATACAAATTGTAATCCTTTAATTCTGCACAGCACAACCCATAGGCAGCCACAGGGCACTTAATGTAATTGATGGGCTTCCTATAAAAGGGCCTGGCTGGTCACAGAAAACCAACGTCTCATTTCTGTTTATTGAAGTTTTAATCACTTTGTAGTAGCATCTGTGGGCATTGCTACTCATTTCCCCACATGAAAAAAATGATAAGAGGGTTCCTGGTTCACCTGTGGGAAAGGAAATAGTGCATAAAATAAGTTTGACAGGGATTTGCCAGGATCTTGGGAAAGTTGTATATTTAAATACTTGGAAAGCCAACACTGAAGGCAAGCTGAAATTGGTTTTTGATTCCTTTACGCAATAACAAATTTTGTCTGTCTTTTCTTCACTCTCAAATAAATAAACAGTTCCATTACAGGCTGGAGCCTGTTCAATTTTGAGGAAAGACCAGGACTGGCTTTTCTCTCCAGCATGTGTATAATGTTGAATGACATCTTAATGCAATCACTTTGGATGGCTGAAAAGAGATCTTCACAAATAGGGCATTTTCTAATTTTTCAGGGCTATAAGCATTACTCCTTAGAAGCTCAGGAAAAGGGGGAAAAGCACACAATTGATTCTTCTGAACTCTTATTTTAAATGCTTTTAAAACAACTTTGAAGGAAACCCTTCAGTTTCTTCTACTCCACAAACACTTATGTGCCAGAACACCAAAAATGTGACATGATCAAGAAACCGCTCCTTCAGCTGCAAGCTCTTCAGCCCCATCTTAAGTCAGGCTCCTTCAGCTGAACCTGGAGTTGAGCCTTCAGCAGGACTGAGCCCTTGGTCTGGTCCCTTCCCATCCCCAGTAATGACTCGCACCCTGTGCTGCACCGATGCACCTGATGTCAGGGAGTCAAGTCACTGCAAATCTGCCACCTCAGCCACATACTCCCACAGGGAGTGGCTTTTCAAACTAGTCAAAACTGCCCTGAGAAGAGTCTCCAACTCTCCCTGCCGTTCCTTTGTTCTTCCCCATCTGTAGCTGGCATGTAGCCTGTAGTGAATATGAGGAGCTGAGACAAGGCTGGATCATTAAGGCAGGGGGACTGCAAAGTAGCAACTGGTCTCAGCATCCAGAACAAGCAGTGGTGCAAAAGAGGCTGAAGAACCACAAAGTGACAACCCCTTCTCTCCTCTTCAATTGCTCTTTCCCCTCTACTTTTGTCTCTTCAGACCACTGCTCCATCACTTGAGCTACCACTGAAAGAACGAGCATTCCCCATATTCACCATTATTAGAGCGCAGCAAGTTGTACAAACAGAGTGTTTCACACAGTATGGTAACACCTCCTTACGTTTCCTCCAGGGTCCAGGTATCTGTCACACCTGAGGTCCACAGTGCACAGTGGAAGCTCTCAAGTCCACATAAAGGCCTCTTCATAGCCCAGAGAGACACAGTGCTCTGCAGCACGTGTCCACTTCACACTCCACAAGCTCATGCCTGACTGAGGACCACAGAATGAGAAACCTGGCAAGGAGAGAGAACAAACAATTCCTCAAGTTTCTTTTTTATCAAGAAGCAAAAGCATTAGAAGCAACATCTTATGTCAAGCACATAAATTGGACTTTTTCTTTCAAACAGCAACAAGCAGCAAATCTCTGCTCTCCAGTTCTAGTCAGTATCAGCCTTCATCTCGTCCTGCCAACTCACAGCTCTCTGTGCATCCCAAATGCAAACCCTGGCATGCAGACCAAAACTGGTCCTCTTACCACCTCAGAGCAAATCTTACCCCAAACAACTCTACACTCCAAACCTCAACTGAGCACTCAATTCTTACTAGATCTAGTGAGGCCTGCTTACCCAGCCCTCCCTGTCCAAACCTTGACTCCAGCCTGCTTTGACTCTTTATAGGTCAACAGCAACCTTATGAATATGACAACCTTAATTTACATACCATAAAAATACCAGTCTGCACAGTGAAGAATCCAGAAAGATACTTCACCTTTTCAGACTTGCTGTCCGCATCCCTAACCAAAGCACCGGTGGCAAACCCGCAGTATCTCCCTGCTCAGAATTCAGCATCAAACATCCATTCACACTTCACAGAGCTACCCATCCTGGGTCTCATCCATCTTTCAGGCAACCCACAGCCAGGGCTAAAGACAGAGAGGAATGAACAGTGAATTTAATTTCTGGATCTTGGAAGTACCACCAAACTAGGCTGATTCCAGACGTTTCCAGCTTGGCAAGCTGCTGGCTCCATCTGATCATGGGTGTAGATTATGGAATGAAGGGGCTGCAGAACCAGCTTTGTATCTTTCTTGTTTAGGTGCCAGCTGGTGCTGATCATACCTCCCAGAATGATGTCTGGGGAATACTGGACTTTCCAGTTTCAGGGCAAGGCTAGAGTTGGAACTGGGGTTAACACTCATTGCTGGAGGCACTAAAAAACAAGATCTGCTCCTGGACAGATGGGTAGGGGTAGGGGGCTGCAGTCAGCTACAGAGAATCAGCCCTGGCTGAGTCTGGGAGGGAAGTGACAGCACAGAGCACAGGGCTCATGCTCAGCTTGAGGGTTGAGGCTCAGATTAGGCAAAGGGATAAAAAGAATGCTCAAGAGCAGGAATTTCAAGTAAACGCTCTGAATCTCTAGCAGATGAATGAATCAGGCTTCCTGTCCTCATGTCCCCATCACCAGCCTTCATGCCAGCCCTTAACCCAGTCCTAATGCAGGAGAAGGGTCAATGTCCATCCTTCATCCCGTTCTGCAGCAGCCTGCTGCAACCATGGCCTGCTGTCTTGGGAGGGAAAGAAAAGAGAGGGAAAAAAGGAAACAAGACCCACAGCCCCCAAGCAATCCCTGCCAGCTGCAAGCCCCAGCCTTGCAGCCTTTGCTGCAGACATGGATCTCTGGGCTAGATTACAGAGATAGCCTTAAACCTACTGCTGCAGGCTAGGTCTAACATTCACCCTGCTGCTTAGGAGAGCCTGCAGTTCCAGGCAGGCTGCAGAGGTCGGAGGCAGGTTGTTGCATGTCAGGAAGAAAGGCCAAGTTTGTTCTTATGTCAGTCCTTAGAAAAGAAACAACTATGGGGGAAGGTGGGGAAAAAAAAAAAAAAAAAAAAACAGCATCTGTCAACAACTCAAACTGTGTTTAGGGCTAGTGATTGTGGCAAAATGATTGCTCCCTATTGCATTACACCAAAGATGGATGCTTATGCCTGTGAATTTGGGCAGCTGAAGATTTGTATCCTTAATATTTTTTAGATTCTTATCACTAGCCTTCATCATTTGTAGAAGGGGAAAGAATTCTCCTTGGGGTTTTCCATCTAGAACCTCTTCCTAAAACCAGCATTAATACCATTGTTACAGGCCTGGCCTGGCCCAGAACAAATTATGCCCCTATGTCCTCAGGATACAAAACTTTGTCCAAGAACTACAAATTCAGGAGAAAAAAACCCAAATAACATCTAGGTGCATGTACAACTCCATCAAAAGTTACAGAAAGTTATGTAGATGATTGAAACATAATTAGCATTTTTGACATATTAAAGGAGCCTTGGCACTTTCCAACAGTCTGAGCATGAGCTTACTTCTCCCTCTAGAGGACACGAAGATTAGCACAAGGAACATAAGGTTATGTCAAGACCAGAAAAGTAACGAGAGGCTAAGGCAAAGGGTCGGCATTTTTGCTTTGAAAGTCTACTAGCAGTTCAGAAGGAGCAAAATTACAACTGTAAAAAAAATGATTCACTAAGTTACGTGTTTATTTTTCCAGCAGTGCCCTAGAAAGTTCAAAATAAATTCTGAGTTAACTTTCTGAGTTAACCTGGTATCCTGAAATCCAGCCCTCACAGCTCTTCATCATCAGCTCCTCCACCAAAATCTGCAGGACACATTGGTCCTCAGAAAATGTCAGCCTTGCTTCTTTTGTGTCTCAGAGCACCCCAGGTGAGAGCCTTGCCTGAGCACACGGGCCAAAAGCGAGCATGCAGCCTGCCACAGCTGGTTGTGCACGGTTGCATTGTTTAATCAAAATATTTCAGCATGGAAATCAAATCCCTCTGAGCAGACGTATCCTTACAAAGCTGGTTTTACTGGCTTCATCACGGGGAAACCAAATCCACAAAACTCTGCCTTCCAATGCTTCCTCTGCTACACATAAGAAAATATATCATGTGGAAAAAGCAACAAATTAATAGCAGCCCAGTACAGACCTCAGACCTGAGAGGAAGCTTGGTGCCAACTGCTCAGACTGCAAACCAGCCATACAGCACTGCAGAACTTCAGGGGGGTGGGGGGCTGAACCCCTCCAAAAATTCCACCACCTCACTAATGAACTCTTTTGGAACTTAACATACATTATTTAGCAGTATCTTCTTCCAGTCCTCTCCCACTGAATCCCAGTGAATGACTGCAAAGACAGGACTACTTGGAAAGGCCCTGAAAGATAAGATAAATTGCTTTTGGACATTTTTACCTCTGATAACAATGTTGTAAGTATTTCCACTCTATATACTTAAGCTTTCTAATGTCACTAAATCTTCTGGCCTCAAATTTCCAGAAATGCATTTTTCCAAGCATCTGACCTGTGCCTGAGAATTTGATGTCTTTCACATGCTCAGCCTGTACTAAAAAAGTGTGTGTATATGTATATATATATGCTAATAATAATAAAAATTACCAGCATCTCCGATTAGACCGCTAATTTCAAGCCCATTCTCACCCACACTGGTGCAAACACCACAGGCAGCGTTCTGCCAAAACCCACCCCCAGCCTGCCCTCTGCATAAAGCCTTTTAAAAGCCAATCCTCCTCCACTACTTTAAGACAGAAAGGAGTATCGAAGTAGTTGAAAGTTCTGCTTTTGCAGCTGTAAAAATTACTTCTGATTGCTCGACAGAACCGGACGCCAATCCATTTTCAGAGAAGACAGAAAACAAAACAGTTGTGCTTTGAAAAACACACCAGAGTTATCAAAAGCCCTGCTTGCAGAAACATTCCCAAAGCCACTGCAACAAAGCAAGGGAGTTTATGGCACGGCCTCAGTAAAGATGTTCTCATTCAAAAGGGGAAAAAAATAGTAATCTGAGTGCTCCACTTTGACCCTGGAACACCCAGTGAGCAGTGGAGGAACACGCTTGCAGTTAACAGAAGGGAGTTCTCAGTCTCAGGGATAGGTATCACACCTGCACAGTTGAGTCTCACTGCTGCTGCGACATCTCGGGGTCATCTCCTGGCTCCACAGCCCACAGGATCCCACAGGCCCCCTCTCCAGGCTCTGTTTGCTTGTGCTGTGACGTGAGGTGAGCTCCAGAATGGAGATTCTTGCAATAGCCCACAAGAGACCCAAGAACTCTACCAGCAAGTACAGTCTCGGGGAGTGGAGGAAGAGGGGGTAGGAGGAAAATTATGGAAGATAAAAGGGAAGCATTAGCTTGGAGCTGGTTTTGTCCCCATTGTTTTTATACATAGAACTGGTATATATGGTAATACTACTCTGTCTGCACAGGTGCCAGCAGCAGGGCACAGCAAAAACATGCTGCCAAGGCAAACAGAGAGGGCCTTGTAGGATCCTCATCTCTGGGGGAAAGTGGGGTTAACTGAGTGTCTGTGCTACTCTGAAACTTTTTATTTAGCACAGGATATAAGGATGGGGAGGATGAGGATGAGGATTCCATCCTCACACCAAATCAGACCATTTACCTCCCCACACCCAATCAGACTGGTGCTTTTTGGTAGTTATGTGTAGCATTCTTCAACCAACCATTCTCTTGATTCAGGGATCACCAGGAAGATGCTTCATCTCATGGCTGTGGCCCAAGAAGACCCCATTCCTGTGGACTGCCTCACTTTAGAACCTGTTGGGCCTGCAGTGGCCAGGACACACGAATTGCACTTAAAGCCTGCCTTTGACAAGCACATACCCACTGCAACAGCCACCCCCCCCAGGCCATCTGCACTTGCACATGGGCTTTTCTGGCTGTGCTTCACCTCAAGTCTCCTGCCAACACCCCAACTGTGTACTCTTGTCCTCCAGCAAACACCTGAGGCAGGCAGCTCTTGCTTTGAACAGCCTGCACAGACAGGCCTGCTGCACATCACTGCGAGCAAGGTCCCAGTCCAAAATGACAGATCCAGGATCCTGCTACAGGACAGCTAGAGCTAGGCAAACTTGATAAGGCTGTGGTGCATGGCCTGGAGGGAAGACAAGGTTACGTGGGCTGGGACATTTCCTCTTCCCTCAAGCAGAGATGAGAGCAACCTCCATTCTCTGAAGTGTCTCCTCAGGTAAAGGAGGTAAACACCACCCATGGGACACGCTCTGTCTCTGGGGCTTCCAGGCTCTTTGCCAAGAACCAGCACCCATCCCCACCTTCAGAGCAGCCAGACCCAAAGAGAAGGTGGCTGTCTCTTGTGTCCGACAACCCCCACTCACTCGGATCAGCCACGGACCAGTTTCCTGGTGGAGTCATCCACGGCTGAGCTACACAAAATAAAGCACACACAGTCACTTATGCTTAGCCCACTTCACTAAAAACACCGAGGTCTGCCCAGGGCACAACTTGTTCCTGGGGAAAGACAACAACTTGGGCACAATTCCCCACTCCATCCATCACCCTTAGGCCCTACACCCACTTCCCGGTGCACTTCCTTTTCATGAATCACAGCAGATATGCACACCACAGCCCTGTTGGTCAGCAGGGAGAATCTCCAATCCAATGGGAGTTCAAGGACAAAGTGCACAAAGCTGTTACTGCTTCAGTCACCTTCAGCACTGCACTGATGAACACAAGCAGCCAGGCTCAGGGCAGGCCACCTCTGCCTGAATACATCTGCACACAGGCAGGGAATAAGATGCTCATGCTTCTGGCAGCATCTAAGCCCTTGCTGTCATGAGAATCACCAGTGCCCCCTCACCTCTGGATATAGGTCTTGCAAGTCCTCTTCCTTCACTTCCAAGTTGGAGGCTGGCCCCTTTCTTGTGCCTGATGTAATGCCAATTTCTAAAATGCACATATTTCATCTCGGTGTGCCAACAAACATCCCCATTTGCTGAGAAAATACCAGTCCTGTTAGCTCCAGTAATACTGTCTACACTTACATGAGTACTGTATGTGAGAGTGCTATCAATCCCTGTGTGGGTGGAGAAAGGGAGCAGAGAGAAAGAGAGATCTGGAAGTCCTGATGGGTTCCTCTCTAACGAAATTTCTAGCCAAAGGCACCAGAGAGGCTGTGAAGGTCGAACTGGGGATTGCAGCCACGTGTGCACTTGGCCATCAATGGTGATGCAAGCACAGGGAGGCAGCAAAGGCACAATGCCTGCAGGGTTATCCCAAGGGGGGCTGTGAGAGCCTGCTGAGCTCAGTTTGCTTCCATACTGTGAAGAAGGCATGGGGAGTTAGAACATAGGAACAAATCAGTGTGAGTTTAGCAAAAAAGTCAAACCTGCACAGGTAAGGAATTTTAGCAGGCACAAATGTTAGACTCATTCTTTCCCACTGAGAAACCTGTGACATACACTCTGTTCAAACAACTATACCATGTTATTAACAAAATCACCCTCACAGCTTATACTGTATATATATATATAAATAAAGGATTTTTAATTTTTTAACAAAGAAAAAAAGATGGTGACTGACTAATCCACAACACATCATCCCTTTCTCTGAGTCAAAGATGATTTTATTTGCCTTTCTTCATTTTTGCAGTCTTCTCTTTCCTCTTCTTTACATGCTTTGGGATTTTGGTTTTTCTCTTTTCTCTTTGGGCTTCTTTAACCATCTTTTTCCTTTCCTATAAGGAATCAAACACCATTCATTTAAAGCCAGAAGGGAATGAAGAATTTTTAGCAAGTCAATCAATTGTTACATTAACAATTTAATTAATACATGACATAAAAACAAGGTTATCAAGATAAAGAAATTTTAAAAATCAATAGAAATGGTGAGGGGATAGGAAAAAGGAGATACAGGTTGGGGTGGAGCTCAGACCTGCACATCAGTAATGACAAACTACTTAAAACCTCAGTTTCATGCAACTTTTGAAGAAAGTGAATAAGAGGCACTCTTAACTCATGCTGTTTACACTTAAGATTACAACAGGTTGTCTGGTCTACATTTTCTGCTGCTCACAGAGCTACTACAGTATGTGTTTCTATGTGTCATGCAAAAATATTGATCCAGTAAGTGCTGATAGAGCAAGCTGATCATCAGCAGGACTGGCAGGAAAGAATGCCATGCTACTGCAACATACTGTAAATCCGTGCCAGACACAGAAGGGACAAGACTCAACTAGAAAACAAAAAGTCAGCAAAGTGGAAGGGGCACGTAGAAGTAATTGCTGCTATCAGTTATTCAACCTACAGCTAAAGACAAGTTACAGAAAAACCTCATCTCACACAAAAAGAAGTCCAAATGATAACCTATCAATTAGGATGAGAAGTGGCCAAGACTTCCCTGTTTCACATCTAAAAGGCAGCAGCTCTAGACTGGCAGTGTGTAGTGGAGTGCTGCGTTTTTATTTGACAGATATGAAATATATTATCTTACCTTTTCTAAGAAGAAAAACCTAAAATGCAATGTCCCAAATCTTGAACCCCTTAAGCCTGCAAGTTTCACCCTGCTTTTTTTTTTTTTTCTTTTTTTGTTTGGCACAGCACCTAAAAGGCTGCCAAAAGGCTCTCACTCATGAGTGATACACTGCAGGAAAGCTTCACCAAAACTAAGCATATCGTTCCACAGTTTAGAAAATGAAACCTCAAAGAAAACCCAAACGCCAGACCCTAACCATAATCCCTTTGCTGGACTGCATTACATCTCTTGCCCACAGCAAAGCTAGCCAGCCTGTACTAATGGTACTACAGAAGCCACTGTCACCAAATCTCCAGCTCTACAGATCAAGTGGCGTCAGCTGTTTGGGCATAAGGAGGTTCATCAGGGACCACAGCCACAAACCTGAGCAACAAAGCCTGGAAGAATAGCCAGAGGGACTGAAAAGCTGCCCAGGCTTCACTGAATTCTACTTTGTATAGCCCTGTAATTCCCTGTAGGGATCTCTCTTCTAGCTTTGCCTACGCTACAGAGAGCTGTGTTGCACTGCTCTACGTAAAACCACCTCTAATAAAGCATCCCCGATGAAATTCACTGCCTCTGCTCTTGTTCTCCACAACAGGAAAGGTCCACAGCTTGTTTCAGACAAGAAGAAGCAAGAGTCACTAAGTTTGGATGTTTTTGTGTCATATAAGCAAAGGTGGGAAAAAATAAACAATTTCTGGACAGCTGACCTTTTTGTCCATGCTAACTTCAGCAGGTTTGTCTTTGGGATGTACCAATTCTTTACAGCCCAAATCAGAGTCCTCTGAGCTGCCACCACCACCATCATCATCATCAGAGTCTGTTTCTGAATAGCCTGCCTCTTCAAGGAGTGCAGGAATCTGCAAGATGATATATCAAGAATTATATCAAGTCAAAACCAAGAAACCTAATGGCAGCATGCACACATATACATGCACAATGTATATATATATTCACAAAAAAGAAAACAATCTGCTGCAAAGAAGCCCTTGAGCAATCTGATGCTATCTCCCTTACCACAGCCCTCGCTGAGTTTCAAGATAAAGAATAAAAAGTAGGTTAAGCCAAACTAAGAAAAAGAAATCTAAAATGTACACCACAGATTCTTTTAGGTCAAGGCTCAAAGCACAGCTGTTATTTGCACTCCCAAACTAATTTCCCTAAGTTAAACAGCAATTTGCTAACATATGTGGAAGCCTATTTTTAATTATCCTTGGATCATGCCCAAATCTACCTTGGGGGCACTGTATGTATTCTGTATTGCAAACACAAATATCTGCACTGAAACACTCACTTATTCTTAAACAAGCCCAGAGACTGTGCTACAGCCTGATCCCATCCATATTTCTATTTCCATTTTAAATCAAGAGTCTACACCACTGCTAGAGAATATTCACAAAGTAAGGAGGGGGAACCCACACAGGGCTTCTGCCTTGAATGACATGGCTCCAAGTGATCTGTATCCAACTTCTCATCCAATCTACTTTACAAAAGTGTCACTATCAAGTTCTTCAAACACAGTAACACATAATATTTTATGGCTTATATACTGGAGGACTGTTCTTTAGGCAATATTACAACAGATACCCTATTATCATATCAACATATCTGATATCATATTTGATATCAGAAACATATCAAAACTTGCAGTCATGCAACAGTTTAAATCAATTACATTTTCCATAATCAGAAAACACTTTCCCTCATCATCACCTTAACTTTAGAGATCATGGCCACAGCAAGGATTTTAATTTCATTCTCAAGCAACCCAGCATCAGCCACAGTGCAGGGAAGCAAATTCTGTGTTGTGCAGACACACTGCCATGCCAGACCCATCCTGATACAAATGGTCACTCTGCACACAAAGGCTTCTTTCATGGTGCCAGCTGCAGGACCAGGCATTCTCTGAACTACCTGTGAGCACTTTTCTGAAAATGGCTAAAATTAAGGATTTCAAAAAGACCCTCTCACCTTCTGAACACCAGACAAATCCTTCTTCAGTCCTGTCACAGTCTGGTAGAGAATCTGCTCAAAGGGAGAGAGGAAGAAATTACATTATCAAATTATATCTTAATTCTTTGTGCCCAGAGAAAATTCTAAATTTATCTAAAAATAAATTTTAAAAAAGAAAGACCAGGATAAAATCCACAATGTTATCATTAAGCACTAACCAGACAATTTTAAAGTATGATATTGATTTAGTATTCCACATCTTGGTAGCCACACTTCTGTTTTTTGTTTGTTACTAACAGTTTCCAGTAAGAAGAATTCATATTCCCTCTCTCTCTTTTGCAGGGCCTCAGCATGTCTACTCACATTATCTTGCTGAACATTCAATGCCATATCCTCTTCTTTCAATTTCATCATTATGTCCACATCCCTCTCATAGTTTTTAACTTCAGTCAGAGTTCGAGGTATGTAGGCCTTCTTAAATACCTAGCACAGTGAAGGGAAACACAGACTTACTAATTTACATATTGTGTCATGATGTTCTTCTCTCCTAATTATGCATCCTTAGGAGAATAATCACAATCAGAGAATCAACAAATGAACATAGCAATCATCCCCTACCATTTGAACTACAGAGTTGTTTTTTGTTTGGTTATTTTTTGCAGGGGTAGACTCAATGTGCAACCTAGACATTATCGACAGATCACAACTAATAAGGCTCCTTCCTTAGCCTGACTCACACCAGCCCACTTACAAAATTCTCCAACCATCTCTTAGCCTATTTGAGTCCTAAGGTTTTGTATCCTAAGAATTTTTCTAATGCTTTTATTGTAATGTTTATAATGCCTTCAGGAGGCAACTCCATTGAAATGCACTGCTAGAACTTAATCTCTTTATGCAACAATACCCACTTCAACCTACAGTACAACTCAAAAAAGGTTCTTGCAGCAGCACAGTACAATAAAAACTAACTGCAATATCAATAACATACTTGAAGTTTGTCACATTTGAAACAGTCTTTCAGCAAGCTTACGACCCTACCAGATCAGAGAAATGTGTTTTGCTGCTCTGTTTTATGGTATCAGTTCAATCCCAGTAAAGATTCAGTAACCCTTCATGATCACTGCTCATCTGAGAGCTGTGCACAAAGCACAGTTCCCCACTTCCACAGAGCTGCCCTTACTCAGCTCTACTCTTTTGCAAGGGAAGTGGCACAAATTAGCCTTGGTCACATGGAAAGTCTAAGACAAAAGAACTGAACTTGGATGCTACTAAAACCACCTCTCTTACAGGTCAGTACCTCATATAAACAAAGGAGTAACTTGCTTGCAGAAGATGGGCTTGCTACCAAACACTAGAATCCGACTCTACACCTCAGTAGTTTTATGCTGAGGCTATACTGGGAAACAAAAAACATCTTTCCTTAGAAAAGCCTGAAGCAGATAGTGAAAACTGCTGAGCTCCAAGACAAAAAAGTCTTGAATAAATTAAGTCATACTGACCCACAAGATAAGAAGTTTTTGTTGGTTGTTGGTTTTGTTTTAGACTCTTCTGGAACAGAGAGTTAAGACTAAGATAGAAATGGTTCTATCTTTACATCAAGCATTTCCAGAACATTAACAGCTTTCTGTAATGGACTTGAGATGGCTTCACTGAATGTAAAAGCAGTGGAAGAACTGAATTAGACTGGGAGTGGAGCTAGACAGGCAATTTGGCCAATGCACTTATCCAAATAGCCTGCTTCTGTATCACTGGTCCAAAACCACTGGCACAATCGGATCTCTCTACTCAGGTTTTAACGAAACCTGAACTGGAAGATACATCAAGAGACATAGATGTCAGCAAACAAACTGGTTTCGGAAATAGAATATTTGCCTTCTAACAGCTTATTGCTGTCAGCTTTTACATATGGCCTCCCTTAATACTTCACATCTCAACTAGGTCAAGATATCTCAGTATCACAAACAATGTTTTGTTTATCATCAACTGTACATTTTTCCAAAGAAAACAGAACATTTTTGAGTGTTTAGAAGAAGTAAGGTTAATATTAATTTCATAGCAGGAACAGAAATCCTCACTTCCTCATCCACTTTATCTTGACTGGATCTTTCCTCCTCTGTTCTTTTCGATGCTATTTCCATTGCCTAAAGAAACACAAAACATTACAAAAAAAGTTATCATTCTTTAGAATCGCACCACTAAGCCTTTAGAATCACATCCAACTATTCCCATCTGCGTTTCTCCCCGTGCTCCACCGTCACCCGCACGCGCTCCAGCTGTCCCTGTGGGAATGCCTTCAGCGACACCTAACGGTGGCCAGCCCTGCTGCGAAGCACACTGACACCTGCAGATCAGGGCCCTATCAGAGGGAAAAACACACGCCCAGCACCTGCCCCCAGACCAAACTGCGGCAGGCCCAGCACGGCTACACGACATACAACATCACTCTCAATATAAGGACGACTGTATTTCTGCAGAGCTCCTCCTTGCCAGAAAGAAGAGCTAGCTTAAAGCATCCTGGTTCTTAGAGCACCTCCAACAGACATTTGAGTCTTCATCATTAGACAGACTTTCTGAGAGAACATGCAATGAAAGCAGTGTCACCCTACAGTGGTATAAATGGAAAAGACCTATATGCATTTTTGAAGCACTAGCACAACAATGTCATGTGCTGGTTTCCTTAGGATGTAGAATAAATGAGAAGATGGAGCTTGAAGTAGATCTGATTTTACTGTCCTCTTACTCAGTAACAAGGCCGTGAGGTCTTACCTTAGACAGGTAGTCATCAATGTTTTCACTTGTGATAGAAGGATCAGTAATAAACTCAAACAGCTCCTTCACTGTCATCACTGCAACATTGTGCTTCTGGAAAAAGTCTGCCAGGAAACAAGGGAGAGACAAAATCTATTAGTAAGTCTATCTTAACATATGCAGCTTGGATGTTAAAGTGACAGTTCCAGCGAGCCAACAACTCTGATGACTTGGGAAAGTCTCAGCAGCCCATTCTACATCATATGGAGTTTAGTTACCAGATGATTCTTGGTCATCTGAAATAAAACTGCTCATCTCCCAGATGCAACAAACACTAAAAGGAGAAAAACTGCATAAATATAAAAGCCAAATCAATTTCAGCAGGATCCTGACTTAATGGAGTACAGGCTAAGAAGTAAAGAATTCAAGACAGGTGTAGTATTTGCAATGACTAAGATTAAAAAAATGTATTTCAAATAAGGAATAGAGACCTCAAACTTTTGCCAGAGAGAAACAAGCGGCCACTGAAATACAGTACATTATGATCCACCCAAAAGGGAAGACACATTGATGTCCTAGAATCTTCTTTGCTACTACACTCAGAACTGCTTTCTTAAATCAGTTATGACCAAATTCATAGGCTGCATTTCTGTTCTGAAAAACAACAAGTGACACTGAGGACTGTTTAACAAGTATTTCCTACTAAAATTCCCAGATCTCTCACTCTGAGAAATCAATCATAGAAGGATTAGAGAAGCATTTAGTTTGGAGGAAGCTCTCCATGCTCACAGAACCACAAACGTCTGCAAAGATCACACCCAAGGCAGAACCAGGTGTTTCTTAGAGTCTGTAGAAGGTTTAGACAGAGAAAGCTGCAGTGACAGAAAACAAACAAAACAACGCCAACTCACCGAGACACTAGAATATCTAGGTAGAGGAGCTCAAAAGACATGAATAAAGGGCAAGGATGTGACTAGCTGAGACAGAAGGGAGTTATAGAAATGCATGAACTGAAAAGGAATAAGGAAAAAGTAGCATACTGGATATCAACAAACATACAGCATGAACACAGTTCTTTCCTAATTATGTGCCAGACTTTCAAGAGTCTCTGTAAAATAAGAAAAAAGTCAATCTGAAAAGAAAGGGGAGACAAAAGTAGCCTATAAAGAGGGATTATTTTTATCCTCAGGGACACACCCTACCAGGAGGTGTGTATCTGTTACACAACATGTATATTCACACATGAAGACCAAATTCTCAAGAGAAAAACACCATTAAACTTATCAAAATACTATGACAAGTGATAACATCTCTAATTAATTACTCTGCGCCTCAATCCTCTCAGCTGCCCTTAAGTGCAGGGAACTTTATAACACACAGAAACATCTTGCCAGCTGAGGAATCCCAGATGGGGATTCAGCTCACAGAAGGCAACACATCAGTATGTCTGCACAGTATTTTAAGTAAGGGAAGTTAAGACTGGGGCAAGCACTGCTGCAGACTGGGAGTAATCTTAGATCTATCCTAACTCTGAGATTCAGTCATGGCACTAATTTAAGAGAGGTGATTTCTAGCAAAATAGGCTGCACTACTCTGAACTCAGCACAGTACACTGCTCCCCGAGGAAGTCAAGAGAACATAGGAGAGGATGTATTTTAATGGAATTTTGGCAGCTTTTACAGTCAGCTACACCTGAAAGAACATAAGATGAACTGAGTCCATCCTGCTAAATAAACCAGCTGTCAGAAGAAGGGCTGAAGTGCAGCCCCCTCACCGTTAACGTTGGCACAATCCTTGCGCAGGAACTCCAGCGCATGCGGGTGGTCGTGCTCCACGGACTGAGACACGTCAATGATGTACACGTCCCCTCCGTGGTACCTGCAAGGAAACCCCACACACAGCTGCACCAACTCCACCAGACTACTGAGAGACAGGGAACAAAGCATGCCTCAAACTTAAGAGCCAGCAAAAAAAAATCTTCTTCCTCCAGCATATGCCTTGCCTGTGAGGACCAGGGTGGCTTTTTTTCAGTCAATCCTTTCCCTCTCTATACAAGCTGTATAATTAAACTTTTTTTAAAAATAGTCTGCTCATGAACAAAAAAAGCAGAGAGGTGCATGAAAAAGAAAAAAAAAACCAAGAAACAAGTTAGAAAAATATAGCAGTGAAATGATACCTAACTAATATAAAATACAACACATGAAAATGATACCTTACTAATTTTTGCTGGAGTTGATGGATTTTTTTTCTAGTTGTGAGGGGATTTTATGAGGTGATTTTGTTGTGTTTTTTAACTTCCTTTTCTTTCTTATTTTATGGTTTCTTTTGTTTGTTCGCCTGTTGGCGCTTTTTTACAGAGAAAGCTCAGATCTGGGCTAAAAGCTACATAATTAATTAGAAAAGTTACAAAACCCAGTAAGGACAAGGACCCCGCCCTCGCTGAAAGGTACATCAGTATTCTCACACAGAGGCTGCCAATGCATACATTTTAGATGTCACAATTCAGAGCAAGGATTAAAAACATACAGCATATTAAATTCACTGAGATCTGCGTGAACAAGTCTGGCATCTTGGTACATTCTTCTCATGTACTGGATGATCTGTAGGTACAGCTCCCGGACTTTGGAGTCAGACAACTGAGCATTCTTCAGCAGAGGAGCAGGCCTTGAAATTACAAAAAAAAAAAAAAACCAAAAAAAAAAAAAAAAAAAACAACTAAAAACCAAGAAACTAAATACTTTTTCCTTTTTCACACCAGCTGCAAACGCTTTAGTTGCTGTGCCTGAATCTTTAACTCTCTGAGTGCGTCAAGCAAGTCAGGATGAGCAACCAATTGAAGGAGCCAGCACGAAGGGGAGCAGAACCTTGCTACATGCTTGCCACATGCTTGCCAAAGATCCTGGAGCTCTGTTTTCAACTGGAGCTAATTTGGACCATGCTACATTAATGTCAGTAACTACAAAACAATAAACTATCTTCATGTATGATTAGCAAGCCTTTCCAGCATTAATCTCTGGCTTAGCCAGTTTATGAATTAATTTTTCACACAACTGAGGCTTCAGAAACACACAGATTGCCTGCAGTAGTAGCTGAAAATGTCTGGGACCATTCCACATACCACATGCACATGTTAACTTTACAGCCCTAGAGTAACTGTAGGTAAATTCAGATGGTTGGTTTCGTTGGTTTTAATAAACCTTTGGGAAAAGCTATTACTAAATTAAAAAAAAAAAAAAACCAAAACAAATAAACAAAAAACCTGATTTTCTAAGGATACTTAGAAACATCAGGTGATACTTACCTATCACCTTTACCAATAAAGCCCATGACAAGCACATGACTCCTTAGCATAATTGGCTCTGGGCAAGGTATCTGGGCTGTATTCAACCTGAAATACAGGAACAAAGCCACAAAAAAAAAAAATAAAACCAAACTCTATTTGCTTTGCACCAGTGCATAAAGGAGCTCTGCAGCTTTATGAACGTAACACAGTGAGAGCTCAGGAAACTCTCCCTTGTGAAGAACAACTAGGAAATGCACACAAAAAGCCACAACCATTCTGACTCTTTTCTAAGCATTCCTGTGTCAAAGAATCTTTAGACAGTTCAGGTCAATCCTAGATTAACCTATATCACACAGCATGTTGCTGCTCAGCAGCAGCTATTTCTAGCTTCTCCTTGCTGTTCAGTCATGTCAGACAGAGTTCAGACACTGAAGAGCTCCGAGCACTAGCAGGAAAACAAAAGAAGATCTTTATTCTTCCCTCCCCTTTTGTTTCTCTCCCATAATGAAGCTTAAGACACTTTCCTGAGTATTCCAGAGACCCAATAGTGTAGTGGTAGCCACAGTCTAGCAAAAAGAGAGCATCTCCTATAAACTTAAAAGCTGTGGTAACCTCTGCATGATGAAATAAACACTGGAAAAATCACCTTATTAAATTCCTCATTTCTTTTTCGGCCCATGTCTTCACCATTTTTCTTGGGTTGCCTTTGCAGTATCCATGACGAAATCTTTAAACAAAAAAATAAAAGACAACAGAGACTCTAAGTCTATCAATGCAGCATAAGCACCAGTGATTTTAACACCTGTCAAAACAATCCCTTTTCCCCAGTAAAATCAGGCAGAAGTCAAACTCACCTGAATTCACCACTCACATACTTATCCCGATCTTTAAACATCAGAATAGAGGTTTTGTAAATCTTTATTGCTCTGTTCTCTCCATTTGCAGTACTGGCATGATATACATTGGCCTATCAGATTAAAAAGGGAAGAAATAACATTAAATAAAAGCTCTTTAAAACAACATAATCTTCTCTCTTCTCATTCTGACATCTGGAAAAGGGCTGAACTCATCCCAGCCCCTGTGTGGCAACCAGCTGAAGGAGACTGCACACCAGGGCAATCCTTTTACCATGAAAGGCAGCTAACAGGAAGTATATAAGATGGGACAGGGGTGCAACAATGCCCTCAGAATAAAATCAACATTGCACAAGAAAACTCTGCCTCATGCACACTCGGGAGACTGAAACAAGCCCTTGTGTGAAGGGTTAGCTTGAGCCTGTGCACTGTTCAGGCCCTAAAGCATGGACCAAATGTCTCACGTTTTCACCTCTACACAGGGCAGAAGTATGTATTTAATTGGAATTATCTGGGTTTGTATGGATCTTTAGGCACTATTTGATACTATGGGTATACATAACTTCACTAAAAATTTTTGTTGAAAGATGCAATTAACAACATCCACAAATTTAAGATAATATTAAAGCATTCTTAGAAATCTTTCATACTTGGGGAAATTGCTGTCCTTCAACATTCATATTTTTTTTAAGATAACTTCTTACCAACCAAGCAGCACAAAATATGTAGAACTAAGCCCAAGTATTTCACTACATTTTCTGAGCATCATAAAGTTCCACCCAGCTTGCTGACAAAAAGAAAAGCCTACTACGTTATTTGCAATAAAACTTACTTCTTTCCCTGTGCTGATGCAGCCATTGATTTCTGATATGATACCTCTAGAGAGCATCTTGAACAGAATGATTCGGGTCCTTGGGTCCAACACCTCAAATTTAATACAGAAAAGTCAGCAGAGGACAAAAAAAACAAATAATACTGTCCAGTCTTACTATCACATTAAAGGACCCTGGGCATCAGACTGTTTTCAAGGATCAAATAATAATCTGAACAGCAACCACTCAGAATTCTGCCATGAATCTAGGAAGATATTTCACTTTTTGTTCAAAAGGTTTTTTTCTTTTTTTTTAAACTAAGCATAGATCTTCAAGCTAACTCTAGAAGACACAAAGAAATAATGTCCCACCCACACCTGCATTAAATGTTTTAAAGTAAGATCTTTCTTGGGATACAGATAGCATATCTGAAATAGAACAGCCATGTGGGCTTAGGCCAGTAATAATTGAGTGCTATAGAAGAAAAAAGGCAAACTCAGCATTTTTTCCTTGTTCTTTGGAGTCTAATAAAAGCTTAAGATGGAATTCTGCATTACACATATGAACAAATCACAATGTTAAACACAAATGAGCTCTAAAATGTTTATGGAACCAAAGTTAACTTTCATATGTGAAACAAAGAAAGAAAGAAACAACAGGTCTCTTCAGCATAACAAGGGAAACAGAATTCCACAAAACCCTGTTCCTGCTTTAACTGTTTTTTCATTGATTCCAAAATTTTAAACTATTTGCTCTGGTCAAAGGGAATTTTGATGAACAAAGGACTTACCTGCTCTACTGTTGCTCTGTCTGACTTGTCTTTGACTCGGTACCTAGCAGAAGTGAAAATAAAATGTTACAATCCCACATAGGGGCTTGGTACTTTGACAGAGCAAACTGTGACATTCTGTGCCAAAGGTTAAGATGACAGCCTTAAGAAGTAAGGCTTTCAGTTCTTAAAAAACAAAGGTTTCTCCTGCAGACAGAGGGATGGAAAGGAAAAAAAAAAATCAACAAACCACTACCATTAACATCAGAGCCTTTCACTTTTATAGATTATTTTCCTACTTTTTCTGAATTTTGCTATTTCAGGAGAAAACTGTACCTGTCTCTACATTTTAGGGCTATAAGCTGCAGGCCAAAAAAAAAAATTCTTAAGAAATACTTTTCCATCACCAAATCATCGGGAGGAACTTTCTAAAGGCCTCCAGCACCTTTCTAGCTCAGCAGCTTAAGGATTTGTGCTTAGAAGAGTATCAAAGGGTCTTCACTATGGGGATGACACCATCACTTCTGTCTTACTATACTACATCAACACAATCAGATGTGCTACCAGTGACAAAAGAACCAAAACTTTGGGATGAGTCTGAGAACTAATTTGGAAACCAAAAAATTGAAGACCAAAGGGCAAACTGCACGTAGACTACTTCTAAACTTCATTTTTCTTGACAAACTTATTTAAACAAGGAAATAAGCACTATACTTCTGGGTTTAAAGTATTTAAGTGAAAATAGAAGCATAAGTAATACTCACATGTCTGCTTCCTTCTGTCTAGACTTTTCTGTGACTCTGTTTATAACAGAGTCATCAAAATTTAGCTTATCTGAAAAACACGTAAGAAGAAATGAAAAAAACCCAAAAATCCAAAACTCAAAGAAGTTTCCTATGCACCAGGATTAACCTAGCACTTCACTCTGTTTACATTTCAGGGTAGGACTATAAGGTAACAACATAGATGAGTGAGACAATTCCAGAGACTTGGAAATGTGAAAACCCTAATGCCTTTTGGATAACATCTCACCAATAAATTTGTCTGTTCTTCTCTTATAACAATCAAATGCCATTTTTCTTAACACAATAAGCAATAGCCTCCCAGATTCTCTTCAACAATGCATTTAAATGACGTTTGATTAAATGTTAAATGTACAAAAGCTGCTGTATTTGCCTACAAATATCAGCAGCCTTCACCCTAGCACCACTTTGTTATAAAGTTATAAACCCAGCCTCTGATCTCTACCCTGTCAGAAGGTGCCAATCACAGCTATCCCTAGTCTAGACAGGCTGTGCTGAGCAGCCATCTCCATCTAAGGGCAAAAATCAAACCACACCAGCTGGGATAGCAGCCTCTTCACTTAGCACAGGATCTCTGCCCCTGGGAGAAAAGTGCTGCATAATAATAATAATACTAGAGGGGACTACTGTATTTGTCTAGAAAATGCAGCTGTGGTAGCAGCTGTGGGAATCACCAACATCACAACAGAGAGTTGAAATCCTCCCTCCACCCAAACAGCTTGTACCTACAGAGAATCTAGGGAAGAAAGACTTCACGTTGCCTGGAGAAGTCAAGGGGGAAGGAAAAAAATCCCAACAAAACAGCCATGTGGTACTGAAGGTGGAGAGAGAGGGGGGTATGACAGCCAGTTCTTAGAGACTAAAGGCAACTTCGAGTACTCAAAAGCTATTTCTAATCTCTCTGGCAAAGGGTAACTCACCCATTCCAGTGAGTTCTGGCTTAACAGGAGTGGAATTAGTCTGAGAATGTCACAGTGTGGTAACTGTTTAAAATAAGGGACAGCAGTGCAACTATACTCACCTAAATTGATTTTGTGTTCAAATTTTCTTAAAACCTTGCCTGCAGGAGTTGACAGTTTTGCTGAAGAGCAATTAGGGGTTTGTCTATTTGCCTGCAATAAAGGATTTGTTAACATAAGTCACGTTCTGTACGCAGCCCTTTGAAATTCAAACCATTTCTTTGGAAAAGTCATATCAAAGGCCTATGCCTAAAGCTGTAAGAGGAAAACCACATGGGATATAAGGAAACAGATATGGAGTAACACCAGATTTTACTTAAATCAAGAAAAGAAAACACAGGTAACACACCAGTTAGAATTCTAAAAGTGCTCCAAGCCAGAGTTATTTTTTTTTCTAGGAAGCTACAAGTCTCTCACACAGCACTTTTTCTGTCTGTAAAAGGAAGAGAATAGAAGACAGAAACAAGGAATAAAGTAAAAGGGAAAAAATGCAGAGGTAATGAACTGAGAAAACTTTCCAAGATTCTGTCTTTTCTCACATGTAGTCCTCCCCAGATACAACTAATACCTGAACATGATTTCACCATCATTGAACAGCATAAACCTCTAAATAAAGGCAAGAATATAGCACCCAGGACAAGTGCTGCCAGACATACTATGCTATGATCAGCATGACTCTGATTTACCTCAACTGTTCTGCTAAGTTGGTATCAATAAGAAAAATGAGGTTTTGAACCTCTAGTGTCCAAGCTGATGTGAGAACTAGCACCTTTCTTACCTTCATGAGTGCTTTCCATTCTACACAACGCCAGAGCTTCTATACCAACACCATACACTCTAAATTAACTCACTTCAAGCACCCCCATCCATTTCCCATGCTTGTATTTTTCTTTGCCTTCTTCACTATTAAGTCAAAAATAGAACTGGTTTCACCCTGGATATGACTAGCAGATAGTCTAAAAATAAAAAGAAAGGCTGGGGAAGCTACTCAGAAACACAGAGGACAAATACCAAAAAAGTTAGGAACATCTGTAGAGATCATCTGTAGAGAGCAAAGAAAGAGAAGCTGAGAAAGGTAAGGAAGAGAAGGAAACTGCAGTGACACAGCAAATCCAGCAACACAAGAAGATCAAATGGAGCTCAGGCTACAATGTACATACACATACAGAAGGTCACAGGAACAGATGCAAAGGAAGGGGATTCTCTGAAGGAAAAACTTCTGCTTGCATTTGTCCTCAACATAACACTAACAACAAACAAAGCCTCCAGGCTGGCCCCATTAGCTCTTGGGCACCCTCAAAGCCCACACAATAACCTTCAACATACCTGTGGATTGCATCCACCAGCAGCATTGTGCCGCTTCGTGAGTCTTCCCACCTCATCATCCCAGTCCCAGTCTTCATCTTCCTCTTCAGCATCATTGTCATCATCACCATCTCTTTCCTCAGCGTTAACTTCTTCACACGGGCATAACTGGCAGCTCTCAGGGACCTCACCCTCTTTACACGCTTCTGTGTCTTCCACAGATTCACTTAAAAGAAACACAGATGTCTCCATAATTAAAAATGATTGTTACAGTCACCAAAAATTGAATACACTTATCCCCATAAATGACTTTACATTTTCACCCATGTTTTAATTCACTGACTCCAGTTCTGAGGCCCTCTGTTCAGGAAGGATATTGAGGTGCTAGATCAGGTCTAGAAATTAAGCTGGTTTAGGGTCTGGAGCACAAGTCCTATGAGAAGCAGCTGTGGCAGCTGGGGGTATTTAGCCTGGAGAAAAGAAGGCTCAGGGAGACCTGATCACTCTCTACAACTCCCTGAAAGGAGGCTCCAGCCACGTGGGGGTCGGTCTCTTCCCCCAGGCAACAAGTGACAGGAAAAGAGGACACGGCCTAAAGATACAAAGTTGCACAAGGAGAATTTGGAAGAATTTCTTCACAGCAAGGGTGGTTAGACATTGGAATGGATTGCTCAGGGAGGTGGTGGGGTTCCTGGAGGTGTTTAAGGAAAGACTAGACTTGTGACTCAGTGCCACGGTCTACTTGGCACGGTGGTGTTGGATCACAGCTTGGCCTCGACGATCTCAGAGGCCTTTTCCAACCTAACTGATGCTACCATTCTGTAATGTCAGCAACGTGTCACAGCTTTCTGCCAGGACAAGCATGTCCCAAAGCAGCACACATCATGGAAAAGGGAAGCCGAGAGACACACGCAGCCTTCCTCTCATCTCCCGTAGCGGGGCAGCACCACTCGCTCTCCCTTCCCCGCTGCCGGGCAAGTCCCAGGGCTGCTCCCGCTCCCGCTCCTACTCCGCGTGTCCGCCCGGCCCGGCACCCCCAGCGCCCTCAGTCCCGCGGCGCGCCCTCACCTGTCCGAGCAATCCGCATCGTCGAACTGCCCCGGCACGACCTGGCTCATCACCAGCGCCCGGTAATCCATGGCGGCGGCGGCGGCAGGAAGCAGGAACCGGCAGGCAGGAATCACCGGCGCCCGGGATGCCCGCGGCACGCAGGCGCCGGCCTGGCCCGGCCGCTACGGCGCCGCCAGAGGGACAAAAAGCATCGCGGGCGAGCGCGGCTGGGACGGACCCGCCCCAGCTCCGGCCCTGCTCCCGCTCCCGGCCCTGCCCGCTTCCCGAGCGGGGAGGGCCTGGAGCCGGCGCACGGAGGGCGTTTTACAAGGGCTTTGTAGCAGGGAATGGCTTTGCACTGAAAGAGAGTAGGGTTAGATTAGATAGTAGTCAGCAATTCTTTAGTGTGTGGGTGGTGAGGCGCTGGAACAGGTTTCCCAGAGAGGCTGTGGATGCCCCATCCCTGGAAGTGTTCCAGGCCAGGCTGG
>LTAT01000004.1:78218003-78250800 GCA_003286495.1 Chlorodrepanis virens
TTGTAGCTTGCCCTTAATAAACTAAGCTGGGTATCAGGAACAATATAGCTGGATTTACATATCTACTGTTCTCTCTGAGCTGTCTTGTTCAGAGGTAGGTCAGGTTTCTCTGTGCCATATGGCAATATACTATGAAAATATATTCTTTAAGGTAAATAAAATTATGGTAGACATTTTTTCATCCATGGAAAAACAAGGGGGGGAAAAAAAGCAAAGATAAAATCAAAGATACACAAGGGAAAAAAAATGACAAGAGTAATACAATGGTTTGTCATCTAACAAATGATAACATGTACTATGAATGGAGATAAAAATGCTGGTTGCCAAAGCTGAAGAGAAAAAGAGCAGGGAAGTGACAAAAGAGTTCTGGGGAACACCCACAGAATGAGGATAAAAGAATGAAAATTACCATCAAAGAACAGTTTGAAAAGTCCGTCAAACCATAAAATATCAATCACTGGGGCAATGGGTGTAAGACACATTAACATTTTGCTGTAAATCAGTGATAAAGAGGTATCTGCAGGGTGGAAAGCAGCTGAATACAGAGAAAAATAAGAGGATGAATCAGGGCCTTCACAGGTCACCTGAGGTAAGTCATTAATAACGAGAAGACCCAAAAAAGGAGATCATGCTGGAAAAGGTCTGTGCAATGTGATAGGCATGGATAGGATACTATGCAACAGGATATATCCCTGTGTCAAGACTTCAAGAAATGTGGAGAGAGGGAAAGATGATAGTAATTTAACAGAACAAAGGCTGAAATCGTGTGGATTTTTCTAACATGGGAATTGTCTCTCTTTTTTGACCTCAGAAGCTGCATGAATAATGAGATGTGAGAGGCAATAGTAGAAAGAAGGAAAAGAGAAACTTGATGTAAAACCCAACAAAAAAAGCACACAGCAAATAAATGAAATAGGGGGGTAGGTAGGAGTAGAAGGGAGGCAGATGTCTTTGTTATTGCACTCAGAGAAGGAAATAACAATTCTCTGTCTCGGTCAGACAAGAGAAAAAACTGTGCTTGTTACAGGTGTGCAAAGAGCAAGCTGCAGGATTTCCTTAGTTGTGGGTGCCACAGATGTTTTGAGCTTCTCATTCTCAGGCTCCTGTTTTTACTTCATCTGATTATGCTGCAAGTTGGTTGGACCCAAATGACAGGCTTCAGTAAGAGCTGACATGTGTTTTTTTCCTATTACATTAAGTGGTTTCTCATTTGTGCCATACAGTGTAGTGTGAAAACTTCTAAATTACATACTTCTTGTGGCTGTGGCTTCTATGGAGTGAATTGTTAAAAAACATGTTTCCCAGATTGATGTTCCCAGAATTGCAGACAATTATCAATGCCTATAGTCATGTGGGGAGGACATGTCCCAGGCTATATTGTTTTCTGTTTATAGTTCCTGGTGACTTGTAATTCTTGATTTTTTTACTTCCACACTCTGCTTTCTCCACACCCATGTGAAAGAAGGTGTGTTTTGTTGTGTTGGGAATTGAGATAAAATGAACTAACTCCTGCCTTCCTCTGAAATTTGTTTATGCTATATTCCCTGCAATATAAAGGCACATATTTTTGTGCCATAATCATCTCCTTAGGAGTAGGCTCAAAGAAATTCTGGATTATTCTTCCTCAGGACTCTCTAAGGTGGACTCTCTAATGTGGCTCTCTCCAAGAGCCAGTGGAGTGTCACAGACATATTTTATGAAAAATCCTTTTGCCAGGATCTTTTCTCCTGAGAAGCTGAGAAGCTTCAGCCTCTCCATGTTTTGGTGCTTTGGAATGTGATTTTGAGAATTGTTTATCCAGCATGAGAAATTGTTCTTGATGACCAATGACAGCCACCTGTTCAAGGCTGTGCGCAGTCACAAGATTTTATTATCATTCCATTCCTTTCCATTGCTAGCCTGAAGTCTCCTTTCTCTTTTCTTTTAGCATAGTTTTAGTATATAATTTTCTTTTAATATAATATATCTCATAAAAAAACAAATCAGCCTTCTGAAACATGGAGTCAAGATTGTCATCTCTTCCCTCGTCCTGGGGCCCTGCGAACACCACCACAGTGGAGTGACTGCTTTCTCTCCCTCTCAAAGGAGCTGTACTGCTGTACAACAGCTGTTTGTGCCTCCAGGGAGTGGTCTTTTGGGGATGACTTACAGCTGAGAGAAAATTGTGTGGTATGTCAGTGCTTTGATCCTAAATCACTGTGAAACCCCAGATGTAGGACTGTGGAACCGTAAGCTGAGTCTGTAACCTTGGGAGCTCTTTAGCAGTGATTCATAACGAAGTCCAGTTTGAACAGAATCAAGCCGAGACTGAGAAATCCTAGCTGAGATAGAAGCTGCATTTCTTAGGTAGACACAAACTGTTGCTTACTGCTTTTCAACTGAGAGAGTAGCTCACTGATGTTTCTCTGCCCACGCTGTGGCTGGGAAACTGTAGGCTTCAGCTGAAGAAAAGAAGAGATTCCATTCATAAATACCTTCTAGAAACAGGCTAGAAAGAGAACAGATGTATGTCTTGGCTCTCATTTTTCTGAAGTCTGGGAGATGAGCCTTTGATTTCAGTGTTGAAGATACTTCCGACACCGGGACTGCCAGGCTCAGGCCAGCCCTGCAGGAGGCAGAGGCAGCCTCTCCAGTCTCTGTTGGCGCTACTAGCTGAGTGTTCTCCAGTGATAACAGCTGCCACAGGTGCTAAAACTCAGACCTCAAACTAAGGTGTTCTTAAGGTTATGCATACTCTGCAGTACAAGGTCTGGACAGTACTGAGCACTAAGTAACATAACAGTGGCTGTCTTGTCCTTGCTGTAGCGAATAGATGATTGAGAATCTGGTCATCAATGAGTTTCAACTCTCATCTTCTGTGCTCTATGCTGAGATGCTCAGATCCCCCATTATCTTCATAGTACCTAAATGAGGTAGACTGCTGTATCTGTTATGATTATCCAAATAGGTACATCTTCTATCCACACATAGACAGTTTCTTTAAGCTACACAGGGTTTCTAAACTGACTTTTATGTTATTTCCTGTTTATAGGTCTATCTGAAGGCATTTTGCATTCTTTCTTAGTCCATGACAAAAAGTAGATCACCACCTGTGCATCTGAATTGTTTCTTATGACTATGTACAGAAAGTATAGTAGTTCTGGTATTCAAAAGCTAGGACACTGCATACATTTATCATCTGCATCTCAGAGTTTGATTTATCAGTTCTTTGAAGCATTGGTGAGCCTTCTGCAGGTTTTACAGTTCATGTAACAAATCACATGTTATTGTTAGTTGGACTTAATTTTTCAGTCGTGTGTTACAATCAGCACAGGAACATTTTTATCCCTTTATTAAACTTTGTCTTTCAAGGCATATATTTTTGTTCTATTTGTACTGCAATTTGATCAAGAGATGTGCTCTATCTATTTATTCTTAAAAACATGTCAGTATCATTTGTAGTGTCAGATTCCTTCAAGTAATATTTCACCTGTTTATAAGGCTTTTTTTTCCTGTGGCTGTTAAGCATTTGATTCTACACTACAAGGATGTTAATTGCCAGCATAGTTTCTCATTTGTGGTTGTATTCATAAAAAAGAATTTTTTTCCAGTTCTCTAAACAATGCTTGGTTTAATTTTATTTAATTGTTAATAAATTAGTTTTAGTTCAATTATACTGTCCTAATAAACAGTGGCATGGAGGCGGGAGGAGGAAATTTTGGCTTATATTACACCCTAGGGCCGCATAAGGTTTTTATCTCTTAATAGCTCTTAAATAGCCACAGTATTTACAGGTTCTTACTTAAAAACATTTCATCCAGAACCCTTAAAATCTGACTCTCTCCATTATATATGCACTTAGTCTGTCTTATCTAATTCTTAGCATTCTGTCTTCTTTTTTAGTCAATACCTGCGAAGATGCAGATTCATTTTCAGAGAGAGCAGAAGTTTATTTTCAGGTGGAGCAAAGGCATTCCAAATAGCTTCACTTTTTGTATCTCTCCTTAACACACAAAAGAAAAAAAAAATCCACTCAGGTGAGCTGTAAATGGTCCATCTTTCTCCATAAGCTTCTTGGACCACAGTGATAATAGTATTTAAACTATTATTCTGCTGTATTAAACTGAGATTGGTCAAAATTGGTTTAGCTCAGCTGAGCCCAGGTGGGCTAACAGGAAAGCAAGGTCTGGACATTTTCCAGCCAGGGAATTGACATGAAGATGACAGCAAATATGCCTGGGTGGAACAGCTTGTGCTCCTGTGTAACAAAGTCTTGTAAATTCAGGAGAAGTTAGTGAGCACGAATGTCACTTTTTGAAGGGTGATCATAGCAGTCCTTCTTATTTCATGCTTTTTATTTGATTGCTTGTTCAAAGCCAAAATTTTTATGTTTCATTTTATTACTGATGGTATAAAATTCTTGTTACATTTGAAGAGTGTTTCCAGTAAGAACTTAGTTGGTATTTTCTGTGGCAAAACTTCTATCAGAGATTTAATGAATCTTGACTAATTTAGCCAATTATTGATTGAAAGTGTTAACAATTAAAACTGAGTTTCTAACATTATTATTAAATAATACTATTTCTTAATAGAGTGATTATCCTCTATAAGGAAATGAATTTCACTTACAATTCATGTTATTTATATCGCTTTTAAAAATCTTAATGTGTTTTTCCTTGGATCACTTCAGTAATATAGGCATGCATAGTTATGTTCTTACTCCTTCTTCTCTTTAAATGAATAAAGACAGACTGAATAACTGATTTAATTGTTGAAATATGTAGATGGGTGTCTGATAAAGTTTAGAGTCATTAATATGAGATAGACACCTAGCCCAATTAACTGTTTTCAGAGCTTCCAGTAAAAGTCACACAGAAACCATCTATTCATCAGTGTTCTATTTGAATCACAAAATACTGTCGTGACAATCTCCCTTTCTTCCAAGAAATATCCTGTTTGCATTTCAGGGTTGACTCTTTGTATTCTCTGTAAGTGAGAAGTTGTTATTCTGGGTTTGGGCAGAGGCCTAATTGGAACCAAAGGGAGCTGCTCCTTGTCTAGTTCATGTCCAAACCTGATCTGGATTTAGAAATGGTGTTCCTTGGCAAACGTCACTTGAGGAGCACAAGCAAAAAGCATTCTCCTGAACATGGTGCAGGTGCTTCCCTCTCCTCCCTCGACTCTTTTTTTCAAAACAATAGGGAAGGAAGTAAAGGTCACACTTTTTGTAAAAATACTTGCAAATTAAAGGATGTGAGAGACCCAGGTTTAGCTCTCTCTGTAACCTTCACACTTGCCTGGGGAGCAGCCTGTGCACCAAGACCCCAGCCTGGCTGCCAGGAGAGCTTCTGCCCAAGGCTGCAGCTTTGCTCGGGAAAGAAGTGACAGTTTGGCAGGCTTCAGAGGAGAAGTGATCATGACAAGAAATGGAGTGTAAGTTCTTCCAAACCCGCTTTGGTTTGATAGTAGCTGTGTCCTACAGTGGGTATCTATTCAAGGGAAGTATTACTATTACCCCTTTTCATTTAGCTGCATTTTTAGATGAACCAAAATGACTCTTAGAGCAGAAATCAGGGGCGCTTATCTTTAGCAGAGCTTTAGAGATTCCCCTCACACCTAGATTCCCTCTTTAGAGATTCCCTCACACCTAGATTGTTGAGCTAGATGCCAGGAGAGGACCAAATTAAACACATGGCCATGAAATGCATTTAGATCTGCTAGTGGGACTAGGGATGTCTCCTCCTGCACTCAGTACTGGTGAGCCTGCCCCTTGAATCCTGTGCTCAGTTTTTGCCCCTCACTACAAGAAAGACATTGGGGTGCTGAAGCACATCCAGAAAAGGGAAAACAAATCTGGTGAAGGATCTGCAGCAACAAGTGAGATGAGGAGCAGTTGAGGGAGCTGGGGGTGTTTAGCTTTGAGAAAAGGAGGCTCAGGTGGGACTTTATTGCTTTCTACAAGTGCCCGAAAAGAGGGTGTAGCAAGGTAACCAGTGACAGGAAAGGAAGAAATGGCTCTAAGTTGCAGCAGGGGAGGTTTACATTGTGTATTAGGAAACATTTGTTCACTGAAAGCATTGTGAAACACTGGAGCAGACTGTATGAGGAGTTGAGTCACCATCCCTGGAGATATTTAAGGGGTGTGTAGATTTGGTGCTTTGGGACATAGTTTAGTGGTAGATTAATGGTTGGACTCAATGACCTTAGAGGTCTTTTTCAACCTAAATGTTTCTATGGTTCTATGGTTAGCTCTTGCAAGATTCCCACTCAGGTGAGGTTATTGTTATTCCTGTCTGAGATACTTCTCTTTTTGTTTCTAAGGTAGAATCTGCATCTCATTCAGGAATCCAGAATGGCTAGGTCAGCACCAGGCTGAAAAATTTCAGACCCCAACTGTTTACCTGATGTTACCTCAGGTACTATGGAGAGGCCTGTGTGACCTATAGCCAGAGGGATACAAATGTGCAGGAAGTGTTGTGTCACACATATTTGCCAGCCCATGTGGGTGTCTGGGATGCTCTAAGCAGTGCCAAAAAGCACTGTATCCCTGGGAATAGGCAACCTGAATCCCTCCCATAAACATCTCTGCAAATCTCTCTTTTCTATGTCCTGGTTTGTGCAGAAAGCCCTCTGCAGAGCAAAAAGTTACTCTCCTGTTTTTTTCTAAATTCCTGTTGCTTAGCCTTTGGATTATATTTTGTCCATTGAGAAAGCGAGATGGAAGTGTTTGCTTCTCTTGGGGTATTGAGGTTTCACCCTGCAAGGATCTCTAGTTGTACAAGGACACAGGCAAGTCAGCAGAAATAAAGCATCAGTTCCCCAACTCAGCTGAATAGAGGCTTGTGCTTATTTCTTGAGTTTGTTCTCAAGTGCTGGATGGATTGAGTGAGATTCAGATACATTGAACTGCAGATCTGCACAATTCGCCCCCCAGAAAAGAAATTTTCTGCTTTGAAAAAGCCTTTAGCTAAACTTAGGTATTTGGTTAAATTCATCAGATATTACCAATTTACAATGTGATTTGGAAAATATCTTGGAGTTAATGAAGAGTGCGCAGGAAAGTACAAGGAGAAAAATCTGGCCTTTGATATTTCACACAATATGAAAGCTGCCCACAATCAGATGAAAATGTAAAGGGCATCAGTGCTTTAGATCAAGGAACAGAACTTTTGACTTATGAATATTACACAAACAAGAGACTTCCAGCTTTCCTAAGGAAATGGTAATAATTGCATTTTTTTACCTCCCAATGTGTTTTTAGAAGTTTCTTTGCTCTTTATCTTCAAGGTACTACAACAGAGTGCACACACTGGACTACATGACCTTCAGTCTATTCAGGATTAGGAATCTACAATTTAATTTTATTTTTTTCTTTTAATTTTATTTCTTTTTCTCTTTTTTTCAATATGATTGTGTCTAAAGGTCTTGTCATGGCTGTGATAATCTCTATCAACAAAAATCTTCTGAAGGGATTTGTCATCTCAGGCTGGAGAGAAGTATTGATGAGCATGCAGCCCTCTGTATGAAAAATCTTTCTTTGCATAGTTTGCAATATTGTTTAAACGAAGAGTTATTTTCCTGCTGCTACAACCCCACCATCTTCTTTACTGACATTTTCTATTCTGAAAACAGTTTATGGCCTGTGTTTTCCCACACCTTTCTGCTTGATTGCAACAAGTTTGTGAGCAAGGTCTCCAAATTACTCCAGTGAGAAGTAGATTGGAGATGTCCTTTGCATGTGTTCCTGAGAAAAAGTGTTTTTTTTACACTGCAGCCTGAAGTCTGTAGGAGGCTTTGGCTCTCCTGTTTCATCCTTAAGGAGTTTTTTACCTAGGACTCTTTTTAAAAACCTCACCTTCTTAGTTCATACAGAAACCAAGCTGATCTGTGCTTACTGAAATGGTACTTCTCCTATTCTCCCAGTGAGACATTCCCTCTTGAATCTATACAAAGTAATTTCTGTGCACTATTTCATTGCTTATTTTCTTGGAAGAAAAAGGCCAAATATTCTACAGAACCTGCCTTCCTTTTCTTCCTAAATGGTAAAATTGGTACCTGCTCTCCACTCTCTTTCTCAGACTTTTGAATTTGCTGGAGTAGTTTATTGTAGCTTTTCATTTCAGGCAAAGAGGTATTTTATTCTGGTTGCATGTTGGGAATGTTTTTCCAAAATGGTTATGAATGTTTGAAGGGTACACCATTCCAATACCAGAAATTTTGAAGGAGTCTTAGTCTTATATATTTATGATTTGTTTGGTGAAAGACAGTCAAGGTTCAAAATATGCATTATGTGTATAATTTCTTTGTCTCTGAGCAAAGATTTTCTAGGCTCACTTGGGAGCTGGCCTCTTGGCTTGCTTTAGTCTTTCCTGCTTTGGGAGCTGGGCAGCAGGGAAAGATCTGTCATGGAAATTTTGTAGCACTGAAAATTTTGAATTTAGTACAGAATCCAAAAGAATTTTTCTCTCACATGGAACTGCTTAGATCTGGGATTTACAGCTGAACTTTGGTCTTAATGTCTCACCTGCCCTGTGGGTGGGATTTTCAGAATTTGCAGCCCTTGGACAGGACTCACACACTTCCTGCAGCTATTTCCCTATATTTGTCCCTTTTCAACAGCCTGGGCACCTTCAGAGTCCACAAAGCTTGGTAGCCCATTTGAGTTCTTCAATAAGTCTTTGACATTGATTGCAAAGAGCACATTCCACTTCAGAAAGAGAGCTGTATCTGAAAAGAACTACTGCTGGATTTCAGATCCAGGTAAAAAAAAAATCTTATATGTTGACTTTTTGTCAAAATTTTCTATCATTTTCTCTTCCTCATCTCAGTTGAGGCCACCATTAAATGGCAATTATTTAATTTATTTAATACTTTTAACCATCTGTTTTGAATGCTTACCCCTGACTCTTCTCACCCCATGAAAATAGAGATGTTCAAATTCATTAGCTGGAATTTTTTGTTTGCAATCATGTCTTGCCTTTTCAGTTTTCCTGAGAAGCCAGTGATATACTACCCCTGCACTGTGTTAGAGAAGGTGTATTTGCAGACAAAACTTTCAGCAAACTAACCAGGCTGCTAGTTTAAAAATACTGGCTTTGTCAGGAATATAGTGTGGATCTCACCACTCTGCAACTGCTGTGTAGTCTGTAAAAATTTACAGCTGATTTTTGATAGGATATACTGTGGTTAAGTAACTTCAAGAGCAGCTGGTATGCCACAAAAAACCCCTAATCTTCGATGATGTGAGAGAAACAATAGAGGTCCAGATGGGGAAAAGGGTGTTTGAAAGTGTCATTTTTTCCAAGTTTGGTGGTTGCTATGGCTGTCCATTCTCCATGCAAATGAAAACAATGGGTAGTGCAGGCCTCTCCTGCATAACTCCATTCTCAAGAGATTTGCTTTGAGTTATTGAGAAGCCGTCTGTACATTGCATTTGATCTGCCTATGCATCTCCTGTACTTCTGCCACTAACAGCAAAGTTTCTGTCTATAATGATATGATGCAACAATTTGGGGCTGAGTTTTTTTCTTCTGCTGAAGGTGAGAGATTGGTGGCTTGAGAAGCAATTGTGATGGTGGGGAGGGGGGGAGCATGCAGCTCTGTGGTTCTCTGCCTTGGTGATGGTCATTTGACTAATCTTACTGTAGCAGTAGTTTGTTTCTTGGTGGAGAAGGTGCTGGGTTTTTTTTTTAACAGTATACTCTTCCTAGGAAAAGACTTTGTTTTGATAACTATTACTATTGCACTCCTGTTAAAACAAACACAAAATGTTTTAATTTCCCTAAATAAAGACCCAAAATATTGCGGTGGTGGAGGAAGACGACTCAATTTCAGTTCTCTAAAACAGAAGGAACTTCAAGATGATGAAAATTTCACAAGAAGCCATCCTCAAAGAGCCCTGATCTAGTCAACCTTCCCAGCAGCACAGAGCCCGTGAGCAGGATGACGCTGTGCATCTCCTGTTTCCTTGCCCCTCTTGGATGTTATTCTGCAGATGCACTGGCTGCTGACCATTGTGGGTGCTCCCCTATCAGGAAGGATGAGGATGGGGTTTCTCCCCTTGATTCTGCAGCTTCTGTCTTTTCAGAATAGCTGGTCCCAGAAGTGAAAGGAGGAAAAGCAGATGAATATAACCATTGTTTGCTTGTTTTATAGGTCTGGGCTGAGAGTAGTTATGTGCGGTTCCTCACTCAGCTGTTAACTTGAAGAGAGTTGACAACCAGATTAAATATGGAACAGAATCTAGCTGAAAATATTCACAGTGACCTTGAGGATTTAATGAGAAAGGGAATATCATGTTATCTATTCTTCTGTTTGTTGTAGTTCTTTTGATGCATTTTATTGCAACTACGCTGACATTATTAGGACAAATAAATATTGTTTATTTTGAAAAGTGCTTCTGATTTTGTGGTTTTGTTTATTTTTTCCTCCATGCCTCCTGCCATGTTAAAAGATTAGATACCCTGCTGGGAATGGATGAAAATAGCTCAATCTATCCATCTGAAAAGCATATAAATTCTAAGAGGAAAGAATAAGACTTTTATATACAAGCCTAGAAGAACACAGTGAGATCTGCCTCTACTACTGTTTTTCACACAGAATAGGAAGTCAAGCTCCTCCTTATGGTGTATCTTTCTTTCTAACGTCATCACAAATTTTCTTTATATTTCGCAGCCTGTCTTGTTTGATCAATTGAATATTACAAGCTCCAAGTTCCCTTTTTTGTAAAAACCTAAATTCAAGCTACTGATCTTCAGTGTGTCACCTGTATCTGTGCTTTCCAATTGTCATCCAGAAAATACTTCAAATTAAGTTTTTAAGTGAAGCCAGCCTCTACAAACTGTTGGGCTGCAAAAACTATAAACATTCTCCTGCCAAATTTCCAATAATTTATTGTTTTCCTGGTTAGATTGATACCTCCTCCTCTCTATCATAGGCATCTAGGCCTACAAAACAGAGGTAGTTTCTGAAGGCTCCAGTAATGTTAACAGCCAAGACATATAGTGATGCTTGATGAATCCATAAAGGATTTAGTTGTGTTTTAACCCTAGCCAGTCACTAAGTACCATGCAGCTGCTAGCTCACTCCCTCTCTTCATTACTGGGTTGGGCAGGAGAACCAGAAAAAAGATGAAACATATGGGTTGAGATAAGAGTTTAATAGTTGAGATAAAGTAAACTATAATACCACTGCTAATAATACTATTACTAATAATAAACATCACTACCAATAATAATTGTAATGAAAAGCAGAAAGAGAAATAAAACTGAAGAGAAAGTAGTGATGCACAGTACCACTGCTCACTGTCTAGTGATGGATGCCCAGCCAATCTCCCAGCAGCAATTGGCCTCTCCCAGTCAACCCCCTGCCCCCCCCCCATTTTATGTGCTGGGCATGACATTGCATGGTCTGGAATAACATTTGGCCAGTTTGGGTCAGCTGTCCTGGCCATGCTCCCTCCCAGGTCCTTGTACAGCTCCTCACTGGCAGAGCACAGGAACCTGAAAAGCCCCTGGCTCAGGCTAAGCCCCGCTGAGCAACAGCTGAGCCATTGGTGTGCTATCAACATCAGTCTCACACTGAATGCAAAACACAAACACAGTGCTGTAGGATAGGATTGGGGTTATGTGTTACTGGTTATGGGTTAGGGTTAGTAGGAAGAAAATTACCTCTATCCCAACTGTAACCATTGTATGTAACAGTGGCAGTTATATGACAGCTGTGCAAATAGGAGAAATATTTCTTCATGTAGACAGTTATACATCTCTTAGGTGCCTTTGATGATAATATAAACCAAGTTTAGGATAGAGGAAATAAAATTTAGACTAAAAATTTCCATGTGATTCCTGGAATCTCTTTGCTGCCTTTCAGTAAATAAAGGAATAATAAAACAGGCTATGAGAAATTCAAAATTAAATCTGTTCATAATGCATGTTTACTAAAAAATTTCAAAGCTAATGTATCTTTATGCAGAGGCTTTGTTCGTCCCTTTGACTAACAGTGTTGTTCTTTCTTAGAGTTTGTCTAGAAAGGCTGAACTTCAATAGGGGAGCAGTAGAGAGAGATACACAGAAGTTTTTTCCTCAGGTGATTTAATGCCTTGTTTCTATTCAGTTTCCAAAAACTGGAAAACACAACTTGTAAATGTTTAGTAACCATATGGAAACAAGAATGCTTGAGGGAGGAACCTGGTACAGTTAGAGTAAAATTAATAAGACTGGGAAGAACCAAGTACCCTGTCAGAGATGAAAGCTTGTCCTCCAGGTTGTTTTGTTATCTGCAATGGCTGAAGCAACTCCATCCACAGGAAGTAAGGAGTGCTTGAAAGCACCACTGCTCCTTCAGAGCATTTTTTTCATCTGAGGAGATTTCCCTTGTCATGTTGCTGTTGTGAAGTCCCGTGGGCTACTTTTTTTCTGGAGTGAATTTTGTACCACGCTGTGCATGTGCCCTCAGTGGTGGCAGCAGCACTCCCTGGTGACTGAATTGAATAAAACTGTTGTTTCACAGACACTTATTTCAGAAGAGCTAATGCCTTGTAAAGACATAAAAGCCATGTGAGGCTGTTCTATGTTAACTTGCTTGAGCAGCACATTGTGACTTCCTGAATGGAGGTGGTTCTTCAGCAAAATTTGTCTGTGGTATTCTGCTAATGTGTTTTGCATTTCAACTCCCTGTGAAAAGCTGGATATTATATAGAGATACTACTATTATTATGGTAATAGCAGTTGTATTTTGTTTCTAAAATGGATGCACATCAATTATGGGTGAAATATTTCTTTTGTGCTCTTTACTGCCCATGAGGAAGCTATATTTTATAGTTATCATTCAGAGCAAGTGCTATAGCATCACAACTGATATTTTAGTGCCTTACACGTAAAGACAGGCGTAGACAGAACTTTTTTTTTTTTGCACTACTCTAGTGACTTGTTGATGTACCTCCTTGACACATTGAAAACATTCCTCTGAGGCTCCAGCTGAGCTGGAAAAATACAAGAAATTGATGTCTCCTGTAGAGTGTATGCATGTATTTAAAGATGGAAGAAAGATGAATTTACTTGTGAAGTCTAATCTATGCATCCTTATCTCTTAAATCTCTTATTGGTGTAAGTCTTAGCCAGAAACAAGCTGTAAATAGTATAGTATATATATTTATATCTGGTAGAAAAAAAACAAGGTATTTTTTCTTCTTAGCAGAGAGGAGTATTTAATCTAGTTGTGTTGTAGATTTGTACACTTCAGAAATTCCCAATTTACTGGGACTAAACAAACACACACAACCTATTTTTTTTATTGCTGTATAGAGGTAGGGTAACGTAGTTGTAAACATTTGTCAAGTCAGTGAATTAGTTTTTAAATAAATGAGACCAAGGATTTTTTAACAGACGACTTTCTGAAAAACTTAATTGCAGCATGCCATCCTTAATTTAATGTAGCCTCACATAAAAAGGCCTATAATACAGACATCAATGTGTTACAGGAGTTTGCTCTACTGGTATTATCATGAGAAAGAACAATGCTGCTTAGGAACCTCTAGATGCTTCAGACATTGTAACCTTCTGAGGTCTTGCTTTTCCAGACAATTTGCTAAGAAATTTATTTAAAATTAGCAATTTAGTCTTTTGTGTCTGTTTTGTGTGGGAAAACATCACACTTTAACTTCCTGGTCAGAGGTATAATGACTTTTACCCAATCCAAATTCCTTCCCCAATTAGTAATCATGACACTAATGACTGTTGTGGTTTGCATATTTGATTTTGTACTCATTTGTTTTATTACAAGAGGACAAGTCCAAACAGAACTCTTTTAGTATCATCTTGTCACTCTGGTTTGTAGTTTTCCTTTTCCTCAATTTTTTTTTTTAAATTAGAATGGATGATTGACATTCCTACCTTTTCATACTTTGATGAGAGGTTTAGTGAAAATAAAATAGTAAAGTATTTGTATTAATTTTTAAAATCTCCTTTGTTATGTTACTTGTAATTAAACATAGGCATGGGGATGAATTGCTTGGCATTTCTCTTGTAAGTTCCCACACAGATGCTGCACCAAAATCCAAGAGATTTGACTACTAGCTATAAAAAGATTGCTCATCCCACCCCAATCTTGTCAGTGTCAGGATTTAGCTCTGCTTCTCAGAAGGAAACTTGTTACTTCTTTCTATTTTAATAAATACTTTTGACCATCAACTTGCTGATAGCCAGCTACATGTGGATAAATAGTTTCTTTTGAAAAATAGATAAGAAAAGCAAAATATTGCTGTTGGTTTATGTTCACTTTAGGGTGATCCAAGGCACCATTAGAACATTTTTAGAGTTCCTGAAGGAAAACTTTGAAGATTTTAATTATTAATTTCCAGCTATTGGCATCTGAGTTAAAATTCTTATTATCTGTAAGTTAAAATAATAACACTATAATGAACTTTTTCATAACAGATTACAATGAATAAGATTATAATAAAGACTATAATTAAGACTATAATGAATTTTTAAAAGTATGTAAACTGCTTTCCTTACTAAGGCATCCTCTGATTCTGTGAACTTTGAGAGTCAGTTCAGCTGTACATGTTCTGTGCTGCCTTGTACACTTCAGCTGGTGCTTCGAATAGACTTAATTTAAACGTTTTCTGCACTTAAAACATTTCATTATGTAGTTTTTGGTTTAATGTCTTACATCATGATATAATTTTGTTGATATCCTGTCCTCCTCTTTAAAAGAAAAAAATTGTGTTTATGTTTTGATGCTTTTGATCTAAAACAGGCATTTACTACTAAGTGTTTGGGTGGAAAAACTAAGACATTGACTCTAGTTTCTAAGAAGTGAGACTTCTTGAAATTCCTGTTTATAGGGATAATTTATGGGCTTCATTGCTCTAGTTGAAATTTGGAGTGTCTTTGGTGAAAGCTGTATTTTTAAGTTGTAGAAGGAAAGTTTTTTGGTCTGAATTACTTGTTGAAGGAAGTAATTTATTTGCTTTAAAATAACCAAACATGAATGAATGAATAAATATCTTGATTTATAATCACCTCTTTTTCTAAGGTGACTTGTTTGCTTTGCTGGGTCATCCTAAAGCCTGTGAGTAATTTGATGTATTGTAAGCAATCGTTCTTAAGATACATGCGGATGTCGCTGAGTTTTTTAGTACTGGGTAGTAATAACTTGCCTTTTGGGGAGATTGTGTCTCCTAAAACACAGCTTTTCATTACTTTCTAAAAAGTAAGAATTAAGCCTACTAGGAGATATGAGTGAGTACACGAGCAAAAGAAATAGTGACATGCAACACACTTCCTAAGGACACAGGAAATGTCTCTGTTAGAGACAAGGTTAGATGCCTTGTTTATTTTGCCTGAAGATAGTGCTAGAGCAAAGGAATCATGACCCTCTCGATCATTGTCTATGAAGCACTTGTGAACACTCAAACTCTTAGCCACAGTGTTGACACCCATCATCAGCATATTTTCTAGATAAACAGTGCCTAAGCATCATATTACTCACTGCCTTTATTTTTAAATTCAGTCCTGAGGAAACCATAATTTCCTATCCCAAATACCATTTTATTTTTCTTCTAAAGTTCATCTTCAACTGTCTCTGGAGAAGTGATTTAATTTCATATTAATATGAAACAAGTGGAGCAATCTTGTTTAAGTGTGTCCCTGCAGGCAACCTCCACAGTTCCACTCCTTTTCCATTGGTGCCTTGGACTACAGTCAACTACATGTTGTGACCATGTCAGAAGGAGCAAAGATAGCACAGAAGCACGCAGGACCCTTGTGCTTTCCTGCTCCAGCAGATATGCAATCTGACTCCAAGTTGAGGCTCAAAACAACTAGTCTGTGTTAAAAACCAAGCTTGGAGGATTTGTTTGTGGACTGGAGTAAACCGCATATAAAGGAAACCCAAGATGTACCTTCTAAAAGCTGGTCTGCTCTCTAAAGTTTACTTTATCTGAACTGTTACATTGAGATACCAAAGAAAAGATTTTTAAACTTCTGAAAGCCAAATTTATCAAATGAGAGCGGGGATACTCCATGAAGGCTGTGCTCTTGCAAGAAAGAATTTGCTTCCTGCCAGTTCAGGGCCATAGACTTAGTTTCCTTTAGTCACAAAAAAGTTATTCTTTGGACCCTTCTAAGGCCTGGCTGGGACCTTCTTACCAATCAACAGATTGTTCCTTTCTCTGCATGAACTGCAGCTTCCAGATCTGCGCTGTTACTCCAGACTTGTTGCACCCCATCACATCTTCGGCCATCTCTCTTACCAGCATACACAGGGGAAGGAATGCTTCTCCTCATTTTACTACCAACCTCATGTAATTTTCATAAAGGATTTTAACAGTGTCGTGCCCAAAATAAAAGTACCAAAATCAAATCCAAATGCTTTTCATCACATTTCCTCCACCTTCTTTTGAGGAGTGTATTTCTATACAGGAAACCAGTTTATTAGCAATTTCTGCCCTGAAATCACTCCACATTTTGGTAATTTTAATTACTCATGCAGACATTAAAAAATCTGAATAATGTTCCATAACTGAGATTTCTAGTGTTACGCAGTGTAAGATGCAGTAGGTCAAAGGGAGATAGAAATGAACAGTTCACAATATATGTATTTAAAACAATTCAAACACAATAGGAGTAAAGGGTACTCAAATGCAAAATTAAAACAGTGTATTCCAAGGTGTTCAACCACATAATTCAGCTCATACAAAGGGTTGAGTGAATCTTGGCTGTGATCGACATTTTGCAGACACTTGACCTAAGATAATGCTTATCATTAAGTCCTGAACATTTTCATCTCTTAAAGAGAAAGGTCTCCTTCCTTTCATCTTCTTTCACTTAATCTTTGCAACTTGTGCAGAACAATTCTTTCCCATTTCAAACTTGAGGTGATAGTAAGTGGTGAGATATCACCTTAAGGCTTTTGCTTCATTTTTCCCCAACAGTGCAGGTTAATTCTCAAGCAGCCCACATTTTGTATAACTTTTAAAAAAGTTTTTGCCTCTCTATAGCAAAGTAAGATGCCTTAAGAATGAGCTTATCATGTTTCAGTTTGAATGATGCCAAAGTGGGATGGAGCAAATCAATACCAGGATACAAATAAACAGTCTTTCCTGCAATATGGCGATAATAAAGCAATGTGAAACCTTAACCATTAAAAAAACATAAATAAAAAGAACAAATATTGCTTCAGTGTTCATTACCAATCAGTGTAAACAGGACTTCTTTTGGGTTAAAATATTTTTTTTCTGATGTTATGTTGTTTTGAGGTTTTTTGTTTGTTTGTTTCTCATAATTAGGCACATACCCAGTGAAAATCTTGTGCCTGAATGTCTGTCTAATAACTCTTGCACTTTAGGAAGTTGTTGATTTTTGAACTGCTTTTTCATTTTAACTTCATTTGGAGTAGAAGCGATGTACTGTACAATAAGGAATTCTCTGAAACAAAGAAAATTTTTGCGACTGACTTGTCAGAGGATTCTCGAAACAAGATGATACCAAGGTGCTGTAATACTCAAAATATACTAACTCAATCTATTGAATGAAAATTTAAATTATTAAAATTTATATGGGGAGGAAAAGAAATACAAACAGAATAAACTTAAAATGGAACCTTTAATTGCTGTACAAACTCATGCATCATCCACTACACTTTAGTGTTGTATTGTCACTAGACCTGAACAGGAACTTTTCAATGAAACTGGAAGATTATGTGGGAAATTAATTCTGCTTCAGCTAATGGGTGTCTTCTTAGCCTCAGGGTAGTATTCCTAACTCAAAGGGAAGAGTGAGACTTGTCCCAGAATTGGCAGTGCTCTTGTACTCATTTCCTGCAGATGGGGAAAAGCTAGCTTGGAGTGTAGGATTTGGGCACTGCAATGCTAGCCTTATATGAATGTCATAGTTCCTTTATCAGTCACTGTTTCAGAGCACAGTGCTTTTGTGAGACCAGGTCCAGTGCTACATTCTGTTTAACAACGGTAGACGTCTAGAGAAATAATGAAACAGGCAGATGCTGATGATACAATGCAATCTCAGGTCCTGAGATTGTATTCAATCTGATTTCCTGAGATGACTGTTGTTAATTTGTTATTAATATCTTTTGAAGATGTTTCTCCATAGAGAGCTTGTCTGATCTCTTTTGAGCTCACATAAACATTAACATCTATCACATTCTTTGGCAAGGTGCTCCATGAGTCTATTGGCCATAGAATGAAGAAGCACACCGTATGTGTATGTAAACATCCCAATTTCATTCATTCTTTTATTTATTGTTATCTTTGCCTTTTGTTTAAAAATTGAAAAGATGTTAAATTTCACTTTGTCGAAATTTATTGGAAAGGGAGAGATTCAAAATGCTGTTTTTCTGCCCACAGAAATGGCTTCCTGCCAAACACTGATTAACATTGTATTATACACTGATGAAAATAATGAAGGCAGAAGAAGTCCATCATACAATTGTTCCAGGGCCAATCTCTATGAATATTCTGAGCTTAGAAAGACTAGTGAAGATGTTCAGTTTAGGATTCTGTTTATAACAAATGCTTGAGCAACATAACTCATAGATGGTGTAGGCTGTATAGTGATGTAAGAATTCTAACATTTTCTTATACAGCTGGAGGACGTCTATTACTCAAAATGTCCACTGATTGCTAGTTTTCAAAACATGGTTGAAGACATGCACATTGATCAGCTAGTGCTTTTGTACACTTGAAATACATCTATTTTATTAACTAAAGCTACTGCCAAAAGCTGTCCCAAAATGAAGGAAACAAAACAAACTTCCTGGACTCTTCTGTTACAGCCTGAAGGAAATATACTCAGCACACAAGGAGCTGTAATGTTGCAATAAAATACTGGTTAGGGTCTTAAAGACAACAACAGTAAAAATGGTCATAATATTAGGTGGTTTCTCTAAATTAGTAAGGTGAATGAAATTGGGACTCCTTAGTCATCCAAATTAAACAAGACTCTACAAAGAATATGTGGAAAGAACTTTTCTTTCATGAAGATGATGATATCGAGAAATGTATATTCAATCACATAGATTTTGTGCAGAAAAGAAGGCATTTCAGTGAGTTTCCTGCCTTAACATCAAAAGTGCTATTTTTTAACAAAAAGGAATGGCTTTTTTTTTTCCAAAGCACAAGTTAATGAAAATATTAAAAATGTTTTCAAGATACTTTTCTATTTTTTCTATTACTGGCTGTTAACTTGTTTGCTTGAAATTTCAGTGAAGTCAGAGGCAGTGATGGAACAGGTTGGTGGTTGAAATATCATAGAGCTGTCTAATTATGGTAAGAGAAGTGTAATCCTCTAACTAGTTTACACATACCTAAATCAATTAATATTAATGGAGTATGAAAATTCACTTGCAACTTAACACATCTAATTTTTATTGTGCATGATCTATGAAAGACAGTTGAATATAACACTACACAGGGAGCACTTATACTATAGAAGTATAAGTGCTGATTCTTCTGATTAAGAAAAAGTGAAAAAAATTAGCTATGGGCTAAAAAAAAGAAAAAACTCCCTTGTAGCCCTCATGTTTATTAATGGGGGAGAAAGGCACATTTGTATTTAATACATTACATTAAAGCAGGATTTTTTCTTTTTAAGACTTAGACACATAAAAGAAAAAAAAAAAAACAACCTCCACCCTAAGCCTGAATTCTCAAATTCAGACTTCCATACACGGAACTCTAATTCCAGGTGGATGAAAGACTCAGCAGTAAATTTCAGAGGACACTAACAATCAAATTCCAATCCATGAGAGCTGGAAAATTTAGCTAAATTCTCCAGTCCCCAGTATTTCTACTTGTGCTCATTTGCTGCGAGCCCATGAAGTCAATGAAGAGAGAGTGTTTTAAGAAAGGAAGCAACCAACAGAACAGTGAAAAAGTACATATGCTAAAATACAGTAATCAATTTCAGAATTGGTAACAACTGTTCCACCCACTGCTGTTAGAATTCTTTCATGTTTTTCCTTCTTGTTGTTTTGGGCTGGGTATTTTTGCCTTTGCTATGAGGTAAGAGCTAGGCTAGCCAGTTGTTTCACCATCTTCATGTGCACTCATTCAAACTTTGTGATTAAGAAGCATAAGTACTTTTTTAGCAAGTCTCTTTCAGGACTTGTTCTCTTTCACAAAGTCTCATGCCGTCAGCATGCCTTCATACATTGAGGCTTCATTTGTGTGCCCTCTGCATGGGTAACCAGCCTGCAGTGATCTGGTGTTCCTGCACTCTGGCACTTCTGCTTTGGATTCTGCTAAATCAGGATTACAAAATCTAGAACCTGCAGGTTCACAGGTGCCTGCCCCTTCTCTTTTTAGAGCTACCTGGAGCTGGCTTCCCAGCATTTATTGCAGCTGAGACAGCTTAAGAGCAGGACCCAGACCTTCTTGCCTTCGCTCCACAGTCCAGCCCTAAAGTGATACTGGCTCATAGATACCATGAACTCAGGGAGCGAACCACCCCCCCCCCTCCCCCCCTCTCAGTTTATAGGGGATGAGGTTTAGGAATGGTATTCTCCAATTTAATGCTACACCTAAAACCACACGCTGCTTGGTGCCCCTCCCCTTTGTGGCAGCTGGAAAGGAGAATTGTAGGCACAAAAGACCAAGATCATGGACTGAGATGAGAACAATTTACTGGAAACAGCAATGAGATAAGAAGACAGTAACAGCAACAATACTAATGACAGATGGTACGAGAAAGAAGCAATTTATCCGGAAACACCCCCGACAATAGACAATATTGGATGGCTCCTTCTTCCACTATGGTACTAGAAGGGACCACTTCTCCTGCCCTTGGTGATGATATGAGGTGGTATGGAATAACCTCTGGGTCCTAGTCATGTCACCTCTACTACAAAAATTAACTCAGTCCTGGCTGGAACTGACAATAGACTTTCTTCTTGAGGTGATATAAAATGGCCAGCTGGTGGTCTGAAATAAAGGGAACATCTTAAGCACTGCTTATTGCTAAAATGATGATAATTGTGGTGTGAGCAGAGAACTGCCAGATCAGATCCAGACAGATGGCAGGTGGTGATGGTGAAGAAGGCATACTTACAAAAACCATGGACAAAACAAAATCTTTAACGAGTACAAATGTTCTGACTGTTCCACTTGAACTTCTCTTTTATTTTTTGGATGACATACACACTACATAGTGTCATTCTTTTTTCTTGGTAGCCAATTCTTATTGTGAGCAGTTTTTGCCAGGCAACTAGAAAATACTTTATAAGACTGTTTCTGCTTGGAAAATTCAGAGGTCTGCAGAATTGCAATGTCTCTTTGAATCTCTTGGATATACAGTTGCCCTTCCCAGAAAGAATGTCCCAGCACTAGTGTGCAACTTGCATGGTATTTTTGAGATCATCGATCAGTCCTGGTGCTTGTGTGCTGTGACTGCACAAAACCACCAGATCTACATACTGTAATGTCTGAGACTTACTGCTGGAAGGACAGAGAGTACACCTGTGATATGATTGTCCTGATAATTTCCTTTGCTTTATGCAGCTGGAGGAGCATTGATAAGTGCTCTGAAATCTCTAAGCCTCTCTGACAGACTTGCCTTGTTGCTGAATTCTCCTATACTGTATCATGCAGTGGGAATGCATGACGAGTCATTAATTAATCCCATCATAAGTAATTTTTAATGCTCTCATCTGGCACTATCTGACAGCTTGCTAGCATAGTTTCATGGAGGTAAAATGTCTTTTGCTCACATTTATGAGTAAATGATTTTTGCTGACCTTTGACTCCTATCCCAAGAAATGGCAAAACATTTCAGAGGTTTTCTTGGTGAATTCAGTGATGGAAGAGAAGGAAAGTTCACTTTCCTAGTTCAATGGTAAAGACAGTTTTTGTGATAAATGGGTGTTCAATTTCAAAAGGCTGGAGCTTTGCAGCTCTTTCTGGCAGCTGATGGATCATATACTTTTGAGTGTAACTCTGTGTTCTTTTTGGATGCATCTTCTATGAGAACTAAGTGCCCTTGTTTTACAGTGTTACTCTAAACTTAGTGTCATTCACTCTGACATTAATTTCTGTGGTGTTGCAACAGACTTGCTGGAAAATGTTAGTTTTCAGAAGTAAGGCAGGCTGCCATTAATTTAAAATTGCATAGTCAATTTTTCATATGTATACTTCAAATTATGGAAATAGCTACCTTAGATTATTTTAAAATTATTTAATATAAGTTTTTCCCAAGCCTTGAACACAGAAAATTTGTCTGTCCTTCATAACTGAAATGTGGAATTCTGGTAGCAAAGGGACTGAATAGCTTTAATGAAACAGAACATAATGAAACTTGGGGAATGTAAAAATCTGCTGCTCGTTGCTTGGGGTTACTAGGAGGAACTGCAGGTGGCTTTCATTTAGTAAAGTGAGTCATTTGCTCCTAATCATAACTAATAAAAATTAACAGATGAATGAACTATTTTCAGGAACATGTAATGTGTTAGTGAGATACAGTTTGAAAGAAAGTCCTCATTGCTCCTACTTTGTCTAGCTGTACTAACATTTGTAGAAGTAATAACAAAATTTTAATTTTCAAATGCCGGTATTGATTTTATATCCACTTATAATGACAGACAGTGAGATGCTCTTGGCTTTCAACCAGTGAACATGATTTTGAGAAGCCTCTGAATTTTTTAAGGGAGTGAAAATTTTCCCTTTTGACATACACTGGATTTTGATAAAATAACTTAGTCTGTAATAAAGAATGTTGTTTGGTTCAGCAGAAATTGATGCATGTCTTCCTGCTTGGAAGCAATGACATTTTTCTAGTTACATAGGTAGAAGATTGGTGTTATGTAAGTAGAAGATTGGAGCTGGAACAGATTTCCCAATGCCTAGGCTTGGAGTCTCAGATAATGCAGAAGAGTTTAATTAAGTTACTGCAACCATGGTTAGGGAAGCTTCAGGACCCAATGCTGCCTAAACTAGATCTCTTTGAAACACAGGTGGTTTTATGTAATTGTAAGAGTATTTAAACAATAAAATTTTAAATTAGATTTCTCAGTCATAATCTACTGGAATAAGAACAAATTGTGGAGACAGGCAATATCCCTTATCATACAAAACTTATATGGTTAAAAAACCCCCAACAAACAGACTAACATTCAAACTGAACTTCTTAAATTAATCCTGAGGCTCCACAAATTATCTATTTTACTGCATTTGTTATTCTTATAGAATTCTTGTCTTATTACCATACAAGTACTATAATAGTGTTTTAAATTTATGCTGTTTAAATATCATATATGAAACTGTGCATTAGTGTCACAAATAGTGTGTTTATTGAAACTATCTAGAGAAATAAACAATTAGTTTCAATGAACCATGAATCATTTTAATTAGGCAACAAAATTACAGATTATACTGAATAGAAAATTTTAAAGGTAGACTACAACTTCAGCATCATGCACATGATCTGAATTTATGAATAGTCCTTGAAAGATTTAGACCAAATTTTGGGATTGTTAAAAAATGATAGAGCTATGGAGCATAAGTAGAAAATGTGAGGAAAATATGGCATGAGTTGTGTTGAAGAAAGCTGCTTTTTATCATGCTCTGATAAAATATCTGTGTTGCTTTTTTTCAGACTTAAAAATGTGATGGACCCAATACCTCTGGAACTCACTGCTGGGGATTATGCCCAGTGCAGGCAGCTCAATGAGCAGCTGCAGTGCAAGTTGCAGGCAGTACCCTGGGTGGGGGGAAATGGCTTGAGCCCCCAGCATGACCTGGCACCCACCCTTTGCCTAAGAAAGGACACAGGGACCTGTGGATCACCAGTCACCCAGAGACTCTGTAGAGCCCAAATAAAGAAGGAGAAGATCCCAGGCCCAAAATCACTATTGGAACAGAAGGACATTTAAAGAGTATGAAGTGTGTGTGAGGAATGTGTGCTCAGACTGTAAGGGTACAAAAGCCTGGAGGCACCCAGCCTGATTTGTAACCATGTTGCCGCACCACAGTTAAATTCCTGAAAGGAACCAGAGGTCTATGACTCTGCTACAGGAAATCTGGGACTGAACCAGTGAGGGAAACTTGTCTGACTATGTGTAGTGGGAACCAAGCAGGGCACTGAAGCTGCTCACTGGAGCTGCCTGCTGCAAAGATGCTTTAGTTCTAGCAGCAAGCCTGGGGTGGTGCAGGTGGGACTCTGAAAATGGGTCCCGAATGGTCAGTCAGGAAAGTTTCCCTAAGATCACTAAAGCCTGAGTGGTATGGTGCCACAAGACAGATCAGTAACTGACCTGGTTACAGAGAAGTTTTCTATTACAGCTATAATCTTACTAATTTGAGTGTGCATCTGGATGCTACTGGAGTTTTAGTAACGTCAGTACTGTCACTCTCCCATTATTAAGGAAACTTCCCTGTCCTACCATCCAGGAGCCACCCTTGCACCACCTAAGCTGGGACTGAGGCCCCTTCACAGCTACACATCCCAAACTCACTCTGTCAGACCAGGTTTCCCTACTGGTTAACCCCAGGTTACCCTTATCAGTCTTGGCCATCCTGATCCTTAAAACAATTAAATCTTGGAGCAATGACAAAATAACAGCTCAAGCTGTGTGCCTCCACACAGGAGGAACTCCTGGGCTTTTATGCTCTCTAAATCTAAGCATGGGAAAGTCTGAAGTCATTGGTGCCTGTGGTGTCTGGTCACCTGGCTGGGCCACAGGTCCCCAGGGTCTCTGTTATGCAAAAGGTTGTCAGGTCATGGCCTCTTGCCTCAGGCTTAGGCTCCTGCCTCTCCAGGGCTCAACCTGCAGCTCACACTGCAGCTGCACACTGAGCTACAGGCACCAAATGTGTTCTTTGACACCTTTGGCATAGATTTGATGTTCAGCCTGTCAGCTCAGCACCTATGAGAAGCAAACTCTATTCAGTAATCCAAAACTAGAAAGGAAAGAAATGTCAATTTATTAATGGTGCTGTCTTATTCAGTACATACCCTACTATTTGGCAGCTTCTTGTTCCTGCAGAACACCTTGCTAAACCAAGATCTTGCAAATAAAGCTGTAAGTTAATAACCTTTCTGCTTCCTGGTTGCTTGCTGAGAGAAGTGTTTTCAAAATGTATGGAAGGCAGTTTTCAGAGTCCTGTTGCTGATCTAATGCATTTTTCTTTTGAAATATGAAAAGTAGAAATAATTTCTTCCAGGTTTCTCATCAAAGAGAGCAATGTTTTTGAGCAGGTTGTTGTTTTGACTGCAGCTGAAGGATGATTTCGTGTATTATGTAGGAAAATATTTAGGTTCAATCAACCACTTGAAAATCTTAATGCAACTTGTTTTTTTACACTTTTCTTTTCTTTTTAAATTTTACTTTATTTTGTTGGTACTTCACATTTTTCATTTACAGGGCTGTCCTAAAATATCTAGCACTGCTGCTGCATACATTTTATTACATTCTACTTCTATTAACACATAGTATTTGTATGTGATCTGTTAAATGTCATAGAACTAGGAGTCTGCTGAAAATATTTTTTCTGCTTTTATGGATTTTTAGCATTTGTGCATCAAATACCTCATGGTGTATGTAGTAATGACTTTAAAAATGTGACATGCATGAGAAACCATACATGTATCTGTTCTTAGAACATTTCTCATTTGTATGGAACAGAGAAATACTTATTTAATTTGAAAAGAATCTCTTATCCTAGTGTAGAAGAATGCAGAAGAACATCCTGATCATTTTTATAGAGAGATAAAATAAAGTAATTAATATTTAAATAAAAGTGTAAAGAATTAAAGTCTAGTGATTTGTTACCTCTGCTAGTTTTTTTGGGCTTTATTTGTTTTTTTCCTTTTTTTCTCTTCTGAAGTAAAAAGAAGGACAATCTTTTCTGCTGTGGAAAGCTGTTTAAAGTCACTAATTGCTTGAATAATGTATATAATTATGCTAGTACATAGAATTTAAATAGCGTGAGCACTTCTCAGTCATGAAGTAGTTCTGGGAGGCAAAGCGAGTTACCATTTGAGGAGGAGCACGAGATGCTGCAGGGATGGTGTAGGTAAAGAAAGGACCAAGCAGTAGTTTAAAGACCAGAGTGGAGACCAGTGAGGTGATAAGGTGGCAAGAGGAAAGAGCACTATGAGCAGTTTTGGGAACTGCTGCTCACAGCTGCAGTGTGGCCAATTTATCCTGATGTCTAACCTTATCTTCCCCTGGCACAGCTCAAGGCTGTGTCCTCTCATTCTGTCAGTTGTTGCCTCAGAAAAGAGACTGATCCCTGCCTGTCTACAGCCACATTTCAAGTAATTGTAGAGAGTGATAAGGTCTCCCCTGAGCCTCCTTTTTTCAGGCTAAACAACCACATACGTGTCAATATGCTGATTTTAGAATTGCAGGCAAGAGTGTAAAAAGGTGGTGTTTCAGACGTTGTGTCTAGGGCAATATCAGATTATGTGCTATTTTCAATTATGTTAAGTGGGACCATATATTTTTAAGCCAGGATCTAAAATTAGCTGTGACTTTATGGAGTAGAGGGTATCCTTGTTTGTGAAGTTTATAAAGTTTATAACACTTGGGGGGCAGATAACAAATGTTCTGAGCCTGAACAGAGAAAATGGCTTATGACTAACAAGTAGAAAGTGTACCTCTAGTTAAGATTTAGAGGTGATAAGTAAGCCTTGAAACTACTCAAAGCTTCTTTCTAAATAGGAATTTTAACCTGAAATGATATGGTTGAAAAGTGTTTACTCCAAGAAAAAATTTGTGATGTATCTCTGAACCATGCCATGTTTCATTATGTGGTTTTGTTTCAGAGCTCTTCATTTGCATAACAAAGCAGGGTCTCAAGGAGCTGTAGCATTTGTGAATTTTACTATGACAAAAATTGTAGCAAATTACTGCAGCAGAACACCGTTAAAAGGTTAGAGGAGGGCAGATATATGTGTCTGCAAAACTCTGCCTGTGGGTTTTAGTTTGACCTGAGGCATGTCGCTGCTTCCTCCAAAACAGGGCAGTAATTTTTTTCCTGTCTTTTCAAAGTAGGGCATTAGATATATGTTAATTATATTTATGTAATTTTACAAAATCACAGTGAATTATGCTCTTTGCACCCTGAGAAAAGACAAGGAATATTTGATTTATTTTGTTGTATGCTGAAATTTTTTGGAAGTTATCTGAAGTAGTGAATCATAGAATCATGAAATATCCTGAATTGGAAGGGAAACACAGGAATCATTGATGTCCACTCTGTGGCGTCCACAGCAAAACCCCAAGATTCTCACCATATGCCTGAGGACATTGTCCAAAGAAGTCATCCTTCAGAAAAACCGAGGAGCCTTGATGATGGCTGTGAATGCACACCTATCGTTAACAGTAAAACCTCACCTGATGCATCCTAGCAAGGTATTTGCTTTTCTCATGACTACTTTACTCTGGTAGCTTATACTTTACCTTGGCTAATCAATAAATGCAAATCCGTGTCCTCTGCAGTTATTTCCTGTTGAGAATGTTACTGTTTGTAAGACTCTTTATACTAATCTCTTGATAAGAAGGTTTGCATTTCATAAAATTGAACGTTCAGCGTGCCTTACTCGTCTCCTCTAAGTCCTTTAATTCTTATTCTGCTCTCATCATTTTCTGTGTTATCAGTGATTTGTCACTTGCATATAATTAGTACTTGCCCTTTATTTTGGCAGAGCTGGTAGGGAAAATGGTAGGTAACATCCGTCTCAAACCAAGCTATTGAATTATTCAGCTGATGTGATTTTCTCCAGTTTGATATTTTCCTTCTAGTACATTATTTACTTATAGAAAGTTTGTAATTTATTTGTCCCAGAATCTCTTTTGTGATTCTGGTGCTTTTCATTTTTCCTTGTAAGACTAGTTTTCTGTGGAGAAACAATGACTTCACCATAGGTGACTTGTTTCATTTGCCGAGAAAGCATATTCTCCTATATTATACTCCTATTCTCCAGAATTTTAACCTGAGAGAATCCTCTCAAACCATCACTTCCATTTTATTTCACCAAAGTTTGACTTTTAAACCTTGCAGAGATCTGAAACTTGTGGGTTTGTCTTGACACACAGAAAACTCAAGGGCTTTACAGAGTGCTTTAATAAAAGTAACTATATTTCTAAATCTTAATACGGCTTAAGAATTTGTTTTTCATCTTGGCAGCATTCCCACTGGTAGGACTTAAAATTTCTAAAATTGCTGATGTAATCCTGTAAAAATAGTAGTTTCTAAATGTCCCAAGTATGGCGAAAAATATTTGGAAATAAGGTCTGAAATTCAAACAGCTCGTAAAAGTTGAGCTGGATTTAGATTTTCACTACCACTGTTTCCTTTTTAAAAAAGGATGCCATGATTATCAGGATTAACAAGCAATGCCACTCTATTTAAAAGAAAAAACAGCTTTTTCTCCTCCAGAACATGAGCAACTTTTTCTGCTCTGTACTATTCTGTTTCAGGGTCTTTACCTGATTGTATTCTCTTGCTCCTTGTAGATCACTAGCTGCAAACTTTTCTTAGGCTGATTTGTGCTGCTCCATTGACCATTCCTCGACATTTTCTTCCCTGTCATGAAATGTGAACCAAGAGAAATTCACAATGGGTTTTACTTATGAAGCTTCTCCTGAAACAGCAGTGCTAAATATCATAATGTAATGGATTTATAGCTAGACTTATTAACCTATGGTGCTCATTAATTGATGCAGTAATATGATAATATTCTAGTTCTGTATTATATTTGTCTCTGGATTTTCAACTTTGACTTCCTAAGAGGCGATGACAGGATTTCAGTGCCAGATTTATGAGATAAATAGGCAAAAGAATACCTGCTTTTGGTATCTTTATCCACACGTTTTCATGAAAGAAGGTAAATGTGAGTATGGATTGCATTTTTATACTGGGTTTTGTTTTGAGGGACTGAAGGGCTCAAGGGCTGAGGGAGTGTGCTGGGGCTGCTGGAATTGGCTGTGCCTGGCTTGGGGCAGTCTGAGCCTCTTCTCTCACTGAGGCAGCAAGTCCTCTGTTCTTGATGGGCTCTCTCTGTTCTGTGAATTTACCTGGAGTAATTCTGCTGGCCTCAGCACCCTGAGGAGGGCTGCAGGTAACAGGAAGACTTTAATTACAGGAGCTGTATACCACAGTGAAGTTGGAGCTTGCAAAGCCATTTGTCTGTCTTTAAAGGTCAAAAAAAAAATTCTTTTGTAGGACTACCTAGTTTCTAGACCAGCATGTTTTATTTTGTACCTCATGTTTTATTTTGTTTAACTTATTTATGATTTTCTGTTCTCTAATTAATTATTTCTGTCACAGATAGTCCTTTGTCAGCAGTCTCTGGTCACTTTAGAACAAGACACCATGTATGTCACCTACTTGTTGACTCACTGAGATATCAGGAGAACATTATTACACCTGTCATATCTATACATGTTTTTCCACCAAGCTTGCATGGCTTATTAATTCCTTCCAGGAATTAAAAGCAGCATTTGTAAAGGAAGACCTGTTCTAAGAACATTTTAACACAGAGACTTTCTGAAGACAAGGAAGTCTGCCTTTTTCAGTTTCTGTTTCTGTCTTCCATAAATGAATTTGTGCTTTTAGGCTGAAGTTTAAAATAAGGTTTTCTTGTCAGCAGAAGAACTGGGGTTTGGATGTCACTGATAGCAGTCTTAGAGTGATGGATACTAAAAATCTGCAAAATGTTTTCCATCCATGGAAATGCTGCTCCTCACCTGGCATCTAAAATATTTGTACAAAATATACCTTTATACATATATGTATACAGGCTGTCCCAAGAAGCATTCAGCAGTATCTATAACCCATACTTCCCTTTCCCTCTGGCAAATTGTACATATGATGTCTGGCCTATTGCACAAATAAAATTTGCGATAAGTGTGATTTCTCTGGCTAGTCAGAGCATTAAATTGCATGGATGTTTGCAGCTGAATTGGGTTATAAGAACAAACCATACTGTGATAAGTCACTTGTGGGGAATTTTGGAAGGAATTTGAGATGGGACCTCAGAATTGTTTTTGATTATGCGGTTTATTTTTCTTATCTTCTACATGGGCAGGAAGGGTGAATCTGGCTCACATCATTACAGCATGGTTCAGAAGGTCATAAGACCTTTAGTTACTCCTTTTAAGGAGTTATTGACCAAAAAACCACTGTTAACAAAGATATTTATGTCTTTGACCTAATCCTTAAATATTTAGTCTTATGGACTTTTGCTACAGTGTAAGCTTTCTTAGGCAATCATCTTATGACACACAAACTTACAGTAAACCTCTTGCTTATCTCTGTAGCTACTTTTATTTTTTTTCCTATATCTTAAACTCTAAAACTCTAAACTTTCCTTTTACTTAGCTTAACCTGTCTCTGCTTTAAACTATAAATCCACATTCTCACTTCTAGCACCTAAGTTTGGAAGCTTTTTCCAAGGTCTCAGATCAAACCCCGTGTTTAATTCTAAGCTTTGGCTTACAGGCCCAAAGTTCTGAGAGCTCCTTGCATTTCAGGTTCCAATAAGGTTCCAACACACACTTTTTTGGTTTTAGGTACAACAAATAATATAACAACTTTCTTGTAACATTTTCTTACATGCTTATTTAACAAGCACAAAGGAAGTTTTTGTAGCTTGGTGTGTTTAAAATTTATCCAGCTCCAACTATCAACAGCTGTGTCTATGAAAAACTGTTTTCTTACATACAGAAAGGGGAAGGAGAAAGAACGGGGCATGTGACTTTTCTCAGAAGCAGAGAGGAAAATTGTAACAATCTTATGTGCAGTTAGTTGTGGAGAGAATAAACAACCAGAAATATTTAATTCTGGATGTTGCTTAAAGGTCTTCTTGGAAGTGCCTGAAAAAAAACCCAAACCCTATCACCTATAAATAAGGGTCAATATTAAAGGCAAGCCTGGGTATAGGATGAAATCAGTTTTATGCATGGATGAACCAGGATTTGGTATCTGCTCTCAGGTACTTCCCTTTGCTTCACACACTCAAATAGATATGCTTGGCTTTTACTTCAAATTTATGGTTATGGACCCTGAAACTCTGGCCAAAGTCTAAACAAACGAGTAACCACAATTATCTCTCTCCTAGTCTTCTTTTTTAACTGCGCGATAAGATTGTAGCTATAGTACTTTCAGAATATATATTCAACATATCTGAAAGTCTGGCTCATTTAATACTTATCAAACAGACAGACCTAAAATGCATTTTTTTTTTTGCCATTTTGCATGAATTTGTCTTTTCCTTCCTAATTTTTTTTATCCAGCAGATGGAATATTTCATACCACATAGCTCCTAACAGCAGTTCAGTTTTGAACCTCTGAAGTCCCTAATGAACTTGCAACAGCACTTTAACACGTTGTAGGAAATGTTTCTACTCCTTAAGTATTTGGAAGATGCCATTTTTTTTCTGTTCAATTGAGTTGCAGGACCATGTTCAACTTGCTGTGTTGCTGCAGGCAGATAGACAGTTACTGATTTCTGCTGTCAAGAGAATGATGGGGAATCTCTCTTCCCCCTGAGCTAACAGACCTGCCTTCCCATGCAGCCAGCTGGGAGAAAGCAGAGCCAGCTTCTCTCTCCCTGCAACGTTGGCTCTAGATCCCTCAAGCAAACTGCATAACATCCTGTCTTGTCATGACCCCCAGCTCATTGCTTTTTTTTATACACTGGAGAGAAAATCTACCACAAAGACTTATTATGACCTAAAAAATGTAGTTCTGGACAGGCAATTTTTCCTATTAAAGAATAAGAAAATGATACATTCTAACACTATTTCAGAATTGAAATAGTTGAGTCCTAGAGTTTTGCATAGTCATTTTACTCCCGTTTTTTAACAAACTTAAAAGGAAAAAAATCTTTTATGAAACTTCTGGTCAAATCCTATTCTGATTGGGTGATCTCTCTTCCCTCACTGTCATCTATATTGTTTTTCAGAGTATAACTCACATTGAATAATTTGAATTATTAGCCCCTGTAAAGATAGCTTTATTGGGTGTAAATTTAGCATTAATTCTGCTTACCATTTATACTGTTGACCTCAGCATTGTGGGAAACCTGGAGAATAGCTTTGCAGAGAAGGACTTGTGTGCTGTGGTGGGGCCTTGAGTTGGCTGTGAGCCAGTAGAGCAAAGATGGCCTTAAAGATTGTCATTGATATTATCTTTCTCAGGGAGAAGAATTTTTGGCGAATAGTGTGGTAGATGAAGAAAGGGTCTGGATCTGTAGATCCTGTAATCCTTTCAATCTATATTAGCACTGCATAACAAATAAGTATTTTTTGCATCTTGCTTTCAGCAATACTGTTAAGATTATAGATCATGAAAAAAATTAAGGTTCATATATAAGAATTAATTTTCAGTTGATTCAAATATATAGTAGAAGTGTCTTATTATCTCTGTCTTTACCCAAGCCTATTGTATTTTTCTCCAAGGAGTTTTGATCTGGAACCATTTTGATCTAGCTTTCTTGCACTTTTTTGTAAGTGTAAAAGAAAGCGAGGCTGCCTGCCTTTTGCATTTAGGTCTGGAACCATTTTGGTTTATGCTTTTGCAACACCTGACTCTAAAAAACTTGAAATGAAGTTCCATGAAACAGATTAAAGAATCATAGTGTCAGATGACATGCTATCCTGAATCTTAACTGTGTTATTTATTTTAAAATAAATTTTAATTTTTAAAACACTGCACTAAAACTTTACGACAAGTCTATTATAGAATACCTTAAATTGTTCAGGCTTTAGTAAAAAGTATTGGGAACCACTGTTTTTTATAATTGTCTTATTTTGTGACACCTTATGACAAGTTGAAAATGTCCAGGTAAATTTT
>LTAT01000004.1:78250810-78267167 GCA_003286495.1 Chlorodrepanis virens
GCCTGCCTTTTGCATTTAGGTCTGGAACCATTTTGGTTTATGCTTTTGCAACATCTGACTCTAAAAAACTTGCTGCCATGAAACAGATTAAAGAATCATAGTGTCAGATGACATGCTATCCTGAATCTTAACTGTGTTATTTATTTTTAAATAAATTTTAATTTTTAAAACACTGCACTAAAACTTTACGACAAGTCTAATATAAGGTATTACAAGAATACCTTAAATTGTTCAGGCTTTAGTAAAAATATTGGGAACCACTGTTTTTTATAATTGTCTTATTTTGTGACACCTTATGACAAGTTAAAAATGTCCAGGTAAATTTTCCACTTTATCATATCCAGTTTCTTTTTTAGAAGCTGTACCTCATGCTGTCAATTTCCTTGTGCATTTGAAATTTGCACATGCAGCAGTTTGGAAACTGAGGTGCAGAAGCGTGAAATCCATGGTGAATAAAGCAAGCTTCTTGGAATGCCTTCTTTGCATTCTCTTCCATTCAATAACACATCAAATGATCCTTTTGACAAGAATTTTATGAGACTGAAATGAAAAATGGCTATGATATGTGAATAACCTGAGGGTCAACTTAAATGAGAATTACTTTTTGCTTAGGTATTTGGAACATGAAAACATCATACATTTGTTTTTACAGAGTCCTTACAAAAGGAGATATTCATAATAGATAAATGATCCTTACTCAGTATGCTTCCTCTGTGCTGCTTTTCAAGTTCCCAAAATGGAAGGAATCTTAATGGATGCATAAAAATTAGCTGCTACAACTTTGCTTTGATTAAAATTTCGATAGGCAACTTTATTTTGCACTTTCTTGAGGATGTTGGCAAAATGTAATTAGGGAAGGAAATTTATTTAATACATGCTTTTTACCAAAACCTAAGGTAAATGGACAAGGTTTTAAGTTTACTCTAGGTAAAATTTTGGCCAAATAACTTTTTGTTAAAGAAATCAAATCCTAAAGTACCTATCCTCTTCAGAGAGTAAATTAGGAAGGAAAGCACACCCAGGTCTTCTTGAACCCTAAGCAGGCTGCTTTATCTTCCTCTGAGATTAATGAAAAAAAAATAAGATAACCTGATGTTATGCTAATGTAGTATGATAAAACCCCCAGATGTATTTATTCTGATTTTATGGTGTGGAAACTCTAACAGATTAGTTTAGAAGAATTCAGGTGCCTCTCTAATTGAGTGTGTGGCATGTAAGGGTATGATGTTAGCAAGAAGGCTTACTATTATGCAGTCAAGAAAAGTTTTAGTTAACTAAGTGTGTTGATTAGGTAATTATTTAGGAATAAAATAATGAACTGTCTCAGGTGAGTGGTGAGAGGAATACAAAGTGAACAAATGAAACTGTGGAATATAATTATCAGTTGTGCTAGGAATATATGGACAATGCCATTAAAGTTTTCCTGATAAAAGAAGAGTTGTTTCTGTGGAACTTCAGGGATGCTGTCTAAATCCTGCATTACAAATGCATAAAACCCTGGGGTTTGTCTATTTATCTGAAATGTAAGGAGTCCTCCACAAGTCTTAGACTATGTTGAGTATGTTGAGTATGTTGCCCTTGTATTTAAGTGCTGGTCAGAAAACTAGTGGTGTAGGATGAAACAGGAGAAAGTGTAGGAGGGTGAAGGGGAAGTGTTAAGGTCATAAAAACATAGAGGACATTATGGAGGTAATGGAGGAATTTTTTGAAACATGTCTTCAAATGCATATGGCAGGCTGGAATTTGGTAGTAAGGTTGTAATTGGATGATGCTGATGATGTCTGCAACATAAAAACAGGAAAGTGGTGGACTCTGGAGGTCCTTCTGTATTGGAATTACTGTAAGTAGTGATGCTGGCTGGACAGCTTATGCCTTGGGTTAGATTGCTATTGCTCATTATTTTGAAATGAGAAAATTATTTTTAATATATTTTAAAACAATGTTTATTATTTTTAATAAAATAAGGTGGTTTTCAAATTAATTTCCATTTTTTCTGATTTTACTGTTAAATTGAAAGTTTCTGAACTTGGCACATGCAGGCATTAGTTCAATAATTATAATTATCTGGTTTTGCATAATAATTGGGATCACTGTAAACCTTGAATATTTTCAGAACTATGATGATTTCCCTGTAGAATTTCAGACACTTTTTTTGTTTCTCTGTTCCTGATGTAAAAGGCAGGGGTAAAACAAAATTGCATTCTAGAGAAAGGTGAACATGAATGAGTTAAAATCATTATATTTTCTTTCTTAGTACTCCTTTGTCTCTTTTGCAGATACAAAGTTTTGGGTTTTTTTCTTTAAATGATTGGCATTTCAGCACAGTAATATTTCTGCATGCAAAGGAGAATCTGCATCTCTGTTCCTGTCAATCATCATCTCAGCTGAGAGATGACACAATTCATAAACAGGTGCATGCACAGAGGGTTTTCAAATATAATATAGAACATGCAAATTGTGTCAGTTATGTACAATTCTTTGAAGATGTAATGATGACTGAATGACAAAGAAAACTTTATGCAAGTTTCTTCAAGTGTTACTTTTTCTTTGTTTCACTCTGAAATCCCTGAACTACAGCACTCCAAAACTAATCGGAGATTCTATTCAAATTGCTATGGTACATATTTAGTTTTCTTTCTGAGCTTTCTTAGTTGAAACAATTTTCTCTTGTATTCATCATTTGGAAGTGAACAGCTGCCATCAGACTTTCTCAGTTGGAAACTAAACAGTAGTGCAAACTCAATCACACCTTCAACTTTTTTCTTTCAAATAGTACACAGACCTATGGGAAAAGGTGAGAATGGAAAAATAGCTCATTTTTTAAAAGACAACTGGATCTCTAAACTCCTTTTTTTGCCGTACTCTTGCTGCACTGAATCACTCCCCTAATGATCAGAGGCAACTGTGGAAGCACTAGTATCACTGTTGAGTCAATCTCAGGAAAGAATTGGGAACTTCTGTAGTGGAGTAAATCTGACTCTCTTAAGACAGGACCTTGTGTTGCTAACTGCCCACAGCTGTAGAGGCCACACTCCCCATGGTCCTGCTGGGTGCCTGAGTTGACCTCTGCCCAATGCAGGAGTTATGGATGCTCTTGCCCTTCAAGCAGCTTCATCACCCCTTTGATAGTATCCTGGGGAAGAAGTGGTGCTTACATCATGAGCTTCCTGTTCCCTTTCCCCGTAGGCTGGAAAAGCTGGGTAGATTCTGATAGCAGCTTGCAGGGCAGTGCTGTCAAGGCTTGCAGGACTTGCAGAGGAATAGACTTATTCCTCTGTGCTGGTCAGTGACAGGCCTGGCTTTGCCACTGCCACAAGGCCTTGCGCAGGTCCCAGTGGGTGGTGACACGTGTCAATATCAGACCCTGGTGCAGGTGATGATTGGCTGTAGTCCATTCCACACCAATCAATAACACTTGGACTTAAGTGAGAATTTTGCATCAACACCATGAGATCATGTTATAACGTGCTGCATGACAGCAATTTGGGCCAACATTTTACAGATTTTGTCTGAGGTGGATGGGCCATCTTCACTTAACCCATAAGAGGTCGGTCATGCCTGAGAAATATGCAGGTACTCTAGTAGTGCACCTGCATTAGTGATGTGACTGCCAAAGAACTGCTTTCTGTTGTTAATTTGCCTTGCATCTTTTCCTGGAGTCTTCTGTTATGCCTTTGACCTGGTTACTTTGGCACTTTATGTGGTTTCCCTCCTGCTGGAGGAGGAAAAAGGAAACCAAGGAAAACCTGGAAACCACGACTGATGTTTTACTTCATGGCACATTTGTAGCTGCCCATATTCAGGCTGGACGGAGAGCCCTCCAGCAGTATGCTGGAGCTGTGCTGCTGTGTGCTACAGTATGCTGCTGAGGCCACTGGGGTATCTGCCCAGGGACAGCAATTTATGCACCATTAGGGTGCTAGGACCAGCAATTTAGCACCATACACCAATATATACTGGGTGCCACCCAGCTTGAAATCAGCTTGGCAGTATCAGGGTCCTCATGGACCCCAATTAACACCAGAGCCAATTGTGCCCTTACAGCAAAAAAGGCTAATGCTATCCTGGGTTAATGGTATCCTTCTGTCCCTCAGCAGGCTGAGGGATCCAATCCTTCCCCTCTCCTAAGCCCTGGTGAGGCTACACATGGAATATGTTCTGGGCCTCCAGTACAAGAGAAAAATGGACATAGAGGAGAGAGTCCAGTGAAGAGTCACAAAGGCAATGAAGGGACCGGAGCATCTTTCCAATGAGCCAAGGCTGAAAGAGCTGGGACCGCTCAGCCTGGAGAAGTGAATGGTGCTGATGGGATGGATCTTATGAGTGTGCATAAAACAGAAGTAAAAAGAGGGAGCCACGCTCTCTTTGGTGATTCCTAGTGACAGGACAAGAGGTGAGCTGCACAAACAGAAAAATAAATGGTTCATTCCATCCAAAGCATAGCCCCATACAAGCTACTAGAAAATTAACTCTATCTCGGCCAACACCAGCATACCCTTGGAGTATGTGGAGTTCACCCTTTTTTGTGATATTTAAAAGCCATTTGGATGTGTTCCTGGACCACCAGGTCTAGGTGGTCCTTCTTGAGCAAAGGGGTTGGACCAGATGGTCCCCAGAGGTCCTTTTCAACCTCAGCCATTCTCTGACTTCACTATCAGCCAAGACACACTGTGAAGGTATGTCCTTTTCTCATTGCACCACACTGGTTCATAATGTAGCTACACCCTTAGAAAACTTGAGCCTCATTGGTTTGCTAGAGTCTGCTCAATGTTGATACAACTGTTTCTTCTCATCATGCAATAACTACAGTGAATAGGAATTACTGACTGAATACAGGAGGTGGATAAATGTAATAAACTTGTATAGACTGGATGACAGGAAAATGCTGTCACAATTTCTGGCAGAATATGTTTAATGGCATTGGAGAATAAGAATCTAAGCCTCTGAGTCACTGTAATAATGTGCATCTCATTTTTATGGGTAGGATTATGTGTCTATAAGCAAATCCAGTTGTGAGGGATTAATATGATATTAAATAGAAGTAAATTTTTAGCTCTTCTGCAGAAATGAGAAGTCTTGTTTCCCTACTAAGGAGAATTTTATGAATAAAGATTTACAAAATTTGGGTGTTTCAGGTCCATGGTTCATAATATAGGTTAGAATATTGTCAATCCCGAGAGAGAGAACTTTTGAAACACTGCCTTCCTTGTTGCCTGCATCTTTGTCCATTTACAGAACCTTTGTCAAAGCTTCTGAAAAATAAAAATATTGAAGAAAAATAGTACAAAGAATTTTAACAAATGAAAAAAGTTCAGTATAACCTCATCTTAAATGTTTGTTGTACAAGGACAAAAGTAATACCATTATGCAACTTTTGTGAGACACTAATCCCATTCCCTTGTGGGACAGACTACTTTGTCTCTGGCATAGCTTACTGTGTTATGACCTCATAAAACATGACAGCATTGCATATTCTTATGCAGTACCTAGAGCTCTGCCATGCATAACAATTGTCTACAGAGGCCAAGAAATGTGATGCCACTTTCAAGGCCTGAATATTATGCTAAATTGAATAGATTTTGGGAAATTACGTTTCAAGTGTCTGGGTTGAGGCTGTAAAATGTGAAATATATTTTTTAAAAGCTCTAAAATTGTTACTTTTTAGGAATGTTGATATTATAGGAGAGAAGAAAGTGGTGGGGAGGACTCTGACAGCAGCTGATTTTTCCCCACTGCTGCTCTGCGTGCAGAAGAATTTGAAGTGAATGTACATATCCATCCATTTCCTCTGGTTTTCTGCATTGCCATTTTGAATAAAATGGGTGTTCTAGATCTTTGAGACTGCTTCCACAAGAACTTAATCCCATGATCAGCACATCTGACCAGAGACTGGTAAGTGTGTTATGACAAAGCCTGACGCTGGCTTTTCTCCTGCACAGAGCAGTGAAGTGAGATCTTCTATGGGAATAGCTGGAAGTCAGCACTGTCTGGCCAAGCAGTCAGACGTTTTGTGCAGCTCCTATTGGTCTATGGTCTATTGGTCTATTTGCCACAATCAGTTTAGAAACATTCTGTGAAACTTAATCATATTAAATTTTTAATGTTCCAGTCAAATCTGAGCATTCCTGCTGGCTCAAGCAGTGTGTAGGTTTAGCTGCTGGGGAGGAGCACAGAGGTCTGTGCAAAGCTGTTCAAACCAGGAGGAAAGTTGGCCCTGACAACTCAGGAGTAGTAAACTCCACGTGTCAAGCAATAAAACTGTATTAATGATGCCCCTTTGTAGGATATGGAGTTATAATTGTTAAAATGGTTATGGCTTATGCTCACCAGAAGGCCCTGTTGGAAAGGCACAGCTGCAGCCTGGATGGTTGGGAGTCAGCTGGGTGGGGAGAGGCACTTAGGAGTGAGGAGAGCATCAGTTGTAAGTGAGATTGTGATTGGCTGGAGGAAAGCTTGGACAGTGCATGAACGGGAAGCTGATTGGATGACAGGACGCGTGGACAGCGGCGCTGCAGCTGAGCAGCCAATGGGTGCCCTTCTTCTGTTAAATTCTGTTCGGCCTCGGCTTGGTTTCAGTTCTGTCAGGTAGAGATTAAAGGTGTGAAAAAGGGGCGATTTCTGTAATAAAGGGATCTCCTTTAGATGCATAAGGGGGACTGTGTCACTTTGTTCCCCACTGCTACACCCCTTGACATGAATTCAAAATAATCTTTAGGGGAGCAACAAGTATGTGTGCCACATAAGATGTTGCCTGTACAGTATCTAGTATACCTTCTAGAAGTCTTAATTGTCAGAATCGGAGCTTCACATGTTTCCTGTGGACCTGCACAGGACAAAAATTTGTAGGATCCCACTTACTATCATATGGCAAAGCGCTTACTGTGCACAGTCTGATGCACATTTAAGAAATTGCATTTACTATTACGTGATAAAATGTTACCTAAAAGATTTTAGTTTAACAAGGAGCCTTTGCAAGGCTATGGTAAATGAGAAAGCATGATCACTGAAAGAAATTATCAATTTGTGTTATGATTTAGATTTTGGCTATCAGAAAGCATGACTGAACCTCCCTACATCAGGAAGCCAAAATCCTAGTGATCACAGTGATTCTGAAAAGTGTGGGTTAAGAATTTTAATTGGAGCATCCCTGTAGCTGCTCAAATTGCTTGAAATTAAGAAGCATCAACAAGCTTGCTATTTTATTTTCTCATCTATGAATATTTTGAATAAGTGACACATGGCATCTCATTTGTTCTCATAATGATGCATTTGTTTGGTTTTTCGGGGTTTTTTTACAAGTCCACACTTGTGATAAAACATCAGAAACAGCCGTCCAGCTTCATCCTTTCCAAATCTCTATGACAATAAAGTTTTAAAGATAAGCATTTATGGGCAATATTCATGCCATAATTACAGACTCTCTGCAGTGTAATTTTGTGAAAATGACTTGATGGCAAGAAGGTTGATGAGAAATAATTACCTAATTTTGGTTGTTGCCAAGTGCTTCTGTATTTGTTACCTGAGCTATGTTGAAATTATTTTCCGTTTTCTTTTACTATTTTAAGATACTTGCAGAAGATAACTGTGACTATAATTCTGTTGTTAGACAGGAGTTGCTTGGTTTATATAGAAGATGGGCTTCTTTGTAAGGGCAAATGAGGTTTGGAACAGCTGATAAGAATATGTTAAACTCCAGCCTGCTCTTGTCAAATGCAGAACATGTGCCCTGGAAAGCAAGATGACATAAGGAATCCTAAGGATGGTGCACTGACGAAAGATTATGTTTTATCTTGTGTTTTACATTGTGCTGTGCTTTATAATACACAGTTTTCAGAAAGAAATGCAGTTTTCATTTTGCATTGCTTGAAAAAAATCATTCTGAGCTGAATTGGAAACAGAATTATTTTTTTTAAATTATATCCAGATTTTCTTGTTCTACTGCCAAAGGAGCTTGTCTGAAATATGTGTGTGCATGCTTTATTTCTTGCATTGTTTTAACAAATTAGTATCTTATCTAGTATAAGAAAAACTAGAAAATAGAGGAATAATTGGGATGGTATTGAGGAGTGTTTTTTTTTTTTTTACGTAGGCAATAAAATGCAGTATTTGGTTTAATGAAGCTGCCTCTCCCAGTGCAGGTAAAAAAATCAACCTGTCGTTGTATTTCTGTACAAAATCATCAAACACTGGCAGGGACAGTGAAGACACTTTTCTGATGATTGCACCAGATGAGCCGAATTTGAGGATCTTGAAAGACTTTACAGCCTGACAGAGATTCGTAACAGAGCATATATGTATTTACTTGTACCTTGCAGCTTTGAATCGTGGTGAATACTCATGGGATTTGGAATTAATTGCTCTCTTCATACATTTTGTGTCTTGAGCCAGTACGTATAGTATTCCATGTACAGGGTATTGAAATCACTCTTTAGGATTTGGGTTTTGATTTTTTTACATTTCAGCAAAGAAAAGATCTTAACATTTAATTTATGTATGTCTTTCTTTTACAGCCTACATAACTGTCCCATAAACCAAGCAGCTGTGAACGACTAAGGAATTTATTGTTTAAGTGAATTTATAGTGGTGTAGGATTAACATGCTTATCTTATACATATTTCCACCAGCTTAAAAGCTATTGTGAATTGTGAAACAGTAAGCAGCTTTCAATTATTCTCTTCCCACTGAGGGTTGACCAAAACATCTGTAATGATATCTATAATGTTAATTTGTGTAACGATTCCTTCAATCTTGCCTGATCCACCTTTCAAGACTGATTCTTCTTGTCCCATAAGATTAATAGGAATGGAAGTTTTTTGCTGTTTCTCCCTTCCAAATGTGTTTGTAATTTTTTTCAATGTCTTCCATAAGCATTGAAGTTGAATTTAATGGGCAGGAGTCTATTAATCAGTGTTGCTCTGCTGGCTTTGAAAGAGAGGTCAAGACATTGTGAGTGTAATACTCATTACAGAGAGTGCTGCATTTTTAATGAATGTTGGACCTTTAGTGGTAATCTCCCTCAATGACCACAGCTGTCAGTAGCTAGTTTTGATTGTGATTCCTCTGTAAGGCAACTTTTTATTTTTAAAGAATGTGAAACAATAAAAACTTATCTCAAAGGAGTTTTGCTTTGCATTAAAAAGTGTTCACATTAGGGGAGATCCCTCCTTTTATTTATTTATGGTCATTTACACCAAGGGGGAACCCTGGAGGAACCTTGACAAGATCTCATCTCAGATTGAGAAATCCTGCGCATAAGTGTGATGTTTTTCAGAAAACTTATGAGAAATAGCACATGTTAAACATAAGATCCTAAGATACAATTAATCACCATGATACAGGAAGATATATTTGCTTTTAACTGTGCTTTGAGTTAAGCTGCCCTTTTAACGCAGATGAAAAGAATCAAGAATAAAGCCTGCAGAAGAAAAAAAAGGTAAACAAAGCTGTCAACTGAACCCTGGGTTTCTTTGGTAGAACAGGTATATAAACAAATATATAACTCTTTTGTATAAGGAGTCAGGATGTGACATCTATGGGTTATGGTAATTTTGGATAAGGTGTATACTTAGTGATGGAATATCTTCTCACTGGTCAAGCTGTATTTGAGAGAATGACAGTTGTAATTAGAGAATACAACCTCATTTGCAGTTGAGAACTCGTGACAGTCGAGAACAGCTGTGAATTGATAGTGACAGCAAGTCCAAAGTTCTTGCTATCGCCTGCTAAAATGTTCCCTTTAAGCATACAGCAGGCCACATTTCTTTGTTAACTTCTGTTCTCAGACATAAACTCACTTAGAAAAGGTTACCAAGAAATTAAATAGTGCTTGGAGTTGTTTATACATGTTAATGTGGGCTTGAGCTGGGGATATATATGGAGAGATCAATCCTGCAGTTCTTCTCTATACTGAACTTCAATTAATGGTATGCTGTGTGCTTTGGGGAATAGAGGGCAATAATCTCAAGATAAATAACTTCTGGAGAACAGGGAAATGAATGTGTGCCATGATGCTTTGTGTTGGTTCTGGCTAATTCTGGGGTCTTCTGTGGATGAAGGTCATTAAATCTATCAAATTAAAGCAAAAGAACTGTACACTGATGTCTCAGTCTGATTCACATCAGAATAACTATACAATAACTATACTCTGGTTAGACGGTAAATTCAATGTGCAAAATTAGTAAAATTCTGGATTGTCTTATCCTTTGACAACCACACAGTCAAAATTGAAATTTCAGACCTGAGTTCTTATGTGAAAAGATCTCTTCACTAAGAATTTTATTTGAGATGACTCTGCTAAAATATGGATACCTTGTGCTTTTTAAAGCATTCTCACATCTCCTTCTCTCATGAGTAGGAAGTTCTAATGCAGTTGCTTAGCTTTAATCTTACATTTTAGTCAAGAAAAGGTGAAATGGTGCAGGATGTCTGCCAAAGTTAGAATTTTCCCCACTCCCTGAAGAGACCAAAGTCTCCTCTGGAGTTGGGCAGCCTGGTGAGTACAGCAGGAGAGGATAAGGTAAGGCACCATGCCTGGAGACTATTAATTTTTCCACAGTTTTCAACTACCAGCGATAGGGAAGCATCCCTTTGGCTATTGTTTGAGACCTTTTGCTTGATTTTTTTTTTTTTCAATAATGGTGACCACAGGAATAAAAATTCTCTGTTCAGTATGACTTAAACCCTTTATCCTACCTTTTTATTTGGTTGTTATGTGCATTGGAAACGTGTTAAAACTTTTTTCAAACTGTCTTTGAAAACATTTTCCAATGATCGGTGTAGAAAAACACACAACTACACTGTTTTTTCTGAAAAAGCTTGATTCAAATTTTCACGACTCATTTTTCTGAAGAAAAGTCTAGGCAATTTAACAGTCTTCAAATCTCTGCTTTATTGCCCATTCTTTATAAAAGCAAAATAATGTAACTTAGTAGTTAATTTGATGATCACACAAGAATTTATCTTTGAGTTGTAACTCTTAAAAAGTTACAATCAATTTTTTCTTTTTTTGTGAAATGGTTAGCATTAGTATACCTTAACAGCAGGTGCGATGAGAAAATAGCTCAAACACTTGACTTTTGCTTTTCATGTGTAAATTCCCAGTGTGACTTCTGGTTCATGGCAAACATAAAAGATTTTTACAGGAAATATCTTTTGAACAATGTGTTCCTGAGTTTTGAAGAGGCATAAAAATTACTTATTTTTCTGTGTGTGACTTCTAAACTGTTAATCCAAGCCTGATTGTACAGAGTCATCTCTGCATACTGATTTATTAAAATGAGTACTAAACTAAGTTTCTTTGCCTGACAGATTGCTCTTTCTGGTTTACTAAGAAATGTGACACTTTTGTCAATATTATAGTAGGCATAGTAAACTTTTGCATGCAAAATATAAACAGTATAACTTTAGATGGAAAAAGCAGACAGCTTATGAAGACAAAATGAGGAAATATGCACTGTAGTTGCATAATATTTTCTTGACTAATAGATGCATCCCAAGTTCTAGGATGGAAAGGATATTCTAGGATTTAGAGTTTCACAACGGACATGCTGTGCATCAGTGTTTCTAGACCTCTAGTAGAGTTTTCAGACTAAAGATGTCTCAGAATTGTTGTGCTGGTACAGAACACTTGGGGAAGCATCACCTGTGTTCAGCTTTTCCAGTACAGAGAATGACATGATTTATTTATTGTGCTTGTGAATTCCAAATGCAGTTTTATAAATCAATAACCATATCTTTTGTGTGTCTGTAACCATGCTTACAATGGTAGAAGCAACCACTGCATGGCTGGGTATGTCAGCCATGTGCCTATGCCACTGCCTGTAGCAGGATCCTGGACCTTGAAAAGCAAATCCTGTGGAGACATGCCACCCCAGAATGAAGCGAGTAGGACGAGGGGATTCATTTCAAAATGACCTCATAGACATCTGTGCCAGAGAGCAGAGTATTGAGTGGGTGTATCATATTCTGTACCATGCACCAGACTCTGGGACAATTGAACATTACAGTGCACTGTGAAAAACCAGACTGAAAGCAATAGGTGGTGGGACCTTCAATCATTGGGATATAGAGAAGGCCACTGGGTTAGTTAACACCAGAACTCTATCAGTTGAGCTGCCCCTGCCCAACCAAATCCTCCATTTACTCTGGAAGGGGATAAATTCCCCATGGTGGGTATGAGAAATATCTTAGGGAAGACAGTTTGAATTAGTCCTGCCTCAAGCAAAGGCAAACCCATCCATGGGATTGTTTTTGTTCAAGGACCTGTGTGCACTTGGTGAATAAAGCAGAGGGACAGGGAAACATGATGTATACCTCAAGGGGATTTGATTTTGGTGTGAGAACAGTCAGTAATATTAAATTTATAATGTTGGTTGCTGAATGACACAGCCAGTGTATGTCATAACTGCCATGAACAGTGAGAATGGACGGCTCCAGATACAGTGGTCATGAGCTCCTGGTGCAGCTTGCAACCACACAACAGCACACCAGCCCTTCTGCCTTAGAAGACACCTAGGACAGATGGAAGTCACAGTCATGGACTGAATGAACTTAGACACACCTTGGAGGGATTAGGCCATTGATTATGGAAAAGATGCTCATTCCTTGTCTGTGTATACATATATGTATATATATATGTATATGTATATGTATATGTATATGTATATGTATATGTATATGTATATGTATATGTATATGTAAGTATATATGTAGTATATATGTATAGTTGGAAGGGATAGGATCTGCACATGATATGGATGGTATAGAATAAGGAGTGGATAATGTGCTGGTCCCAGCCACAACAGAATTAATTTCTGCAGTAAGTAGAGGAAGTGACATGGTCATGACCTGAAGGTTATTGTACACCACCTCTTGTCATTGCTGGGGACGGGGCAGGGGAGTCCCTTCCAGGAAGAAGAGGTTCCTTCTAATTGGGAAAGCATGGTGGAGGGAGTGTTCTGGTGCCACTGATTCTGAGCCAGTGGAAGGGATTGGGTAATGCCCATTCCATTCCCAGAGGGAGCAGTCAGGGAGCCGTGACTGGTGTGGGTTGAGCTCTCCAGGGAGCACGTTGTATGAGAATCACTCCCTCTTTTGTACACTTTTGCTAATAATATTGTTTTCTTATGTCATTGCTGTTTCCAGTAAATTGTTCTTATCTCAGCCTGTGATCTTTACCTTTTTTACCTCCATTTTTTCCCTCACAGGGGAGAATGGGGAGAGGGAGAGGGAGAGTGGCATGTGGTTGGAGTCTCAGTGGGAGCACTAAATTGGGGAGCACTAGTCCTAAATCTTGACATACATGAAATAATGTGTTTAGTTTCACTTTTTAAAATTTCAAATGGATGTATTTAGTACAGTGTAACAAGACAAATCAGTTTCAAGGTGCTCTCTGTGAAAATAATGAAAAAATATTATGATTGTCTCTTTGGACCTGTTGCAGGGACTGTGATTGACAGTACTTTTTATCTCGCCTGTCTGATCAGTGAATTTTGAAACAGTTTTCTGTTTTGCTTCTTCAGGCCAAGCACAAGAGTAACCTTGTCAAATAGGACAGTCTTGACACTATCTGCTTATGATTAAAAAGAAATGTTCGTACAAAATAAACCAAAACAGAAAAAATGTTTTGTCATTCCTAATGGCACTGTCAGACTGGGAGGAAACTGGGAATATTTTTCCAAAACTGGAAAAGTATGATGTTTCACTACTGTTTCTATGGAAACTGGTGCTAGTACAGTGTGTACTTCTTGTTCCTCATTTCTTATGCCTAATGTACAGCAGTTGCTCATAACAGGACTCTAACACATAATATCAGAATGCCAGAGAAATTTGAAAGCCCCTTAACTGTTATCATCCTCTTTTCCGAACTGTGATGCAGACATGTCAAGACTACTGCTGGTTGTCTGAGCTAGCACACAGGCAGTGTGGTTGCACACTGCTGTTTCAAAGAGATGTCAATGGGCAGAAGTTACGTTTGGAGCACTTGTTGTGAAGATACCCACTGTGATAATAGTCAATTACATGTTCATGGTTTATTTAAATCAAGTTTTGGTATTGCAGAGACAGCATGGCTATTGCAGAATCACACAAAGCTGTGAAAACTGAGTGAACAGACCAGAAAACCAACCTCCCCCAAGAAAACCTGGGATGGATGGAAGGGCAAAGTGTTATAAGAATACTTTGCAGTATACATTTGGGAAAAGAAGAGCACAAAATGTTGCATCACTAGTTCTGCTGTAATAAACTCAAGTAGTACAGAACCACTGTTAACATCTGGAACTGATGAAACATGATGTCCTGTGCTGTTATCTCTCATGTAGTTCAGATGTGTGCTGCTGAAATAGTCTGTTTACTGGAGTCATCTGCAGGAAGGTATCATTATTTCAGAAATGGAGACAATCATATCATTTCCAGAAGTGAAAGAACTTTGTCAATCCTCTTGTCAGCTAGAATTATGAGGGGTTGGACCCTTAGCACTAAGGAAAAACCAAAACAGTTTCTATGTTATGATATGTAGTTGCTGATAATGAATACACTTTTCTTGCTAGTGAGGAAATAGTTTCCTGAGTCCAGAAATACAGAAGGGGACCTGCCTAAAGAATAGTCTGCAGTTAATCCTTGATTTGAATAAACAATAAATATGTAATTGATTATTATCACAGTGGGTGTCTTGAGAACCAGTGTTCCAAAGGTGACTTCTTCCCATTGACATCTATTTAAATAGCAGTGTGCAACCACACTGCCTATGTGCTAGTTCAGAGAACCAGCAGTAGTCTTGACATGAAGAAATTATAAGTTTCTGGAAGACATCTCTACATAACTGGCTAATTTTGATTCAGAATTCTAGCAATCTGACCTTTAGTCAAGTCTGATAATAAATACTCTAGCATGAAGAAAACCCCAAATTGTGCAAAGATTAATATCAGAACAAGATATCATGACCATACCAACATTACACAGAAGGTTTACCCTGTCCTCTTTCTCAATCATGTGCTTTTAAATCTGTTATGAGGAAGAGACCTGGAGGCCAAAAAATGTCCTGATAAGCTGCATAGTAGTGGCTGTGAGGGATTGGTCTCTAGTATGTTCACTTAGGGAGAGGAGTCCCTCTTGTTAATTTATGGAGACTTCTCCACAAGAAAACAATTCTCTCATGGCTTTAATTTCCACAAATAACAGCTGCCTGGGTATCTCCAATAGTCCCTCCCATCTCTTGCAGCTTTCTCACAGCAGGCCATGTCAACTTATGGGGTACTCCTTTAAGGATGAGCTGTTGAAGAGCAATCTCTGAGATCATCTTCATCTCTGAGAACAGAGGTCTTCTTTCCCTGGGGAAAAAGGTCTTCCTCACTCTTCTCTCTCTCTTTGTTTAAGATTCTCATGGGATCACAGCTACTTCAGCATTTGCTTACTTTAGCACAGAGGCTTTTGCTCATATCTACAACTTGAACAGTTCATTCTCCCATACCTTCAACAAGTTACAGGGAAAAAGAGTCTGATGTATCAATTATATTCTTCTCCATAGCTTTACGAGAGGATTTCAAAACTAAAGGCATCTCCTCATCCCCCCCATCTGGGACTTGACTTCTTTATTGACCTGGGTGTCTTTATGTTGTTCCTCTACAAGTCTTCACTCTGTCTTTTTCTCTCACTTGACGGAGGATTGAAGGTCTACAAATCTTATCTGTGCACTGAAAGAGATAATATCTCGCCTGTTATGAGTAAAAATTGTTACCTGTTTTTTTTAAGAGAAGGAGCTGCAGAGTTTAAAGTTTGGAGCTGGGAACTGATAGCTAGCCGAGAGTTCTTTTGTCAGTTAAATGTTGTAATCACCTGTTGAGTATCCTTGAGTACCACCGTTTAACTCTCTATTGTAGAGAATTCTTGTTTTTCAGCACCACCCTTGTCTGTTGCCAGGAGGATGACAACCCCCCCTGGATGGTGGGGAGAGGGGGAAATTTGCATCCCAGGAGACATGCAAATTTATCTCAAAACCCAGACTGCACTGGGACAAAACCCTCACCAAATCCTGGAAAACACCCCAAAAGAGATGAGCCAAAGCAGAATTGGGGGGGTCAAGATGGTGTTTGGACAGCAGGGCCGAGGTCCGAAGCCAGCAGAGACACTGAGAAACCTCGGTCACTCCTCACCCCAATTAGAAACGATGCCAGTCAGACCCAGGACCCCCTGGACCAACAACCCAAACTGGAACCCTGGGTATACCCCACTGCCCTTGCGAGGACAGGACTCCTGGCTCTGCCCTCTAGGGGACAGAGCTGCAAATCCTCCTCTTCTGAGTCACTGCTGGGAGTGGCGGCAGAACTCCGTGGGCCTGCCAAAACCCCCATTTTGAGCTGAT
>LTAT01000004.1:78281480-78294332 GCA_003286495.1 Chlorodrepanis virens
TTTTTTTTTTTTTTTTTTTTTTTTTTTTTTTTTTTTCCCAAGAGAATGAAAGGTCAGAGGAAAAAGAGCAAGAGGAAGAGAATTTATGGTTTTTTTTGTGCCTGGAACCAAATGGCAGTATGTTTATGTTGAATAGCCTTTGCTCAGAGATATGTTTTACTGCAATGCTTTCAGCCTTCTGTTTGTGTGGTCTCAGTTCAGAGAGATGATTTGCTTCTGTTTCCCAGAAGGCTAAGGACAAGCTGAAGATGTTATGGAAAATGTCAAAGGAAGAAACACACTGGGACAGGGAAAGAATACAAAAATACTGTGATTAATTGTGCTGGAGACTGTACAGCAATAGCTCCAGCTTGGCTGGAAAACAACTTTGGCCAGTGAAGCTCAGAGGAAAACTCCCAATACAAATTAAACACTTGTTTATGCTCATTGTAAATTCTGGCCCCAAGGTACAGAAGAAGGTATATTTGAAGCTCAGCACAAATTTATTCCGATTTATTTAAGGATCTGGACTTGGTGCATTTATACTAATCTACATTTATATATTTAAATTACTGTTGCACAGCCCCTGCCTACTATTAAATTATGAGAATGGCTCTGGTATGTCTTTAGCTTGCATCAAATCATTGGTATGGTTCTTGAAAACTGCAAGGCAAAATCCAGGCCAGGTTGGGAGTATTTGATGCACCTTGTCTGATGTAATTCTCTCAGTTGTCCATTCCGCCTTATACCGACACTGGACACGCTCTTGGGCATGATGGAAAAACACACACTAGTAAGAGATGCAGAGAACTATCTTGGTTATTTTCCTCTTTACTTGAGCATGTACTGGTCTTAGAGTGGTCTTACAGTGGGCTATATTGTGCAGGGAGGCAAATGGTTCAATTAAAGGTAGAAATTCTTATTGAAAGGGAGCTCTGGAGGTCACCTAGTCCAGCTTCCCTATCAAAGGAGGATTGCTACCACCTGTGGCATTGTCCCTCTCAAAAACCTTTAAGCATTTCAAGAGCTGGGGGGAGAAGGAAGAGATGCTGCTGAATCACCTTAAATTTATAGCAAGGAACCCTGGCCTTCTGAAGTCTCACAGTGATATGGCAAATTAGTGCTGGGACAAATTTAAGGAACTAAACCTAACCTATGTAAAATCTATGGCAGAAAATAAAATGTTTGGTGTCACTGGAATAATCATTCCAACCAGGAAAGATGACATTAAAAATGTTTCTGCATAGGAATTAATTTGATTTTGTTGAAGACGCAAAGTTTTCTTTTTGAATGTAAGTAGGTAGGAAAACATAGCTTTCATACTCACTTGCATCAGTCTGGTGTATGACTTACGATGGAGCCCTGAGATGACACTTCAATTTCACCAAATTGTTAGAATTAAAATCCTGCTATTTGAATTACAACAAAAAAAAAAAGAAGTCTTGGGTGCAAACTGATAGATATTTGTAGGACTCCTTCAGAGAAAACAAAACTAGGATGTGAATACCCTTGACATCCCCCAGGTCTGTGCAGTCCCACACTGAAATGAGTTCTCACCTCAGCAGTGTCTTAAATACATGAAGTTACTTTGAATTTTGACATTAGCTTCAGCTCTGGGAATAGGAAGAGAAATCAGATTCTGTTTTCTTTTCTCTCTCTTCAACTCTGTGGAGAAGATGCATTTCCTTTGAAATGAGATGATCAATTATTTTTCCTCCATGTGATACATCTTTACATGAGCATACTAGTGCAGTGTATTCTGGTTTTGTATTCATGGGCCTATTCAGTGTCTATAGTCATGTGGCTGTACTGGGACCCAAACAAGAAAGAAGCAAAATGGGGACTTACAGAAATGGCCTGTTGCAATGATCACGTGAAGGAAGAGACGGAAAACTAAAGGAACTTGTGTTATTTAGTCTGGCAACTCTATGAAGAAAGGATGTGACAGCTGGGTGTTAATATATCTGGGAAGTAACCAACAGGAAGAGGAAAATTCAAGCAAGAGAGTGGTCATGAGGGAAAATGGTTACAAACTCAACATTGATAATGGGAGAGGAAAAGTGGTTATAAAGTAAACATTGAGAATTATGGTCTGGGAACAGAATAATGAGATTTTTAATTTCCTAAGAGGGCCCTAGAGGCAAGAAGTTAAATACTTCTGAAGGATGTAAAGATAGGGAGATATACTGAATAGGTAGGTGAAATGTTGCATATAAAGGGGCAATGAACATAAGGAGAATTTTAGCTTCTTCCATTTCTGCTTGATTTAGGGATTAAACAACTAGCACACTCACTCAGCGAGTACCCACTGAGTTGTGAAATTGTCCACACACCTCCCTGCTCTCAGATGGGTAGCTGCAGCCAACTGAAACATGAACAATCGTTCATGTGGATATTTTGAAAACAATAAAAATGGTTAATTTTTCCTCTAGATTTAAGGTGCTGAAGCTTTACCTAAAGCTGGACCCGTAAACTTTAATCTCTGTAAGAAAACTTCCTTTAAACTGATGCCAGGGTGTTCTTTACTGAACAACTGATTTTTTTGTTATTTTGTATATAGTAAATTTTTAATAGATAATGGATGTAACTTTGGTAGATTAATTGTACACTCAGACATATGTAAAAAGTTTAGGAGCCATCTTGAACTCGTGTTTAAATCTGGAGCTTGTTTATGAATGGGCTTAGCTGCAGACATAAGAAGACATTGGATTTTTTGGCTTAGTAAGAAGACCTGAGATTCACATACAGGTTCCATGGTGAAAGGCAGTAGTATTGTTCTGAGATAATTTTAAACTATGGAAACTCTAAAGCTGGTCTTAAATGCCTGAGCATAAACTTTTCAACATTTTTCTTTCTGATCCTAATTAATTTCTGTGGCTTAAAGTGTTTTCTATCTTTGAGAGCATCTGGGAAATCCTCCTTATCATTGTAATGAGTCCTCTGTAGGATCATTCACAAGAATATAAAAAAAAATAAATGTAGGTGCCTTCTATTCATAAAGAGGTGGAAATTTAAGATCTTTTTGAAACACTGAATTTAAAAATGTATTCTGTGGAAATCTGTATTAAACATCACTGCTTTAAACAAAAATTGACTCTTCCCCTGCAGTGTTCTAAACCAGACTAAAAGCCATTACAATGCACTCGTGTAACATTAAAGGCAGTAGAATTTCTTCTCTAATGCACTCCTGTGATCAACTATTTTCCTGGTTTATGCATCAATGAATTTGTTTCTGCAAGAAACAACCTTATATTTTCCATCTTGAAATAATATTTTTAGGATCATTCAGGAAGACTTCAATTTAAGAGTTTCTAGTCTTTGAGTTTTGGACCAGGTGTAGTTGTGGTTTTCCAATCAGAAAATGTTTCAGTAGGCCTTGGAGTGACTACATTTGGACAGCCTGAATGCCAACAAAGTCCTGTATCCAATGTTTTCTTGTAGTGGCTTCAGATTTACAGAAGTATCATTCGGAAATGGTAGGCTCAGGACAATTCTAGGTGCTGGAAATGAGAATTGTCCTTGCAACACCTGGTAGGTCACTCTGGATGAGCAAGGCTCACTTGTTGCACCAGGACCTCCTCGGATATTTTACAAAGATCTAAACAGCAAAACATCGCTGAGCAGCCTTCAGAGTTTGGTTTCTACTTCTTTTGTTTGATGATGGCCTTTCAGAGAACTAATAAGGAGCATTTGAAGCAACAATTTCATTAGCTTAGAAACTTTCCATCACTGCTGTTTGTTCTTTCATTACCCACTTTAAAATCATATTAATGACAGAAAGAAACATGAAAAATTGAGCCATTCTCTTTCACACACTAAGAAAATATAGGCAAACAGGAATCATCTAACAATTTCTCTCTAATCTACAAGACAGCCCAAATGACTATACAAGAGTATAATGATAATCATTTTGCATGCTATCAAACTGCTCAAACACTAACAGTTTAAAAGCACAGTACAAAATCAGCATCAGATCTGAGGATTATGCCATCTTCTTTGAATTGTTTGTTGGGAAGGTGGACTGAGAGAGAATTAAAAATTCTAGTTGATAAGTAATGAGATTATATAATGAGATATATAAATAAAATTGTCTAATGTACACCAGTAATAGCCCTACAGTTTGAGAGCTTTTTATTTTGAATAGTGATATAAAAAACTTACCTTTCATATAATAAAATTTTTCTGTGGTATTGAAGATATATGATCTTAATAATCAGCAGAAGTCAACATGTGCTTTCTTGAGAGTTCTTAATGTTAAATAGTAAACAAAACCAAAAGTTATTATGTCACTCCAAAAATTTGATAATTCACCTATATTTTTAGTACTTCAGATCTGATGTTTATACCCCATTTTGTAAAGGGCATTGTATGCCTTAGGATTATTTTACAAGAAATGAAAAAATGGAGTAGAAATTGAACTCTGTAAAATAAATAATAATATGTATAAGATCATGGAATGGTGCCATCTGACAGCATGAAATCTAGGGGTATGAAATGAATTATCCAGATTTTGAACTTAGAAAAGGTACAGTGACCTTTCCCACAGCATATGGGCAAGATTGCATGTGAAAATTCAATTATTTTGAAAAATTAATCCATTCTTTTAAGCATGATTTTTTAAAAAATCAAAGATAGACTTCAGGAATGAGTGAAATGTGTGGCTTTGGTGATTTATTTCACTCCACTGACTAGAAAGTAAACCTATGTATGTGCCTGAAATTAATAAGGTGATTCTTGGTACCCACTATTGGGGTACCAAGCTCTTTGAAGCTCCTTGAGCTGTCATTTGGTAGACTACTGTGTTGGAAAAGAAAAAATCTGAATCTGCCCAGCTCTTGCATTGTTTTTCACAGCTCCTACTTCAGCGCACACCCAGAGACAAGATATTGAACTACCCTCACTTTCTATTGACTTATTTCCTGTTCTTTAGATTGCAGGGAACAGAAGATCACATCTTTGACCAGGTGTTTTCTTGCAAGAAGTTCTGAAAATTATGAGATATCAATTTTCAACATTCAGTTTCTCAGGTTTTACACTGAATGCTTGTTGAGAGAGACTTTGGAGTTACCAATTATTTACACTTAAACAATATGCTGGAAGTTTTCCTGGTACCAAATTGGCAATTCTGAAAAGGAAGACCTCTCCTCTGACACTGTTGATTCTATTATACTCCACAAACCAAAGCTGAGAGCTTTATCTTGAAATATCCAGAGATCTTGCCTTCCCTCTGCAGCTCAGTTGGAGCTGAGAACTGAACAGCATTTCCTTTGAAAACATAAAGCAAGAATATATGAAATACCTTCATTATCTGATAATTAGTTAATTACTAATTACTAGACAGGTTGCTGTGGTCCTTTATGATAATACATATTGGTTCCTTTATAGTAGATTACTTAACTGTTTTGGTCTTAGCAAGCGTAAGTCTCTTGGATTTTCTTTAAATATATTGTCCATAAAAAATGAGACATATTTTCAGGTTGCTGACAATGTAGGGTGTGCACACTAAGGATAAATTCTTATTGCCTGTGGGACTGCAAAAGACAATGAATGCAAATCAATATTGTGGTAGTAAGTATTAGTGCTGTCTGTAGTAGAGCACTGTGTTTATCTAATTCTCGGTATTTTCATCTGTTCTGCTTAGTTTTAACTGTGTTTATCTAGTTTAAACTAGATTTTGCTTGTCCTTAAGGGAAGAGAAAACCACTGACTTTCTATCATCAGTTGCAGAATATTTGGAAATTTGAAAATTATTCTATTAGGACAGACATCAATGGCAATTGTATTGAAAATCAAAATCTGTAATCCTTAAGTACTCAAGCAAGAAAATCCTTTTTATTCATCTTTACATTTGTCTTGGTACAAATGGGTGTAGCATTCTTTTCCTTACAATTCCTCATCTGCAGAATTGAATTAATCTATTTCTTTGTTGGGTTTTATATTGCAGTTATGGAATGGGGTGATTGCAAAATTAAATTTTCTGATTTCAGACACATACCCTTGCTACAAATCTAACAAGCTGTGACTTAGAAAAGTCAAAATTTGTTCAATATTAACATCCAAAACTTTAATCTGATACAACACATTTCACTCTCATAGAATCACACAGAATAATCTAAAAAAATGCAGAATATCTGTAAGAATAAGATATGATGCTGTTTGTCCTCTGAATGCCTGATTTTACTGCCCTAACAGGATTTATGGCTCAGTACAACAATTGAAGCAGAGGGTATAAAGGCTTGATATATTAGGTAATTTCTTTGCCTGCTCTGGGGGAAAAAAATCTCCATTCTAGATTTACAGGTATATGTTTCTATATTTCAATTAGTTAAATTAATGGAGATTAACTGAAAACACAGATTGTAACTCTGCTTATAAAATCTAAAATTAATTACTTAATAAAAGTACTGTTATACAAAGAGTATACTGTTACACAAAGAGTCTTTCTTTCACTGTTATACAAAGAGTCTTTCTTTATATAACGAAGTTTTCACCAATATATGCTTTTCTGGGATACTGAAGCTTGCTTGAAGTTTTTTGATTTCAGGTCAATAATGTTGAATGATGGCAAACAATCCACTGAACACACAACCCAGTGCACTGATCTGTGACATCTGTCAGAATCATTAGACCTCACCTAATTTACTGTAACAGTTCCTTTACTGTGGAGGTGTAAAACTGGTGTGCAACTCTCTGCAAAATTGATTCAGTACCTGGAAGAATGATGGGAAAGATCATGCTGAGAGCTACTGAAAGACTTTTAAAGAACAGTGAAGTCATCGGATAGTCAACGTGAGTTCACAAACAGAAATTCCGATTTAAATAATTTGATCCCTCTTCAGTAAGGTCATGTCTCTGATGGGTGCTGGATGTAATTTTTCTGGGTTTTAATAAGGCTTTTGGAACTGTCCTTCTTCACAGCATTCTTTGGGACAAGTTTTCCAGCTGCGACATGAGCAAGTTGATGATGTTTAGGACATCACAAGGAATTTCTTCATGGAAGGGTTGTTAAGCATGGAACTAGACTTCCCAGGGAGGTGATAGAGTCACCATCGCTGTAGGTGATCAAGAAATTACTGGATGTGGAACTTTGTACTATGATCTAGTTGACCAGGTGGTGATAAATCAAAGATTAGACTCAGAGATCTCAGAGGTCTTTTTCAACATAAATAATTCTATGATCCTGTGGAGAATTGGCTAAAGGACAGAGCTCCAGGGTCATAGTGAATAGTGCAACCTCTGGCAGGTGGCCAGTCACCAGTGGCATTCATCAAGAATGAATTCTAGGGCCAGTTCTATTTAAAATATTTATCAGTGATGTGGGTACAGGGTTTGAATGCACCATTTCCAAGTTTGCCAATGACGCCAAACTGCAAGGTGATGTTGACTCTTGAGGGACAAGAGGCCTTGTAGAGGGATCTTTGTATCTTGAAGCACTTGGCAATCATCAACAGCACAAAACTTAAAATTACCAGCAGCTGGTTTTATCACCTGGGTCAGATTAACAGTGGGAACAAATCTAAACTGGAAGAGCAGTGTCTGGACAGCAGCCCTTCAGAAGGGGTTTGGGGGTTCTGGCTGTCAGGAAGCTCAAAACAAGTCAGTGTGCCTGGGCAGCCAGGAGGGCAAACTGCATCCTGGAGTGCATCAAACACAGCTTCACCAGGTCAGAAAAAGGTGTGATTATTCTGCTTTATTGAGAATTGTTGTGGCCTTGCTTTGTGTGGTTCTGGGCACTACCATTTAAAAGGGATGTGAAGATACTTGAATGCATCCAGAGAAAGGCGACAGCGCTAGTGAAGTGAGTGGAAGGCATATCCTGTGGGGAGTGGTTGAGAACACTGGGCTTGTTTAGTGTGTAAGAAAAGGAGGCTGAGGGATATATTCGCTGCTCCCTGCATCTTCCTGAAGAGAGGAGATAGAGAAGCAAGTGATGATTTCTTCTCCCTGGTCCCAGTGCCATGGCATGTGGAAATGGCTCAAACATGTATCCATCAGAGGAGGTTTGGGCTTGATGTGAGGAAACTGTTATTTACCAGTGGTCATCAAACCCAAGAATAGCCTTCCTTGAGAAGTGGTCAATGCCCCAAGCTGTCAGTGTTGAAGAGGTATTTGAACAACAACCTTAAGCCGTGCTTTAACTTTTGGTCAGCCTGGAAGTGGTCAGGCAGTTGGGGTTAAAGGTCATTGTAGGTCCCTTTCAATTCAATTCTTCCGGTCTGAGATTCCTCCATCTTAGATATGAAAAAAATGCATATAAATAAGTATATTTTCCTAATTAATAATAAACAGTGGTGGATAAAATGGCATATGTGCTGCATTGTTCAAGTGCCAAGAGAAGCAAATAGGTGACCTACTGTAAGAAGTACCAGCACAAACAATATGTCACAACCAGCAGGAACACTGAGAAATTTAATGTAGGGTCTTGAGCACGCAACATTTGTGAAGTACTTCATGATTTTTTTTTAAGCTAAAGATTCCCATGTACGATAAAATTGATCTTTCTTGGAGGCAGTGAAAGTGAAAGCCCTTCTTCCTAACTGGAAACCACATGTAGTTTATTTGGTTTTGCCTTATACATTGTGGTTGCAGGGCCACAAATCCCAGGAATTAATCCTACTGTAAAAAATCAGCAGCTAAATATAATTCTTAGGCTCTTCTTATTGTTTTTCCTTGGCTATTCAATTGTTACTAAATTGGTGCAGTATCTTGTGAGTTTTTTAGCAGTAGTTTGTGCTTTAGAATATTGTCCTATGAAGTGAACTTTAGATTTAAAATGTAAGTGAGAAGCTTAGTGTACTTGCTCTTTACTTGCGACCCATTTTCTTCAGTTACTTTTACAATTTGTAGACATTGCATAGTTTTGTGTAATATATCTGAGCCAAGTGCAAAAGCCTCATCTTTTTAATATACTGTCATGTAGAGAATACTGTTATCTAATCAGATGTTGAAGATGATGGGAAAATTTTATCCATCAGGAAAAACCATTGTTTATATGTGAAACATATTCTGTTGAATTCATTTAAGCAGCACAATTTGCTATTTATGCAGAACTTTGGTAAAAAAAGACAAAGAGAAGGAATTTATTTCACTGTCTTGCCTATATTCCAATTTTCCTACCTGCTGGCACCTAAAAGAGTGGTAAGAAAAGATAAAGAAAAGTAGAGAATAGTTGCATGTGTTCTGGTACTGAAGAGGAATTTAGAATGAAATCAAGACCCTCCAAAAGTTTTGGCACAATTGAGAAATGAATTATTACACTTTGGATGTTGAAAGTATAGAATCACATCTACAGGTCAGGTCAGAAATAAAAATTATTTTAAACTTGTTTCTTCTCTTCTGTATGACTGTCCTAACAATCAAATTAAAATATCAGTTTCCTTGCATTGATAATTGCACATGTGAAATTACTCAGACTTCAGCTAGAGGGGCTTAATTCTGTCATGTTTTATGTTTTTCTATCTGAAATTTACAGTCACTAAGAACTATTAGGTTTTTAACTGTGTATTAAAACTAGTAGTATTAAATGCAAACAATTCCTCCCCCCCCCCAAAAAAAAAATTATTTGAAGTTAGCTATTGCATTTCTCACTTGACTGAATTTGGTAAGTGGATCTGATAAAAATTGCTATGTGCTACTTTGTCTTGTATGGTGACACATGAAACTGAATCGAAGTAGAATTGAGAGTAGGAGAGACATGGTTTGACTCTATATTCTTCTTTTGTGGTTGTTTCTGTAGGTTCCGACCAGCAATTAGCAGTTGCAATCATGGTTTTTCAAATGTATTTGGAGTCACTTAAACGTGTCTTGACATATCACGTACACTCAGCAGTACTGATGTGACTTGTAATGGTAATTCCAAAACATATTCGAATATCACCACTTCTGTTGTTTCCATACAGCATGGCCTCTCTGAAGAACTGGTTTATGGCACCATTGCGGCTCACCTATTTCTAAGGCCTGGTGATCAATTTGAGAACCAGTTTGAGGAGTTTGGCCTTTCTGCCAAAGATTTGTAAACTGTATTTAGCTTTTTCAGGAGTTTATAGCATTAGAGTTGCAAAACAGACTGTTTCTTGTGATAATTGTGTAACTACTTGATTCTCCTGGTGATGAAATACCTGTAGCCAGTGCTATCTTGAGAATTTCAACATAGAGGTGCTGAGAACATGATCTAAACAGCTGATAGTGGTATCAGTGAAATGAATTAGTGAGGGATTTTGTTCTTTTCAGGGTGGACAGATCATAAAGTGTTTTTGGATATTCCCTGTCACAAAAATGGAAATCTCACAACGTCAGAATATTGAAATGGTTTTTCTTTTGTTTTAGTGTAAAACTTCACATTACTGTAGAAGTTCTAATACAAAAGTTAATGCGTCTCTTGGGACTGTAGTACAAATTATATTTTGAGGATGAAGAGGTTCCTGGACTCTCTGTGAGACCACAAAAGTAGTGGTGGTCATTTACTCCATCCAAGTGATGTTTGGAGACCCAGACTATGAATTGGACAGAGCAGAATTTTTTCCTTACTTGTATAACTATCCATATTTTAAGATCAAAGGAAAACACAATTAGATGTGGTCTATAATGTTTATTTATGAAGGAGTTTAAAACTTTAGGCGAAAGAGATTACTTTGCTATTTCATAGCTGCCAAGATGAGAGACAAAATTGTTTCCAAATGATAGTATTACATGGTTATAGTGCAGGAAATTAAATTAGAATCTGCATCCACCTTAATACAGCCTGGTTCTAAAGAGGGAGAGGAAACCGTGTTGTGCTATGGCTTTCTGATGCTTCTGTGAAACTTGAGGAATATCCTTTAACAAAAGGTTCGTTTTGGAATTGTTGGTTTGGATAACTTGTTTGAGACTGCTATTACATTAAGATTTAAATTGTTTTCCACTAAGTTATTCCTTCTTCCAACTTTTAGTCCTTGGATTCCAAAAGCCATATTGGAAATTGGCTGGTAAAATACATCTTTTTATGTTTCGTGGAAGAAGCTGACCTAGTTAATCAGGTCTATTCTGGTAAAAGGTTGGCTGTCTTATTTACATTCTTTCCAAATTCTGTTTAATGCAAGTCCTTGATTTTCTTATAATTGATCAAAATTGAAGTGGAAGAAGCTCTTTGAATTTTATGGTAGGATAAAATGGGCATTAGTGCCAAATCTCTCAATTATCATAGTGTCAAAACTCAGCTCTAAGTCTGTATCTAAATTTTAGTTGAAAAGATGACTAATAAGTAATTATATCAAGTCGATATAAAAGCAAAAACCAGTGGGACTGTAGCAATCCAAACCATCAGGGCACCATGCTGCTTATTCATTATTGCATTTACTCCAGAGTTCGCCTAAATAAAATTAGGTTGGTTTCTTTCTCAGTTATAGGGCATAGACATCCTACTGGACTGTGAGGGACTGAACTGTTTTCCAAAACTAGGAAATGAATCCATCATAGGAAATTTATAAAATTGAAAATCTTTATTGTGTTGTTTTGTACAGTCCATGATCAACTCACTTTCTGAGCTTGCTCATAACTACAAGTTAGTTGAGGAAAAAACATTTACAATTGGGTTTTGATGTGTAGTCCATGGTAAATGCTATTTCCAAAGTTAGTGTTGATTTGCACTTAATCTTGTTCTTATTTGGCTGGATTTGCATAATAGTATTAATATGAGAGATATTTAGCATTGGAGATGCAGAACTGATTATTGGTGAGCTGTAAAAATTTCTTAATCACAGTGTTCACTTGAATGCCCTTCCAAGAGCACATGCAAATGAAAAGCATAAGGACAGAACCTAAAAAAACCCACTAATGTTATTTTTCTTCCACTTAATCTACTTATTCTTAGGAGTTCTTAATTATGCCAAAGAAAGTGATCTATCCTTCCATCTGAATTCAATTAATTCAGCAATTAATCAGGAATGCTGTATCTTAATGAGGCTCACCCACACTGTGGCTTTCCACTCTCTGCAGTTCTCATGTTAAACTCAGTAATTAGCACAACAATGCAGGTTCAGGTTTGGTTTTTTGCAAGATGTTCCCTCAAGGATCTCCTCCTAAATGAGCTCTATGGTTCAAAGATTTTCTGCGGTGTAAATACACTAGAAAAGTCAGGAGGAGTAGAATGTTGCCCACAGATATGATTTCTGCGTCATGAACAGGATGGAATAAGAAACAGAATTATAAAAGTAATGCCTCCTTTGGAGCAGTGTGTGAAGGGACAAGCAAAATATATTTGAAACTTAAGGCCATGTTGAGGTGAGTTGACCCTGGCTGGATGTCAGGCACCCACCAAAGCCACTTAATCACTCCCCTGTGTGTCCCACACAGCTGGACAGGGGAGAGAAAATATAATGAAAGGTTCACATGTTGAGATGAGGACAGAGGAAGGTAACTCACTGATTATCACCATGGGAAAAACACAGCCTGATTTGGGGAAACTAATTGAATTTATTACTGAACAAAATCAGAGCAGATAATGAGAAATAAAACAAATCTTAAAAATACTTGCCTGGCACCTCTTCCTCCTTCCCAGGTCCTGTCTCCTCACCGAGTGGCACAGGGAGACACGGAACAGAGATTATTGCCAGTTCATCACAGTTCCTGCTGCTGGTCAGGGATAGAAGTCCTTCCCCTGCTCCAGTATGGGATTCATGGAGACAGCCTCCATGAACTGTGGGAGTAGGCCTCAGGGGCTGTGGGGTGGAGATGCCCTGGGAAGGCACTCCCCCATGGCTGCCTGTCACCTGTGGCCGCCTCCCTGAGTTCTGGAGAGTTCTTGGGCACTCCCTTGTAAACGTCCGTCAACTGGGGCCCCCTCCCCAACACCTAGAAGCTTCTGTGAATTTCCCTTCCCCATTGGCCTGCGTGCCA
>LTAT01000004.1:78296384-78315503 GCA_003286495.1 Chlorodrepanis virens
TTTGCATAGCTCAGTGACTGAAAATTCAGCCCATCTTTAAAGTAAATAACCACACTGTGAGTCTGTCCAAAAGATGGAAGAAAAGTCAAAGTTATTTCAAAGAAAAGAAATAGCAGATCAAGAACCAATAAAAAATTCTAATTTCTGATGCATTTTGGTGGATATTTAATGTCAAAACCCCCTGTTCTCTCTCACAGAAGTGTAACTTACTTTATATATATAAAATTACATTATGAAACTAATTTGCAATATTAGAAATAAAAAAGGATTAAAAGCCAGTGGGACTGAGTTTTGACTGTTTTTTGGTCATTTTTTAAAAAGATTTATTTCAATTTTATTCCTATTTTTTAAGGGAGGAAAAAAAAGAAAGGATTCTTTGCCCTGTGTTTATATACATACATCCATGATTCAGCTTTTTTTAGGTTTATTGTTAGGTATAGACAATCTGTCTTGTACATTGGAGCAATATAAACATCTAGAAAACTCAGGAAATCATATCTCAGTTTAGAGAAGATAGCATCAAATGCCCTAAAATGGGACTAGTGCTTGTTGTTCTCAGTGGTTTTGGGTGACTGTGTGCAGCTTCTACAAAGATAGATAGATAGATAGATAGATAGATAGATAGATAGATAGATAGATAGATAGATAGATAGATAGATAGATATCTTTTATTTTGCTAATTGTATCTCTGCCTTCAGTTTTAGTACTCAGCTTGTTTCACAAACTCCACCATTTAAGCATGAGTGCTTACTAGAATAGTTCATTGAAGGCCATAGCCATATGCTACATTTCAAGTCTCTGTTTTTCAATTAAATGGCAGCTGTGTATTCCATTTAGGCCTCCTGGGGTTTGGAATATGCACTGTAAATTTCACTTCATATGCACTCTAAAATTCATTTGTCCATTATAGCTTTCTTCTAATTACTCTACAGGTGCTACTCCTGTGGTCTCATGAGATTTGTTTTCAAGCATTTTTAAGAGTTGTTATGAAATGGGGGAAAGTTAAATTAAACTGCCAATTAAATATTTAAACTTTCTTTCTATCAGAGTAAAGTGCAACCACTGTACCTCTTGTGTGATTTGACCCCAAAATAATACGAGTTATTTACAAAATTCATCAAAAAAACTAAGCAGTGGGAAAGAATGAGAAAAAGTCTTGCTAAATTCAAGAGAAAATATGCATATGAAAATATTTGGGAATCACTGTGATCAAGACATTTGGCTTCCAAATGTGTGTACCAGTATAGAAGCAGAAAGTGTTCTGGTCTGTTATTTTCTCTCAGGAATGCTGTAGTATCTGAGGTGCTCTGGGACACTTTGCCTGACTCCAGATAGCATCCATAAGGAGAAAAAGACACAGACCTCTCAGTGTTACCATTTAAAGAGGCAATGGTAGACCTGATGACAGATTCACATGGTGATGAGTTCTTCAGCAGCCTCAGCACTGATTTTCCTTTAAGTAGCTCTGAGAAGACTGACAAATTTCCAGTAAAATCTCAGTATGTTGGGTTATTTTAATGAGAGGTAATATTTATTTGTGGGAGAAAAATGTTGTTTTACCGACTCTGACTTGTTCAACTTTCATCATACAATGAGATAGGTGATGGAAGAGATTTGCAGTTTTCCCCACACATGCAATTTATCTAACATTAAGAAAAGACCTTATTAAAATCAGTACCTTGAAGAATTATGGGGCAGCTATAACAAAACTGGTTTTCTTTGATACCACTCTTACATTGAAACCTCTTCAATTCAACACCAAGATGGTGCAGAAAAAGATTAGAATTTTGTTTTCCCAGTTAACATTTTAAGTTCTTCCACCTAAAAATTTGGACAGAGTACCAAATACCCTTTTTTGCTCAAGCTAAAAGTTGAGAATATATGTAGCTTTTTTCAGAACTTCAAGTGTATCAAAGATCTAAGTTAAAACAGACATATTATACAAAATTTAGACATCCATAAAATCTCATTCCACGATGCACTCAGCAACATATGGAAAATTGAAAAGGACATAAGTTGCACTAACAGAAACAAAATAATTTAAAAAATTAGAATTAAAAAAGATAAAAATTAGACCTATAGCTGCCACAACCTTTCTGTATAGGGGGCTTAAGAGGAAGAGTTCCAATTAGAGCGTATTTTTGGTGAAAATGAAACTGATAGAGTAGCACTCCAAAACTAACATAGCATTGTATTACAGGATGAATATTTTCAGTAGAAATGATGTCTCGTGCTTTAGGCATTATGTAGCCATCATGTATTTTTAGATTTTCAGAATGAAATATTCTAGTGGTCACCAACTGAGTAATTTCAAATTACCTTCTGAAAGGTTGATGTATCGCTGCTGGTATCGTTTGTCAACTTGAATGTTGAAGAATGAGATATATATGAGCGTGGGGTTTTTTAGTTATCTGAATATTGGCAAACCATGGGAGTTGTCCACCTATACAATCCAGATTGATATGCAGAATTAAAGGATTATATGTTTAATATTTCTACTAAAAAAAAAAAAAAGAAAGAAGAAATATTCCCTTATAGCTGAGAATGAAACAAAAATATGACACCATATATGAATTATAGATTGTGTAATGGGAGGTTAATTTAAGTATGTTTTTATTATTTTCATTGTGCTCATAATAATCAAATTATAGGTTAAATAGTAGGTGTAAATGAACAGGTACATAATGGTAAATCAAAGATAATAAAATATTGATGCTATGGGAGAAATACAGCATATCTGTATCTATGGGAGAAAACCCTTCTTCTAGGTCATTCAGCTTGACAGAACAATTCAGGACTGATACAAGCCTTCCCCAAATATTGTAGAATATGATGTATTACATCTTTTTGGTCTAATTTTGGCATTCTAAGAAATATGTCTGGTGGCCTTCATGTCCGCTTACACCTGCCTTTGTGTTGCAGAAAAGGTGAAAGCTGGAAGGCAGGACAAAGGAGGTTCCTCTTTGGATGAAGGATCATTGCCACTGCAGCAACATTGCTGCGGCTTTGCTTGACTCAGTTCACATGTCTGCAAGAGTGAGTTCCTGCAGGGACTGATGTACATAAAGCCACTCAAGACTTTATGAACTGAGCTCAGGGTATAGCCACACATGTGTCAGTAACCACCATTAACCCTAGGCTGAGAAGAAAAAAATTATCGTGTGCTACAGCTGGCTCTAACATGCGCAATAAGAAGGGTTGCAATTTTCCTTTCTTTCTAGTCATTAAAAGCAAAATTTCCATCTACTAAATAATTGAATTGGAACAATAGAATAGCAAACAAAGAAAATAGAAACTGAATAATTGCATGAGACTTTAGATTGGCTCAAGACTTTTTGCTATTTGTTAATTTTTTTCCCAGCAGGAGATATTTTTATTATTTAATAAGGTTTTTGAGCTTGTTTTATACCTGTTATAGCTAAGTGGAAGCAAACTGCAATACCTCCCTCCAGCATCTGTTTGTTCTTTTGTGCAAAATTGCAAAATTAATTGCTTCCATTTTATTGCTGATTGCAGTTGTTTTATATATGATGGTTACTCTGCAATAAATGGGAATTCTGTCACCGATCACTTTTGAAACGTTCTTAAGCTATGGCATGTTCTAGACCTTTATGAATACTACAATGTCCCAGTGCTTGGTGAAAATACTAAGTGCAATTAATATGCTTAGATGTTTAGAGATTTTTTTTGAATGTTTAATTTGTATGTGCATGTGATCCAAAATGAATGGTTTTGGCCTGGACAAAATTTTGCTTCTTTGGTGAGTCTGGAAATATCACTAAATATAGAAGGCATAAAACAGAGCAATAATTAAATGTCTGGGCTACTGAAGGTTACTACCCATTAGTATGTTCTCCAACCAGAACGATGTCAAATTAATCTCCAGAATGTGACCATGTTTGCATTAATCAGTGGTACTCATGAAACCTGTTCACTGTACTGCATTGTTACCTGACTAAATTTGTAAACATTTAGGCATATCACAAAACACAGCTAGTTATGTTGATAAGAGTGTAAGGAATTGAAATTTTGTGTCTCCCTTCTCTAAATATCCTGGCTTTGTTCTGTGAAACTCATGAATTAATAATATCCAACATTGCTTTGGACAAAATGGCATGTATGTTTCATATTATGATTCATTGGTTGGGTGTTGTACGTTGTCACATGCAATATAAACATGCGATTTCAAAATACAAAGGACCAGAGTACATTTGCTAGCCTACCAAACTGCGCTCTAGGTAAAAATGTCCATAAATATTACTGCATCGAGGGCATTTATTTTCTCTCTTTGTAATTATGCTTTAGCATTTAAAACATACTCTGTTACATCTCAGAGGTCAATTTCTGCAAGTTGAGTAGTTAGTACTGAAAGAAGGAGTTTCAAATATATCACTGTTTAAGTGCACACAGGTATATCTAGTGAGAAATATGACAACACTGAGAGTCTCTCTCCCATCACAGAGTGAGCTAGCATAATGTGATTAAAATTTGGCAATTAGGACAAGTCAGCTGGATTGATGAAAAATAAAAGATTAAGTCTGAGGGACTTACATATTGTGTTTAATGAGGTCTGATTTTAATTAGATTGATAATAACTTCACATAATTATGCTGTATATAGTTAGTGTCAAAAAGACCCCTGAGCAGAAACTGGCACAAGAACAATGACTTTTGTTAATGAGGAAAGAAAAATGGTTACCATTTGATGTTTGTGTAATTTAACAGAATTCCACAGTAACTATCAAGTATCAGGTTGTTTTCAAACAAGTTTTCACTAAATGTGCTATGCCCACACATGCTCTTGTATGAACATTTTCTGCCAGCCATCTTCATATTCTATTTCTTAGAATTTTCTCCAAAAATTGAATTCACTCACTGAAATATTAACTTCTCATATTAAATGAAAAAAATAAAACCAAAAGACCTGACACACATCTGTTTAACTTCTTTCAATTTTGAAAATAATAAATTAAATTTCCCAGGGAGATTAATTAATCCACGGGAAATATATAGATCAAAAACTAAGTTGTGAAAATACTCTTCTGATTAGCAACACAGCATGTTTTGAGCCAGTTTCTTTATGCTGAATGAGATTATTTCAAAACTCCCTAATGAATCAGGATCCAACATCAGCTGTATAAATTTTGTTACATAAAAACCATTCATATTTTTGTTTATAAAGCAAAGAGATCTTGAATAATGTGGAGGAAATGTATTAGAATCACAAAGTGTTTCAGTGTGTATTTAGCTGATATGTAATCCACATGTTTCACTTATGACAGTTGTTTTAAAGTGGTTTCTAGAATACAGATCTCTTCATACGGGAGACTGAGTTGTAGTTGAATTCCACCCCTTGATATATAGTTTGTTTGTCAAGCTTTCTTTGGCTGCTCTAGCCACATTCAAATTAAATTAATTACTTCTTTTAAATAATTGATTTGCACATTTGCCTATAAATTGCTTCATTTCTTCCCAAGGAAGTAAGTGAAGTGATTGCTTTATTGAAGGTGACAAAAACAAAATGCAAATTACCTCATTTGACAAACATAATTTAAAAGTTTTTTAGTTAGGCATCTGGGCATTCTGTGCCCAATTTAAAAAGAAAAAAGAAAAGAAAGGAAAAGGAAAACTGCTCCAAAGAACGCTTGGAAGCCTGACTCCAGCTTGGGTGCAAAGCAATGCTTCCCAGACAAACTGACTATGCATTTCTTGACTGCATAACTTTGCAAGCAAAGCTCAGTTCTGTTAATTTCCTGTATCACATTCTGCTCTTGTGTTCTGGCATGTCTCTAATTGAAATCTATGTTTAGATAACTAATAGTAAGTATCTTTAAAAATTCATTAGACATATGTAGTGCTTTAAGATTCCAGGTAGGTTTGATTCTATTAATTGCTAAAATGCAAATAAAGGTGCTCTTTGCATAAGAGTATCACTAACAAAAGTTAATCAGGTAGCTCGGGTGTGGGCTCACTGGGGAGCTCCTTGCTGCGCTTCTCTCACAGCTGGTTCAGCTGCAGTGAACAGGGGGACCACACAGAGGTGGGCCTCGAAATGTAGAAGGCACAAGAGCTTCCCCACTTCCCCTCATACACACTGGTCTGTCCTGTAAGAACAAATCCATTCCAGATGCCACCTTTCATTCCTCTTTAGCTTCTAGAAATTTCTCCCTGTTCTACAGTAGAAAAAAGAAATCCCAATTGTTGTAGAGATCTGGTCACACCAAGTATGAGCAGATGTATTTGGAGCACTGTGGACATATTTGGGAAAGGTTTCTTGCTGTGTAAAGCCAGTTTAAGTCCTCAGATCTAGACAGATGAGGAAGTTGTGCTCAGTGTCTTGTCAGCGCTTGGTTGCAAAGTAGCCCATGACATTAAATGACCACTCTGAAAGCAATAATTTGCTATATTCCTAGCCATCTAAAAGTAAAATGCCAAACCTAAAGGCTGGATGTCAAAATTTTTCTGTCATCATTGAAGGGATGATGACAAAAGTCATGGAAAAGATCACCCTGAAATATATGTCAAAATACATGTATGACAGGAAGGTGATTAGAGACAGCCTACATGGCATCACTAAATACAAATCATGCTTGATTAACCCAGTGACCTTCTGTGATGAAATGACTACATCAGTCAACAAGGGAAGTGCTTAAATGCCATCTTCTCGAAGTCTTTTGATATGGTGTCCCATAATATTCTTGTTATTTTATCAGGAAAATACAGGTTTGGTGGATGGACCATTCAGTGGATAAAAAATTGGTTGGATGGCTGCAACCAAAGACTAGTAGTCAATGGATCAGTGTCCAAGTGGAAAAACAGTAATGGGTGGCATCCCTCAAGACCCCGCACTGGAACTAATACTATTTAGTAGTTTTATCAACAACATAGACAGTGGGATTGCCAGCTCAGCAAGTTTGCAGGTAACACCAGCTGAGTGGTGTTCTTGATACTCTGGAGGGAAGGATGACATCCAGAGGGACCTTGCCAGGGTGGTTCCATATGAACATCATGAAGTTCAACAAGAAGTGCAATGTCCTGCAGCTAGAGCAGGACAAACCTCAGTATCAATACGGTGACGATACTTGTTGATGAATAGATTGAGAGCAGCCCTGTAGAGAAGTATTTGGGGATGTTGGTGAATGCTAAATAGGACATCATTTGGCAATGTGCACTTGCAGCCCAGAAAGCCAACTGTATCCCTGGCTGCATCAAAAAGAACTGTGGCCAGCAGGTTGAAGGATGTGGCTCTTTTCCTCTGTCCTCATGAGATTCCACCTCCCTCCAGCTCTAGGGTCCTGCAAGAACATGGACCTCTTGGAATGAGTCCAGAGGAGGGCCATGAAGGTGATCAGGGATGTGGAGTACCTCTTCTGTTAGGAAAGCCTGAGAGAGTTCAGGTTCCTCAGCCTGGAGAAGAGAAGGCTGTGGGGAGATGGTATTTCAGCATTTCAGTATGTATAAGAGGCCTATAAGAAAGATGGAGAAAGGCTTTTTACAAGGGTTTGTATTAACAGGACAAGGGGTAGTGGTTTTAAATTGTAAGTAGGTATGGATTGAATATAATAAGCAAGTTTTTTCACTATGAGGTTGGCCTGGCACAGGTTGCCCACGTAGTTGTGGATCCTCCATCCCTGGAAGTGATGAAGGTCAGGTTTGGAAGGGGCCTTGAGAAATTTGATCAAATGTAAGGTGTCCCTGGCTATGGCAGGGATGTTAGACTAGATGGTTTTTGAAGATCCCTTCCGACCCAAACAATTGTAGGATTCTGTGATTCTAAAATGTGTCTGTGCACACAGTGATGTATCTCTTCTAAGTCTTTCATTTTAGAGGAGAAACACACTGTCAAGGTGCCTTTCTTCCCTGACTGTACAGCAGGTCTAGAGAACTAACTTAGACTAAATGGTTTAGTTGGATGTTGATTAGTGCTTTTTTTATCTGATGTCCTAATTTTTGGCACTTTAATCAATTATGTAAATTAGAGACTTTGGGCTCTTTATCTTCACTTGTTCTAGATTTAATATTAGTTAACTGCCTAGAGCCTTTTAATATCTCCTCTGCAGAACTGAAAGGCAATAAATTGTGACATTTTATTTGTTTGGAGAGATTAAGAAATTATTTTAAAGCAGATAAAAATGATGGTATGTTTTTGTGAACATGCATGAAACAATTGTTTCTGGTGGTGTATTGAACAGGAATCTTCATAAATCATAGCTTATCAAAGTCACCCATAAGAATGGAGCTTCAAGGAATTAAGAGCCATGGAGATGAAATTTAAAGGGGAGCTGAATCTTATGGAAGATACCTTTAATACCAGGCAGACCACTTGATTTGTGAGTACTGGGAACTCCTCTGAGTTTTCCAGTAATTAAATTAAGATATTGCCTTGCCCTTAAACTCCAAATTCCTTATTCTGTTCAGTAACACACACTAAAAGAAATAATGTATTTTAAATAAAGATTTTCCTTCAGAGTAATAGCAATAGAGAAAATGAAAAAACCAAAATAGAAACCAAAACCCACATTTGAAGTAATCCTTAAGTATTTTGGAATAATTTGCTAATTTTTATTCAACATTTGGTTTATCCTGCTTCCAGATCTACCACTTTAGGGAAAAAAAAAGGGCAAAATTAACTTCCTGTAACTATTTCTCTGGTGTAAGACTGGCATCTGCTGGTAAACTTCATGCAGATGATAAACCTCAGAAAACAGCCATCTTTCTTGTCTTGTTTATCTTACAGCTGACAGGATCTACAGGGTTTTGTTCATTATTTGTAGATGTAGGAACATCCTCCTGTATAGAAATCACCATTGTTTGGTGATTTAGTGTCTAGTATGGAGCAGATTTCCTTCTTCAGATTCAGTTTATAAAGACATTTCTTTAAGTTAATAGAGTGTGAAGTTAAATTGATTAGTGATTTTGCACTGCAGTTCTAAAGTGCTTTCTTGGCCTTAGTCAGGCTGTAATTTTTCACTGAAAATATCTTGTCAGCAGGTGCAATAGTGCTTGAAAATGCCAACAGATTGTTGTTGTGTGGTTTGACATTTTCAGAGTGCCCATGCACAGTAATTAAGCCTAATGGATACCTTTTGGTTCAAGGTGAAGTTAATCTTACCTGAATATATTATGTCTCATAACTAGATACAGAATATTGCAATTTAAAAATGTGCATTTTTCTCTGTTGACTGTCAAGTGCCTGGCAATACATCCTGGGCTGTACAGCTCAAACGGAGAATCTCACATTGCTAGACACATAGGTAGGAAAGCTGTCCTAGGCATGTATTTTTGAAAACCTGTCTGACTCTGGGCATGTGATGTCTGGTGGGAGTCAAGTGGGGACCCTTGGGCTCCCTGGAGCTGCCCACTGCAAAAGCGGCTTGGGTTCCATCAGTGAAATTTTTAGGGGGTGTGATTTTGATTCCCAGAGTGGCTCCTGAATGGCCAGACAAGACTTCCTTAATGATGGAAAGACTGAAGTCTTTATAGAGAAAACCAGCCTTCAGGAGTCTTAGGCCCCTGAGGGTGTAAGCACATGGTAGGGAATATCATTCAGTAGTGCAGCTCCTTACTTTGCAAAGAATACTTTCAATTGTGTGTGATTTCATTTATGTGTTCCTTTTGCCAGCCATAAACAAAAGGAAGTGTTTGAGTTTCCACGTTCTATTTCTCTGGTTGTTGAAGTCTGTTTGTGTTAAATTTCAAGGCTGGCATAAACTATATTGTGAGGATTTTGAATACCCACCTCCAGCCTTCTCCCTCTATCCCAAGACAAAATTGCTCCTTTTCCCATTTATTTTAATGAAATGTGTAGTCATTAATCAAAATAACACAATTAAATGTGTTGCATATTTTTAAATTTTTGTTCCCTGTAGAACTGAGTAATTGACTTTTACCAAAATGCTAAATTCTTTGCAATTATCTTCTTGCTTAACCTGCAATGGGGCTGACTTTCAGATTTTTCTTAGATTTACTTACTCCCCTCATTTTGTAATTTGTCCTGAGGCAATATTTTATGCATAGACATGATATAGTAATCTGTAGGAACAAAAGTGCATGCAAAAGTGTGCATGTACCATCAATGTCAATAAGGGCATAGCTGGTAAATATTAGTGATCATTTTACATCTGATTACTAAATACTAAATGATCTGTAAATATATCTAATCTGTATCTGCATCTAATCTGATACTAAATAATTTTACATATGCTAGTTATCATCTCTCAGTCAACATTTTGATGCCTTCTTATTGGATCCTACAGGTGGCCATGCTTACAGTCCTGTTCTGGTAAATGTAAAGTAAAACTAGTTTAATTTTACCCTCCTTCAACACAGATAACATATTTCATTTGAAGAAGAGTTAAAACTTAAAGTGCATGGAAATGAGTAAGTGAAAGATAATGAGGTAAGTCCAAGTGCCTCTGAAGAGCAAATAATTCATAAATTCAAAGATGAAGCTTCTGAGATCCTTTAAATTTGCCTCAGTATTAGATAAAGTCTAGGAACAGAGACCTGTCAAAAAGGAAACTCTTGACAAAATTTCCAGTGATTAAAGTAAAATTGGAGCCCTGTGGCTACAGGCAAGTGGTGGCTCTGAGAAGACTGGTCATGAGCTCAAAGAGAGGGAAATGTCTGTCACTGGGGCAATGCACTACTTTATAATATATATTAAAGGGATTATGTCCAGACTTATGAGGTTTTCAACACGTACTCAAATTAAAATTGTACAAAAATATCTTCAGCTATAAAACCATTTCCTTGGAAAATAGTCTCAAAGTACATGCATGTGCCCCTGCTAGTTTCATTCATAAAGGACAGGACATCAGTTAAATACCCTTCATAAACTTTCCTTTTGCCAAGATCTCCCTCCTCCTGACCTTCCTCCCAGCCCCTGCCCCTCCTACTTTGATCCCTCTCTAAAGAATATACAACAAAGACCAAATTGCCTCTTGTCAGGGGAAGAAGGTAAAAGTGAGGCTGAAGCAAAAAATATAATAAAAGCTGCATGTGAGATCAAACTAGGTGCCTGGCTCTGAGATAAGAAGATATCTCTTCAGCGTGGGTGCCTAGGCTCCCTGCATACTGGTGAAAAAGCTTTAGGTGTTTTAATCTAAGCAATGAGAACATATAGATTTTATTTTGTGTGCTACCCCCAAAGTTGCTAACGTCACATGCAAACTGCAATGCATGTTTCCAAAGTAAATAATTATAATAATTGTTTGACTGCTTTAAAAAGAATGATTGATTTATTTCTTAAATTTGAAAACATTTAAAGAGATTTTTGCTTCCTGTTGGAAATTTTTTCTTCCTTCACAGAGTGGCTGTATATAATTGATTCAAGACTGGTCTTGGAAGCCTCTGGTATAGAGACTCTTGAAAGATGAGCTGTAACACAGGAATTTCCTCCAGTGTTACTAAGCTATTCCCTGAAACAAATGCTTAATACCTTTCTTTTCTTAGAGGAGGCAGGGAGGGAGAGGAACCGACTGAGTGTTACATGGCTGGTGGCTGAAGGTGTTTTAGATCATACTCCTGCAGTAAAGACCCTGATGGCTGGTAGGATCTTATTTTGAGAGTTTATGTGGATCTGGAGTCCGGTTCCTTTTCCTAGCTGTGTTTCCATCTTGGTAGTAAAGTACTGAGATGAAAGAATAAGACCAAAGGATCCAGGATAAGAAGGGCTATTTACAGATATGAGAAAGGCTGATATTCTTACTGCAAATTACACTAGCATAAGAAGAGCTTAATTTCTGATCTGACAAAGGGCAGCTGGGAGAAAATCAGGGAAAGGGCTTATGATAGTTTCAGGCAGATTTCCAGAGTTGCAGCAGAAAGCATTTATGGGGTGAGAGGGAGAGCAGGAAAGGCTGTGGCAAAAAAGAGGTATAGTGGCACTCCAGTGGAGGCCAGAAGACTTAATCTCTTTGTATGCATGACATTTAAAAATCATCCAACAAAAATGTGGTGGTCTGGAGATAAATCCACATCACCAAACCCTGCTGTGTGTTCTGAGTTGGCAAGGGAGTCCCTAAGATCACTAGGCATCTCTTTGCCTCAGAAAGACATGAGAATGTAAATATTCTAATTGAAGGATTTTTACACTCCACTGCCCAAAGCTTCAGTATTAATAAATTGCATTGAAATGGTTTTGCACAGATACCTTTGGAAATAATAGAGTGACATTAGCCCCACATCAATCTCTGCATAATTTTACAGGCTGGAAAATGTGTCTCAAATTAATATTTGTCCAATGTGTTCTGCTGGTCATGTTTGAATGTGCCCTGTAGTTTCTATTTCTACAGTTCTTAAACATCTGACTCACTTGAAGTGAGAATATCAGCAACAATAGACCAAGAATGTAGTTTAAACATGGGCAATAGAATTAAATTCATAGTGTTTATGTTTTCATGTAAAATTTAATGTTTCTTCTTGGGAGACTGAACCTGGTATTTTTGTAGCTAATATCTATTTCACTCCTGAGAGACTTTAATATATCTTAGCATATGACAAAAATAAAACATCCTAGAATTAGACTGAAAGAAAAAAAGGGCTTATTAAAATCTCAGTCAGGGCTTCTCACTACCTTAAGTCACTGAAGTGAAATTTTACATAATGTAGAAGAGAAAATATTTAAGGCACAGATTTTTCTAAAAGAAACCAACATGTTATTTCACAGTCTAATCAGGCTCTACTGTTCATTGTAACCTTTTAATGAGCTGTAAAAACTAATTGGAATAATTTTAATACATACTTTTCTCTTTTAAACTAAAAGGAGAGACCGACTTGCATGATGTATTTTTCAATTACAGTTTCAATTTTACCAAAATAAACTATATAAAAACCAAAAAAATAGGAGACAGATTTTCTTTACAAACTGTGTTTTCCCAATACTGCTTCTCACAGGTCCAATGTTCAATATTCAATCAATCTGACTTTTTCAGTATTTTCAAAATAACACCTCTGATATAATTTTTTCACTCTTTAATTTGTAGGTGCTTTCTTATATGTTTTCTGTTTGTTTTTTTCTTCCTTGGTGTCTGTGGTTTTTGAGATAAGCCATATTCATATGCTCAATTATATTTACTTGAGTATCTGGAGATTTTCCACTGCTTAAACTGCCTTAGATATACCCACTAATTCAGTATAAATTATATGGCTGATCTTGTAGCAGTATTTAATTGAATACACTACTTGTCAAAGAAGGCAGAGACTTGTGGTTTAGTGTTAGGCCAGCTTACATCACTTACATCATTTCATGTCATCATCTCTGAAAAGGTAATGCTAGAACTATACTTTGCTGTGCAAATCTGCTAGCTTTCTGGAGTTCTTTGTAAATAATTCATTTTAATTTTCGTAACAATCTGTGAAGTATATTGAAATTCACAGGTTGTTTTGGTTTTGGCGGAAGAGATAACAATGCCTAAATGCCTTCTCACTTGTACGCAGAGCTCTTCATGACTGAAGAAAACTTTAATTTTGAAAATTTTGATATCTCTTGAAGCGCTTCCTTTGTAACAGTAGGCCAATATATTTGCAGGATGCCTTCGAAGCTGGCATGGAGGCTCTCAGAAGTCCAAGGTCCTTAGGCTAGTTAGATCTCAAATAATGTTAAAATGGGGGAAAGCAAGCTGTTCAGTGCTGCTGGTCTCATTTCTATCTTTGCAAGGCTTTCTAACCAAGCAAGTGAAAGCCTCGGTTTTGTGTCTTTGGTCACAGGTACGCCTTGCAACTCTTCTGGTTCTCCATCACTTCTGAATTTTAGTTTAAATGCACAAACTGAAGCACATTGCTACTGTTTTGCCACCACCAGCAGGTCAAAAAAGGATTTCTCTGCATGTAGGATGGTTGTCCTAGTGAAGGAACGTGATGTAACTGGTTTTTAGACTATGTGCTTACAGATATCCTTTCTAATAGAAATGCTTCATATCCAATTATTAATGGAGTAGCACTGGAAAATGCCAGAGGAATTTCTCTATTTTTCTTGATGTTTCTTACATGACCTTCTTGTATACAATCCTCTGTCTCTGATGATCTACATCCCCTAAAAATAAGGGCTTTTAAAAAATAAATTCTCAAATAACCTGTAATCTTATCTAACCTTTAGAAAATCAAACCCAGTGAAGGAAGAGATTTGACCAAAGAGTTACTAAAGTTTAGGGAAAGGCTGAGGCTGCCAGTCAGTGGTCTTTTCTGAAACCTGAAATGCAGTGTTCTTTTACTGCTCTCATGCAGTTATCATGGTTGAATGAAGCAGAATTTCTTTACATATAGATAACAAAGTGTGCACAAAGAAGTACGATATTGTACTGTGCACTCAGTGTATGCAGTTCTTGGAAAAGATAAGTTTGTACTTTCTATAGCATGTGAAACAACAATTTCAAGCCTTAGTATTTGCATATGAACTTTGTATGAGATAGGTTTTTTAATATGGATAAAATGTAAAGTTATGAAATAAATTAAAAAATTGGAAGAGAGGACAATTTAGAGAAACACCAAATTTCTGATATAATTTGTACATACATCTATGTTTATCTTTATTGAACAGCAAAAAGAAAACCACATAAAAAGCTAATGGTGGTGCCATACATTCTTTCATCTTTCAGTAATGAATTCCTTAAAAACTGAAGGGAAACCAGATTACTCATTTCTACAAGTATCTTTGAAATTAAAAATTAAAACAATCAGAATGCCTGGACCGGTGAAACAAATGGGGGAAATGCCGTAAGTGAACTTCAGCAGAAGAAAGATGGGATATTATACTGAGGATCTTCCTTGTGCTATCTTCCCTTTCTTTAGTCATATGCTTTTGGAAGTAATATTTTGGTCTAACTGGAACTTCCAATGTGGTTACTTTTGGTTTCCATAATTTCAATTAATTTTCTCATATATGTATTTCTCAGCATATACCCAGCTTTAAACACAGCAGTAACCCTATGGGAATGGGTCCTGTAAGTTCAAGCATGGTTAAGTTTTCAGAGGATCAAGATGGCATTTAGACAATAAGCGATTTAGAAATTTAAATGGAGCATTCAGAATGTAAAAGGGAAAAATGTGAAACACAGCATCTCTTATGAAGTGTTTTTGAGGCTGAAAAACCAGCTGTGGTATTAATCTATATCTTAATTTGAAGATGTAGTCATGAAGTCATGGAAACCTTTAATGTTATTGCCCAGACTGATGTGTATAAACTATTGAGACAAAAGATTAATTATTTGCAGGACAGGCTCTTAATGAAAACTGAGATAAGCTGAATACAAACATGTTTCATTGCACTTTAAAGTGTAGGGGAGCATCACTATGAGCAGAACCAAATTCTCTTATTTTTCTCTATATAGCTGTAAACCAAAAATGTGAGTTCGTTGATTTATAAATTAGGACCTTCATTAATCATTTGTAGTTTGTTAGACGCGCAAGCTATATCTGTCCTTTCATGTGGCACAGAATGAAGACCCCTGTCATACGCAATTGGTATATGTGGAAGACAAATGCTACATTATCTTTCCTCAGTGGAGTGAATGTTTGCAATGTTTAATGTAGTAAAATTTTATTTTCCTCATGAGTTATTCAATAACCCACAGCTAAATCGTTTTTCATTCTTCACTTTTGACAGGTTGAAATCCCAAAGGATTTTTTATTTTTTTGATGAGGTTTAATTTTTTTCACCAGAAGCCACACCTGTGAACAAGAAGGTTCACCAAGTGAACTAATGCTTATCGAGGGAAGAGCTGAGATTCTTATCAATGCAGGCATAAGGAGCTGACAGGAACCCAAAGTCCAGTTCTGGTTGAACACTGGTAACAGCAATAGAGCTTTAATAAAGAAGGATCCATAGAACATTCCGTCTTCATATCCTCACATAATGCAGCTACAGAATGCTTGAAACCAAGCAGAAAGAAAGAAAGAGTATCAACCCTTGAAATATGCCAGAGAAATAGAACAAGGAAGGTCAGATTTCAATAGAATAGCAAGGAAATTGGAGGCTCTGGATACGAATCGTAGTCAACACTGGGATCATAAGCCTGATCTATCAAGTAAGTCTCTGATGGATCTACCATTTAAAATCTTTTCTCTATCTGTGAATGATCTCCACAGAAAAGTCTCTTCAAACCCCCATAATTCTCAAAATTATGCATTGAAGGGAGATTGTAAGGAGGAATCCTTCCTGAATGCTGCAGGAAACTGAAAAGCGCACGATTAACATAGTCCAAATATGGTGCAAAAGAGCAGTGATTCAGTTTTGTCTTGGATCTCCTTGGCAATACCAAGATAAAGAGAAAATGTCTTTAAAAGGAAAAGGCAAGTCCTATATTTGATACAGATCTGGCAAAAAGCAATCTTATGTGATTCAGAAGAATATTACTGGAACCACACTGTTTCAAAATGTTTTGCTGAATGTTAATTAAATTGTAACATTTGAAGTGAAGCCTTTGGTGATGCCAAATATTTGTTGCCCCTTGGAATGTGCTCCTGCATAAAATGACTACTTCAGAATCTTTTTGCCTCTAAAGTCATCAAATAAGCCAATTCTTATGAGGCTGAGCTATATTAGAGGACTTTTTGGACCCAGTATTTGGCACCATCTATTAAAAATTATCTTGGAAGCATATTCTATATCAAGGTGTGTTTTGCTCCCTTTAGCAGCTTTATTCTGGTGTCTATGTTAATAATTCTCTGAGGCAAATCTCTCAGGACATCTTATGCAAAACATAGCGCTCAAGATTTCTTTTCATCTCTTTATTCTCTGCACACCTTGTTTAAAATGAGATACATTGATAGGTCCTGGAAGAAATGGGAGAATTACCACTGCTTTTCCTGAAGGCTGAGATTAAAAACGTTTCCTTTTATGCTGTTCCTTCCAAAGGTAGGAAGTAAGATATTTTCCTCTGCTGTCTGTGGAAACATTCCTGTGAATATTTATTTCAAACAAATTTGCAATTCTACTTTCTGTTGACAAAAATTTCCCCAAGATATTTCAAGGATTATTTCAATTATTCAATTATTATTTCCCCAAGATATTTCAAGGGTTATTTGGGTTTTTTTCCTAGAAAAATTGGCAGAACAAAAACACAATGTAACAATAATAGACCTGTTTCAGACCAGCAGTGTTTGTCTGCTATTCTGGAAATGCTTCTGTAACAGACAACTTTGTAGATGTCAACTGTTAACATGTTAACTTCATCAGGTTTCCTTTTTTGCTATAAATATAGATTTCCTAGCTAAATCACTGCTTGTATTCTAATATAATTACATAAATGTTGTAAAGTGTTTTGCTGTTTGGATTTTTAACTTTTTTTTTCCTTTCAATTATGTTTCATTTTTAAACTTGAGCCTTGGGAATAAAAATATTAAATGAAGATTTGAACATTTTTCTAGGAATATCCGGGTTTTCATATTTATTGTATGAAACACTACTCTGCACAATCTTGGTGCATTGCAGTACCAGTCCATTTTAACAAGTGTCAGGAAACCATTTCCCTTTCCCCCTACCATTCAATTTCATCTATTAGATTAAACAACACACCCATTGGGGTGTGCTGAAAGCGTTTTGAAATGCTTTGCTGGCTCTGTGTCCACAAGATGTCAGTGTGTATTCTTAATTCACTTCTACTCTTACTCTCTGTCTTATATTGCTGAAAAAGATTGTGACAAACTCTGGCAACCCCTCAGCAGACATTTCCTTTGAAGCTGAAAGGAGTATTCATCACGTAAAAATCCCATTATTGGCCTGAGTCTCATCTCTGCTGTTTAAAGGGATCAGGCTGGTGTTTCTAATCTTTCCTTGGAGGAGAAGTACTAAACTTTGGATGTGTGTATTGAGCACAGAGACCAGTGAAACTAGGCTGACAGCTGGCACCAACAGGGCTGGTGGGACTGAGCAGAAGAAGACATTGCTGAGTTCTGCAGCGGAAAAAAGTGCTAATGGCACAGAGCTGTAAAATATTGCCAAAATCGCTCAGATACAAAGCTTGCTAGGCTGGTGCAGAGTGATTTTAATTTTTTTTTTAACATTAATTAATATTTCTGCATTGGCTTGACTTGCATCCTCTAGTTGTTCCCATGCAGTTGGTTTTAACTGGTTATCTCAGCCTAACAAGTATTGTTTAGGAGTAGGTGCTACATATTCATCTCCTTCTGTTTAAAGCCTGCTAAGCTTGGTGATTTTAGTTCAGGTTGTTTACTGTGTCTTGCTATTTATACATCCCTGTAGCAAGGGAAAGAGCTAGCAGAATTTGGTAAGCTTTCAGTGCCCGAATAGCTGCTGCTTAAATCCCACTGAATTTCATCTGAGTTGCCAGCTTTTCCTGAGGAGAATTCGATTGACCTTAATACTACGGATATGTGGCACATAAGAGGCATTTAATCAACTCTCACACACCACTGCTTTGAAAGCCTGCTTGAAAACTCTGAAGAGATCCTGATAAACATTTTATTAGAATGCATTTTTAATCAATAGTTTACTTCATGCAGCCACATACTGGAGCTATTTACATTTTTTTCTTTAGATAAATGAACTTAAGTGAACTGTGGTTAGTAGACTGCTTAATAAATATTTTCTAAGTGAGGCTTGAAGAAAAACAATGGCTTTGAATCCAAATTAAGGCAAATCTACAGAAAACATTTTCTAGCCCTATGCACAAAAAGAATGTGATTGATGTGCCTTGTATGGCAGAACCTGATTTTATTCCCAATATGTCTCTCAAGGTAAGGTAAACAGCAGGGAATCTACATGTATCAAATCCAAAACACCTCTTTTTAGGCAGTTACAAAGAAGTTTAAAAATGTACCTTTTGCCTACCGTAAGGAATATAAGGGTTGGGTTTTTTTTCATTGAGAAAATACATTAAAAAACTTAAAACCCATCAGGTTGCAAATGTATATATATTGATTGTGTTTCATAAGACCCATTTTTCTTGTACGGTTGCATTGCATCCAGATGAACTGATACATTAGTCTGTTTTTTTTATCCTGCTTTTCTGGTTATCTTTAAATATAGCTTAGGTGTGAGAGCTGTGAGAATCTGAAGAAACACTGTGCGCTTCCCTTGTTTATTACACTGTGAAAAGCTACAGTGTTACTGAAAATAAGATGATGAGGTATTAGATCTGACATATTTGGGGGTGGGGGG
>LTAT01000004.1:78315513-78346333 GCA_003286495.1 Chlorodrepanis virens
TAGTACATTACTGCTCACAATTATAATTTGAGTCTTTGAAGTTTGATGATTCTCCAGTTATTTGTTATGCCCCTGGCATGTTTCCAATATCTGTGTTACAGAAGCCTTCTCTCGTATTCCCTTTCTTTAGGCACCTTAGGAGCAGATAAGAGGGAAATGTTGGGAAATATTGGAAATATTTTTCTAAATTTGGGAACATATTCAGATGTTCTTGTGGCTCCCACTAACACAAATGGAAAAAAAGAATTGTCTGGGATTTTAACCTCTGAAAACATATTTTGTTTCATGGAAACCTTATAGAAAAAAATGCCTAGTGTAGAATATAATTCTTGTCAGTACCATGTGTTCTGCTTACTCAGTCTTTGCTACAGGTTCAGTCTTTGGTACAGAACACTCATCTTTTTGCCATTTTGAAACAAGATCACAATTCCTGAAAGACATGATTTCCTGAGAATAGCTTCTTGGTGGCCCCTTATGACATAGGTAAGTTTGGTACCTTTGGCAGGTGTTTGTAGACAGCCTACCTTTGGCTCTTTGTCTCTAGGGTTTTTGAGTGTATGATAGCAAATAGGATTTTCCCATCAGTAAAATCAGTGTAATCTTCAGATGTAAAAAACAACGGCAGTTGAGAGAAACAGACTTTAGCTTCTACAGCAAATGGGAATATTATTTTAGCATGCTGCAATCAGCCGTAGCCAACTAGACTACCATGTGCTGATAGATGTTAGCAGGCACTAAAGGACTCCATACCTTTAACCTCATTAGAATACACTATGATAATGATATGATAACTCAGTGAGATTAGGCCATTTTCCTGGTTAAAGGAATTGCTGAAGGCAGCTAATGCTTTGCTGGCTACTTCTTCAGGTCTGAGCTTACAGACCAGAAGTAGAAGAAGCTTTGACCCCTTTGGAGGCAAAATGACACCTCCTTTTGATAGGTATGAAAGCAAAAATAAAAATACTGTTCTGACTGATAAACCCCCCTATGCATGCCACCATTTTTGTGATGGTGACAGGACCATGTCTGAGAATATTTTCCACCTGATCTCTTAAGTAAAAGAATACAAGACTTCTGTCACCCCCTTAATTTGCCCTAAAAGTATGAACCCTTTAGGCAATTTAAAAAAATTTGAAAGATGTGAAAAATACCTCCAAGATAATTAATTACCATAAAGCCACAAAACATGTGAGGAGAAAGATTTGAATCACTTCCTCTCTTGGAGAAAAAGGCAAGTATTATCTTATGGAAGGGCAGCACAAGCAATTCAGGATATTCCTGGAGATCATTGATCATTGCTGCTAACTTCCAGACACATGTGACCAAGAATTTGTGCAGGAGATGCTGTGATGTATCTTATTCTTGCAAAAAAAAAATAAATTGAATTGACCGGGGATGTGAAGCCTGAGGAAAGTCCTGGCTGCAGAGACTATGAGTTCAGGAGTGGAGTTCAGGACCCCTAGGTGAAGTATCAAGGCAAAACCCAGGATTACAAACTCTGACTTCAAGGGAGAGGACTTTGGTCTGTTCAGGGACTTTGGTCTGTTCAGGGACTTGGAAGTATGCCATGGGAGACAATCCTGGAGGAAAAAAGGAGTTTCAGAAAGCTTGTAGGTTTTCAAGGATGGCCTTTACTAAATTAAAAAACTGTCCAACCTCCCATGCAGTAGAATGGCAGAAGACCTGTGTAGCTGAGCAAGTAGGTCCTGACTAAATTCAGACTGAAGAAGAAACACACAAGTTGAAGTTGCTTCGGGTAAATGCCCAGAGAGGAAATACAGAAACATTGTTCAAGTGTGAAGAGATAGGATGAAGACAGCCAAAACACGTCTAGAATTGGATCTGGAGGGGAACAGGATGTGCCATAAGATGTGCTTGAACAAGTACACAGACAGCAAAAAGCACACTAGGGAAAACATGGCTTCTGTGCTGAGCTCCATGGGAATCCTACTGCCAAAGTAAATGGAGAAGTCTGAGGTACTCAAGGCTGTCTTTGCCTTAGTCTCTACCAGCAGGATTGGTCTTCAGGAATACTAGGCACCTGCAACAATATGACAGCCTGGGTAAAAGAAAATTAGGCTATGGAAAATTTAAACAACCTGGACGTTTGGGACGTGTATATTGTACCTATAGTTGTGAAAAGTGCTGGTCAATGTCATTGTCATTTGTCTTTGAAAGGTCATGGCAATCAGGAAAGGTTTCTGAGGGCTTGAAGAAAGTAAATATGACTCCTATCTTGAAGAAGACCTAGGAGGATCTGAGGAACTACAGGCTAGTAAATCCCCCATTCTGGGGGAAGTGGTAGAGCAAATACACCTAAAAATCTTTTGCAAATTTATAAAGAACAAGAAGGTGATCTGGCATAGTCAGTGTGGCTTTAGTAATATGGTACTTGGACAACTCAAGCCTCTCTTATGAGGAAATTACTACCTAGTTGAATGAGGGAAGAGGACTGGATATTGTTTATCCTGACTTTAGCAAGGCTTTTGATCCTACATCCCATAACATAGACAAAGTATGAAGCATTGGCTAGGTAAACAAGCAGAGAGGTGGACAGAGAAATGGACTCAAAGGGTTGTGACAAGCTGTCTGGAGGCCAGCCAATAGTAGTGCACCCCAGGGTTATTTAGGGGTTGATGCCATTTTAACATTTTCCTTAATGATCTGGTTGATGGGAGGGAGAGCACCCTGAACAAGTTTATAAGTTGTTTTCAGCCTGGGGGGATGCATCAGGTAACATTATGATATGCCAGCTGGTTGTGTTGCCATCCAGAGGAACCACAGCAGGCTGAAGTAATGGTCCAAAGGTAACCTCATGAAGTTCAAGAAAAGGCAATGCAAGGCTTTGCATCTGAGGCAGAATAGCTTCAGACAGTGCTGCACACTGCGGGCTGCCGTGCTGCAAGGCATCCTTACCGAGAAGCTCCTCTGTGTTTCAGTGAATGTCAGGTTTAGCATCCGCCTGGATGCCATTGGCAATATGCCCTTGCACCAAAGAGGGTCAGTGGTCTCTTGGGCTATAAAAACTGTTGCTAGCAGATTAGGTTAGGGCAAATTTGGGAGAGAACTTTTAAAGTTTTTTTAGGAAAGCAGATTTAATTGGTTTTTTTTTAAATTGGTTTGGGAAAAATACTTTTTTCGAGAAAAGTGGAAAAATGGATTATTAAATTATAAAACTTAAATAATATTAAATAATAAAAATTTTATTGCTTTAAGAGAGATGATAAACTTAGGAAAAGTCCTCTTTTTGAGTTGTAGCTTGGCTTACTTAGTTTTTTTATTAATCTTTTTGGCATTGGAAATGCCACAGCCCAGGCCCGGCCCGGTGGGGCACAGGTGCGAGCTGTCAGTGCTCTTCTGATGTTCAGTCTAGAGCATGATTAAACAGGCTTAAAGAAAAGGGAAAACACCCTACAGTCTAGGGAGCTTCTTTGCTTTAGACAGCTAAAAGTAACTAAAACAAAGGAGAGCTCTGTCCTGCTGTCTGTCCATCTGCAGACAATAACAGTCCAGGAGGAGGAATGTGGAGGAGTGAGTGCAGTGTCTGAAAACAAACTGCGCACTTCTTCTTCTCTCGTTCACTCTCTGGAACAAGTCTTAAAGGTGTAAAACTTGTTATTCAGTATAAACAGAACAGACAACTGGGGATAAAAGTATCATAGAGTCAACCCAGGACATTGGTCAAGGAAGACTATTCTTCCCCATTACTCAGATCTGGTGAGATCACATCTAGATCGCTGTACCCAGTTCTGGGCTTCCCAGTACGAGAGATACATGGACTTAAAGGATTAAGTTGACTGAAGTGCCACAAAAATTATTAATGGACTGGAGTACCTGAAATATGAGGAGAGTCTGAGAGAATTGTGACTTTTCAGCCTGGAGAGGAGAAGGCTTAAGAGGAATTTTATCAATGTAGATTGATATCTGGTGAGAGGGAGTAAAGAAGGCAGAGACAGGGCCTCTTCAGTAGTATCCAGTGGATGGGAAAGAGGCAATGTGCACAGTTTGAATTACAAAAAATTCCATTTAAACCTGAGGGGAAAATGTACTGTGTGATTTGTCAGGTGTGGGAACATGTGGTTCACAGAGGTTATAGAATTCCCTGTGTGGACCTCATCATATAGATTTTTAAAGAGAACTCATACCTGACTTAAGAAGTTAATCCTGCTTAAGAACTAAGAGAATAATTTGCACTCAAATTCAGTGTTTAGGATAGAGTCTTCTCTCCATTAGCAGACAGTTCTTACTACTAGTCTTAGTAGTTAGTGAATTTAGTAGTTAGTGAGTAGTTAGCTATTTTGATTGCATCAAGGCTTTTTTTTTTTTAAGGTTGATACATCTGGTCAGTTTCACTTTGAAATGAGTTTTTAAAGTGATTTTTGTATATTTTAGGTGTGGATTGCTTTGGAGAAGACTAACATCATGTTTGACATTTAAAAGCCAGATCTCTACTGTTTCTTAACCAAGTTATGGTAAGTAATATCTTCTGAATACATAAAGGCTGCAGGATCCAAGAAATCTTGTCTTTTCAGGGCTGCCTTTTTGCAGGTTGATTTTTGAATTACAGTAACGAAATTACATATGATTTTGTTACACTGAAATTTTAATATAATCTCATAGAATTATACATTTTTCTTGGAGTCGTACTCAGTTAGTCAGTTGATGTTATGACGGAAATATGGTCTTATCTGATAGAACAGAGGAAGATTTTCTTGTCATTGCAATGCTGCCAGGAGATGTAAAAGTTTGTGGTTAATACTGGTGGTTTTCTTAAGCTTCCTACATGATCATTGGCAAGTTGTTTTGGATGAAAAATTACTGTAAATAATGTCAAAGCTGAAGTTCTACCGCCTGCTTCTAGATCATTTTCCCTGCTAATTACTGTGACTTTTCTTCTCAAGCTGGGGCGGAAATTCTTTCTTGAATATATCTGTTTTCTTGAATATTCCAGTTATAAGATGCTTGGTTTGTGGGTTGACAAGTAATGCATGGTTTTATGTTTGTGCTCAATAGCACCACTGGAATTTTAACAGCAATAACTAAACATAAGAAATTATCCTAACAACTTGACAAGGGCAATTTGGAATGACATATTCAGTGTACTACTTAATAATAACTATATACCTTTCCTCTAATCTAGGTAAAAAGATACTCTACCTGTACAGTAAATGCATTAGTAAGGATTTAATTAATTTATTGAAAGGTGTGACAAAAGACTTCTGAAGTGCTTTTACCTTGCTCTAAATGTCACAATAGCAATAGGAAAAAAAAAAAAAAAGAGAGAAAAAGGTTCTCATTCAATCCAATCTATGTAGCTTTTGTACCCATTTAAAAAAGTCAGTATGCCTGTTGGGAGGGTTTATATAAATCAATACAAATGAAAACATGATCCATAAGATATCCTTCAAGCAACTGGTTAATTCTTGTTATTCCCTGTTGTCTGGGTCAGGAGTTTAATCAGGCTTCTCAAGAGACCACTACAGTATGTGTCTCCGAAAATCAGAATGCCATTGACAGTGTGTTATTGGAATGATAATATACCTATTGCTGCTGCAAATGACTATTTAATATCCAAAGATTGGTCTGGTTTCTGAGAGATCAATGAGAAGCAGTTTATCTTTTGTCATAGGGGAAATTATGATTATGCCTTAATCTTATTATGCCTCTCAAGAAAAATCAAATGAAGCCTTATTATAGCAATAGAGTTACACAGCGATAGTGTAGTTTAAAGTTTTGTTGGCATGTTCATCTTAAATCTTTTATCCCAAGGAAGTATATAACCCAGCATTGGCTCTGAACTCAAGCTTTGCACAGTGATATTATCACTGTGGGAGTTTATTTCTAACTACAGCTACAATGAAAAAAAAAATAGTTTTTGAATGTTTATATTCAGCAGAATATAAGTTTTCGAGTGACAGATATTTATGTTTAGGTTACAGTTTATTAAAAATAGAAAAGTAAAATCTCTATTTCTCTTTCTACAATGAATGAGGAGAAGATATCTTCAGAGTAGCTGAACTCAGAACACCTTTGAGAAATATAAAAGGGAGGGCTAATTCTGGTCTGATTGAAGGTTGATAAAGGTTTTCCATTGACCTTACAAGAGTAGAGATTCATGCTCTCTCTAAACCAGAATTTTTTTTCCACTCTCAGTCTGGCTAAGAACTTGCCTCGTGATTTGTGCCTGTATTATTTGTGCCAGTAGTGTTAATTTTTAGATGAATTCATTTTGTTCATGGAGGATGTATTGCACACGTAAGATACAAGTAGGGTCTTGTACTATCCCACTGAATTCACTGGAAAAGGTTCTGTGGAGCTTAATATCCAGAAAAACCGGTGTTCTTACATTAAAATCAAGATATGAGCGGAGAGGGGAAAAAAATCCACTGGAATTTTTCAGTGTTTTGGAACTTTCTAATAGTTTTGGTCATCACTGCTGATCCAAATCAGATGGTACTTTAAAAATACCAGGACAGCATCAAGCTGCTGCTTATCCTAAATCTGATATTTCTCAGGGCAAAAAAAGCCCATAATAGACACATGGACACATGAAAAAAATGAAAAAAGTTGAAATAACTTGAAACCACATCAAATAAATTTGATATTTTCCAAACACACTGGGCAACAATTTAAAAAAGGTTGTTGGTTAAAAGAGAGTTATAGAATGAGCATATTGAAATGCCTTCCTGAAAAAAGTTCTAGCTACAAATTAAAAATACAAAGTATTTTCTATCATAGATGGCTTTTAAATCAATAAAATTCAAGTTCATTGGTTTTTTACAATAACAGTCAAGTAATGGGGAGAACCGAGAAATATAATAACTATATAACTAAAAGCCATTTGAACATCTACTATTTACCTCACTAAGACAGTTTTATCGTTCTTGACAGGGAGTTTCTAACCCATCCTTAATAACCTCTGGTTTAAACACCTTGAAACTGCCCAAGAATTAAATGCTATCCTTATAGCTGTCATTGTCCTTACTCTGCAGCATATTTTGTAATATATTATTGATTAGTTCTTATTCAGCTTCCAATTAAAAATAATTTCTTCCTTTTTCTTTGAAAAACTCTCACCTGTCTCTTTTTTACCTGTTTTCTTTTCAATAAAATAGGTTCTTTATTTTGAGAATACGAAGACATTTTCTTGCATAACTTTTATTTTTGCTTTTTATGAATGAAATGTTATAACCCTGTCCCTCAGGTCCCTGACAGTAATTCTTAGCTTAGTATCCATTCACTTTTAACAAAGACAGTGTCTTTCTCATCATCAAAGTTTTCAACAGAAATACTAAGGCATGACAGGTCTAGGGATTTATAGGGTAATCATTATAAGTAAGGTTTTGCAATGACTTTTGTAGTCTTTTGTAAGCTCTATAATACTCCATTATTTTGTTCATGCAAAGTACTGTGAATCAGTTAAAAGCCGTAACAGTAGGCAAGATGCTTGAGTTACATTGCTTTTCCTATCACAGGAGGAATAATATTATATTTTATAAAGTCATATAAATTTGCCCCTCATCATCTTGCAATCCATAAGATGGCTAAAAACTTTGATTTGTTCTAGTTGTTTCTCTAGAAGTGGAAATTGACAAGTCTGTTATTGTAGTCTAAAAACTCCATATTTTTTGTGCTTCTGACCTTTTCCCCATAGATTCTCAAGAACATGTAGTAGCATTGCCTTTTTCAGATAATTCTACTTTAAAGAAATATGGACAACAGGGAAAGTAAGAATGTTTTCATGTTTATGTTTTTAGTCCCTTTTAAAAGTTGCATTGAAGAAGTGTATTGAAACAGGTCTGTATTTTATTTGGGGAGATTTAAGACTATTGCTGCATCCTTGCTATGTTTGTTCATTGTTACAATTTCATCAAGGCTCATAGGCCCTCAAAGACTAGAACACCAAGGGAATATGGCTGACAAATTTGTTTCTCCTCCTGCAGAATTTGCAATGTAAGTTGATCTACTCTTACCAAGGCTGATGGATAAATGAGTCCATGACACCCGTAGATGAGTATTGGCTTTGTGATCTGTGGCTGCGCCATGGTAACAGGTAGTAAGACAAAATCAGAATGAATTTGTGGAGTAGCTTGTCCTGTAGATCTGATGTCCACATTATGTGTATTTTAAAGATTTGATTTCACATTAACTCAAATATGGTCCTAATGACTAAGCATGCCCTGTCATGGGCATGATAAGATGCACTCTGGGTTAGGTTCATCTGGAATCAATCTAATTCACACTCTCTGTTGTGTGACTCTTTCATTGTCATATGAAACAAAACACAGTAAGGGGGAGTTAGGTGATTTCCTTCTACAATACAGTCCTTATTCACACTAAAACACCATGCATTTTCTAGGGATACTCCTGTAATTTAGGATAATGAGCTGTCTAGTATCCACTTATGCATCTAGACACCATTAGTCTTGTATTTGAAATATACCTTGGAGGTCATTTTGTGGGAACGTGTAGATTATGCATCTCCCTTCAAAGCAAGAAAGCTGAAATACAGTTTCTTCCTCTACTTCTGACTTGCTTTGCCAAAACCCACTCTGTTACAGATAAATCTGAGTAGTCTACAGTGTGACAAAATGTTAAGAACTTTTAGGAACCAACATTTTTTTTGTAATCCTTGTGATTGCAAAAAGCCTAGTTAAATAGTCATGCTGTGTATGATAAATGGGGACTATGCTAAAGAGAATGTGTACAAGTACACGGTCAGACACATATTTGAGTTGTTCTTTTCCTTTGCTTCCTGAGTCTTTACATATGCCTTGTAGCAGCAGAGTAAAAAATAAGGGAAGATCATGGTGATAGTTAAACCCTTTATCTATTTAAACATCTTCAAAGTTGCAGGCTGCACTCATCCTGGATGAACTATGTGTGCCATTTCTGTCTGCCCCAGTCTGCTGTGTAGATGCTTCTCCCAAATGAGTACATTCTCTAAGGAAGTGCCATCTGTTTCTCTCTGTGTTTTTCTTCCCACTCTATTGAAATACCATTAAGAAAGACAGATCTATCTTTCTTTTGTTCAGCCCTATTCTTTTGAATAATATTTTACAATTCACTCACAATACACTGTGAAAACAAATACAGCAGGTCCATCACCTGGCACATCCCACAAAGACAGTATGTGATAAGGTCTTCATGTGCTTTTCAGATTTTCATGCTTCTCTCATGTACATGCAGTTTTGGTGTAAAATCAGCTGTTATGGATTTTCATCATGCAACATGTAGTACAAGGAAACTCTTAGCCCAGAAAAAAGACAGGAAATAAATGCTTGTGCAGACCTTAAAAGAATGAAGTAGGAGTGGCCATTTCATCTGTGCTTGACTTAAAATTAGCATATCCTAGTTAATAATAATATATTCTTTTTCAATGTAGAGTCATTGTCCAAATTTTAAAAGAGAAAAATCTTTGTTAAGCTCAATGAAGATGGCTTAAAAAGGAATTATTTCAACATTTGTCTTTTGAGTATTTCACTATTCTCTTTGCAATATTTTGGAGAGGGCCAGGAAGGAAAGAAGGTTTTATGCTATGTTAAAAAATACTTGCTCAGCCATTTAGCATTCCTTTAAACTGAAATGAAAAAGAATGACTCTGCTTTACATCCTTTCTGAATAAAGAAAATATCCAGCCACTCTTTAATATTAAGCAAAACTATCACCACCGTTTCCGTGGTGATTTTAAATGGACTGCAGCAGTTCATCACTGATTGCAGAAAGGTTACACAGTATTTTAATAAGGAGTGTTCTTTGTAATTCAGTAAAATCTGAAAAGACTTAAAGAAAGTTTGAGAATAGCATCTCCTCTGGTCTGTGTTACTCCTGCTTTTGCAAGGTTCATAAACAAAAAGTCTGTCTTTAGACCACCATTGGTTTTTCACAGCATTTTACTTTTTATCTTCAGCATGTATTATATTGTACAAACTTCCTGTCTTCATCTCCTGCACTGAACCCCACTAACTACTTATAATTATGTACATCTTCCCAGTTGTTTCTCAGGCAGTGATTGTGGTATGAGGTGGCCTGGAAAATAAGTTGATTTTCTCTGATTCCTTTGATGCCTACTCTGATCTGCTTCACAAATCATTTTTTGTACCTTTCATTTACACTTACACTGAACTTAAATAGTAATGTCAGGAGCTTATGAATTAAAGCAATATGCACCTGAAATTTCATTTCTATAGCAACACACAGGACTTTGTATATTCACTATGCATTCAGTTTAGTTGATAGGGAAGAAATCATCATCACAGTCTAAAAATACAGGATGTTCAACCTAGGGAAATGATGAGTTTGACACTCTGAGTGAAACATTTGCTGTTGGGAATATGGGCAAGGTGTATACACACAGAGGGGTTATCACTCCATCCGTCCATCCATTCATCCATTCATCCATCCATCCATCCATCCATCCATCCCTCCATCCATCCATCCATCCATCCATCTTCCTCTGATATGCAGCCTATTATGTTTTTACTGGATGAACCCACCTGCTGAGGTTCAATGTAATCAAGCCTTCATAGCCGCTTCAGCAGGGAATAGTTAAATAACACAGCCACACTGCCCAGCTACGTTTTCTGATGCTTTTCCACCATTCTGTATTTTTCAGTATCAATACTGTCAAATGCAATGAGATTTAGGACATTCCTAAGATGAGGCAATGGGATTGTTAAATTTTTATTTATTTGTATAGATCAAAACTGATTGTGGAACCATAGTGGAAAACTGATGTGGAACCATTAGCATCCTCCTGTGAGAGTCTCATTAGGGATTCACTGCTACTTACTGTTGAGCTCCTTCAGATTCTTGGGGAGTCCATCAGTTTTAGGATGGGAACTTTAATACTGTCCCAAGGAAAACGTATTTTTGTTAGATTATTGCTACTTTCAACTGAATGGCTTTGACATCACTGATTGATTACTAGGATGCTAAAGCATCTCAGAGAATTCAGTTGATGTGTTTGTGAGGTTTTATAAGAATAAGATAAAAAAGGAGGGGAAATGAAGAATGAGTTAAGGTGTATTCTTAGGTTCTTAATTTCCTTAATCAATGAAAAAGATTGCTTTGAATTATAATTCCTTCCCTGGCGCCTCATTTGAAAACTTGCTTCAATTTTTCTCCAATTTTTTTGATTTTCCATTTCATTACTGAGTTGGGTATAAGCTGCATTCATTGAACACAACTTGCTGCTCTGAAAAACAGAAGGATTTTGTCCATAAAATCCAGATTATATGCTTTGAAGTTGCTTTGAACTAGCTTTAATTATCAGTGCTACTTTACAATTAAGAAAATTATATTAGACAGGGTTGTGATAAACATTTTTAAATTTGAGGAGTTTTTTAATAACGAAATCCAGTATCAGCCAAAGGGCATATCTCTTACTGCTAGCTGTCAAGGGAATCAAAGAAGGCTCTATTTCTAATTAAGAGATCTCATTTAGATGAATGAACAAAAGTGGGACAATTTCATTCTGGAGAGCCATGAATGTACAGAGGAATGGATGGTTAGTAAAGAGGTAGCTACTCCGCATCAAAGAGGTTTAGTTAAGCATTTCTTAAAATTCCCCCCAAAAAATTAAGAATAATTTTTTAGATATGTGTCTCCAGTAGCTTTTCTTATGTTTTGCTTCTTTTCCTAAAGCATTAGAGGAGCAATATTGAAAGTGAAAGATACTAACCCTTTAAAGGTTTGCTAGGTAGATGCTGACATGAGAATGTTTTTTCTTGATTGAAGTCCTGTTGGTTATTTAGGAAATATATAGCTTAAAATACCAAGATTATTGAATCTTAAGAGCTGATAAAGTAGAAAGATATTACTTCTTCTTTACTTTTCCTGATATATGTTGTTTTTAGACCTTTCCTTCTCACAATTTAGAAATGGATGAAAGCACTGAGAAATTGACTTACATTTTAGAGGCAGGATTGTGATTCTCTGATTCATACTGGTGAGAATTTTCTTGAGCAAAAATGCTAAAAATGTATTCATCAGACAAAGGAGTTATTTATTAGTCATTATATTGTTGTTGAGATGTGAGAGAAAGTAATTCATGGCGTGTTTATACTCACAGAACTGCCCAGAGATAACCAGCAAAGTTGTGGACTGCTCTATCTATCTGTGTTTAGTTGATTAGTGCTGTGTATCATGCTGGAATAGCTCAGAATCATTGGGATTGGCAGACAGAATGCTTAATCTTATGTGTTTTGCATGTATAATCCTTTACAAGACCCTCATATTGCTTTTTTCAACTCTGTCAATTCATAATTGTTGAACATGATGTTGGGTCTCAGTGGATCTTTCTTATCTTATTTATCTAATTACATACATGGATTTTTTCAGACAAGATGGAGATACTCCATATTTTTGTGGGTGAAATTCTGGAGTCAGATCCTTCACATTGCTCCTACACATTTTTAAAAGCCTTTCAGCCAGTGCAGATTCCCTGGAGAGCAGAAGGGGCTGAGCAAACATTTGAATTTTCTGGTCTTATTCCATCACATATTTTCTGCACTGATACTGGTGCTCCTCACAGTTATTCGACTTTAAAATGAAGGTGCTCCTCAGGGATTTTAGGGATGGAGATTGAGCTCCAGTGAAGATTGACTGCTATTGGCTGCAGTTTGACATTGTCTAAATTGTATGAATAATCATCACACTTTATTCTTTAACATTATCTTTGAAAACTACTCAGTTGTTTTTTAAATCTCTTTGGGGACATCACTAGGCAATGGAGGTGCCATCTGTCATCCTGAGACCAGCTCTGCAAATGCAATACCATCATTGTGTTGCTGTCAAAATCAGAGCACATAATATGCTGATGGGATAACTGCCTTTAATGCCATCCACTTCCAATTTGAAGGCAACAGATTCCAAACCTAAATTAGGATTCCAACACAGAAATTGGATTCTCAGTTCTCTTGTCTCTTGTATTACTTTCTCTTCTGCCCCTCATAAAAAGGACAAAACCACAAACAGTTCAAGAGTTGCCAGTTTCATAAATGGTGTGAGGTACATAATTTCTAGCTCTGTGGAGGTTTAGAAAGGCAAGAAATGGTGGAGGCAACTACTGAACCTATATGCCTGTATGAGGCAATTCTAAGATTGCTAATGATTTGGAGGGAAAGACCTCTCCAGAAGATGATTCCACCCACCTAAAATGTGGATTCCAGAATATCACATTTTACCACTAATTGCAGAGGAAACTAAGGAATATTCCCGATTTAAATGCCAGAGCCTAGGTGGAGGAAATTCAGATTGGAGTGTCTAGCCCATGGAGGGAGAGGGAAGCTTATTCTCTGACCTTTACAACCATGACATCATATTTTGGAACAGTCTTTCTTCATCACTCCTTCCTCCCTTTTATATCTGTGATAATTTAAATTTAACTCTTTTTATAACTGCAAGTAGAAGATAATAAAATCATGAATTAATAGCAAAACTTTATCTGTTTTTACAAAATTCAAGCTCATGTTAATTTGGTTTCAGAAAGTAAGTGTTTCAGAGAAAGATCCTTGAGTGATTAGCAGAAATTTTTTCAGGTGATACTGCTGTAAGGAATTTGCTTTTCACATTTAGAATCAGTAATATATGTGAATGCATGGCAGATGCAACAGGTCAGTTTTATGTATTCCTAGCACAAAATACTAAAACTGTTTGACAATAGGTGGCTATTTCTGATCAGTACTTTGCTTCTATACCCATTTTGTGTAAATTCTGTAGATTCCTTAGGTTAAGACCTCTCTACATCCTAGAGATGTTAAGAGCCATCCCATGGAACACTGATGGTAACACTGTTAAATTAATAGATAGCCATAGATCAAGACGGAAGTGTTTCCCCCTTTGGATTTACACATATAAACAGTGGGGAAAATTCACTCAAAAGCATCCTTAGAAATCCAAAATTATTTTCTTTGTGAGAAGGCTTGCTTGCTCTGGTCTTGTGTCTTACAAGCCAGCTCTGATTTAAAATTATGGGATTGTCTTTAAGAGTCACAGAGGACAAGCAAATAAACTTGATACTGGAACAATACTTTCTTTTTTAGTCTTGGCATTGTGCTCTGTGCAATAAATGCATTTGTTCTCTATTGTGGCCAAAGTAGATTGTCTTCAGATCTGCCTGTGTTCTGCCATGAAGAAACTCAGTGACAAATGTATGGCGACTCCATAACTTTTGAGCACCAAGTTGGAAGTTTAGACACGGTCCAACTTTCTGCAAATAACACTGCATTTTTCTGAAATATTTTGCCCCTTGAAGCATCTTCAACCAGACTTTCAACCTTTCTCAAAGAAAGTTTTCTTAAAGATTTGAGAAAGAAAATATGTCTGGAAAGACACATAAGCTTCAGTTTAAATTATTCTATTTTTGAAGTGCAATAGATTTCTGCTATATGAACCGTGTTGGTGAGCCACCAGTAATTTGATGAAGGTATGGAAACTGTCAGCACATTCCTTCTTCCTGTTGCTAGGGAAACAACTCTGTGGGTATCTGTCTTCACAGTGTCTCTATTCCTTTGCAAACTCACTGGATAATGCAAGTATAACTGAATATTTTGTATTCTGTTAGCTATATCATCATTAAAAAATTACACCAAAACAGGACAACTAAACAGAATTAAACTAAATATCTTCATTATTTTGGGGGGGGGGGGGTCACAACTAAAACATTCCTAATTTAATTACAAGCAAATTTGATTCTATGTTTGATTTTATTCAAATCCAGGGAAATAATCTATGTTTATCCCACATATTTAGTTCCAAATTTTGTTTGATACTTGCCCATGCGACACTGAAAAAAAGTATAAAAACTTGTATATAATGTCAGAAATTACTTGCAAAGATGCTTCCGCTGTAGGTATATGAAACTTGAAGTATGTAAAGAAAATGTTTTATCATGTTGTACTTTTCCATAGCAGTACCTTATTAGCAAAAAAAAGTGTTTACATTTACATATATAGGACACCACCTTCTAAATGTGAAAAGATGTTCCAGCAGTCTCCAGAGATTCAGGGACCCCATTCCAACCAATAAAATGGCAGGAATGTTGTGCAAAAATATGATATGTATTGACATAATGCCAAGAGAGATTTTAGAGTCTTCAAAAATATTTCTCTCTACAATTGTGGTTATGTTCTATCAACGTACTGTAAGATGCATGCTTGTTTGTATATAATTTTAGTTGTATACAATTTTCTACAATGCAAAAAAGCAATCCAACACTATACTTTCTCCATCATGTTGCCCATGAGTTCTTTCTTCATGGTTCTTCAGAAGACTTGGCACCTTTAACTGAATAATTTTTTTTTTAACTACTTGAGTTCAGTATAAAGTGTTTATCACTACCTAGTAGAAATACTCTATAGGGACCAACAGTAAATGGCACACTTTGCCAGTGGTTTCAGAGAGATCTGTGGATAGAAGTAGGGGTTTATGATTTTTTTTTGTGCACTGAAGAGGGAATAATGCATTCTATATATATTTTTAAGGATAGAATTTGTTGTTCTCATATTTCTTTCCAGTGGCTTTTCTGCCTCAGTCTTTCCTCTGTCCTGCTACAAGCCTCCTCTCTTGTTCTTGTTCTTGTTCTTGTTCTTGTTCTTGTTCTTGTTCTTGTTCTTGTTCTTGTTCTTGTTCTTCCTCTTCTTCTTCTTCTTCTTGTTCTTGTTCTTGTTCTTCTTCTTCTTCTTCGTTGTCATTCAGGGCTTTGGTAATTCTCCTCCTTCTCTTTTAAAACCTCAGTTCCTTATAACTAGCTTCCTGCAGTATAATTTGTCTTGCCCTCTTAGTGTCTGACCCCTGGCAGCAGTGACCTCCCTCCTGTCCTTTTACTAGCAGCTTCCTTTTCATAAATTCACATCTCTATTCCCTTATTTTTCTTTTTTTTTTTTTTTACCACCAGCCTGTCTGTACAATATGGTTCATCTTCTTCTAGTGTCAGAAATACATGGTTACTTTCTGTGGATCTCTCTGGGTACCAGAGGAGGTAATTCTTTTGCAGTCAGGTGCAATCATGACAGAGAGAGGCCCAGACTTCCCTCAGCAGTAATCATACTGTTATGATGAGTCAGGGGAAATTTTGCATAGATATCAGGAAAAAGGTTTTCATCCCAGAGCATGGGAACAGGCTCCCCAGGAAAGTGGTCACAGCACCAAGCGTGACAGATTTCAGGAAGCTTTTGGACAGTGCTCTCAGGCACAGTCCAAAAGCTTCCTGACACAGTTTGACTCTTGGGGTGTCCTGTGCCTGGCCACAAGCTGGACTTGATGATCCTGAGGATTGCCTTCCATCAGCATGTTCAATGATACTATATTTTCTTTTCCCTTATATAGTCTTTATACTCCTCCCTATGTTCCCCCTAATACTTTCTTTTCTTGTGATAAAGTCTTCTCTCCTGATGCTTCAAAATTTGAATTTTGATTATGAATTCTACTGTCATTATTTACATAGGGAAATATCTGACTACTTGCTGAAACTGTGGAGACTCCTTCTAAGGGTAAGCTACCCAGCAGCAAAAAATAATTGTAGACACTTATATAATTCTTTTTTTGACCAGTGCTTCAGGTAATAAATGAAGATGAGAACCGTTCTTGGTAAGAAGCAAGGGAGGTTAGAGAAACTATGACTTTTAAGAAATGCTATAAAAAGCTAAAATCCCTTTTCTAATCACTGGTAAAGAGCTTGCTGAATGCTTTTCTCAGTGATGAATTACTTTTTTTCACATCTCAACAACATTGACTAATAAATAGTTCCTTTGTCTGATGCTCTTTTACCCTGAGAAAGGGTAAAAAAGTATCCTATATGCCATGACAGAATCTTATTACAGAATGAGAAAACACAGCAGAAAATCTTGGGGCCAGGAATTGGAATAGGATAAGTTTTGTTCAGAAGGTATAAAAATCACAGAAAAAATAGCAATTGAATTTTTACCACTGAGTGGGATTGAGTTTCCAAAATATTGGAATTACATTTATAATTTTATATTTTATTTATGCAATTGTATGTTTTAATAAAGTGAACAGCTGGGTGCTGCTGCTTTTAGTTTCTGACAGATGCCAAATGAGGTCAGTTACAGAGTTGGAGTTGATTCATGAGGGGTGAGCACTAGAACTAACTCCTCTGTACAGTGCACTTAGATTAAAGGGCCATATGCAACTTTAAGAGGATTTGACCTGCTTTACAGTAGGAGCTGCTGTCTTAATTGTCCACAGTTCAGACAGGCAGCGTGATTAATGTGCAACAGAAAGTTTGCAAACAGTGTGCTGGTGGTAGGGTGTGTATTTGTGTGGTTAGTTGGGTTTTCCATTTGTGATGGGGTTTTTATCATTAGTAGTATTATTTTTTTAACTACTAATATATGGAATTGCCTGACTTGGGATTTCACGAGTTGCTGAAATCAAACTTGTGATAAAGAAATCTCCAGTGAGTTCTTTACCAGTAATCATGAAAATGCATGGGTTTTCCTATAAATATGAAGATTTTTTTTTGTTTCTTTTTGAGGAAGAGGGGGAATTTTAGAAGAAGAAAAAGGGATCCTTTTCCATGGTTATATTTGAAGAATAATATAATTCTTTTGTTTTGGTAGATAGCACCAAGATGAGATAAATAATAAATAATAATTCTAATAATAAATAATTCTAATAATAAATAATAAATTCTAATAATAAATGCTAGGATCTGACCCTTTGGGATCTAGACTAACAATGACCCGAAATTGTTTTTTCTTTGTGGACAATAATTGCCAGTATTCCTTTCTGATATGGAAATGTTTTGGAAGAGACAACCATGTGACTTCTTGTTATTTCTTTTTGTTCTAGTAGGAGAAACAGGAGAAAATGTCATAGGTATGCTATTAACTGGAAAAAGAATTGTCCTACAGCTTCTTTTTGTCTCTGCACTTAGAATGCTCTTCCCTGCCTCCAAAATGTAGTGAGTACCAAAAAGTAAAATATGTGATACAAAATACTACTTTTAGTAGTATTGAGTCATGACAATATTTTTCTGTAAGCCAAATTAAGTCATCTCAGTTTCAGAATTAATTTCTGAGGGATTTTTTTTCTCATGATGATCCTGAATGGTATGTCTTAGAAATTGTCTGTCTCCACTGCCAGAAGGTATGAGCGAATATATTTAAGGGGTAGGTGGGAAGCAAACTTCGTAAAGACTATGGATGGAATGCATGTAGGAGTAGGAAATACATAAGAATATATATTGATGGATATGTCTGTCTCCTTTCTTTCTACTTCTGTTCAAAGCTGCTCTTCACTGAATGCACTTTGGGATCACTCTGAACCAAGGATTGTGACCCTAAAAGTCTTGGCCACACCATTTGTCTGCTGGCTGATGTTAGACAAGCAATTTCTTTATGCCTCAGTCTGTAAAATAAAGATGGTAATTCTGTCATTCAGCATAAAATGTTTTGGGTCAAGAGAGAAAAACTGATTGCAAGAGAGATGCTGGCATTGCTTTTATGCTTCTGATAAGATCATCATGCTCCTTTAATTACACAGTAGATCTTTCTTGTCCTCTAAGGGGTTTTACTTAATCTGCTCTGGTCAGATCTGTTAGACTTCACAATGTTACAGTCCTTTCTCATCTAATACATCTCAAGACATCTCAGAGAGCCTTGGAAATTGGTGGCACAGTAACAATGGTGGTGGTGAGAGCTGGAAAAGTGCTGCTTCTGTAGATGAGTATGAGTTCTTTGAAAGTAACCACATGCAAAAGTCTATAAAAATGCAGGCTCAGAGCCAGTGGAACCAGGCTCTCAGCAGATATAGATGTGTGTAATCCTACTTAAAACAAGCTGTGCCAGAGCCTTCTGAAATGGTTTATTGAATGAAAAAGATATATAGCTGGATATAGAGAGCACCACTCTCCCTTTTTCCAGTGATGTCAAATTTATATTTATTTTTTTATCCTTTACACAAATTCCTGCGCTTTTGAACTGTACATGTTATGGCCCTGAGAAAGTCTGCAAGGCTAACTGTCTCTGCATAAGCAACCTTTAAGTTTACCTTAAAAGGTTTTCCTTTTAATTTATTATTCTGACACTGATTCATATAATCATTCATTTACGCTGTGGCATAAGCCAGTTAGCAACTACAGAATAATTATTATAAGAAACGTAGCTCTCTCAATATGTTCACTTGTGACCATTGGTGGCAAATATGATTGAAATTACCATTTCTGGCATCCGCTCATTCTAGTATCTGTTGCAGTAAAAACACACCCATTTGATGCTCAGCAACTGCACTTCACAAAATGAGAGCATTTTTACTTGATTGCTACAGATTAATAGTCATTAACAAGGAAGTTTGAGAAAAACATTACTTGCAAGAGAGTTTGCCTTTGAGTGCTGTTTGGTTAAAGATGACATTGATATTTTACGACTTGTTGGGAAAGGCTTGTCTCTTCTTGTCACGGTCTTAATTTTTTTTTCCTTGTGCTAATTTTGCTTCTTTGCTCCCATTTAATGCCATCCTGCTGCTTCACCTAATGATAGAAACTAATAAAATTGCAAAAGAACTTTCTTATCAACATATTTTTCAAATCACCATATCAACATATTTTTCAAATTTCAAAGGTTATACAGGCAAAATACCTAGAATTCATTAATTAATCAAGTCTATTGATTATGTGGGCTAGGAACAAATTTGATCAAAACTGGAGGATAGGGGGCAATGTTAGATTAGATACGATGATTTTTCAGAAAGATGACCTCCTTAGAAGCAAGTTTACATACTTCAACAGGAAGTATTAACCTCTTTCCTGTTTGTTTTCCAGAAGTTTCAGTATATACTATGTATGTTTGTTCTGAAGAATACATTAATTTTGTGATCCATAAAAACAAACAAATTAAAGAATAAGAAAAGAAATACACTGAACAGATAAGAACCCAAAACGGTATTATGTAAAGTAAAATACCTTTTCACAATGATCTGTTTAATATTAACTAGCTTCTCTTTAGACTTATCTTGTTATGGATATTTGGACACAATTAGGTTTTTGTTTCTGGTGGGGCCCAAACTCTTGTGTGAAGACAATACTAGTTGATTGATTGAAATGCAATATAAATTGGAAAAGAATCATCTTTTTTTAGGTGAAATTTTTGTACTTGGTTTGATAGTTCTTTATTTAGTTATTTATTTATGGGATGGGAAAATGTCCCATGCTTTGTAAAAAACATGTTTCCATGTTATTATTAATTTTATGCCTATACATTTGTAAAGTACTAGATGATTTACTTTGCAGTATTGAACAGTAACATACTGACAAAGTTATTCCAGCTAACATGGAAGCAAGTACAGAATATGCAGAATATTCTGTGAAAAGTGATTTGGAAGTGAGGAACAGGTAAACATGTCAGTAGAACTAGATGTTGGCAAGAGAAGTATGAGTGAGATCTGGAGCAATGAATTAAAGTATTTGGGCTTGGACAGCTGCAATAAGCAAGAGACATTGGATATGGCTTGAAAACAATTAAAAAAAAAACTTTATTATAAGTTACTACAATCACAAGTTAGGGTAAGATATTTGCAGTAGAAAACTAGTTCACTCACACTTCTCTGAATTTGATATTGAACCTATGGCTTGTTTTTTGTTCACATCAAGGAGAATTATATCAAGACTGATGATCCTTATCATCGTTATGTGACATACAAAGAGTAGAAATATGTTTGTATGTATAAATACTAAAAAAAAAAAAAACATATATCCCTGTCTTAGGTCTGTGAGAGAAAAATTGGAAAGATATTCTAGGGTAGTTATTTTAAACATTTCAGGAACCATTGCTACTGAAACTATTATCTCAAAACACATCATAGTCATAGAGTCATAGCACCATTATGGTTATAAAAGGCCTCTTTTATCATCACATCCAACAGTTAACCCAGCACCCACATGTTCAGCACTAAACTATCCCCAAGTATCACATTCACATATTTTTAAAATATTTCAAGGGATGATAATTTCACCACTTCTCTAGGCAACATGTTCCAATGCCTCAACATCCCTTAAGAGAAGAAATTTTTCCTAAGATTTAATCTAAACCTCCTCTGGTGCAACTGAGGCCATTTCCTCTTGTCTCGCCACTTTTTACCTGGGAGAAGAGGTTTAATGCTGTCTTTCTCCCATCTACTTTAAGGCAGTGAAGCAGAGAGAAATCAGGTCTCCCCTAAGTTCCCCCTGCTGACAGCCTGCAGTTGCCTACATCTTCCTTCCAGTCCTTCTTGTAGATGGGTGTCACATTTGCTGACCTCCAGGCTACCAAAACCTCCCCAGTCAGCCAAGAGTGCTGATGAATGAGAGAAAGTGGCTTGGTGAGCTCTTCTGGCAGGTCCCTCAGTACCCTTGGGTGGACCCCATCCAGCCCTGCAGACCTGTGTGTCTGAGTGGTGTAGCAGGTCAATGACCATTTGGCCTTGGATATCGGTTCCTCATTCTGCTCCCTGTTCCTGTCTTCTGGCTCAGGAGGCTGGATGCCCTGAGGACAACTGATCTTGCTGTGAAAGGCTGTGGCAATGAAGGCATTAAGTACATCAGCCTTTTGCTCATCCTTCATTACTGCTTTTCCCCACACTGCCATTAAAGGATGGACATTCTCTTTTGCCTTTCTTTTGTTGCTAATATGTTCATTTTCTTTTTTTCCTTATTACAGCAGTAACCAGACTAGGTTCTAATTGGGCTTTGGCCCCGCTAGTTTTCTCCCTGCATAGCTCACAAGATCGTTGCAGTCCTCCTGAGTGATCTCTCTCTTCTTCTAAAAGTGATTCATTCTCTAGTCAATGTTCAGCCTGGTTGGTCTTCCCTATCACTTGGCTTTTAGACACATGGGGATGGCCTGTTCCTGCATATTTAAGATTTCCTTCTGGAAGCATGTCCAGCCTTCTGGAACTCCTTTACCCTATCAAACTGCCTCCCAAGGGACTGTCTTGGCCAATGTTCCATAAAGGCAAATGCCTACCCTCCCAGGTGGCAGCTCTGCTTTTTCCCCATCCTTTTCTGCTCCCCTGGGGCAGAAAACTATAATTTTTGTGATTGCTGTGCCCAAGATGGCCTCCACCCATCAGATAATCAGATCACACACTGGTCCTTCTTTGTTCACAAACAGCAGGTTCAGAGGGACATCTTCTTTAGCCAGCTCTATGTTAAGAAGTTATCCTCCATGCGGGATGTGGTCTGGTCGCGATTCCGCAGCGGGTGAGGGTTCGCTTCTGGGACAGTTGTCCAAGAGGCTAACGCCCAGCAGCTTCCGGCACGATCGTGCACTCCCAGATAACTATCTGAAGACCAACCGGTAAGAAGGAGGACTCCACACGACTGCAGGGATCCAGCGAGGTTTATTGAAGGGTCGAAGGATGGGTAGAGGCGGGGCAAAACCGGGAGCAGGAGCAGGAGCAGGAACACAACTTCACCGAAGGGGTGCAGCCGTGTGGGAGCACCGAGTGGGGCAGGGACAGGGCTTATAAGCTATAGAGGGTAGGCGGGGTAAGGGTACAGGGAGCCAATGGGAAAAGGGACCAGGGGAGGAGCAGGGGTGGGGTGACCGGAGGAGAACAAATGGGGGAAGAGGAGGAGGGCGGAGCTGGCACGCAGGCCAATGGGGAAGGGAGAGTAACAGAAGTTTCCAGACATATGGGAGGGAGTTCCAGTTGACGGACACTTAGTAATGAACTTTCTAGAATCAGGGAAGGGGCTACGAATGATGAGCAGCTATGGGGGAGTGCCCTCCCAGGGCATCTCCGCCCCCACAGCCCCTGGGGCCTACTCCCACACCTCCACACTCTAGGAACCTCATGGGGCTGTTTCCTTTCTGCCGTGTTGTTTTTCTAGTAGACATCTGGCAAGCTGGAACAAGAGCTTGCAAATATGAGATTTCTCCCAGCTGTTTATGGAATATTTCATCTGTCTCTTCTTCATAGTTGAGTGGTCTATAACACAGTTCCACCAGGATATTTGCCCTGTTGGTCTTATCCCTGATTTTTATCAGTAAATATCACCATCAAGCTCCAGAAAATTAGGCACTCACTAATATACAGGGCTACTCCACCACCTTCCCTTCTTTCCCAGTTCCTTCTGAAAAGTTTACAGCCATCCATTGCAGCACTTTAGCTGTGCAAGTAATACCACCACATCTCCATGATGGCAATCATACATATCTTTTCTGCTGCACCATGGCTTTTAGCTCCTCCTGTTAGCTGCCCGTGGTGAGTGCGTGGTGTAGGTGCTCTTCAGTTGGGTTATCAATCCTGGCACTATTTTGGTGAAGCTCTAATTCCTGCATGACAATTCTCCAGTGTGTCTGTGGTTTCAATAACTCCTGCATCCTTGCTGCCACACAGATCTCCATTGCCTGCATCTACTGAGACAGCAGACTGAAGTATGTTGCTCGTACACTGTCCCTCAAATAGTGACATCCCACAAATGGGCTTATCTCTTGTGATCTTGTTTTTATCCTCTTCCCCCTTCAAGTCTAGTTTAAAGCTCTCTTAGTGAGATCTGTGAACTCCGGAGCAAGTATCCTTTTTTTCCCTTTGAGACTGGTACCTCACTTGTTGCCAGCAGGCTCAGTGTCATGTAAACAAATCAGTGATCATCTTTTGCTCAACCTTCTCATCTTTTATAAGATTATTTTTGTGTTCTAATTAACTGATTAAAAAAGTATGTTTTGTGATAATAGAAGAGTGCAGTGAAGAATTTCTGTCTCAGCATTCATGGCTCATCTGTCGGAAAATGTGAGATTTACACTATATTTAATTTGAGGAACCAGGTCTACTATGCATGTCTATGCATTAGGTTCTACTCATTTACCTTGTTCATTCAGTTCTACTTAGTTTCAATACAGAATTTTATTATCAGGTGATCTAGCCCTGATAATAATGACATAAAAGAGAAATTGTCAAATCAAATCATCCTCTGTGTTCTTGGAGAGATTTATTCCTGCTCTACATGTTCTAGCACTCTGAACTAAAATTATGGATGATGGCTCAACATATCAGTACTGCTAAGAATGAGTTTTTTTCTGTCACCTCTTGATGACCCATTAGTCTACTTATTTAATCTTATAGCAGCTTAACATAGTTTTGGTTTAGACAACTTCTAGCATAGATCAGATAGAAAAATGATAGCCTAATGCACTAAAATTTACTTTATCCATTGGCAAGATTGCAGCAAGTATAGTGAATATAGACCAGCAAAAAATAGAGCAACTATGTCTCATAAGACTATGACAGATAAATATGAATATCAAAAGATTATTACAGATATAAAAAGATATTTTTAAAACACTAAAACCAAGTTCAAGTTAAAAAGTGTTTTTTATTCTGGAAACTGACTGTTATAAAACTAGGCACATGTATGGATTTTAATGGTATTAAATAACACTAGTAAATCAATTTTGGAATTATTTTCATATTTTGGGGTGTAAAGAGCATTCAAAATCATATTATCCTAGGTTATTCGCCATAACAGTTATTAGTGTTTTCTCTGAAGAGCACAATAACAGAGCTCTGAGACAGCTGTTATGCTGCAACCCTCCAGTATGAGGGTTTTCTCATGTTAAAACCTTCTATGCGCTAAGCTCCAAATTGAGAGGAGCATTTTTCAACCACCAAAGTCTTTTCTATTTATGTCCCCTTTAAGCTCTTTAACCTGCTACTGCCTTAATTCCAATCAATAAAAATAATCTTGATTGATGTGACCAACTTTAATTTGGTGAGGGGGGAGGGCAGGGAAAGGGAGCAATTCCTAGATAATCTGCAAACTCACTGAAGCAAATTGTCAGTTACTGTGACAAGAAAAAAAGGAGAAATACTGCAGTGTGATCTCACTCAAGGCATTTGTTCACATTTATCTAGGAAGAAAACAGATTAAGGGTGATAAATGATTTTCCTAGTCAGGTAGGTTAACTGATGTACCCCCAGATATGCATTTGTTCATTGACTCTAAGTTATCAAGAGATGGACCAGTTTCAAATATCAGAAAAAACAGCAGAAAGCTGAACCTAATAACTACGATTTAAATAATACCTCTCTGCAGTTGGATGGCACTTATTTTAATTTGTTCAGAGCTTTAAACCTTTAACTGCTCAAGACTCTGCTAGCTCCTGCTTAAAGTAAGCTAGTGATTTTGATTTCCTTAGAGCTCGAGACTTCTACCAGACCTTGTTTAAAAACATAATCCTATTTTGAAATTAGAACCAAATCTGAAAAGCTCTGACATGTTTTCAAAAGCTTTTCTGTGTGTTCTACTTTAAACGTCAACTTTATCAGGGAGGCCGGGAGGGAGAAATAAAGAAAATTTAAAAAGGAAGAAATCACTGAATTGCCTTTATCTTTTTGATTTAACCAATCAGTTTTAGTTTCAAGATGTATTAACATATTCAAAGAAAACTATATTGTATAAATATGTGTGTTTGAGTGGAGAGGCAAAATTCAGCTGAAAATTAATTGTGAAGAAATTGGAAGTATAATTGCATAGAGATATGGAACTGCTCTATCAGGGATTTAAACATGAGTAAAATCAATTTTCGAAGTGTTAAAATTACTCTTCATGCTAGAGGATTAACTAATTGACACTCCTAATGATTTTAGAATGATAAAAAATATAATAAGTTAAAGGTATGCTGGCAACATAAAAAGAAGATGCTTATTCACAGCAAACATGCATTTTAAATTTTCTGTCCCTTCTCACATAATAACAATAATATTAGTGATTCCTATGAATCTTGTCTGCATGAAATTGGGCCTGGGAGTCCAGTCATGGAGCAGAATCTAGTAGTTGCTGCACACATGAAGCCTTTTTGACTCCCAAAGGGCTTACTTTACCTCATTATCTCCAGTGAAAGTCAGTGCAAGCACACCAGTTGAAACTTGGCTTTGTGTGATGCTAGACACTGTGTAATTACAGAGTCACAGAATCACAGAACAGCCCAGGCTGGATAGGACCCCAAAAGATCATGTGGTCCAACCTTTCAAGGGAAAGGGAGCTTAGCTGAGAGGCTTATTTAGGATCTTTCATTTCCCAGCCTAATTCTTGATGCTCTGCATCGCATCTTGGTGCAGTCATGACTCCTGCTAGCTATTATTCAAAGGATTGATAATAGCAGGATGGAAAACTACAGAAACAAGATGAAAAACAGCAAGATGCCACAGAGAATTGAAATATGTTTTTAATGATTAATTTAAACAGAAGAATCAAGCGAGTTCAATGAGAGATGCATGTTTTTAACATCTGGTACTTCAAATATCCATTTCAGCCATATGTATGTGAAAAACTGTGGAGGTGAAAATTTCCTTTAGAGAATCAAACCATTCAAGCTAAAGGGGAATGCAAGACATGTTTTCTTTTAACTGAAAAACCTTGTCTGCCAACTTGATGTTGCCTATCAAAGAATAAATACAATAAAAATCTAGCAATTGTGAATAATGTTTGGAAATTTAACATGGAATATTTATCTTTCAGAATATTAACAAACTTACAAAGATCAAGAGAACATGATGGTGGCACACAAATTACAGAATAACTACTGAACATGGAAGGGAAGAAGAAGCTAAAAATAAAAAAGTCCATATTGATAATCAGATTTACACCATTGAAATATTCTCAAGTCTAGGATCTTCCAATAGGGATCTGACTAAATAATTGGAATGGCACAAATTTGTGAAAAAAGAATTAAAAAAAAATTGTTTGGTAATGTGAAAAAATTACTTTTGTTGTAGTTATAAATGTTTTAAAATGTTGTCATTTGAATAATTTTTTACTTGCATTCATAATATCATTTTAAAATTTAAAAATATTCAAAGAAATTTTTTTGAATGAGTAACCATTCTTAAAAACATCTCACAAGATCTTTAATCTTATGAAGAAAAGCGTAAGTTGAAAGAAAATTAAGCAAAAATTTCTTCATATTATGAATTTTCGAAAGGACACTGAGATGAAGAGAAAGTCTTTAATTCTTGGCTCTCACATATTGATAGTGCTCCCACTCACAAGTTCAGCTGGTGTATTGAGGAATACATTTGATCTCCTCAGTAGTTAGCTCTTCATGGAGATGGACAATGAAATATATGCTACATTCAGGCATGATCAGAGCAACAGTGACTTTGTCATCAACAGCTGCAAGATGTACCAATTAAACACGCCTGCTGCCATAACCTAGGCACTGTACAAGAACTTAAACCTTCTTCTTAATTCTAGTGCTTTCCTGATGTTTCTTGATGCTGTGCTGCTTCTTGAGGAAGGTAAGTTATATTACTATTGTCTTATCTTCTCTCCCCCACCTCCCCAGTCACTTGTAATGGTCTCTCAGATGCTATGTAGATTAACTCATTTCTTTTATATCATTCAGGCTTTATCGGCTCTGCCACAGACTGTTGACTGCCAGTTTGCCCTCCTCTCCTACTTGTTATAGTTTTAAAAATATCCTTGTATTAGTTTTTATAATTCTTTTGTCTTCCATCATGTATCATATTTTACGTGAAAGTACAGGTTTGATACTAGTATTCCCTTGTATCCTTCCTCTGTACTTCCTAGGTGGGTTGCATCACTTAGGGTATGACTGGTTTGTGGTTTTTGGTTTAAGGAACAGTAAGATGCAGATGCAGACCTAGGTAAGACCTAGGTACAGCAGTAAGTTTTTGTAAAGATACCGAACTTCAAAAGTTATTTTTCTTAATGCACATTTTCTTCATTCTTTATGTATTGTGAGGGTACCCAGATGATCTTGAGATATATTGTTAGGAATGAAGCTCTAGAAAGTCCTCTTATTTGGTTTATAAACAGATTAACCCTAGATTGAATTCTATATACTCAGTTTTTCAGCATCACAAGTTCCATTTTCTGCTGAAAATTTCTATTATGATTTTGTTTTGTCTGTGTGAAAAAATAGAAGAGTTGTGGATATTCATTAAAATTTTGGCTGGAGAATTCATTAAGAGAGTGTTATATAGGAGGGAAATGAATGCAAAATCTAACAACCTCCTTCTACCTCTGATTCCTCTGGGTCCTTAGTGAAGGAACCTCGAGTTAATCTGTTTTGCCTCCCAATTACTGTTTTTCATTTTGCTAATGTATCTTCAGTTATTGCAGCTTCCAAATGAATACTACTGGTGTATGACTACAAACTGTATAGGTGATAGATTTATCCTCCCTTGGTTAATATGTTACTGCTCAGTGGCACACCACTGAAGAACAGAGGTTTTAGGGTTTCAGAGAAGCTGAAGTGGAAGGATTGTTTTGTTCAGTTATGCTTTGCTATTTCTAGCACTTCTTTGTAAATATGTCTCTAGCTGTGCAATAATGCCAGGCTTCAACAGAGGGATTGGTGACCCTTGTGATAAAAATAAAACCACCTTACTTTGAAGACATAACAACAGATTATTTCTAGCTGAACAAAATGATCTGTGAAGCTGCTATGATGCCTGATGTCAACGTGGAACTCCAAGAATTTAAAAGAGTCTATCTCATAACCACCATGAATATTCATCCCCTGGGATTAGTCAGGCATGCAACACAATATGTCATGAAATTACTTTTGTGAGCTAAAATGGGTATTAGTGATGAATTTGCCTCCAGGATACATGTTTTCATCAAGATTTACTGTGAAAGCCATCTAAATGATCAGATTTGAAATACCAGAGTCAAATATCTTCTACATGCATAACTTGTGTGCTAGTGTTCCCAGACAAACACCAAGGCAAAAATCAAATTATATTTTTAATATATTTTGAAAGGTTTTCAAGGAGTTTTACTCTTTTTTGCTTCTCGGCTATCTTTCATTAGATGAGATTTTTCTTCATTTTCCCATTGTAAGTATACAAATGAATTGTTTTACTGTCTTAACACAAGGTTTCCAATTGTTGTCCCATTCCTATAGTTGATTGTTCTCTGATTACCTCCTTGAACTCCACAGAAAATCTCTATAGCCTTTCCCTATTTATAAACTTGTCCCCACTTGCCTTCTTTCATGAACTGGAATATTTATAAATATAAAGACATATTCATGAGGGTATGCATGTTTGGATGGAGGAGTGTGAAGGTAACTGTGAAAGCATGTGAAAATATTAGGCCTATAAGGAATCCCTAAAACACAGTGAAACTAACCTTATAAAGCAGAAACTAACCTATAAAGCAGAATCCTGCCCAATCTCAGCACTGCTGGGGACCCAAGTCAATCAATTAATCTAATATAAATGACAGTGTTATAGCAAGAAAGAATTAGTTTGTGTTTCAATAGAGTGTATACGTTCAGATTTGCCAAGGTAGGTTTTTAAAATATTCTTTTTTTTTTTTTTTCCTGAGGTTTGGTGTGTTTTAACAGGTAGAAAATATATGCAGTGTAAAAGTCACCGTCTTACTTCATAGATGTGACATTCAGGTGATGTATACAAAATATTTTTCTTGTTGTTTTAGAAAATAAATGGGTGATACCTTAGTGAGATTCTTCTTCTGTAACAAAAATTTCTTGTTAAAAAACGTCTGTGTATTTGGTTCTTCAATAGTTCAGGAGGGGAAGAAAAAAATCCAACCTTTTTTACCTCTGGCAATTAACGATGACATAATATATGTTCTTGAATATATTCAGCGCCCAGAAAAGCTGTGAGGAAGTTGTTTGCAGTAATGGACTGCACAAAGTTTGCTGAAAGTGACAGTTTGTGTAGATTTCCTCGCAAAAATTTGCTATTTTGCTTTTAAATCATGGTAAAATAATTATTTCTTTTAGTTGCAGGATTTGTGTTTACAGACTTTTTCTAAAGAATTAGAGTAAGCCATTTTACTTTCTGTTAACCTCTGCAAGACATATAAAAGATCAAAAACTATTACCTGAATATACTCTATTTTTCTCACTATTTAGCTTATTTCTGAAACTAGAGAAATTTTTCTGCACTAAAGGCAGAAACTAGCAACAATTATTCCTTTCATTTAAATCAATCACTATTTTCTTTATTCTGTAATGCTGAAATGAATGTGGGATTTCCTATCCCATAAAAACCTTAATGTAGACCCAAAGAGGTAGAGGTCCACAGAGATATTGATTTTACCATAACCATGCAATGTAGAGAAATGTGGTATGAGAGCTGAAGACTTGAAAGATAGACATACAAGCTGCAGGGCAGAGATGGAATTATAGGAAATGAGACATGGCTGACATCAGGAACTTTATGGCTATAAACAAGTCTCCAGTAGTCTCTGAAAGAAATGCAAACTTGTAGCTGACCAAAATCAGTTTCAAGGGCACCAAACAGAACAAAATAGAAGCATTTAAAAGACATAAAATGCATAACAAATTGGAAATTTGTGTGTGATGTGAGCTTACAAACTAAAAAAGAAAGTGCAAGGTATAAGAGCATGCTGCCAAACATTTCAAAGCAACCCTAAGCAGACTCTGCGTTGAGGAATAAGAAGTCATCAGCATCCCTAGCAAAGGACTTGACATGCTGTCAACTCGAGGAATCCTTCACCTGCTCAGACAGACCAAAGCAGTGCTTTCAACTCCACTCAGACCAGTGCCCTTGACTTTGCAAGCAGACAACAGGGAAGGCAAGTCTTTGCTATGTTCAGATTATTAATTTAAGTGGTATTGAATAAAAGGAAACACACTAAATGTGGATATGAATATTTATGATTGAAAATTGTAATAATTTTAATGAACAGCAATATTGTTAATTAATGTTCTCATGGTTTGATGCTGGCCAAATGTCAGGCACCCACTAAAGTTGCTCACTCACCCTCCCCTGCCACAGCTGGGCAGAGGAGAGAAAAATTTAAATGAAGGGTTCATGAGTTGAGATAAGGACCTGGAGAAAACACTCCAATGGCAAA
>LTAT01000004.1:78350454-78369739 GCA_003286495.1 Chlorodrepanis virens
TTCTCTCTTGTCCTTCTTTCCCTGAGTTCTAGTTAAAATTCTCTGTTCAGCCTGGCTGGTCTTCTTCCCTGTCACTCATCTTTCAGCAAGGGGGGACATCCTTTTAGATTTCCTTCTGGAAGCATGTCCAGCTTTCCTGGACTCCTTTGTCCATCTGGATTGCCTCTTGGATGTTCTGACAAGAGATTTTTTCCAAAAGGAGATTTTATTACACAATTTTACTATTTTCTCTGTTTCTGTGTTAATGTAAAATTAAATTGCAATTGCACATGCAGCCAAGCATACACTGTATAAACTGTTCTTCTTCTTAGACAGCTCCCCATCTGCATCACTTTCTGGGGATGCCACTCTTCATACCAAGCAAATATAATGTGCCCCTGCTCCTGATCTGGGCAAATCAGCTGGATGGTAGAGCTGCCTGGGACAATACAGAGGCCTATGGAAACAGTTATGCAGAATTGCAAATGCTCTAAAATTATCAAGCAGTAATGTCCAAGAAAAGCTTTTTTTTTTTTTTTTTAATGCATTATCTAGCCTTTAGCATAAACATGATGGATTTTGAGCTACAAAAATGTTAGAGTCTTATTGTGAATTTAAATATATCCCAGAACAAACCTTGATTCAGTTTCCAGTGAAACACCAGTACTCTATTCCAGATGAAAGGAAACTTCATGTTTGTTTAGGAAAAATTTTTACGCTCAACAGAAAAAGGACAACTGGAAGGTTAAAAAGTTTAACACATTTTCTTTTACAAAATTACCAAGCTGCTAGCTTTAGTCAACCATCATGTAACAGCAAAATCTGTACTGAATTCCGAGTGCAGAACATTTGCAATTAGAGGCTTTTTTTTAATTGAGGCATGCTAAAAATACGCTTTGTAAAGGGGATTAACAGAAGGAGTCTTAAGCGTGAAGAACAAATTTAGCTTTCCATCAGTGACCTAAAATAGTCTCTCATAATTTAAATAATTTCTCTAAAAAAGGATACAGAGAGACAAAGAAAGAGAGCAATCACATTGTTTGACTTTGCTTTCCTTGTGTCTCTAAGGACCCAGATCTAGTTTAGGTTACTAGGGAAATTAATTAGGTTATCTTAACATGCTCCCCAGTGGACAATAACTCTCCTGTACTATTTAGAAAATACTTAGTTCAAAGAAAGGAAGGTATCAATGATTTTGGAAGATGAATCACTTTCCAAAATTCCCAGAAGTCTTAACCTCAAAACTGGCCTGATTGCTTATTCTAAAGAGTAAACTTCTTTTCATCCTTTTACAACCTGACAATTTTGAATAATCACAGTGGAAAATTATTTTTTGTCATATTTTATTTGGAGTCAGAGGTCACTAAAAGTGCATTTCTCCCTTCTAGGAGGGCACAATCTTTTGTGCTGGGGTCCAACTGGTGCATTTCAGAATTTATGTACAGCCTCTAAACACTGTACCTGAGCTGTGTAGGGACAAAGGCTGCATGTCTCTGCAAGGACTGTGGGAAATACATTGGCAGAAACTTACAAGCCATTTAAACCCAGGATATGCTGTAAAACCCAGTATCAACCTGGTTTCTGGATCAGAATTTTCAACAGTGCATCTGAATTTATATGAACCAAATTCCGAACTTCTTTGAGGTTCATCTGTGATAAACTATCATGCAGAATTACACTGCAACTGCAGCCTGGAGGGAGTAGGTCCCAGAAGGATGGAAAATATAAGGATGAGGTCTGTTTTTAAAACTATTCTGTATTTATTACTTTGTCAAAGAAGGAAGAACCCAGAAAATAATTCTGGGTTGTCAATTAATTTATCCTAACTTTTCCCATGTGTAGGCTGGCTGGGCCTAAAACCAACATAATCTAGCAACTAATTTCTACCTAACAATTTCTCTACAGTAAGTTTGTTTTGAAAGAAGTTTACAAAAGAAATTACCTTTTTCATGCTAAAATCTTCTTAATATTAAAACTTCTGCATTGAAAAAGTATATATTTTTGTAGGGGAAAAACCCAAATAATGTCCAATATCTGGGTTTTTTTTCGTTATACATACACTGCAAAAGATTTTACATTTCATTTTTCATCAGTGAAAAATAGAATACAGACAAAAATGGATTCTTTGAGATTTATAATTTTGCAGAAGAAAATTTGGAAAGGTTTTTCCAGGTATACAGATTTTGTGAGTACTGGAGAAGGAATAATGAAGGAGGAGCATACGGTTATTTCAATGCATCACCTGTTATGACCATGAAGTGATGCTCATGCATAGCCATCACAACATTAACATATGAACAATGTTGCTAAAACAGCTAATGTGCTTACAAAGTGATCAGCACATGTTTAGATTTTTATGCTTTCTGGATCACATATTAATCACTGTTATGTTAAGACAATGCTTAAACAGAGCTTTTTATGAAAGCTTATAAATCTGCAGCAAGAACATTTAACATGAAAGAGATATTAATTTAGTTTCTATTATCCTCAGACTGCAACAATCCCTTCTGGTTATGCTTCTATGAATAGCTGTATGTCTATATCAAAGATAAGTTTTTTTCTTTCTTTTTTTCTTGATTGGATCCTGGAGTTAAAATGTAGAAATTACAGCAATCAATCACTATACTCTTACTTAAGCTCTTACTATCTCCAGTCTTGCTCTGCTTGTGGGCTCCTGTTTTGTCACTGCTGGTTTGTGCCTACAATCACTGCATTACTGTGTAGCCTTGATCTGATTCTCTGCCCAATCCTTTTTTAACTCAAATAAGAATTATACTGCATATAGTCTTTGAGAGTTTGTGACACATTGGCTATTATCTGTGTGACCTACTTGTAGCACTTATGTACTGTTGATGGTATTACTGAAGTCATAATTAGTTGTAAATTTTTGATTCCTGACAGATGGTTGACTTTTCAGGTCCTTGTTAACATGAATTGGAGGAACTCTGACAGGTTTTAGCAGTGTTAGTATCCTGGCTTTGCAGATAGGGAAGCTGAGCATAAATAGCATAATTTATTGTTCCCAGATTATATCCAGTCTGCCTTGATCCTAAATTAAGGATCAAGGCAGACTTCTCACTCTCTAGAATTCTAGTTCAGTTTTGACCTTCAATGTCAACGATCATATAATGACCAAACACACGTGGTTCATGTCTTCCTAGCCAGATGATCATCTTAGTAAACAATAATATCTAGAGGGGACAGAGTACTTATGACTAATTAATTAGTCACTTAGTGACATGATGTCAAAAGCAATTTTTTAAGGAAAAGTAACACAAAGACATGACTAATTATGTAAGTAGTATGACTGTGTGGATATGCATGGACATTTAAATATATGCAGACAATATATTCATTGAGAAAAAATGTTACTAGTAGTGTAGCGCTATGACTATTGCTACCCAGTAACAATTGCCTCTTTCTCTCATTTGAAGTTGAATTCTTGCAGTACATTTTCTGAAAAGAAAAAGCATCTGTCAAAAGAGAAATGAATAAGAAATTTCAGGTTCTGACAAAAGTAGAACAGAGAGACTCTTGGCAAGTTTTTACAGTACATATGCTAGGATGCTATCCCCATAATAGTACATCTGGTGTCACTGTACATAATTCAGTGTAAATTCTAAGTGAATTGAGATACTGTGGGCTGAAATTCTTTAACTAGCATTTTCAAATGAATTTGGAAGTGTTAGGTATAAACCCTTAAGTGCTGAAGTTACCAAAATTTCCTCTTAATTTTGCAACTGCCTACCTTTTAATCAGCAAAGTTCCTCCATACTCAGTCGTTGTGGCTGTCCTCAGAAGCTGTGTTGGTCTTCCTCATTCCTAGCTCTTGGTTGTACCCATTCTTGATCTGGAAATAAGACAGTACTGTACCTAAAGAGTTCTAGTTTTCAGATCAGTTTGGAGAAACACTATAGGATTTCTTCAAGTTTGGAGTTGGTGCAAAATTGCACTTACTTACAAAAGCAAGGCCAAAGAGAGGTGGTGGATCAAATTTTTTAGGGAGGAGGTTGCATTTTCATGCAGCATGGTGAGAGTTTTCGGTCTAGCTTAACTAGGTAGACTTTTGTTCTACCCAGGCTGTGGAGTAAAAGAAGCAGAAAGCTGTTGAGCCAGTAAGTGGGTTTGGGTTTTTTGGCCAGTGGTTTCCTACAGAAAAAGGAATTGGTTTCTGCTTGCTTTTCCACTATGCCATTATGTATTTATTCAAGAACTCTTTCATCGAAAATGCATGAAGATGATATCTACCTTTGCAATTCTGTAATGTGTTTATTGAGCTATACAGGTGGGATTTATCTACCAACAGATAGGAAGAAAGGAAATCCTTAGTCTTCATCTTCAGTTTCTCCTTATAGGACTGAAGTCATTGGTGATCCCAGGACTTTTTGAGAAGCCTTTTCTATGCTGGAAACACCAGTGGTACTCCTTTTTTTAGAAATACATTGGTGTAAGCCCTTTCACAAATTGAAATGCTGTGGCCTGGTCAATGCTATGGCCTCTCTGCAAAGAGATCTTTCAGCTATGGTATGCAAACACTGTGACTGCATTTTAACAATATAATGCAAATTACATTACATTGATATTTATAAGGCACTATTTGTCTTCACTTTAAGAGTCACTGACTGATAATAAGAGTGAAAATCAGTAGAGGTGTGTAAACTTCAGTGTTAAAACTGAAGTTTAAACTTATAATTGCCAACATTTAGTTGTGGTTTGGCTCAAATAATTCCATGAACTTGGTCTGATTCCTTTTAAAATTATACTTCTGTTTCATTTAGCAGCTGCTTGCTAACCTGGGCCTGTGTATACCTCTACATGGGATTGTAGACGAGTATTTCTCAGCCTCATATTTTGTGAAAAGTCGTGTTTTCCGAAAAAGATACCATGAAACAGTCATAATTTGCTTTTCACTGTCTGCAGTAGTAGATTATCTGCGCTCTGTGAGATATACTCTCACTTTCTAGATACAGTACATTTATTGGAAACTCAGAAAGTTACAGAGGGGTCTCCAGATGACACAGCTTCTCTGTTGCTGAAACTAAATAGGATCCTTGGGTCTTGTAAAGCAATTGATGACTAGTAGCAAAATTATTAACTCATTACGATATTACTGAGAATTTTCAATCTCATCATCTTAAATACTGTGCCTTTCTCCTGCTCATTTCTGACAGACTGCTCCAAAAATTGTTACACAAAATGTTACGTCTGCCTTGTTTACAAGGATGTCCAGCTCAGCTATCATATTGAAAAAATGGATTGAGAAAATGATGAGAAAATTATTCTAGAAATTATGGTTTGTTGAGAAAATTATGCTAGTCCCCATTGACACAGTGTTTAAAATAAACTGAAGTGAAGGTGTTCCAGTATCATAAGGGAAGAGACTTGTAGTACAGTACTGTAGGAAGAAAAAAGAAAGAAGTTGTCCCATTCTGGCACCCTGCAAAAGAAGTTACAGCAATCTATATAATGCAAAGGTTTTAAAGCCATGTAAATTCTTTTTCAAAAGCTAAGAATGCATTGGAGTGCAAAACTTTAAAACAACATCCGTGCAGTCAATACTGTTCGATGCATGGGCTATTTTTTAATGTTCTATAAAATGTTTCAACCTTCAAATAGTTCTGAAAATGTTTAGGGAATTTTCCCAGATGGATTGATAGGCACATGGTGAGGCAGACTGCAGATGAAGTGATGTCTGCAATACTGTCCAAGTAAAAGTTTTTTAATCTGGTGAAAGATGATCCTGCTCATGACAGGTGGGGCTAGACTAGACAATCTTTGAAGATCCCTTCTAACCCAAACCATGATATGTTTCTATGATTTTCCTCTGGTGTAAAACCCAGTTCATTATGAGCAGCACTATGTTGTCTAATGTCGGCATATTCATGCAATTTCTTCCTCAGGGCTTTATTTAAACAGTCCTTTTTCAAGTTTTTCAACTCTCATTAGTTTCATCTCAATTTAGGGATTCCAAGTGCTTCTCTAGCCTTGAGTGGTGCCAGCTTCAGCTGGAAAAAATAAAAAGAAATTAAAGACTTACAGATTTACCCCTTAAGGAATTTAATATTTAATGACAAGCAGTTTGTTTTGATGTTGACTGGATGCTATATATGCCATGGAGTCAGGATGAAAATAAAACCTTTAAGCGCATCAAAGATGAAAGACGAAATTGATAAAATTATAAGCTTCATTTTTATGCATCTCATAATGTTCAGCTTTAGTTAGCTGTTCCCCTGTTAGCTGCTGTGTGTCTGACACAGATATTTTTTCGTGGATGTCATGTACTGTCAATCTTTTCAGAACACATGCTTAAGAGGAACATAGTATCACTGTCTTTGTTCCAGAGTAATCTGCTATGAAGGCTCATAATGTTATCTGATGCCCATGATACCACAAACCAGAAGGTCACCTTAGGAATAGTCACAGTTTTATCCTTAAATAAAATGATAATAGATATGAATCCAGCCTCCAAATTGTACATGAATTTTGAAGAATTTGGTGAAACAGTAAGATCAAGAAGCTATCCTTGACAGAATGCCTGAAGATTTCTAAGAAGAAGGTACCACTGTCTTCTTATCCTTTTACTACATTTAAACCTTTTTTGGACTGTAAAGAAAGGGGTGGGGTTGGGTAGGACTGAGAACTGCATGGAGGAAATAAGTAATTAAGAATCACAAAGGGAAAACTGAAATCCAGATGCTATGATTGTACTTTCAATGCTGTCCATTTCAGACGGGCATCTTCTCCATTCACAGTGCATTCAACATAGGATATCCTATAAGACCATCTTTATGAAATTATTAAAGGTATTGGGGAAATCACAGTAGTTTTTCTGCTTCTTTTTAAAAGAAAGCAGAACTGGAAAAGTACTGAATAAATTCAAAAATTTTAATCTTAAAAATTTTAATCTGCTCCATTTTAAAGATCTGATATTCATTTCACTTAAAGCAATGAACCATATAGGTTACAATTCTATTTTCTTATTCCCAAATGAAAAAGCATTTTATCATAATTACAGAGCATGTACAGGTGACCAGAGATGCAAAGGACAAAAGCTATGAAATCGGACAATGCAGTGAAAATTACATCCTTGATACTACTCTGCTTTGTAAGTGAAATTTTTATCACAAAAGTGAGCAGAGATTTGCTTGACTAGTAAGAAACTATCCAGGGAATGTTTCGAGCATTCAGGCAAAGGCCCAACCCTGCAGGACTGATTTAGAAAAGCACTTGTGAAGTAAGCAGTCTGTTGACTGCAGGGAAGATGGCCACATGTTTGAAATGAAGTGGGTGTTTTGCGGCATCAGGCACATAGTGCATAGAATGGAGTCTGAAAGATGCTGTTGAGAAATAGGTCGAGTAGTTTGGGATCAGGACCTTTGTCTCTACAGTCCTAGTGCTAGATACTTTAAATTAAATTCCTATTCTGACTGACATAATTTGAAAACTGCTCATGTGTCACTATTTTCTGATATGACAGAACCGTAGCTGAACCGTGTGAACAACAGTTTTTGATTTCTCTTTTATAATGGCTGCAGTTTTGCATAATAGAACACTTAAATTGGCATAGATTGCTGCATTGGTTTAGCTGTTGTTATAATACTATCCTTAATTTAGCTGTAATTTTGAAATTTTATGTCCTTGTTCTTGTGGAAGTGTGCATTGGATTCTCCTATTTTTCTCAGATAATTTTCTTCAGATACAATCAAAGGCATGAAGCTTCTAGTGACTAAATGATGACATTGCTGAAATAATCCAGTAAAACAAATGTTGAGGAGAAGAGATATCTTCATAAGAGAAACTTTTTCTGAAAAATGTTTTTTATTTTTTACAAAGTTCTGGTGTGTGAACCATTGCCTGTTACATAGAAGTACTAATTTTTTGGTCAATAATCAGAATGCATGCTATGTGTTTAATGCCTGGGGACATAATGCAATACCTATGGTCAGTGTAACAGTAATTTTTTTGCGTCCCCCACCTCTGCTTCATGTGGCTAGGTGAAACTGAGTATCAGTATTGCTGCAGCATAGGCTCCATTGCATCTTTCTACAATACACAAGCAAGGCTGTGGGTAATAGTTGATGCAACATTTATGGTGAAGTGTCCCTCTTGTGCATGTGTAGAAGAAAACTTAATGTGTATGGCTCTTGAAGAAAGATGCACTTAAAAATAATTTTAAGAAATGTATTTGTTTTCTTTTCACAGGAAGGGACATGACTATGCTTAATGGCTCAATTAGGCAGAAGTCATGGGTCAAGGTGATTTTTCAAAAGGCAGTCTGTATATTATTTCTTTTCTAGTCCATTTTACTTATTCAATTTCATGTAATCTGTCAGCATCACATTTTTTGTGTTTGTTGAACTTTGATGTTGGAGGCTAGGACCACAGTCAGTGATAAAATGGAAGGGCTCCTGGAGGAATGGATAGCATTTTCCTCTGCTTTTCATGACAAAGCTTGGAGTGGAGTTGAGTCAATCTAAAGTACCTGATTAGCACCTTATTAAAGAAATGCCCCAAAATGTGTAATAAAACATATTTCTTAGATTTAATATTTCAGTTAGAGGCCACTCTTCTTCATTGCCCCAGGATTCATATTATTCTGAAGATTAGTCTGGACTTTTGTACTGACTGAGGAGTACAAAGTTGTGCCTGTGGTTGTTTTCTGTACTGCAGTGTTTTACCTAAGGATCAAAGGTCAATATTTAAGGCCATGATTTATCTTTTTCCAGAGAACTTTTTCTATAGCTTACTTATAGCTGAAATCTGAGTATTTCATTCAAGGTGTAAAGGTCACTTTGAGAAAATACATTATTTTAGTAAGGGATGCATTGAAGCCATACAATATTTACATAGTTAAGATTTATAATATTTTTTAATATAAAACAGGAGGATCCATGGGAAGAATATCTGTAGCCATAAAAGAAAAAGCAAAAATATCTTCTTTTCAAGTAGTAATTAATTTCATGGATGGAAAATAGTGAACCAAATTTGATAAAACCTGTTTTCAAATAAGCAAATAGAAGCAGTCATGTAATTTTATGATTTTTAATTGCTAATGTGTCTGTTATTCCACCAGTTTCCCAGTGTTCCTACACAACCTAGCCTTGGAATTCCATATTAATTAACCATTTCTGTCATTTCAGTCCACTTCTGAGGAACTACATCCCAGACTGTGGTACAGGTATTATCTTGTAGCAATTTTATAGACCATTACTTTGCTCCAAACTCTTTAAATTGCTTAGATACAATTCCAATAGTATGATCCTGATATTGATAGGAAAAATAAGACAAAATCTTTGTGACTTTGGAGAACTAAATCTCAATCAAACGACACCGCATCAGCCTTAATGATAGTCCAAAATCAGTGGCTCTTTGAGAAATCTGAGTTGACAAGTGACTCAGGATTATCCCAGTGGGCCTTGACCTCCTGACCCTCCCTACACTTTCATAGATTTTAGAAAAGCTTTTCTTACATGTTCTTATACAATAAAAACAAAGGAAACCGCATTACCTTCTCATCCCCACTACCATATCCTCCTTTATCACCTTCCCAAACACAGTTTTTTCTCTCTTTGTATTAATGTGCATTTAGAAATATTTAATGAATTTGCAACAGAGAGCAATAAGTATTTGTCAGCATGCATTTTGAGATTATTTTTATCCCACTGAATACTCCTTAAAAATCTCACCCCTAATTTCTTGCAACAGGTTCCTAACTACACAGAACATCACTATTGTATCACTTAGCTATAAAAATGAAAATCAAAGAGGACATTTAAGGTCAGCTTTCAATCTTATGACCACTTATGTTCTCTGATTATGATGCTTGTATACTTTGGAAGCTTGCTTGATTTCCATGAACTTAAATGGAAGACCTAAGCATTGTTATTTTCAATAACTTTTATTTGCAATTTACACAGACAAACAATAAATACTTTTAATGCTCTGTAAGTATAATGAGATTTCATGCCCCACAGATCCAGCTGCATTCTGTAGGCCCTTTCCCACCACCATCGCCACCTCCTGCTACAGCAGACAATCAGAAGCTTCTCCAAATCTGGACATATTTCAGCACCTTTTGGAGAGGCTCCGCCTGTCTTTGCTTCCTTAGGTGTAGGCACCTTGCTCAGGTTTCACTGGATTCCTCTCTTCCCTGATATCGGGCTTCTGTCCCTATTCTGTGCTTACTTAAAAGCAAGAGCTGCAAGGGAATATGTCCTTCCTCCATGTGGGCCCCACCTGAGACCAGTAAGGTCTCGTGATGTACATATAGGATGCAGAATAGCTTTTGTCCATGTGAAAAAAAACAGCATTAGGGCATGTGTTAAAACATTAATACCTTGTATATTTAAAATATTGATAATGTTGGGTATTTAAAATTTTCTTTTCCCCCAGGCTGCTTTGTAGGTCAAACTTGTACTGAGGAGTGTGGTTGATAATATTTAGGCCAAGTACTCTGGAACTACACTACAATGAATATTTTAACAATTCTGCTAATAACAACTACTGAGATACTTTATGCAGCACAACACCCCCCTTCCCTCAAAAGTGTGCTGGCCTAGGAAGAAAGAAAAATCACTAAAATCTGTCTGAGGGTTTCATATATGCATGGGTTATGATGGATTGTTGAAAGGAAGAATTTCCAGGGAGCCCTTCAGGTAAGAGAAAGTAGCTGAAGGTGCCTCAGTGTGCAATTGCTTTTCTCAAAGCCACTACACTTGCAGAAAATTTTTCTTCAAGGACTCATCTGAGACTTCCATAAATTCTATTATGTTGAGAGGACTCATTCATCCTGACACTAGTATTCATCTCTGCTATGAAACTATGAAAATCCAAGGTTTTTAAATGGTCAAGGATAAGAAAAGGCAGAAGATGTTTCATTTGAAAGCAGGAATTGCACTTCATTTATTTGAGACTTGTTCTATATTTAATATACGAACTTCTCCAGAGGCTGATTTTGTTCAGGAATTTGTTCAAAACCCATATAAAATACGTTAAATACTACAATTATTAATCCCAACAAGAATCAGCTATTCATTGAGAAGGATTCTTTTCAACCCCATAAGACCACTCAAACAATTTTGAGGGTGAGTATGATCCTGGCAAAACTAACAGCCTGATTAATTTTTTTATAGCCCATTTAACTTCTCTGATTAATTATTAAATTTAGGGTGCTTTTTATATATGAGAGGTGAATTTGGCCATGTTGAGAATTTGCAGGAAATTTGCAATGAGGTTTAAGTTATCATGCAGAATTCTAATAATATGAATTTAAATGTACTTGGATCTAATAAAAACAATTCCAACTTGGTATTTAATACATCAATTATTCACTTTTGGAAAAAAAAATCCATTCTTTTAAATTGCCAGACAAGTTTGAAATAAAAGCCATTATTCTGAAATGATAGGCTAAGAAGGGGAGAGTTTTGAAATTACCTAGAATAGACAGCAAAGCAATCCTGAAGACATAATGAAATCAAACATATTGAAATATTTGAGTTTTTTATCCAAGAATATTTGAAGTGTTTGATCTTATTTCTTACAAATTCTTACTTCTTCCAAAACTCCCTTTTCAAGTTTTTGTCCTTGTAAAAAGTCATCCAATTCTAGTATCTCTTCCTCATACTGCTTTCAAGGAATTCAGCGCCTGGCCCTCAAATAGGATAACAAAGTTCAGAATCAGATTTCCCAAAGTAGTTGCCTGTTTATCAATGGTAAAATTGTGTTCAAGCAAGAATAGATGTTACTGAAACATAGAATTATATAACTAAATTGTCTTAGCAGAAATATGATCACTTTTGTCACTGTTTATTTTCTTGAGAATCAACTTTATGATTCTCAAGAATCATAAACTAAAACTATCTTTTTAGTTTATGTTGACTTGGGAAATTTGACTACTAGGCAGATAGTTCTTAAACTTCCTGCATTTCTTCTGAGATCCTTTAAAATCCTCTCAGCTTTGCATCCCTAAATTTTTATGACACATAGATTTTATATTGGACTCCTGTAAAGAAGACATTTAATAACAATAAGCACATATTTCAGATTAAATGAGTCCACTTAGTTTTTCTGTGGTTTTTAAAAAGCCCCAAGGACTATCTAGGACTGTGCTTGTACAATGAATAGTCCTGTCAGAACAGTGGAAGCAGTGTGAAATAGCAAATTTGTCTTCTATTTACCTCTGAATCATGTTGAGTCACTTTAAAGCATTGGTTTGCTATTTTGCTTTTGCAAATGTGTGCAATCTATGACAGTGGTCTCCACACCTTTTTGATTGTACACCCATCCTTCTGAATAGCTCCACAAGACATATTTTTTTTAAAAATCAGAGAATTGTTAGAATTAGAAGGGACCTCTAGAGATTTTCTAGTCCAGCCACCCTGCCAAGGCAGGGTCACCTGGAGCAGGTTACATAGGAATGTGACTAGGTGGGTTTTAAATGTCTCTGAGAGGGAGACTCTACAACCTCCCTGGGCAGTGTGTGTCAGTGCTCTGCCAGCCTCAATGTAAAGAGGTTCTTCCTCATGCTGAGGTCAAACTTCTTGTGTTCAAGTTTATGGCCATTACTCCTTGTCCTGTCTCTGAGCACCACTGAAAAGAATCTGGCACCATCCTCTTGGCACCCACTTTTGAAATATTTCTATACATTAATGGGATCCTCTCTCAGTCTTCTCTTCCCTAGACTAAACAGGAACACCTCCCATATTCTCTTCTCATAAGAGAGATGCTCCAGACCCCTCATCATCATTGTGGCCCTCTGCTGAACTATCTCCAGTAGCTCCTTATCTTTTTGTATGGAGAAGCCCAGAACTGGACAGAACATCTGGGATGCTGCCTCACTGGGCCTGAGTAGAGGGGAAAGACCACCTCCCTTGACCTGCAGGTCTTCCTGATGTACCCTAGGATACCATTGGCCCTCCTGGCCACAAGGGTACTGCTGGCTCTTGGTCAGCTTCTCAACAGAGCTGCTCTCTAGCAGGTCATCCTCCAGCCTGTACCGGTAATTGGCGTTATTTCCCTGCAGGTGCAGGATCCTACACTTGCCCTTGTTAGAGAAACCTCATTAGTTTTCTCTCCACCCAGCTTTCCAGCCTATCAAGATCCCCCTGAATGGCAGCACCTGCTGCCATTTAGATATACCAACACCTTCAGATATACCAACTACACCCACCACTCTCCTATAATCAGTAAATTCCTGAGGGTACACTCTATCCCTTTATCCAGCTCATTGATAAAAAAGTTGCGTAAGAGTGGAGCCAGTATTGATCCCTGGGGAACGTCACTATCTACTGGCTTCCAGCTGGATTCTACTCCACTGATCACAACCCTCTGAACTCAGCCACCACTTGATCCACCTCATTGCCTATTCATCTAACCCACATCTCTTCAGCTTACCTAGAATGAGGATGTTATAGGAGACAGCGTCAGTAGCCTTGCTGAAGTCAAGGCATACATCCACTGGTCTCCACTCATCAACCCATCCTCCCATGTCTTCACAGAAGGTTATCAGATTGGTCAAGCATGACTTCCTCTTGGAGAGATTGATTACTCTTGATGGTCTGCTTTTCTTACTCTTGAGGCTGATTACTCTTGATGGTCTGCTTTTCTTCAACATGCTTGCTGATGACCTCCAGAATGACCTTTCCATCACCTTTCCAGGGATGGAGGTGAGGTTGACTGGCTGGTCATTTCCCAGATCCCCCTTCTTGCCCTTTTTGAAGATGAGAGTAACACTGGCCTTCCTTCAATCATCAGACATGTCTCCTATTCTCCATGCTTTTCCAAAAATGATGGAGACTGGCAGATACACACTATCCAATTGCCTCAGCACCCATGGGTGCAGCCCATCATGGCCCATGGATTTATGGGTATTTAAGCTGCCTAGCCAATTGCTAATCCAACTCTCTGAACAACTGGAAGTCTTCTTCTCTCTTGCCTTCTCTTACATCCAGGGTCTGGGACTCCTGAGGGCTGACCTCATCAGTAAAGACTGAGACAAAGAAGGCATTCATTGATTATATCTTTTCAGTGTCTTCTGTTACCAGGACACCCATCTGATTCAGCAGTGGCCCCACATTTTTCTTATTCTTCCTTTTGCTGCTGAACTACTTGGAGAAGCCTTTCTTGTTGTCCTTGATGTCCTTTGCCAGACTCAGTTCCAAGTGAGCCTTGGCTTTTCTCATGGTATCCCTGTATACCCTGATGACGTTCCTTTAGTCTTGCCATGTGGCCTGTCCCTTTTCCCATATCTCATACATTTCTTTCTTGCATTTGAGATTTATTGGGAGTGCCCTCCATCCATGAAGGTTTCCTGCCTTCTCAAGACATCATGAATTCTATCCCCTAGTAGGCACCATATTTCTTGTAACTGTCTAACAGGCCAGCAGATGGGTCCCTCCATGGCCCGTAAAAGAGAGTCACTCATTATGATAATTCAGTGTTTCTTTTTACAGTAACCACCATGCACTGCTAGTGCAGATTCTCCTTGTTGCTCTTGCTCATAAACATCTAAAGCTTTTAAAGCATAGTATCTGATTTTGGTCTAGGTGTTGGAGGTTGAATTGGAGCCCAGCTTTTTGGGTCATCAGGGTCCAAGATGCCTCTCACTCAGTGGTATCTGTTGTAGGTATATGGTTCTGAAGCCACGTGTCCATCTCTGTTTCAGCCTCTCTAACACTGCACAGCTTAATAACCATCTCCTGTAATTTGGCCCTGTGCTGCAGCAGGTCATCAACTTGTGTATGCTGTGCAGGTACTGCCTTTTCTCCAGGAGGAGTAACTGGACATCTATTGCAAGCCACCTCCTGTACTGGCATCTCCTTCCTTACCAGTTCTACCTGAGTGGAAGCATCAGACTTCTCAGGGGCAGTGTCAGTAAACAGAAGAGTTTTGGCTCTAAGTTGGGTGTTCACCATTATGGCAGAGACCTAGAGCTTTAAGCAATTACCTGAAGTGTGGATCTACCTGCAGATTTTAGCATCCTCCCTGCATGCCTGGGGAAATTGCCACATCATGTGATCATGTGCTTCTGACGTGCTGTTTGCCCCTCCAGTTCACTGGGGTGTTAAAGATTTATGACCTTTTGTTGCTCCCAGCTTTTCCAGTCTCACTAATGACTCTCTATAATAGCTTCTCCTTGCTGATGTTGTGTTAGGGAAGCAGTACAGACAGAGTTTTAAATCATCTTGATGTTGCATTTGACTTTGCTAAATATCTTTAGTGCTCAATGGAAAATAAGAATATTCACTTAGGGTATTATCGTGGAATTGCTACAGCATTTTAAATTCAGAACTTCACCAATTTCCCAGTAGTCTCTCCTCATGAAAAGCACCATGTTCTTCCAGAGGGAGCTCCTAACTTTCTCATGCTTCTGAGAAAATGCCAACTGTACTTGATGAAGTACTATCATTTGCTCCTGATGCTTTCCATATTTTTCGTCATTGCTCCACTATAATTTGTAATACTGAAGTGAACATTAGAAACAACAATTTAGTCTCTGGATGTTGTACAGTTGGACATACCAAGTTACACATTTTTTCTTATAAGTTCTGATATGCTCTTAGTCCAGGTTTTTGCTGAATTTCATTAACCAGTTGTGTAAGCATACAATATCATAAAGTCTTTTTACAGCAAAATAAGCAGTTGCTCTCACCTCTTCTAAAGGAGATGCTCCTTTAAAAAACTAAAATAAAATTCTTCTGAACACAAGGACAGCTAGATGGTTGAAAAGATTACCTGCCAATGTCTAGAATGAATACAGAATGCATTATTTTGGACCAATTTCTTTACATATTGTGTGTGGAGGATTATTGTTACTATAGCAACAAAATGTGCTTTGATGACTTAAATATTGTGTGATATAAATCCTCATCAGGAATTCTCTTATTACAAGATTATTTCCTATATTTCACTGAGCTAAGATGGAGAGAAAGAAGTGCTTCCATGATCATTTGAACAGGCTGACCTAAGACAAATACTGTCTCATTGTCCTGCTATCATCATTCAAGGCTTCATCTTAAGCAAAAGATAAATTATCAAAGTTATTGAAATGAAATTATTTAAAATATTTGGAAAAAAATCAGCCATAACCTATTATTTACAGATATAGATAAAAATTTATTTTTTAGTAATATTTTCCTCCTTCATAATTTCTTCTTGAATTTGTTAATTTGGTTATAGTTAGTTTATTTTGCAGCACCAATTAAAAGTATGAATGATTTAAATACTCAATTAGATGTTGTTCTAATAGTGTACACACAATTATACTATGAGTTCAAAATCATGTGGAAATCAGTAAGTTTGTTGTTTTGTTCTGTATAATATTTTTCTCTCATTTTTCCTTCTGGATACATGTCAGTTCTTGAAAATCAGGTCAAGGATTTTTTGAAGTTGGAATAAATTTTTGTTCCAACAAAATGTTTTTTTCTGCTGTAATGATTATTTTGATCAGCTTTCAGGGCATATACAGACCTAATGGATGTGGAAACTGCATGGATCAATATTTCTGATATGGCCAATGTTCCTTGCTGGAATCTGAACTCTGCAGAATCCCAAAAAAGATAACAACAAAATTCCTGGCTATGCAAATCTGTGTGGTTTTGTGTGTTAAAATCTGTTACTCACTGACAATGTAATAATATCACATTCCAAATCATATTGGTATGAGACTGTCAGTGTTTGCAGCTGCTGATTTCTGAATGTTTTAATTAACTTTAAAACAGTCTATGTGCTGGTTTTGTAATCTGTCCCATAAAAACAAATATTATGACATTTGTGAGTGTTCATGTGCTAGAATTAACAAACAAAGGAAACAATTTACTATTTTATTTGTTTTTACATATAATTGAAGTGCTTCAGGAGGTTAAATGACCCTTGAATAATTGGAGAGAGTACTCTGCTCATATTAGTATTGCAACAAAGTACTTTCCTGCAGGTGAGATGTACCTAAAAGCTTGTTCAGGGTTTGAAAGTCATCTACCATATAGCTGTGGTGATCTCATAAGGCCAAGGTCCCTGATAAATCTGCCAAAAAAACCCAAAGCTTTGGAAGTTGGAGTATGCTGAAGGAGTGGAAAATTTCATATTTTAGCAATTGGATCCTTCAGTGCTGACAAATTTAAATATTGCTTTAAAGCTAAAATCTATCATGAATATGAATTGAATGTGCATTTTTTTGAGGGCAATGGAAGTCCTTTTAAATTGAGCTGGAAGACAATGCAGGAATCTGCATTTCGGTGTATGCATTGAAAAATGGATAGAAACGGAAAGTGTTAAATAAACCAGAATGTTTCTACAGCATGTGAAGAAAGAGAGGGAGGATGAAAGAAAGAATTATGGAATCTTCCATTCTTGAGGTGATTTAGGGATGCAGGAATATTTGACTTTCTTTTTTTTTAAACTATGTGTAGGTACTGATTTTCACCTGTTCCTCAGACCCGTGCAGTGTGTGGATGCAACTTGGCCTGAAAATTCAGGTGCGCTGAGATTCTACCAAATGAATACAGCCTTAGGGAATCTGAGGTTTGTAAGGATGACAGACTGGAACAAACCTTCTGCTACTCAGTTTGCATGGAGGGAAATTATCCTGCTTCTCCTTGGCCATCCTCATGTTGCATTTGTTTGTTTTTCTGGGGCTGAAGATTGAGGTCCAGACTTTTTTGTCTTTCTGCCTCAGATAAATCTTTCACTGAGAGCACAGTTTGCTTCTTGCTGGTAAAATTTTTTGCCCCCAAAGAAGTCCCAAGATGTCCCCCAAAATATCTCAAACAAGGAAACGACCGAAACAACCAAAACAACAATTCAGGGGTTGATTTCTGGTGTTTTCTAAACTTTTTATTACAGTTATGCTAAAATACTCCTAATTGGGTGCTTAAAGTTCTGTATGAAAAACCCATAAAGAGAAGAAAAACCTTCAGAGACTTCAGATGTCTCATCCTGTTTATTTCAAACTTAATTTTGATTTGGCAGCCTATTCTACCTCTACACTGATGAAGGATTGTGTATGAAATCAGGATGTACTATATTTAATGCATCTCACATGGATACATGTGCGTTCATGCAGAGGTTTGGTTGCACCTACGTAGTACATCTCACAAAGCCATAAGGGCTGGATCTCATTTTACAGGTATAATACACAGTGCATGTGCTTACAAATTAACAGAGACAAGGAGGAAAAAAGTCAGGAAAAAGAACTCCAGGCCTCTGTGCTGATTTAGGCAACTCTGATACAGATTTAAAGATGATATTTTCTATCAAAAAATGCAAGTTATTTGGGAGACGATTAGTTTTTTGCATTTGAATATTTCCAACAATGTATGATAAAGAAGGCTGGTATCTGCAGAGGAAGTAGATCTAGATCATCACACTTCTTGTTTCACATATATTGTCAATGGAAAGGGTTTCCTCAATAATTCAAATTCCATGTAAGGGCTCTCAGTTACCATGCATAAGGTGAAAATGCCATTCTGTGAGTTCATCAACAAGCTGGCTTACTTTTTGTGTTTATTATATATAGTGTATATATATAATAATGTATAATACAATAATGTATTAAACACTGTGCATTTACTGTGCTTTATGGGAATATAATATTTACAGCTTTGGTGCTTCTTTGTTTTTTAATACATGATAAAGCAGGGGAAGAAGTCAAATGCACAAATCTATAAAAGATGATACGTCATCACAAGATGTAATCTGAGACCCACAGTGAACCACTTAGTGCCTCTGCACAAAGAGTTTCCATCACTTTGGAGTGTGGGAGGACTAATTCTGGGCAATCTGTGAGTGATGCTTGGCATTGGTTGAAAAAGCACAGTAGTTACATGTTCTAAAGGTCACACAGCAATCCTTTCTCCCTGGCATCCATAAACTTTACTATCTACCATACTACTTCTTATAAACAAAGGCAGGTAATTATCCACCTGTCTGTTTCTGGGAATCCATAAAATCAGAGGGTTTTGGGAAAGCTGCAAAAGGCAGGCCTCAGAGACAGCAGAACTGTGATTAGAGCTAAGCAGTAGCCATGAGATAGGTCAGCAGAAAAATTATTTAAAAAGTAGAAAAGCAAGGACGAGTAGAACAATGGTCTGTGCATTAACGCTTGTCTAGGATAACTTCCTAAGCTGCAGAAAAGTTTATCTAGCAAGATATTAGGAAGTTTGAAGCTTAATAATGGAGCTCTGTGCATTATGTTTTAAGGCTTACAAGTAGGCATTGTATTCGAAATAAGCAAGAATTGTTTTAAGTAAAGGTATATGTGCTTATAGTGGTTGGATGGAACTACTGTCAATACGCTTCTGCTTTGTGTGAT
>LTAT01000004.1:78386598-78472159 GCA_003286495.1 Chlorodrepanis virens
TTTTTTTTTTTTTTTTGGAGGGGTGATAAGGAAGAATTGCAATCAAAGGTTTGTAAATTAACAATGTCATAAGTGGTTATATGCTATGTTAGCATACTTGTGTTGCACTCTACTAACTCTGGGCCAATGGTAGGTTCAGAGGATATCAAAGAATGGTACCAAAATAAGCAGTGAGAGTGGGAGCAAGAATGGTGCCAGGAGCCACTGAATTTTGGACTGTGCAGAAGCTGGGGGAGACATGCAGAGGCGCCGAACACTCTCCATGGTGACTGAAGGGTTTAGGCAGATGGGATAGCATGCATCAATCTGTTTTGCTGTAGGTATGTGAAGTATTACACATGGAGCAGAAGTGAGGAGACTGTGTCGTATGTGTTTGCTTAGAAAAGCAGTGAGGAGATAGATGCAAAGGTCTGTAGGATGCAATAGGAATCCAGCCCAGCACCTTGCTGTCAGTAAATTCTGTGTTCCAAAATACAGTCACCTTTGTATTTGGAAGAAGGAGAGTTTAAGTGCATAAACACAGGCTGTGTCATGCCACGTGGCCTCAGGCTAAAGAGACCCATTTCTATTACTCAGGTGTAGTGAATGCTATTTAAGAGAATAAATCAAGAATGATGACATAATTTTGGTGAAGCAAACATTGCTGGCAGAAAGGGCACAGCAATTTGAAAACTATGCAAGGAAGGAAGGAACATGCCATATGAAAGGAGAATTAAGACTGAGGATGAACAAAAGAATGAAGGGTGCGAGGAAGAAGAGGGAAAGAAATAAAGAGACAGAGAAAGGAACAAAAGGCAACTGCGTATTTCCAGTTTAATCAGCCTTAGTTTGTTTATTCACATGCATTTATTATATTGCATTTCCTTGGTATGTGGCCCACATTCTTATTTAGAGAGAAAGAAATGACAGAATAATGGGCAACAGGGATTCACACATTACTTCATCCATTACTGGGCATGTTACTGTTTTTTCAGAAGTTTATGAATTTTTTAAACACCATGCCCCAGCAGCATGAAATTCAGTATTTAAATTTTAAACAGAAGCTTCGAGTGAATTTAGCCCTGCAATCTTGACACTTTCTTGTTCCTCTCTGTGTACAGGTTCAGCTTGCCATGGTTGAATTAGGAACTGAACAGGATATTTTCAGAAAAGCATCAAGGGAGAGTGAAGCTATTAAAGGATATTGTCATGCTGTTGGAGAATATTTTCATGCTTTTCTGAACCTGCTTGCAGTACTATCTATCAGTGATCATTGTGCTGTCATCACAGTTAAAAACCTTGACTCCAATTCTCTCATAGATGTCTGTTATTCAGGAGAATGGATTTCTATTCCAGCTTGTTTGATCGTGGGCTTGCCAAGCTGTTGAGAAGGTTTTAAACTTAGTTTCCCAGGGAAGTGGAACCTCAATCCATCCCACTTAAACTGGTTTAATTCAAAAGCCAGCAAAAGATTCCCTCAGTCAGGCCCCCAGGAGAGCACCTGAAGATCAGCACAAAGGAATCCCAGCCATTCCAATCAAAGTCAGCATCACCAGAGGCCCAGCTTAAATGCCTCTATGCAGCTGCACACAGATATCACAATTTTTAAGAGGTTTTTGAACATGTAGGGATTACATCAAGCAGTGGATCACAAGGAAACCAAACAGGAAGATCATCTTAGAATGAAAATTGTAAATAAAAGAAGTAGTCTTTCACTAGCTACTAGTTTGCTTGCCCACACAGCAAGACTCTACCACTGTGCCTTAGGTGAAGAGAGGAGTCATAGCCTATAAAAATGTTCTGCAAGGCAGTGTGGGTACTTTGAATTTCCTGGTTTTAGCCCTATCATTGCAAGTAAATTAATTTAGATTGCTTCTCTATTCTTTTTGTCCTTTTTCTATAGAGCAGTTCTGAGATCCTTTACTAAAACTGAGTCTGTAATTTTCACTGTAGTGTTTCCAGGAGGTAAAATCTAGCAGGAGTATGATGCTACCAGAAATAGAACTGTGGACTTCTTACTTATGTCTTACTTCTTGCTATCCAACTACAGTAGGAAGATGAGAATTAGTTGAAGAAAATTTTACCAAGCCTGTGAGATGGAAGCATCTCCCACTCCACAAACTCTTACAGATACAGTTTTATTTTTCATTGAACTTGCTGAAATATGGTTTAAAAAGTGTTTACAGAAGAGAGATCTGAGAAAAGGGCAGAAGCAAGTATAACAAAGAACTTGAACTCTTACTAAGTATTTATATATTAGATCTACCCTTTCTGTGTTATTTACAGCAAAAATATTTTTAACTGAAATGTATTGATGTCAGGATAAAACTAATGTTAAAATTTTATATGAGTAGATTTGCCAACTAGCATCTTTGTGGATCAGTGCAGATGGATTTGAGCATATGTAGAGAAAGAGTTTTTAAAATGTAGAAGAAAAAAAATCTAAAATTAGTGTTCACTAGTATTTTCTACAAAAGATTTGGTTTTTGAAGTGTCTTCTGATTTCTCCAAATTGACAGGGTGGGCACAGACCTCCAAACATGTCTAATGGCTATAACAAGGTTTTTTGTTCTGCTGCTGTGATTACCACTCATTTAATAAATATTACAAATGCATCATTATAAAAGATGCATGGAGATGAATGAGCAGAATTTACTATACCCTCTTGCAGAGCTCATTCTGCTGTACCTGGCCCCAGTGCTTCCAGTTCAACTCTTTTCATGACCATGATGTACTGGAGAAGAAGACGGCAATTCCAAGGTACCAGCCTTATTCCAGGAGTAGGTCAGAACCAAGTGAACAACTTCTGCCTTACTCCATCATCTGGCAAACTCTGAGTCCTCTGGGTCCTTTACTGGGGAAGAGTATTATTCTTTAATTTACTACCAACCCCCTAGAGAGCTCACCCAGAATTAATGGATATTGGGTTGAGATTTCTTAGAGTATATGACACAATGTAGTGGTATTTTTCAAGACCCTGTTGAGTTGACTTGGTGTTTTCTCAGAATAATGGTTATTTCTTGGAGGTCTATAACATGTGAGACTGGGCACTCTGAAGAGAGACTGATTTATGAGAACTGGAATGTCTTTTACTTGTGTGCATCCACAGCCCAGCCTCCACGCCATCTGTACTAGTGTATCACTACTACATGCACTGATGCTGAGAGCAAAATATCCTTCTGCTGACAGCTGGCTTCACAAAGCTGTATAACATGGAAAAATCTAAAAAAACTGATCTTGTAGATAAGCACCTGCCCATGAGTTCAGAAATGCTGTTCAAGCAGTATTATGTGGTCACAGTAAGTATTTCTGATGCAGAAAATTTCCTGCGCATGTTAAACCGAACTGCTACAGGGAATAAATAAAAAATTTAATTAATTTGATCATATCAAGATATCACTTCTAGAAAGCATTTTTTTCCTCACTGTAGTGATACTTAAGGCAATTTGAAACAAATTTTTTCAAAACACCACACCTACAAAAATTTCTCAATGTGGTATAGAACTGGTCTCAGTTTTAACTATAGAATGGAAAAGATTAAGTGATAAATTGTGAAATATTTTCAGGTAAACCAACCACTGATTCAGGTTAAGGATGAGTTTAATTACAGCATTTTCATACAAAATATTTCTACAGATGCAACAGCAAAATTGACAGTAGGTGAGCATCATGGTACATGATAAATTTGTCTAAGTTGCAAATAAAAGAACAGATCTTGAGAGTGCCTTTGGGTTATCCAAGGCAGCTGTAAATAAACAGCATTTTTCTGATATAAATGGAGCTGCAATGATGGCCCCCAATGAAAGATCTAGCCACATGACATAGGCTCCTTTATCCCATACACACACTAATGAAAAACTGATAGAGAAACAGGAGACCTTTGGAGTTAGCATTGTCTATGTTTTTGCAAAAGATTAAATTTTAAACTATGAGTGAGAAGTGGAATATTAACTGTCAAAATGTATTATAATCTAATTTTTTATTGCTAGTTCAACTCCCTTTTGGTAAACTTCATACCAAGAATGGAGGGAGGGAGGGAGGGAGAGAGAGGATGCGAGAATTGAATGCAAGGATCTACATAGAAGAGACAAAGGTTCATATGGAGGAGACAAAATTTTTTTCTTGGACATGAGTACTTGTGCTGCAGTCTGGTAGTTTTTCTTCTCTGATGTTTTGCCTTTCTGGGAAGGAAGGCATTTTCTCTTTGCTTAGGCTTGACACAAAGAACTTTTCTGTGGTCTGGAAGAGGTGAGGTTTTTGAAGGGTTATAAGCTGTTTCCTCTCATAAGGTCCAGGAAGCTAAAGCAGACAATCAGCCTGGCTGCTGACAGAGCAAGGAAGTAATCAGATGATCACTTTCTTTTCTGTGAACTCCTGTGTCACACTTGTCCTAGACAGGCTCTGGTGAGGCAATGTGCTGAATGCAATCCTTAGGGTTTCCCTATGGCAGCACTTGCTACAGCCTTCCACGACAGTTGCAGAAAACACTTTAAATAGCAAAAGTTTAAAATCTTCAGGAAAAGATTCTCCTCTTTGAGAGTTTTGTTTATCTTAGTCTGCAAAAACTGCTCCAGTACTTGTAGGTGTAAAGCAATGATTGAGAGTAGATTTTGCCACTTACTGGAAAACTATGAATGGGAGAAGAAACTGTGTTCACATCCTGAGCAGGCATGTCTGACCTTAGGTTGTCAGTAACAAACTGACATATTATGCAGAAAAATCTGAGGATTTACTGCTACTATAACTTCCTTCGAGAGAAATTGTCTTTTTCCCAGCAGTTCCTGGTGGATCAGTAATATCTCTCCTCAGATATCCTATTTTATAGTGGCTGCTGTGGGGGAATCATGTTTACTTGCTCCCTAGTAAAATGAAACTATTCACTATAGCAATAAAAAGTACTTTTGAAATGCAAATCTCAAGGTTTGATCCTCTCTGATGAAAGGAATCATAGGTACACAAATTTCTCTCATTAATTTTACACTGATTAGTAGACACAAACTGACGTGGAAAAGACAGGTGGCTCAGTGCAGAATACTACAAACAGTGGGATTTCTTGGTTCAAGAAGATAAAAAAATAGTGCAATTTATCCCTACATAATATGCTGTCTTAATTATGTGGTGCATATCCTGACCTAAGACTCCTGAAAACACACTTCCCTTTAGAAATCAGCATCTTTTTGGTTACACAAAATATGCTTAGGTCATTGCTCATGGATGTGGTTAAGAACAAACCTCTGCAGAGATTTTACAGAAAAGTAATGAAAGGTAATGCTACTTCCATTTGAGTTTTGTGCTCAATATTACCATAAGTGAAATGCACCTTTTACTTGTAACATGAGAATACAAAAATATATCGTGAATTTCAGGAATAGTTACTTGAACACTCCCAATAATTAATTTGCTCCATGACTCAGGCAGATGAAAAAAGTTATATTGCTTTTCTCCACAAAAACACTACTAATACTGTCACAAATATCTAGATTTTCCCTCTTATTTTTACCAAAGAAATGATAAGAAACATGGCTAAAGCTACACAATAGCAATAAGACTGCTTTGAAAAATCAGACATGCATTTCTCAGGTGTCCAGGCTCAGCTAAAGCTTCCAGGCCTCTGTACCCAGCCAGTGGCTACCCTGCATGTACTCCACTGGCAGCACAAGAGAGCTCTCATCAGCCTACATGACTGGTTAAAATAAGAGAACATGCAAGGCTTACAGCAGCTCCTGCTAGTAATGATGTAAATCATGGAAGAGACTTTGATGAAGGTCTTTTTGTATTTATTTGGTTCAGATCAAGAGAATAATTGAAGAAAATATATTAAACACTACAGAAAACATATTAAAAACAATCCAAAAACCTTCTCAAAAAACTCAAAGAAAACAATCCAAAATTTAATTTTGATAAGCTGCACACAAAAGCATGCTTTTGTGCAAGGATCAGGAATCCCCATACTCCAGTGTGACAAATGGTCTTGGTAAAACACAAAGTAAAACACAAACTTTTGTGCTACCTTTAGCTCTTGGTAACAGTATTAATAGTAGCTGCTGGGTGCTGCCCTCAATTCCATCATTTTGGTATTTTTCATATGAATTCACTAATTACCCTCTGTGGGAATAACATTGCTGCTTGATTCACAAGATTATGCAGTCTGTGAAAATGTTGCAATGGCTGGTGGGTGCCCTGGAAATTAAATTGCTCAGGATAACACAAATGTCTGAGTCTGTGTGTGAAGCCATGCAGCTAAGAAGTTTAAAATGAATAGTTGCTTCTTTACCACTTTCTTGCCTGCCTACATGAAGTTAAATATGCCAGGATGAGAGGTAAAAATACATATGCTATTTCATGTTTCCTTCCCCAGCAGTAAAATGTGTGTTTTCGGGCACCTGGGAAGATGCCTGACTGCTCTATGCTCTCATCAAGCAAGAGCATTGTATAAAAAAGAGAAGTGACTGCACCAGCTGAGAGGATGTGAATGTGTGTGTTGTCACACATCTACAGAATTGGGCGTCCTTCATTGTGGTTGAAGCAGCGAGCAAAGTGGAAGACCAGGATTCAGAGAAAATGGAATGCTTTCTGTTTACCCAGAGTTTACACGGATCGACTGAAAAAGGCCAGGGCATGATCTGAAGCACTGTCACGTAAGCAACAATGTTGCTTAAGTGCTATTGCCCTTCCTGGCCTGATTTGATCTATGCCATCTAGCACACTCTCTAGCAACATTTCAAGGATACTGTTGGTTCAAAGACTGCGCTCCTTATATAATAAATGAATGAGGTTTCCCTTTTCAAGGAAGGGCAAGAAACAACTTTATTTCCAGCATGGAAGAGTAAGATGTAAGGTGATCTGGTTTATGGATGAAGGTCTAACCATGCCATCAGCTCCTGAGGAATGCTGGGGACCAGGAAGAGTGCTTCTAATTACCAAAGATGGAAGAGTGAGTTCTCTTGTAGCTCAAATATTCAAAAGCCTCTGCCTGACCCAACACATATGGCCCTAAAATTTCTGATCAAAAATCAAGTAGACAAGGAAATTTGATACAGTATTATTAGACCTTTTTGCAGTTTTTAAAATTATTATTAGTGATTATTCATGAAAATTTTTGTTAGATGCAATAATTAGTTCATATAATTGCACAGTTTGATCTAGACCCATGTGTTGCATCCAGTTGCCAGAGGGAAACTGAAATTGCTTTGGTATTTCTTCTGTTATAGCTGAGAATATTTTGGCAGGCATTTGGGAAAGGTGTTCTTGCCACGGGTTTTTGGTTCAGAAGTTCTCATTACAGCCATCTAATCTAAGTTCTTGCAGCCTCACAGCCTAAAATACCATACGTGACATGCTTTGCTTTTTTCAGGACCTGAGTGCACCAGTGCCTGGCCCTGACCAACCTCACCTGGATCTCTGCCCAGGTGCACCCACGGGCCAAAGAGCCCCTTTCAGCATTTCTCAGCCTGGGGCTGTAGTCCTTCCCCATTGGGACTGCAGAAGTGCTGGTCTCAGCTGTGGCCTGTCATCCAGATTTTTGGTCATCCTTGGCTGCCACCCTTGGGGCTTCTTTGCTTGTTTCACCCTGGGGACTGTGTGATGGAGCCCTGGAAGGTGAGACATGTGTCTTGTTGTTCATGTTTTCATGCTTTGTCTTCAGGTGCCTGTCCCTTAATGAGCAGACAGCCAATATCCTGATAATTTTCAGCTGTATGCTTATAAATCACAATATAGATTGAATTTTCCTTGCAGTTTTTGCAGCACAAATCAGGAGTGATATAAAGAAAATTATGTGATCTTCATCTCTATAAAACCACTATGTGCTCTACATGAAGTCCCAAATGTCCAACATTTTATTGCTTGTGTAACTTCCTTGTCTAGTTACCACAGAACCTATTTCTCCCTTGATACAAACACAAGAATGAGAGGATATGCATTATATTTTATTAAGTAACATTTAAAGGCTTTGGGTTCTTTCATGCTGCATGGCGCAGAGAAACAGAAAAGGAGGAAAAAATGAAAACTTGGTATAAAATTCAAAGGTGGAATAGAATTTTGAATTTTGCCTTCAGGAGGTAAGAGCTGGTCGAGGAGCTCTATGGCCAAGTTGAGAAATTGTGGGAGAAGAGTGGGGAAGTGAGCAGACCACACAGGGTTAGGGAAGATGAAGGAGAGCTTGACAAGACGACCAGCCACAATCCTGCAGACACAAGGCCTAGTCAGTCTCCCACCAGTGGCACTTCCATTCCAGTAACTCTCTTGCACAATTCATCTTTAGAGGTCCTTTCCTACCCAAACTGTTTTATGATTCTGTGGTCATGAGGAAAAAAACAACTGCCTTTACCAAAGCAGCCATGATTGTATTTTTCTAGCATTTGAGCACTTCATTTCATGGGGGGGATTAGACTAGACATTAGGAAAAAATTTCTTCATGGAATGGGTTGTAAAACATTGGAGCACACTGACCAGGAGAGCGGTAGAGTCATGACTCCTGGAAGTGCTCAAAAGCCATGTGCATGTGGCACCTAAGGACAGGGTTTGAAGGTGAACATGGTGGTAGTGCTACCTTGAAAGCAGATGATCTTAAAGGTCTTTTCTGAACTCAACAACTCTGTGATTCTATGGTACTTAATTCGATACCAACCATCTGCTCCTCCTACATTTTAAAGGCTTTTTGTATTGAATACAGGTAAGCTACTTTGCGTGCATAGAGGAGCTAATTATGCCACTTGCAAATTCCAAATCCCACTAAAGAGATCTGATAGACTTATTACTGATCAAATGGTAAATATTTAGCAGTATTTCATGGTAACTGTCCCAAACTTTACCATTATATAGGTACTCACCTTCTATATAAACAAGATTTTTTCTGTGTTCAATTCTCATTTGCATTGGGACAGGTAATAATCCCCAAACTCTAAGTTGCCTGATTTAAAATGTGAAAGTGAGTACCTGTTCCTCCCAATATAGTAGAATAAATACATTCTTTCTACACCTTTGAAAACGTCTCTTCAGCTGTTTCATCTTGCACTACACTTTTACATTTTAATGAGCCATTAAAATAAATGGGCCATTAGAACAACTCTACAGATAGATGAATTGGTCTGTTCCAAATAAGTACATCAGAAAATTTGCTTGTCTTTCTTTTAAGCTGATTGCCATTCTTTATAAAAGGTTAGAAAAGTCTTCTTGAGTTATTGATGGAAGTTTTCTGTGGGAATGGCAGCTAGATTATCTGATGTTTTTCAGCTCTCAGGAGCTCTTTGCCTTCTGGTCAACTTCACACCTTCTCTCTGTTGGAATGCCAGATACTAGCAAGGGGTCACTGCATTTAATCCTTGTTCTCAATATAGTTTGCAATTCATGGGGTAGTTTTCTTCAAAACAAGTCCAGGTTATGCTTAGCTATTTCAATTCTGCTGGAAATTAACTCTCTGTCATCATTCCATGTCAAATATTATACGTATTTTCAAGTGGCCTTGATTAGATTTGGTGGTTTTTATTCAGAATTGCAGGTCTGAGGCTGAGATTTGTATGACTGCTCCTTCAGTATAACAGAAGTATCGTTATGAGTCACCAGAAGTTACCAGTCTCCTGAAGAAGATGAGGTGTAGATCAGTAATGTAAACTATGGGGTACCTCATTAGAGGCTGGCACTTGCTAGAAAAACCAATGGCAAGGTGCCCTTCAGCAAGAAAATCTATAGAAAGTTCTCTCTTCTCATATTTTGCAGCAGCAAACGGATGATCACTGCCCTTTCAACCTGATACCCCATTAACATGCACCAGGGGTGGTACGTGCAGTCAAGAATAGCAGCTCCAAGGATTTGGACTGAATGAGTTTCCTAACAAGCTGCCACTACTGCAGCAGAGCAAATGCAGGACTGGTACCAGTCACTGCCACCTTTTCACAACCAGATTTTGCTGAAGTTAGCTCAATTCTTACTCTAAAGGAGAAGTCTGCTGCCTCTTTTCACACCAGACAGTAAAATCTAAGCATTCAATTATGAAGGACACTGCACAAATATTTGAAATTAGCCACTTAGGGAAAAAAAGATAATTCCATCATACATATCAGAAAAATTGTGCAAAGATGAAAAAAATGAAGTGATATGCATTCCAGTGCAGCTAGAAAACAATATAAAAAAATGAAAACATGGCAATAAAATAATGTGAGAATTTTAATTTTTCAGTCTGAAACATGATGAACAATGTGATGAAAAAGAAGTTTAACAATTTAAATGTATTTTTCTTTCACCAATTGAGTTATAAACAATGTTGAATAGAATTAGCTAAGAATTAACTGATTCTACTAAAATTATAACTTTAATATGTAAATGACATCTTTTCCTGTACTATTCGCTATATCCATTTATTCCAGCTTGGGTTTATCTGTAAATCCTACCACCTTTTCTTCTAGCTCCACCTTTTTTTCCTATCCTTTTTCTTCCTTAATTTTATTTTTATTTTTTCATTTCATTTTATTATTTATAACGGCCTGCTATGAAGCTATATTTTTTGCTTTACATTTTAATTTCCTGGCATGCATAAGTTTGTTAAAATAATGAGAACATCTGTTAGTCAGACTAAACACAGCAAAAACTAGACACTGTCTGCATTTGCTTTTCATTTTTCTAGTTTCATGTATATTATATGTATATATTAATAAAATATACATTTGTGTAGAATATATACACATGTAATTTCTATATATTATATATATTCCTTTTCAACTCAAATAATTCTTATGGCAAAACATTACAAATGTGATCAGAATCGAATTGATGATTCAACGAATTAGAGAACAAATACCAGTTGAAAATACTTTTTTTCTGTTATGATTTATTTCAAATAATGTCAAAAATTGAAGGAAAGGCTCATCCCTTTTTACCAGCTGGAGTGGCTGGCTGACAGCTCAGCTGTGAGCTTTCCAGGCACAAAGACTCAAGGGAATCTGAAAAATTACTGTCAAAATTGGGATTTGTAAGTTAGTTCCTCAAGAGCAGTTTTCCCACTTGAAACATTTTATGAATCACATATTTATGCATCACACATCACCCAGAACAAAATTTCTGGGTTTTGCTATTCTTTTTTTTTTTAAAGAAGAATACTATCAGCTGTTCAGCTTCTAATTCTCAAAAGTCCAGGGTGTTTGCCTTTGTCAGGACTTCCTAGACTTATTTGAAAGAGTGTAAGAATTGCTGTTATTTTGTAATTAGGCAAAAGAAATAGCTTGATTTTTAAGAACTGAGATGTCAAGGAGTTTCTCCTCTGTGGAAAATATTTTGATTATATATTTGTCAATTACCTTTGTCAACAATAGAGGAGTGATTATTTTCTTTCAATTTTGTCATCATCTCTCTAGAAAGTAATTTTGGACCTTGTCATGTATCCTTTTGCCTCTGTGATTGACATCTTCACAGTTCTAATTGATTCTTGGCTTCCATCTTAAAAGGCACATTGGTTCAATAATTTATTTGTTCTTTGTGTGTGCTCTCTAAATATCTGTCTGGATTTGGATGAATTTTGATAAATAGTAAAAAGAGCAAAGTTTACTTGAAAAGAAGATTCTGAAATTAAAACTCACACACCAAAAGATAAGCAAAATTGAGTTTTTAATGTATTCAAACTAGGTGTAAGGATAAGTTTCATATAAAAAATCTGAGAGAAATAGTAGCTAGGATAGATCTAGTACCAAATAATTTCAGTACTTCTAATTTCAGTCATGGCAAACAAGGGTTGTGCACTTGCCAGCTGATTATAGTATGTATTTTGGTAGGAACTGATAGCTCAGTTTTGATTACAAGGTAAAGAAAAACAGATGGAAGATATTTTTGCTCTTCTGAGTATTGGGAAATATATTTAAAATCAATGTAAGCAGAAAGGAGGAATTCAGACTTTTAATTCTAGGGTGTTCATTATATTTTAAGAGTTTTATTGCTATGCAGAAGAAAACTTCATCATACTTGGCCTCAAGAAAATGATATTTAATTGGGTAAAAGAATATTAAATCAATAGGAAGTAGAAAAAAATTCAGAAAACAACCAGAATTATTCAAGAGAGACTATTCTAAAGTGCTTGGAAATGAGCCATGTGAGTCAGGCATGCCTGAGTTCTACTCCTATTTCTTCTTTGATGACTGGATTCCAATAGTCAGAAAAGACAAAAAAGGCAACTTCCTGTACGTATATACATATATATATATATATATATATATATATATATATATATATATATAAAAAATTACAAATTTTTATGTTTATAAATATACATTAAGTAATAGAATCATAGATTATCTCAAGTTGGAGGGGACCATAAGGGACATCCAGTCTTGCTCCCTGCTCCTTGTGGGACAATCTACAAACAAATTAGGAGAGTCATTCAGGTGCTGGTTGAACTTTGATAGGCTTAGTGCCATGACCCCTTCTCTGGGGAGTCTGTTCCAGGGACAGACCACTCTCTCACTGATGAACCTTTTCCTAATGTACACTCTGAGCTTCCTGATGCAGCTTCATTCCCATTTCCTTCTGTCCTATCACTGGTCACCAGAGAGAGATCAGCACCTTCCCTTCCACTGTCTCCCACTGAGAAAGTTGTAGTCTGCGACAAGGTCACCCCTTAGCCTTCTCTTTCCTAAGCTGAACAAGCCAAGTCACCTCAGACACTACTCTTAGTCCTGACCTTGAAATCTTTCATCATCTTGGTCACCCTCCTCTGGACACACTCTAATAATTTGATTTGATTCTTTCACTGTGCCACTTAAAACTGCACACAGCACTGGTGGCTGAGACTGGACCAGTGTGAAGTGGGAGAATTCTCCTCCATGCTGCGTTTGATGCACCCAAGGCACAGCTAGCCCACCTAGATGCCAGGTGACACTGCCAGCTAACATTCGACTTGTCATCAACCACTGCTCTCCAGTTTCTCATCCCCCAGTTTTCATGAAGAACCAACATTATGCTATCTCCAGTGGAGAATCTGGCACTTGCTTTTGTTAGATTTCATTGTGATTAGTGATTTCTCAGCTCTCCAGTCTATTCAGATCTCTGCAAGGTCTCTGTAACCTTGAGGGAGTTGACAGCTCCTGATTTAGTATGACTGGCAAACTTACTAAAAAGGCATTCCACTCCTGCATAAAGATAATTTTTAAAAATCAAAAATCACTGGCCCTAAAATTGAACTCTGGCGAAGCCCATTAGTGATTGGCTGCCAGCCTGATGTACTCTCATTTGCTATAACTCTTTTAGCCAAGCCCTTCAGTCAATTGCTCATCCAGTATATTATGGACTTGTCTAGCTGTATGCTGAACCTTTTGTCTAGAAGAATATAAAGAGTTACTGGATTTCCAGCACATATATATATATATAAATACACACACACACACACACACACACACACACACACACACACACACGAAGACTTACTGGGAATCTCCTCTTATTAAAGATAATTAAATTTTCCTGCCTATTTTATGCATTTGTGATGATTTTTTACTACTTACACTTTTTTTTCAGTTATATGTACAGATAAGTTTCCACTGAACCAGTCCACTCATATTTTCCCAGGTAAACTAAAGCAAACTTTGACCAGAAGCAAACTCTGACTATCTATTTTGGGATGACCTTAGGGATTAGCTCAGCACTGAGATTCAAATGAAAACTCCAAATTTCTTTTCTCTATATATTGTGTATAGTCCATCTGTTAAGACTTTTCATATTGGAAAACTATGGTTTTCATTTGGATCTCTCTGAAACTATTCTGCGCAAGTTAAAGTAAGCAGCCGTTAGCCTGGTAAGTGTCCTAGAAGTGGCAAGATGGCTTTGGTCCCATTGTCTGTTCTGTCCAGCAGAGCCTCATAAAACCAGATTTGTTGCTGAGGGAGGTGTTGGGCAGTCACAGTGAGCAGTAGGTAATTCTGGGGCTGCAGCCAGCAGGACTAATTGTGTCTCCCAGCTCAAACTGCCCCAGGAGCTGCTCAACTCTAGCTCTCCATCCCTTCTGCTGATCCCTGGAGCAATTCATTTAAAACATGCCATTGCTGCTGAAAATTTATGCCAGCTCTGATTCTCTCTTCTCTGACAGGATAATGTAGAAAGGGATTCAGAAATTCATCCCCTAAAAATAGTGTCCTAATTAAATTTACATGAAATATTTTGGCTTGTCTGAGCAATGTTGTTGGATAGAACGGATGTGTTGCCAAACTTCAAGCTAACAGAAAGAAAAAACTTCTCTGATGCAATCATTTCATAAAAGTTGAGTTAATCATTCCTACATTGCATACTTCAAAACAAGTAACTTCAGCATCATTCATTTTCTCAGTATCTTGTGATAGATACAGGAATTTGCCAGGTGAAGCAATACATAGAGTTTTTTATATATTCCAGCGTTAGGCTCATAGCATCGACCCAGTCCTTCAAAATTAATGGGATAACTACTTACAAATTAACCGCAGTGACATTTGGCTTAGATTCATCTGAATGGACTTTGAGTTGTAAGAACATGTGTGTCATTATCATACAACCTTGTAGGGAACCTCAATCTGACTCCCTAATTATTTTGTTAACTTTAGGATTACCTTGGTTCAAAGACCAAAGTAATCTTTAGTATATTTTTTGTCTGTTTATCATTATGTTAGTTCAGGAACCAGATAAATGACTTCAGGATTTTGGTAGGTTATATGTTATTGAAATTTAAGCTTAATTTCAGTATCTAATATTGACTTAACTATTATTTATTTCTCAGAAAGTTAGTACTTATTCTATGCCTCTGAATAATCTGGATGGCCAGAATGTGGGTTACAAACGCTAAAGAATCAGAATGTCTCTGCAGTTTGTACATAATGGATATGCCATGTGTGTTTTATATATAGAATCATAGAATCCATTACGTTGGACAAGACCTTTAAGACCACAGAATCCAACCTCTAACCCAACACTGCCAAGGACACCACTAAACTATGTACCTAAGCGACTCATCTACATGTCTTTTAAATATCTCCAGGTAATTCAACCACTTCCCAGGGACCTTGCTTCAGTGATGGATAACCTGTTTGGTGAAGTCTGCATTATATCCAATCTAAACCTCTCCTGACACAACTGAAGGCCAGCTTGTCTTGTCCTCATCCTTTGTTCCCCACTGCAATAAATAAAGGCTGGAGATTCTTCATAACCATCCTTTAGTTGCAAATATATTAAAAGAAACTGTTTTTACTGGGTTTTAGAGGGTTTTTTGGTTTTGTTATGATTTTTTTTTTTTTTTTTTGGGTAGCAATCGTATTAAGTTCCTGTTGGTCTTTGGTCTTTTGATTTTCTCCCTACAGAATCTCAGGATATCTTTTTAGTCCTCCTGAGTTGCTTTGCCCTCTTTCCAATGATCATAAACTCTCTTTTTTCTCCCTGAGTTTCAGAAAAAGCTGTCAGCTGGTTTTCCCCACCATTTCGTCTTTCAACACACGAGGATTGTCTGCTTCTGTGCATTTAAGAATTCCTTCTTGAAAAATTTCCAGTCTTTCTGGACTCCTTTGCCCCTTCAGGACTAGCTCCCAAGGGACTCTCTCAGCCAGGGTCCTAAACAGGCCAAAGTCTGCCCTCCAGATTAGCAGTTCTCATTATTCCCCTACTGACTTCTCTAAGAATTGAAAACTATCATTTCATGATCTCTGTGCTCAAGGTGGCCCCCACCCCCCCCACAAATCCTTCTCTGTTTGCAAATAACAGGTCCATATTAGGAAAATATTTTCTGTACAGGTGTTGCATTCGCTCTGTACTGGTTGAGAGGACTTGTCTGGATTTTCAACATATCTGTTTGCTAGATTCCAAGCAGATTTTTTGACATCTTTGGCAAAATACTCAAATTTCTCCCTTTCCAACATGAAGAGAAAATGGCCAGCAGGGGTAAAGAATAAAGAAACCCAAATCCCATGATCAGAGGGGTTGTGATCCTGTTCTATTTGGGACTTTCTAAGTGCAAACCTAGAGAGAAAAATTTCACCCCTTATTCCCTGCACTGTATTTGAGAATTGGTTAGTGTCTTTCATTTTGATGTGTTGTACTTCAGTGGAGTTTTGTCCACATATTTCACTTTTTAAAATATCAAAGCATGTTTTAAATTTGAAGTTACTGAAAGTTAAGGCACTTTGACAGCTTGAAGGTTGAGCTTATATGTAGGCAAAAAATAAAGCTGCTTTTCACTTTCTCATGTTTAACACCATAGCTTGCTTAAAAACGTACTGCCACTGAGAATTGTTCTCAAGCAGTCTTTGTTCTGTCAAAGCTTAGCATCAGAAAGCTGGTGGAAAGAATATTCTTCTACGTTGGAATAATCAGTTCTTTGAAAAAAGATTGTACCTGTATCAGCCTCCCCATAATCTCAAAGCACATTAGAGATAAAGGTTTTTATGATCATTGATAGAATATCTCAATGGATTGGTTATAATTGTATATTCCTGTGTGCATTGATATAATATATTTTGATAAGGCACTTCATTGATGTCTGAAGCTTCTTTTTTTAAGATGCAGCAAATCTTACTTTCCAAAGAGGACTTAGACTAGTTGGTTTAAAGCAAGTCATTAAGAGTGATAAACTATGCCTATATCTATAAGAAAGTAAGAACTGTTCTGTGTGAATTTAAAACTAAGTCAGTTAAGAGCGGTTTTTTTTTCAGCTTCCTATGACCCATTAATTCTGACTACCACAAACACAACTAGAATAAGGCGTGGCAATCTGAGCAAAATCAAAATTCATTTGCCTTCAATAATGTAGGATATAAGCTTAATTGCTGTCAGATTTTTGCATATATAGCAACTGAGAAGCAGAATCCCCCTGATTAGAAAAGTCACAGAATTGGTATCTGATTGCTTTTATTACTGTAAAATTAATTCTTTTTCTGTAAATACTCATATTCATCCACTATAAATAAACCTATTTTTCAATGTGATTTTACTGCTAGACAGCGACTAAAACATGGTCTTGCCAACTCCTTTGACTTTAACATTCATTTTGTTGCATTTTATGTTTTTTTCCTAAAGCCTTAGCTCCTGAAGATACATGATTGCTGAACAACCTTAGCTTTCATTATGAAAAATGTGAACACTTAGAAGCTTGAAAATGAGAAGACTAAGGCTTATAAACCATCCAGTTCAACAACAAAAATATCTAAAATACATTTTTTTTTAAAAAATCATTTAAATGAGCCTCATTAATTCAGGTTGGGGTGGAAGGGGAGGGAAAAAAGGAAGTATGGTTTTGAATGTGAGAGGTTTACAACACTGAAAACATAGGCACAATTTTAAAATACCGTTTCACACTCAGCTATCTTCCCTCATGTTTCTGATACATTGATGACATCCTCACTGTTTTTTGAAGTGATCTTCAAGAGCTAAAAAAAATCTGGGCAAAAGCATAATGGATTTCTGATCACAGAAAGCCTTTAGCTACTGAAGAATTGTTTTCAAATATTTCTAATGGCTTGAACTTTCTGCATAAAATCTTTCTGCTTTCTGCATAAAAATACCCTAGTGAGGGCTTAGCTGGAACACTGTGTCCAGCACTGGGATCCTCGGTAGAAGAGAGACATGAAGCTCCTGGAGTGGGTCCAGCAGAGGTCAAAGATGATGTGGGAACAGGAGCACTTCACTTATGAGTAAAGACTGACGGAGCTGGGCCTGTTTAGCCTTGAGAAGAGATGACTGAGGGGACCACATTGATGAATATCTGAAGGGAGGGTGTCTAGGGGATGGAACCAGGCTCTTCTCGCTGGTTCTGAGTAACAGGAGAAGAGGCAAATGCAGAAACTGGAACATGGAAGTTCCACCTGAACATGAGGAAGAACTTCTTTTCTGTCAGGGTGACTGAGCACAGGAACACATTGCCCAGAAAGACTGTGGGATCTCCTGCTCTGGAGAGATCCAAAAGTTGTCTGGACACAATCATGAGTAATATGCTTGAGCAGGGAGGTTGGACTAGATAACCTCCATTGGTTCCTTCCAGCCATTCTGTGAGTCTGTGAAAATCTCTGCACTTGAGATCTAAAGCAGAAAAAATACTGTTCTTTTTCATTACGCCCATTGTAAAAGGAAAGTCTACACTGGAGTACAAGAATGGTTACAGCACATTGAGTAACAAGGGATGAATGGGATAGCTTTCTCTTCTACTTACCTTAGTTGTTCATATTGAATGCAGTGCTCATGAAAGCCCCAGATTTTCCCCCAGTGAAATCAGACCTTACTATTTATTGAGGTTCTAGTCCTGAAAAGTGTGAAGCAGTGGCACTGAGGATGCTCAGTTACATTCACTGGTACTTTGCATTTTAAGCAGTAAGTATCAGCAAAGTAAACTTTCCCATATTACTTCTCATTTCTCCAAGCTGGTACTTTCAACTTTTGATTAGACAAAGCCATTCTGAGATGATTTTGCATAGAGTATATGTTTCTTCTTGTTTATTACTCTCGTCTGCCAGCAGGTCTTCTGTGACAATCTAGTCTTGGCTATTGAAGATGAAGAATATTTGTGTTAGAAATTAAGCCAAGTTTAGCATTATATTTTATATACTCTTTGCTGGCAACGGAATTTTGCAAACAGAGGAAAAAAAAAAAACAAACAGCAGCCAGAAGTTGTTTAATACTTTCAGAAGAGTCTTAAAAGAGCAAAACTTTTTTGAGATGTTCATTTCTATGAAAAAAGCGCCACAGAACCCTGCAATAAACAAAGAAGAAAGCAGCACACTGAGACACAAAAGGAAGAGGAAACAGTACTCTGTCAAAAATCTGGCCTGACAGATCACAGCTCTGGGGTGTTCTTAGTTTGGATCATGTTAAGAGCTATTCCAGGGCTTTACCCAGTTGCTTATCTTCAATATGATTCAGTACTCTTGATATCATTAGTACTGTAAAATTAGTACTGTAATTATTACTGTAATGAATTAGTACTGTAAAAATATTGATAAAGCACTCTGGCTTTTTAAATACAATGTTCATCAGAGGTGCTATTCACTTAGATTTATTCCATTTCAGAATACTACATTTATTCTGATATTAATTCTGAATAATGGCTGCCATTATTCAGATGACGTCTTGGATGACTTCTCACTATGTATTTGCTACACTCTAGCCCCCCTATGGAAGGTAGTGATAAAATCAATGAGAAGATGAGCAATAAATTTTGGTGTAATTTCTAAATCACAAAACTGATAAGGAAATTGGGCCAAATCTGGCAGATCAGAGAGGTAATGCTGCATGCCGCAGCCCGTTGCAGCTACTTGCGGGGTGGAGTATGTATTGCCAGTAGGTGCACACACAGAGCATCCTGTACAAGGCAAACTTGCATGTAGGGTTAGAGAATCACAGAATGTTTTGAGTTTGAAAGGGCCTCTATAGATCACCTTGGTACAGCCTCTCTGACATGAGCAAGGACATCTTTCACTGGATCAGATTGCTTGAAGCTTTGTCCAACCTAATTTTGAACACTTCTTATGATGAGGCATCCACAGTTTCTCTGGGCAACCTGTCCCAGTGCCTCAACATCCTCATAGTAAAGAGTTTCTTCTTATATCCAATCTAAATCCATTCTTTTTCTGTTTAATACCACTGGCTCTTGTCCTAGGGGCCTTGGTAAAAAGTCACTCTCCATCATTTTTAGAAGTTCCTGTTAAGTATTGAAAGGCCACAACCCCTGATCTCTCCGACTTTCCTCATAAGAGAGGTGTTTCAGCCCTCTGATCATCTTCATCACCCTATTCTGGACTTGCTCCAGTAGGTCTCTGTTGTTGATGTGCTGAAGATGCCAGAGGTGGATGCTATTCTCCAAATGGGGTCTCACGAGAGAAAAGAGAGGGAGAACCACCTTCATGCTGCTGGCCATGCTTCTTTTTGCACAGTCCAGGGTACACCGGCTGCAACAAACCAGATTCAACGACTGAAAATTTACCCAGAATTATAAACTGGAAAAAGAACACAATCAAAAATGCATGTTTTATCATTTGTCTCCTTGTATAATGTTTCAGTTGCCTCCTATCTGTATACCATGCACTAGTTAATCAATTAGTTGGTTTAGTAATGTGAAACAATTCAGAAAGCTTTGGTGCATTCACAACAAAAAGGAAAATATTTACCCTAAAAATCTTTGATCAGTGGTATGACTTTGGAGGAATTTATTTTGTTTTGCTTGAATATTATTTTTCTTCAATTTTCTTGTGGATTTTCTTAAAATTTAGCATACCTTAACATTTAGGTGACTGGAGCTGTACAACATTTCTCTTTGGAAAAGACATTTTGTATTGTAAAGTTTACTAAATGCATTGCTATATGTACTGATGGATAAATCTAAATAAACTGTAGCAATATAGTCAAGGGATACATTGCTTATTTATGTAAGTGAAAAACAAACTCACATGGTAACTGGCTCTTCTTGCTTGTTCCTGGCAAGGCTTATGATTGATCCACTGAATATGGGTGTCTGTGGGGAAAAAAAGCAGCATCTCACCAGAAATTTTGTCAAAATCTGTCATATAAGAATGCAAGGATGAGAAGCAATTTTTGATTTCACATCTCAACTCAGGGTACCTTAGTTCTATCTTAGTTATGTCAAAATAGAATAATTATATATGTGTGTGTGTGTGTGTGTGCGTGTGTGTGTGTGTGTGTAGAGGGGACATATCCAGACACTAAAATCTGAAAACTGTTGTGGAGGTGGGAGAGAAATTCTACTCTCAAATTCAGGCCCATACTGTCTGTTTTACGGTGAGACCCATAAGGCCATTTGCACATTTTTCAGGTGGATACAAATTTCCAGAAATTCCCCAAAGAATATACTTAATCTCTAAGGAATTTTACTTTTTCCACACAAAAGATTCTGTGCATTTAAGCATTGCTATTCTATGTGTGCAAAGAACTCCCAGGTGTTTGCAACTTCATGGGGCCCACAGTTTCATGACCCTACCTCCTGCATGCAGGGGTAATTTCTGACTTGCTTTTGTGACTTTCTTCCCTGCTGTCTGGTGGCCAGACCAGAAAGGTGCTAGCTGCCAGTTCAGTGTGGCATGTCTATCATGTTTTCACTCTGATGTCTGGAGGGGGCCTCCATTCCAGAAATTCTCCCAGGGATAACTCCCTTACTGATCCAATAAAATGCTATTATTGTTTTCTGGTTTGTCTCTGTATACCAGCAATGCAGCTAAATCTTTAAAATAAACCTAGCTATGTTGAGGTAACCTAGTAAATAGAGAATTGCTAAAGCAACAATAACTATGTGCTGAGATATAGAAGGGGTTTGGAAGATACATTACATTTTTCCCCTGAGGCATTTCAGATGACAGATTGAAAGAATTGCAGAATTGGAGCTACAATGACTTTACCTCTGTTGTTCATCAAACATGATATTGTAAGGCACAGAGCCTAAATTGGATTATTTTAGCAGGTTTTTTTTTATTCCTTACTATCTGTAATGTGGTACCACTTGACAGTCACCAAACACAGAGTTGGGAGCTGCTAGAAGGCAAAGGCACTTTGAAAAAGAAACAGCAGGTGACTCCTCCTCCACAAGACTACAAGGAGCACAACAGTTTGGCAATTTACTTCCCATGAAGCTGCACATTCCCACAGTAAGCATTTGTTGTTTTAGTAGAAGACAGAGTATAACACTAAAGGAACTGAGGCACATATTTTCTTGCTGATTGAGGTAACATTTTAGGCAAGGTCTCTGTTAGAAACTAACCCACTAGCTTCCTGAAATTAAGTCAATATTACAGTCTCAAGAGCATGGGATATTTTAAGAAAACTTCCTTCCTAAAGCAGAAAAATCATCATACCACGGAAAGTGACAGGTAACATGAACGAGCAAACATCTAAAATTTTTCAAAAGTAATTTCTGTGTTGGAATGTTCAAAAGATAGGTGGCATGACAACTGAGCTCATGGCTTTCCTTTAGGAGATTTTTTGTGTTGCCACCATCCTATCAGCACTTTTTGAGGTGATGAATAAGCTAAGTCTGAAATAAATTTGAAAGGAATGTAAATGAGCAAAAAGAATGATTTCCATATTTTACAGTAAACCCAGAAATATCATCATTCTTGTGAGGAAGTTTCTATTAATTTTCCGCAGCTTTGGAAAAACACACTGTTCAGAAAATCAGCTGACATTTAATCTGACACTTTCAGTTATTTTCTATGTAATTAAACTTAAATCAAATGAGCAGTTATGTTTGAATCATATTATCACTTAAATATTTATTTTTAATCATGGACACACAGTGTATTTTCAACAAATTAACATAACAAAGATGAAAATTACATCAACATATAAATAATTAACATGATGGTAATAAAAAATAATTTATTTCCAGGATATGGCAGATGAAGTAGATATTTCACATTTCACCATTACTGGGATTACTTTTTATACTGAAGACAGATATTCTGAAGATAAATTGAAGAAATAATGCTGTGAAATAGAAATATCTGGAGAAAGTGATAAAGGAATAAAGTATCAATAAAAGTATTTTCTTCTTGTTCACAACTGAAAATATAAACTGCAGTGAAACAATGTAGTATGATTTCAGCTGGAACACTAAATTAAGAAACAATAAAGAATTTTCCCCACCAGTAAATTCTTTGAAATGCTACCTCCAACACAAGCACAGGATTAAGAATCCATAACTGAGTCAAGTGATGGATGTTGTAATAAACCTTTAAAATATATATATATATATAACTTTAAAAGCCTGTAAAATATACATGAGAAATATATGTAGTCAGTGAAAATTCCTAATGTAGGGAATGAAAATTCAGAGAGGACAGATACAAAATTTGATAATGAAGAGAAAACATGCTGTGACAAAGCAGAGCTTTCAGTCTGCTACATGTTTATGCAGTTTTACCTTAAGCATTAGTGTTTTGTCTGGGTCATGGGGAGGTGGAAAAACATTTCCCCCGCCCTTTCTGTCTCATTGTTCATCCTACCTTGGGGAAGTAGTCCAAATGAGAAGTAATTCTTCCATGGCTTCCTTGCTACTACTGATCCTCAGCACTGCATATAAAGCTTTGATGGAAAAGAAATAACAGCTAATTACAAATCTGGGTTTTGGCACCAATTTGGTATTCAGTGTTTATCAGTCCTCAGTCAGGGAGAAATATATATATTACAAAGCTTGCAAAATCGAGGCACAGTGTTGCTTTTTAGGGCCCAAACCAGATATCAAAAATGGATATTACCCTAAGGCAGTAACTACCTCAGAGCAGGAAGTACAAATGCTGGAAATTGAAGAGCTAGTGTAAATGCACTGTCTGAAATAGGAGTACCTTATTCCATTTCCAGTTCATCCCAAGATGATGAGAAGTTAATTTCCTAGGGCCTCAGGCCAGACCTCTATGCCAAGGAGTCTTAGAAAAATAAACCCCACTCCTGGACCTACAATGATATTACTGGAGGACCAATGAGCAGTGAGTCAGCATATTGATCGCTTTTTTTGACAAGAGAATTCTTGCCAGGAATCTATCTACTGGCAATCTAGGATTACAGCCAGAATAAAGCAGCCATTTGGGAAAGTTCACATTACTGTTCTAGAGACTGACCACCTAATGGTGAGTTTTGGAAGATTTCAAAGCCTTCAAATGCAAAGTCTGAAAAAGTGAAAAACTAACCAAATTGGCTTGGTGAACTAGTCTGATAGTTCATTTAGAAAAAAAGAACAGGAATGCTGAAACAGGTTTTCTCTCTAGGAGCAGTCTGACAGAGAACTGAGTCTTGGTAGAAGCAGTCAGACTGATATTTTTGTTGGTATCTCTGATTTCCTTAGCAGTAGCCCTTAAGTATGAGGGATAGCCTAGAGGGCAGAAAGCTGAGTACAAAGCTGTCCCTCACTAAAGCAGTTATTTTCTTATTTCTTTCTTATACATTTATTGTTATTTATTTATTATTCTTTCTTTCCTTCCTTCCTATACATTTGGAATTGACAGATGTCATTAACTCACAATAAGGCAACAAAAGGTTTTGAGTATAATTTTCAGGGCCAAAAACAAACGGCACCCAAAGGGACACGCTTTTAGCTTGCACTTGAGAAGGAAGACTCATTTGTGGCATACAGCATAAATAATAGACTCTGCTATTGCCTCCTTAGGGTTGTATGGTACTTAACCTAGGTCTGCAGAAGAAAGATACGAATAAAGTTACAGCCATCTGAAAAGAAATGGCTTTGTTGCAGAGACATTAGGTAAGAAAATACACTGGATCATGAAGTAATATTCACAGGGAATGGGAACAGTTCTTGACTGCAAGATTTTTAACATGCTGTAGTAGGTTAAGCCAGATTTGATGTTCCACTCAGGCTGCAGCTTGAGGGAGCTTCAAAGTGTGGAGCTGATGGCAGATGTGATGAGTGGGTGTGTGAACAGATCTTAAAACTTGGCTGGAGTGAACTTAAGAGTTTTCATTTTAGAGCTACTTTGAAGGAAGGCAAATCAGACTAATGTTTGTCATTTATCTTCCATTAAATGCTTTCTCTTTCTTTCTCTGTTGTTGGCCCAGATGACCAGTTTGGAGAAGTAAATATAGTTGGCTAAGGGAAAATGAAAAAATCTTCTGTTGCTTGTCCTTTTTTTTAGCAACTTTAAGATTAACTTTTCATAAGCTCAGGCGTAAGAGAGTTTCCATGGTAAAGGAGTTTAGTTGTATATTGAGCTTTTATTTGTATTTAAATAAGTCAGACACAAACTACATTTAGTGGTGTGAACTATGTTTTTACTTCTAATTTACGTAATATTTTAATAGAAATTTATACAAATTTAGACATTTGTACAAATATTCCAGTCTTACATGTACACGCAAAATACTAACTTATTATGAACTTGAAATTTCACTCTTACAGCCTGTCCTGTATTATGGAATGTCCTTTAAACCAAAGAAATTAATGATGTGGTCTTTACTGGCTTTTTTTCGCCTGGAAATAAACAGAACATACTCATAATTATGGATAAGAGATAAGAGAACAGGTCTTACCTTCTAAATGTTGCAAACAGTCATTAATAAATTTATCTTTCAGTGCTGTTTCACTGCTTTCATTCCAAGCTGTACTTGTGAGTTCATAATGTGAATACTAAAGAACTTTGTTTTTATAATACACACAACCCTCCTTTTGTGCCTTCAGTCAACAAAGAGTAAAGTAATCTATTTTTCTTCTGTTATTTTAAAATGCACTATGACATATGCCTTCAAAGACATTGCAAGATTTAAAGTTTGCTCTTTTACTGTAAGAGTACAGGTATAAAATATAGATACACTTTTAAGAAAAAAATCCCCATGAATAGCATTTCAGATTCTTAGAAAATATCAGGAATGTGACAGATGTAATATGTGTGCTTAAGAACTCTAACTACTTTGTGCATTTCTGCCCTTCCTTTCTGCCCCAGACTGACGGTTTTCCACTAATCAAAAAATACAATTCCTCTTCTGTTAGTTCTGTGGGTGCCAGTGATGGCAGCTCAACATTGAACCCATGGCAGGAACAAAAATAAACTCTATCTGGAAATAGATAATCTCCACTGGCCTTTATCTTCATTGCCCTTTCTGGGTCAAACGTGTTGTTCTTTTCAAACATAATCTCTAATATGTTCATTCTGAGGAGAAAAAAAATTTTCTAATACTATAATGGCTATTGCTGATAATAATCAATGTTACTGCATAAATGTAGAGCTACAGAGGAGGAGGGTCTTCAGTGCTCTGAGTCAATGTCCTTCAAGGCTATGTTAGAACCTGCCACTGAAGGTGAGGGTTATTGAGGTTCTGGCTAAGAGATTCCTTAGCACAGATAAGACTGGAACAAAACAGTGGGATTTTTTGATTTCTATATGTATGTAGGATTTATTTTAGAAAAATTTGGTTGCCATGGAAAAGAGTTACGTAGATGTTTTAGATATTATCTATATAAAAATTTAAATATGTTGCCTAAGAAAATATATAAGGGAAAGAAAGAAAGAGAGAAAGAAAGGATAAGAGTAGCTAGCAGAGAGGATCACATGGGTCAAGTGAGGAGACTTGACTGCTGCAATTTCGATGTCCATTGGCTGAAGTGATGGTTGCAGTCTCAACCTGTCAGGGTGGGGCAAGCACATGAAACATAGGCTGTGGTTGATTCATATATATTCAAGTTCAGGTGGGAATGCCCACATACCTCCTCTGGGAAGCAGAGAGTTTCACACTGTCTGATGTAACACTGGATCATGTGTAGTCCTTTGAGAGGCGAGAAGTCCAGAAATGAGTGTCTGGGGGGCATTTCAGGAGTCTTTGACAGCTTACGACACCTATGACATGACAGCTGCCTCTCACATGAGCATAATGAGACATTTGTGCCCCATGGGAAGGGATGAATGCCTTCAGGCCTACATGAGACTATCCTCATGAATATGAAAGTCCCAATACCTTTCTTGGGAAGGGAGTCAGCTGTGTAAGAGTGGACATTGGCAAAATAAAAAGCATTGTCCCACCTAGCAGGATGTGCTCATTGGCCTTTTCACTTATTTGGCTCAAAACCTATCGTGTTGATAAAAAAAGGTTTGACTTGGTCATACTCAAGTAATAAGTGCTCACCTCTTTAGCACCTGGGCTGTTCTTATGCAGATCAGAAGATGTTTTTAGTTTCTATACACAAACAACCAACTTCTCAAGGTGGGCATGAAAAGAATTTAGAGATCTTTTTCCTTGAGGTATAATTTTGAAATGTTTTTCCTTGACCCCTTATGGGAGAAGAGGGGGACTGGAGGGGGAGAAACTCTACTTTTCCTGTAAGGAAATGATAAACTATATCTCTTCACTGTAGTGTTCTGGGTATTTTTATATAAATTTCAAACTTTAAAAGATTCTAGATCCAAGAATAAAGCTTGAAGTTTTCAGATCAAACTTTCTTAGCAAAATTATTCAGAGAGTAACACTCATTTCTCACTTCACTTGGCATTTCTTCTACCTTTTTTTCTTCAACAGGAAATAAATGAGAAATATATTCAAAGTAACTGTGTTACACTCTTTCAAAAGAACTAGCCTAGAGTTGCAAATTGACCCTATTGTTTTCAAGTTACTTCCAGACATTCAACTGTTTTCTCACATGAAGAAGAATACCCTCTCCTCATCATACCATCCTCTCCTTCCTATCCTCTGTATCCTTTCATTGCACAACTGCAGTTAAAAAGTTGTTAAAGAAGACACTAACAGTACAAGTCCCAGGGCTGATTTAAGGAGCCCTACTGATTATTGGCTCCTGGACTTTGAACCATTGGTCACAACACTTTCAATGTGGTACTGCAGCAATCTCTCACTCATTGTCCATTTATCCAGAGACTATTGCCACAATTTGGAGACAGACACTACAGAAGAATAAAGAGGTCAAAGGCCTTGCTGAGTCAAGGAATACAACATGCATATCCCCTCACTTATCCAAAAAGTCAGTTTCCTTTTTGAAGAAAGCAAGGAGGTTGGTCAGCCATGATTTCTTCTTGTTAAACTTATGCTATGTCTATTGTTTGTTTGGTTTTTGTTTGTTTGTTTGTTTGTTTGTTTCTAACAGGATTTGCTTCATAACCTTTCCAGGGACTGAGATGAGGCTGACTGGCCCATAGTTTGTTAAATTCTCCTTCTTGCCTTGCCCTTTCTGAAAGTGGGTGTGAGGTCTGCCCTTCTTCAATCATCAGGAACATGCCCATTTCCTATGACCTTTCAAAGGATTTAGACTAAAGCCAGCAGCCTTTAGAACCCTCAGATATATATGGACTGTTGTATGTACAAGTGGACTAAGTGGTCCCTAATTCTTCCTTTGTTGTGGGTAATGTTTCAATGCTTGAGGACAGTCTTACCATTGAAAACAGAAGCACAGAAGGTTTTAAAAACCTGTGGCAGACATGACCCATGAGGGTTACCCCATCTGTGGGTACAGATTGTGACCATGGGTGTCTCAGGATTCTTTAGTACACAAAGTCACAGAAGCCTGGGTTTCTGAGAATTTCCTTACAAATTTCTACAAATTGTTTTTTTACTATAAGTAAAAATTTCCCACATTTATACACTACTAACACTAGTAAATATAGATTACAAGTCACTGCAAAGTTACCACTAGGAAAGCAAGTATGTATTACAAGAGTAAAGCAAATATAGATATGTATATTTCAAATAAGTTCATAATTCCAACTAGTGAAGTAAGTAGTTATGAAGTACATAGTTATGAACCTTTATCTGTGAGAGCATGTATATATACATACATATATATATATATAGTGAAATGTGGCTGTTACAACACTCACCAAACCCTTCCCAGGAATGGCACAAATATATGATGGAAAAGACCCACTTCAAAGATGATTGGTCTTACAGAATAGGAAGTCAGCCAGGTGGCCCTGGCAAGGGTCTGGTTTGTCCAGGAGATTGTGTGCACAAAAGATCTTTCAGAGAAGATCATTTTACATAGGAGGGAATTACTTTTGGTAGACACATAGGCAGGCATAGGGACTACTCTTTCTGGAATAGCTATTGCTGACTTTATCATCCGGCACTCATCAAGGTGCCTTTATCCTGCCAACTACCTCCCTTCAAAGGAAGTTTTGACTGAGCTTATCAGGAATGACTCAGGGCTCCTGACTGAGCAGATGGCCCTCTTTGTTAGTATGTTTAGCTGGTTGCCTTTGTGGCTGCTCTATCAATACCTTAGTTTTTCCCTTACTGTTTTTCACTGGGTCCCTTGTCCCACTAAGCAATGGGCTCACACTCTCCTTAAACCACTGATGCACTGGCATACACTGTACTGTTAGTATGTGTTTTCAGTGGTTCAGAAACAAGGTGTGGTTGTTTCCACTTCTTCCAATCAATGTTAAAAGTAGATTTGAATGACAATTCCCAAGAGCTGTCATTTCACAGTTTGAGATGTCTCCACTTTCTCTTATCTCAAAGGCCCACAGGGTCTGAACCAGATTTTGGGCTTGTTATGTAAATTATTTCTGTCCCTGTAATTAAATTCAGGTCTATATAAATGTCTATGACACTGAAGCACTTGTCTGAAAAAGCTATATAATTACATTAAAAAAAGTGACAGCAGCTAAACTACTGCATTCCCTGCACAGAAGCGCAGCCTAAGTATGGATGTGGGTAGAAGAATGGCTACAAGCTTAGACATAAATAATTAATCTGAGTATTTTAATTGCACTGGTTACATGTACATCTTAAGAGCCCTGCAGATAAAATTTATTGTCTTGGATTGCTTGTAAGTAATGAATGTATTAGTCTTTTCCCTTCTGTTTCATAATTGAGCAATTCAGGCATTTAATTCTTGCTTCTAGTTAAATGAGCAATTTTAATTACAAAGTAATTGATTGAACAGTGTAAATACACTTCAGTTCTAATTAATATGGATATATTATGTGGTGCATTGTACCAGTACATCTTTTGTTACTGTGTCTGTATGTTCTCATACTCTATTCTCTGCAACGAATGGGACTCTCTGGCTGCCTTTTGTTTCTTCAGGAAAAATGGTGTTAGAGTTCTAGGAAGTTGTACAGTAGCAAAATTATCAGAAGGAAATGTTTGAACTTGTTCTAGCAAGATAAGACACTGTATAAAAAAACCCAACCAACCAACCAGCCAAGCAAGCAAACAAACAAATAAAACCCAGCACAAACCCCGGACGTTTTCTTTAAGTATCTTCTAAATTTGAGTGAAAAAGAAAACTAGAAGTAAGGCTGGTTTTGACTAATCCATTACGTTGTACTCTCCAGTGCATATTAACTAGCCATAACATTTTTACTGGATGCTCTGCCCCACTTTCCTCTTGGGCTGAGGACATCTTTTTTAGGTCCTTCCTATATTCAGGCTTTAATACTTAAATAAGGTTTGATATGTTTTCTGCTTGTCTTGATGCTTCTGTGAACAAGGCTATATTTAAGATTAAATCTGACAACCAAGCTCTGACCATATTGTCGTTTGTCTACAAACTTCGCAACATCCCTCTCCTTTAGTTTTCTACAGATTTTTGTACTTACAGATGCCAATCATTATCTGCTGGCCCCTATGTATGAGAAGGAAAGGGTGAGCAGCAATAACTGTTGCTTGAATTTCACCATTTGAATGACCATGTTTTCTCCATCTCTCTCCAAATGGATTCTTTCTCCTTCTTCTCCCAGTTCACTTGAAAGATATAAGTACCACACCTATCCTATTGTTACCTAGTGTTTCTTTTATGAGTGGGAACACCTGATTTCCAGGTGCCCAAAAAAAAAATTGTACTACTAATATAAACACCCATTATACAGAACCATCAGATTGCTTTCTCTATCTCTACAGAATATTTTTGTTTACCTGGCACGATAGCTTGCCTTTGTATTTTTATCATTATATACTGGGATATATTAATGTTTTAAAATTAATTTGCAGATTCAGCTTTTGAGAAAGGATTTTCTATTCTCTTCATATTAAGCCTGATATCCTGGATGTTACAACCCTGACACTTCTTTTTGGATACTATGGTTATTAAATAACTGTCCAACATGTTGCCAAATATATATTTGGATTTTGTGTTGGACACACCCTCCTAAGAAGACAGTTATCTAAGAAATCCTACAAGCAAACATGAAGGAGTCTCACTGTTTTTCGTACAGGGGGGAAATGTAAGTATATTTGAATACATAGCAAACATCCCTGCCCATAGTTTTTCTTAAATCATTCATAGGAGGTACAGGTGTTTGGATAGTACTCTTCAGTTATGTTGAAACTACTACTTCAGAAATCTTTCTACAGCATTCAGACAGTTGCAAATATTTTCCAGTAAAACTCCTTTTCTAGAAGAGAAATGGAGAAAGTGGAAGACAACTGTCTTCTAGAAAAAGATCTACCCATTTATCTGTTTGATTAAGAGTCATGATATAAATAAATAATTTTCATTTTGAGTAAGATCAGTTACTTTTAGATTTTCCACAGTGAGCAAATAAAACAGAGTGCTGTGAACTCAAATTCCCAGTTTTACACTTGGTCCTAGTTGCTAAAGCTTCTTAGATGCACAGGAACTTGTCTCTTTTTGTCTGTAAGAATCAGGTCAAGATTTACTCCAGGAAATTCAGACCATAGAGGAGTCTCCTCATGCCAGAGCAAGTACATGTCTTCTCATGTTTCTTTTGATTCTGCATTCACTAATTGGTCAGGCTTTGCTCCTGTACTTAAAACATAATATTCTGGGCACAACCTGTCAGTGATAAAGAGTTAAAACTGAATGATGCTCTACCAGTGAAAGAAACTGAGTGTGCCTCTCTTGACTGGAACCTCAGGTCAGCTGAACCATTTATTCCTCTTTACTTAATTTTCTGTTGTCTTTCTGTAGTATTTTAGCCTGAATGAAAACAAAAGTTTTGGAACTTGAATATCATCAATGTGAAAGAGCCCATTGTAATCTGGTCAGACATTTATGGGTTTTGATGCTCTGAACAGTGTAGGTATCTTTCCTGAAATATTGAAGACTATTCTTTATTTAAGTGACAAATAGCATTTTCTGCCCACATGATTTGTAAATTTTATGTACTCTGGACCCTCTGAAAGCTTTTCCCTCTCCATTAAATGCACGGGAGTAAAAGGCTACGAAATCTTGGATAATGAATTATGCTGAATCTGTAGAAAAAAAAGTACACACATCAGCAGTTAATATGAGGAATAGAAACTCAGATTAACACACATTTTAGAATACTTTAAAATAAAAACTACAACCACAAAAAAAAAAAGCCACAAAAACAATGAGAAAAAAACCTCAAAAAACAAACAAAAACCCAAATGAAAAGCTGAATTACTGTTCCTTCTTTTTTTGCTTTATGGGTGTTCAAGTATTTTCCTGTAGTCTTGGTCTGCAAACACTGCAGACCAGAGTATGTGAAATATGTCTGTCATATTTTTATTTGCTTTAATGTCTTCTGCAGCATTATTTTGGCAACATTCTAGAAAGTTCACTGTAGAGCAGCCCCAGCAAAGTAGATGTGCCCTGATTTGATGTCAAGTACTCCTACTGAAAGGATAATGGGAAACGATCTACTGGTGACATCTATTCTCTGTCTTGGCAATTTAATGCTGTTGGCTAACTGCAGTCAAGACTGCAATTTAAATGTGTGCCAGAGCACATTCAAAGGTCTGAGAAGGTGCTTCAGTGAAAGAGAATTTTGTGTAACTCAAAGGGTATGGCTGAAAACACTGACTCCTGTTTATCTTTCCTGCCTGCTTAAACACACATTATTTCCAGCTCTGTTAGTACACATGCCTGGGATTTGCTTTTCCAGTGAAGAGAACATATGCCTATTTGATGTAAGTGGTAGAGTCTGCTTCCACAATTACATAATATGACAGTGACAATGACTTGAAAACAAAGCTATTAATATTCAGAAAGATAAAAATTGCTGCCATCCTATTTCCTTAAACTTGCTGTCATTCCTTGGTATAATACAAACTCTTACATTAATATTCAAGGAAATAATTTTTGCCGTGTTTTTCAAGATGACCACTTCCCCCCAAGCCCTGCAAAAAATGTAGCTGGAACTTTCTCTTATGTAATCTTTCTATGTACTACCTGTTGTGAGATTGATATTATATAATCACATCTCACTTAAAATTTTAATTTAATCCCTTATTTTCCCTATAATAAAATGAGCAGAGCCTCTAAAATATGTCAGAGGGATCAGTCAGCAGAACAACTGAATTACAACAAATTATTTGATTTTCTCTATTAATTGTGGGGTTTAGGCCATAAATTGTTTTCTGTCTGTATAAATAAGAAATAAACTCCCTTATCATGTCCATTGCAGAAACAAATGCTTTAAATCATTGTAGTGAAAAACAACTGAAATTGCTTTCTCTGCTGCAGGTTGTGTATTTTAATCAGCATGACAAGTATGAAGGGGAAGAAAGAATGAGTCCTTTTCAATACTTAGATAATTCACAATACAATGACAACATGACACTAAAGAGCTTTACTGGCACATACTGGTGAACACAGCAGTAACATTAAATGATCAAACACCAACCCTTCCTTAATAACAAAAGGAGGAACTTAAAAAATACTTTCTTCTAATCTCTTTACCTTGTCAGTTGTGTATCAGTTTTCTGAATTAAATTGCATAATTATTTTGCGAGCATTACATTTCAAATTTTAAGCCACAAGGAGAATGCAGACCCTCCTTCTCCACCTTTTTTCATTGGCATGTCTTCTAGAGGGAGGTATGTTCATGGCTTGTGAGAAACAGTAGTTCTAATGTTACTACTGAGACAGCAACTCTTAGGCATGTCATGGAAAAAACAGCAGGAGGAAAAAGCAAGGCAAGAAATGGGATGCTTGGGCTTTCTCCAGGGAGTTACTAACGGGAATGCTGTGGTTTCAGGCTGACAAAACAATAACATAGATTAGAGAAATCTACATTAAGAACTGCTGAAGAAGAGTGAGAGAACAAAAGAAATGGAAAAAAGGAAGAACATACAGTTGATAGTAGTTTAAATGAAAAAGAAATCCAAAAGAATGATGGGTAAGAGGATATGTGACCAGTTTTGAAGGTGGAAAATAGAAACAAAAAATATAAATGTACAGGATTTCTTTTCTGATCTCAGTAGTAATTTTATTGCATGCTGCTTTCTGAAGCTGTGTTTGTGATAAGTAGCAGAGCTTAATTTACAAACCGTTGTACAATTATAATTTCTCATTCAATTGTAGCCTGATGACAACTCCAAAAATCAGGGCAGTGTTTCAATTCCCTCTCTGTTGGGGAAAGCGGGGACTCAGGGAAGTGGTTCTAAAACCCCTGGGGTTTTCAGTTACTGTAGTTGTGAAACAGCCTTGGAGGAAAGAATAAAGAAATTAGATTCTCTTTTACAAAAAAGCCGCAGAGAAGGAACAGCTTTGATTCTTGGCATACATTCTTGTGCAGAGCTGCTTAAAGATGAGGACTTATGCTGTCACTACAGGCAAACAACATGGGTGTACTGAACATAATTTTCTTTATTTGTTTTGGCAAATTATCTCTGTAACAGGCATGGAATTCCAGAAGAGATAATGCTGCAAAAAAAGTGCCTTGTCATGGTTCGTTAAATTTGGGGACTTTGGATATCACTAAAATGCGAAGAGCATGAAGTATGCACAGGGGGAATATTTACCAGAACTGGTTATGCTGACTTGAGAGGGAGGATAGAAAATTCATTAATAGAAATTAGAACATAGAAGCATGGGATAGAAAATGTAGTACTGGTAAAAGTTAACTTCATGGACTATGAATAGATAATAAAGACAATATATGGCAGATCTGTGAAGCCAATGGACAGTGAAAATTTTTTAGTTCCAGAAATGCAGCTCCAGGCTCTAAAGAATCTGGTCATGAATTAATGGCACATTACATTGCAACTAATTTAATAGAAAGCAAGCCTGCATTGCCTTTACAAAGTTCTGTGGGATGAGTAGCCCTGGAATGGATGTCAGAAGAAAACAAACAGATTTCATCTCTTTTCAAGAATAACACAGAAGATATGGATTAGAGCACATGTACTGGAAAAGTTGAAGTCAGTATTTTTCTCTGTATTTATAAGTTAAGGGAGATTCTATATTCTGAAAAACTGATACAACTATTCATAGGGGAAATTTGTCTTAGTAAATTTTACTGCTTCTGGTTGTTTGTTTGGTTTTCTTTTTTTTTTTTTTTTTTGATTGACTTCCATTCCTCAATAATCAGGTTTTTAACACATCTGAAAGATACATGGAAAACCTATACAGCTGTTTTCAGACAACAAGTCATGTTTTCTCTTGTACAGTGAACATGTATCTTGTCACAGTTTCTTTATTACTTGTTTTGATCATATGATGGAGAGCTGAAACAAGTCCTGAGTTCCAAAGGAGGAAAGAGGAAGGCAGATATCAGAAGCCCAACTTTTGGGTCCATTTAAAAAAAATTGTGTTCAAGATACATTTGGTATTTTTCTAGGGGCTTCAAGAGGTCACTTGAGCATACATTTCCAGCTATTGAAAAAATTCTCAGACAGAGAATTACATTATTTTCTTCCAGCATGTCTATCTATTTTTTTCTCTTTGAGAAAAAAATCATCTGATGGTATCAGCAGATGGGATGTCAGGCCATAAAACTCATTCAAATTGCATATGTTGCAATTAGAATGCTAATTAATGGGGAAAGTGAAGCTTCCTCCATGCTTCAATGGCTTGTTCTGGAAAAAGGTAGAGTTACTCTTTCACAGGTTTAGGAGGAAAACTCTACAAGATAATCATGTCAGTAAAATAAAATCATAAAATAAAAACTATTTTTAAACTACTACATATATGCTGTGTTCCCAGGACAATGTTAGAAATTTCAGTGTACAACTTTGCATTGCATCTAGCATACAATTTTTCAGGTGTTCTTAGAAAATTGTTCAAATTAAATGATCCCTGAATTTATCCCATAAAGCCAAAGAAGCTTGGAAGATCAAAAGCCTTTAAGTTACTAAAAAGACCTGACTAACTTGTGAAAGCTTGAGGGGGGTGTCTGTCCCCTCAGGACAGTGAATAGGATAGAAGTGCATATGAAAGTGCACAGAATGCAAATGGATGGAATGTGTCAGAGCACTCCTGCTAAAGCACGACTGTCTCCAAAGCAGAGGCAAAATTTTGTACCACATGCAGACTAAATACCTTTCTTTAATGCGTGTAGCATATTTGATACATAGAAATGGACATAATTGTACATTAGTAGGTTTCTCTTTATCTTCAAAAATATCAGAAAACATGAGAGAGAATTAAAATCTGATACATAAGGATACTTGTTTGTGGAATGAGGGACACATTGTTTTTCTGTAGTAGCTGTTTGAAATCTGAAACATTAATCTGACAGCTTTTCTGTATTTTTAAACATATTTTACAGAAAAAAGAAACAATATAAAAATTCTTTCATTAGCATTCACTAACATTTCTTAGAAGGTTTGAAGAAAGCATTCTGTGAACGCTAAAGATGTTGACATCTTGTTCGAATTAATATCAAGACTTCTAAAGTTTCTGACAGTCTCATTTCTATTGTCATGTACTACTGATTGGGATGTACTCTCTGAGACTCTTTGTGGTGTTGCTACTGTTTGGCATTTCTGGAAGCCAAGAGCTGTGTGATATTGGTAAGATTGGAGTCTAGTTTGCATTGTGGGGATGTCCAGTTCCCAGGGTGGACACCCTGTTGTAACTAAGATTCTCCATCCATGGTGCTAAATTATTTTGTTCTAATAACGGCTGAGGGTTTGCTTCAAATTGGTCCCAGATCATTTGTCATGGACCAGGAAGGAATGGATTAAGTTGAATAAAAAAAAAAAATCCTCCAGGTGATAGAGAAAATCACAGACCTCATTGGCCACATTTTAAAACTATCCTTGTTATTGTAACTTTTTTGTGATAACTTGGAGACTTTTTGAGTTGGGGAGAAAGAAATATTTTGGGGATATTGCATTATGAGACATTGATGAAAGCTAGAAATTTGGTAATTGGATGTTTATCTCTCGTTACACATGCCCATCCTTGCTTTTTCTCATGCTCAGCAGTTTTCATATGAAATTTTGCTGCTTACTTACAATATGTTTTGACTGACTAGAAATAGATATACTTTGTCATTTATTTGCATCTGATCTTCACAAATGTCCTTCAGATGTGAAATGGCTTCCCTAAGGCATGAGAAAGCTCCATGACCTTTTCAATGCACAGAGCCTGTTCATGAGGCAAAGACACAAACCTGACATTGTTGAGAAATTACATACTTAATTAAAAACAAAGCAAACCACTGATGGTTTCCTCCACACCCACTCCCCACACCTTGTATCTTAGCACGCTATATATAGAATTGTTATTTTAGTGCAATTTATTATTGCTTTTCTGCATATTGAAAACTTATTTCTACACTACAGGAGGTAAAAATTTTGGTATCAGTCTTCATTATCTTTTTTAATAGCAGCTGACAGCACCATACATGCAAAGGTTTTTCATTGAATATGTTTCTTTATTTAGACTGTTCCTTCAGATCTTTTTATGGGGGTGTTTTATCCATCTGTTCACTTCCCCTACACTTTTTTGTTTTGAAACTATTTTTCATTCTCTCATGATTTAAAATTATAAGATGATCCAGCCATGAGCTATGATTTTTAGATTTTCACACTGAGGTAAAAAATCTTCTGAGAAATTCTAACCTTTCCAGAAGCTTTTGATGTTTAATATTTTGTTGCATACAGACAGGTAAGTAGTGATTGCATTTTGTATTTCAGTATAATCTTCATGACTGGCTTTTTGTTGGAGTTCGGGCAGAAAAATAAATTGAGGGATTTATATTTTTTCCCAAGTGTGAGAGTGGTTATAAAACTGGTCACATTTCATTCACTTCACTTTTGTCACCTGATAGAATGAACAATACCTCCAACTATCTTCTGTGGTTGGGAATACATAAAAGTAGCTCTGACCAACAAACTCTATGGGTAGCCATATCGAATTTCATTGCTATAGAGTGTTATTGCACTGAGCCTCTCTAATTATAGTCCTTGTAGATGTAATAAATATTTTGCATCCAGAATGGGGAGGTGTTAAATTTATTCCTTGTACATGAATTGTCTCTTACTGTTTACAGTATCTCAGGTGTTCTCTTAGAGTAGTCTAACTGATGAACAATGTATTTCAGCTGTCAGCAAGGAAAATAATTGGGGGAGGAAAACCATTCTTGATAACTATCATATATCCTTTGTATAGCGTTTCCTTATTTGTTTTTTAATCAGAGTATGTCCTGACTCTGTCATGCCACTACAGAAAAATAAAAGGAAAAAATCCATTTAATGTCTTTTTTCATTTTGAGATCTTTCAGTTAAATTAATCACTTTGGGGGTCCTTTTTCTTAAGCCGAGGTTGATTAGAACTCCTAGAGTTCTTTTCAAGTGCAATTTCTGGAATAGCTAAATTCAAAACAAAATAAAACAAACTGAAACAAATTATTCAAGAATACTCCTTTTTATCTTTATCATTGCCAGATGAAGGTGATAGTAACTCATGGTAAGTAAATTATGGTAAATATGCAGCTTTCTTAGAGTCTTTTAGATGTTTGAAGATGTTTATACAGTTAGTTTTTGTATGTCAGGTTGAATATAAAGATTGCTAGACTAAATACATAATAGATTTGCTATTTTTAGTGCATGCACTTGTGCTAAAGCATACCTCTAATATTTGCATGCATACCAGTCTCTTTTGTCTGAGTCTTTAAAATATGCTTTCAGCCAGGATATCTGCATTCTATGTAGGAAGAGAATTTTGTAGCATCCATTTTATGAGTATCTATGTGCATGCATACAAACATACATATTTCCTTTATAATAAAAAAAATTTCCTTATATTTTCTTAGTCCAGGCCTGACGTGATTAAAAGTGCCTTAGAGACTGATGGTGAGCAAGCAAATGAAGAGAGCTTGGGAAATAAGCGTATGGTGTTATTCCTGTGCAAGAATGACATTAATAGGGATGTAAATGAATGGATTATGTTGTGTTCCCCTATATACAAGTCCCAATGAGAAGTTAATGGGCATCCATGCTATAGTGGAAGGAAATGAGGAGGATACAGTGAAACAATGGGCCACTGCTTTTTTGGCAGGCACAGGAAAAGAACATGGTCCCTTGCTTAGCCACTTAAAGGGCTAGGGAAGGGAATAGCAAAGAGAGCACAATGTGCCATGACAGACTCAGATGTCAGATATATGCACGCCTGAGAAAAAACTTTTTAAATGTATGTGTATGTTACTAATTATTAATATCCTTCATCAAACATTTAGCACATTTAGCTATGTTGAATATACAATTCAGCACACTTGGCCACTGATTCCCTTCTTATATTTATTTAATACTCTTTTCAGTAAGAGTAGCTGAAAAATGTAAGTGAAAACATTTCCCTGCTGGAGTCCATGGAGGTGAGAATTGGCTGCTGGCTTTTTTGAATTGCTGCCTTGTTTCAAGTGTAATTTTGCTATAGCATACTGAATGGGCACTACTGGTCTCTGTCCTTCAGATATCAAGCAGAAAAAGAAAAAAAATGATCATTTTTTTTTCTTCCTGATGCTTAGTCTAAACATTAAAAAAACCAAAACAGTTCAGATGAGGATGTGAGGCTTTTTCTTCATTTCAATAACAGGGTGCTTTTTTAGGTGTCTAGTTGGTCCAATATGTCCAAAATAATCATCAGCTCTGACATTCTCCTCATGAGGGATACTCAGGAACTGGAATACTGTTGGAAACACAACTGAACACAACATACAAGAAAAAGGAGTAGGCCTTAGAAAAGGCACAAATGTATATGTGGACTATATTTCTTCTAACGCTAATTGTTAAAGTCCTTATTCTTCCTCTCCAGAAACATCCCATAAATGCGGTACCATGAAAAGTGAAAGAGTATCAACAGACCAAGTCAGTTGGGAAATCCCTGTTTTGTTTGAGATTGTGGTGCTTGGTTTATTTTTTGTTTTGTTTTGTCTTGTCTAAAGAAACATTTTCTTGAGGGAAAAAGTATGTTTTTTGAAGTAGGTTTTCTTTTCTTAAACTGGAGTGTGACTATTTTTATGTTGCTTTTCCTTCATGCTCATTTGTAGTATATATTGTTCTGAGAAAACTTCCCACAAATAAGTGAGACGTGTCAGCCATGTAAAGTGATTTCAATTCTTAGATTGTTACAGCCAGAGAAGAAATCAAGAGCAAAATGATGGTATGAGAAATTTGCCAATTCATCACCTGTGGTTCTTTGTTCTGTCAGTCTTTCAAGCAGAACTTAACTGTTGTATAGTCTAGAGGGTTGAGTTTTTTGGTTATTTTTAAGAAACAGAATGTTAATTTGGTGTTAGAATTGCTACACAGCATTTGGTAATGGGTATATTTCATTTTTTAAAAACATATTTTCTGTTTATCTTTGCTGGAAAGGTGATAAAAGAAATGAGGAGTTTGACAAGTTCCTATGAAAATCAATATTTGCTTTTCACGTACTCCATTATTTGGCATTAATATATAAAATGCAGCAGGTATGCAAACCATCTGGAATATTATTTTTGACTTCTTTTTATTGGTGTTTTTGTAAACATGGCCATCCTGACTGTATATTTTTTCTTTTTCCTTAAAAAGACCATATTGGTAGTGTTCTTGTAGAAAAAAAATAAGGCATTTAATGGTACTTCTTGGCAGACCCCCCTCTCTAACCTTGAAATATTAGTTACTGAACAGACCAAAACACAGAAGTGTTATTCCTTTACAGAGGATGGAACAACAGACAAAGTAACCAACAGAGTGACATTAGAATGGTTAAGTGGAAAGCTGTAGATGTGGCCAGAGAGCTGCTACCACATTGGCCTATTGTCTGACTACTCTGAACTGGCTCCGTTATAATCACTTTTTTTGAAGAAGAATTTTAAGATGGAGCTAGAAGAATTTTTTGTCAACAGTACTACTAAAAATGATTGAACTTTTTCTTCTTTCCTAAGGCCTTATTTAGTGGTATTTTCTTACTTGTATTCAAAAGTAATGAAAACATTTTCTATGCTCAGGAATGTCCTCCTGGTAGCCTTTTCCCTCTAATCTGAAGGTAAGAGTACAACTGAAATTATAAACAAACTCCAGTAAGAGAATCTCCTGTATGTGTGAAAAATGAGAAGTTACCTATGATATTGCTAAGCAACAGTGAGCCTATAGAAGTCTTCCCAACCTTTATCAGCAGTTTAGACAATGAACCCTTCCTAACTGCAAAAAAGTTGAGTAAAGACTTGTGAGAAGCTCCAAGCCTGTGCTGAATTAACTATTCATTGCCTTCACTACTAAAAATAAAACTGATGAGTATAGAAAAATGTTACATGGAGGAAATGGAGTTGCAAATAAACAAACCTCCACATGTCCCTAGATCTGTTTCTTTCTAAAGTAGACAGAGTGCAACGTGGAAATTAATGGGTAAATGTACTGGACTTGAAGTGCTTGATCATGGAAGAAATCAGTAAACGGAGAAGAAAAACATTCTAAAGGAAGAAAGATGAATGATGACAACAATGAGAATATTAGAAGCGATAAAATCAATGTCATAACCACAGTGTTACGCTATCATTCCATTCATCATATACTCTCTTCAGTGCTGTTCATTGTCTACTTGAGAAAGAAAATGTGTCTTTGGAAAGAAGAGTGATGAAGCAGATACGAAAGAGAATGCAGTTGCATTATGTCCCATAGCTGGCAGAATTTGTGTCCCCATCTGTTAGGGGGAAAGTAGCAGAATAGCATGAGAATGCAGTAATTCACTGAGAAAATGTCAGAAGTCATCTCATTTCTTATCTCTTCACCAATTTCAATATCTCCATTGTACCTATGACACCTTGAAAGGATTAGAAGTAGCCTGATTACCCTTAGTGCATTAATAGCCTTCTCCCAGTTTTCAAGAAGAGCAGGAAGGTGGAACCTGGAAACTATAGACCTGTCAGTCGCATGGCAGTGCCCAGTAACATAAAGGAAAAGATTATTCTGGGAGGTACTGAAAAACACCTGGTGGACAATGCAGTCATTGGTCACAGCCAGTACAGCTGCATGAGAGGGAAGTCCTGTTTGTTAAATCTGGTTTCCTTCTATAAGACGTAACTCAGTTGATCTCAAAAAGCTAGCTGATGTAACCTCTGGACTTCAGCAAAATTTTCAATATTGTCACGCACAGCATCCTTCTGGACAAAATGTTCAGCCCACAGCTAGATAAACACAGCACGTGGTGGGTGAGAAACCTGCTCATGTGCCAAATGCAAAGGGTTACAGTGAACAGGATGACATCAGACTGGTAACCTGTCACTAGTGGGGCTCCACAGGGCCCCACCCTCAGCCTGGTTCTCTTCACCATCTTTGTCAATTCCTGGAAGCAGGACTTCAAGGAATACTAAGCAAGTTTTCTGACGACGCTTAATTGGAAGGAACTGTCAACTCCCTCAAGGGCAGAGAGGACCTGGAGAGAGACCTTAGCAAATTAAAGACATGAGCAATCACCAACCATGAGAAATTTGACAAGGTGAAGTGCTGGATCCTCTGCCTGGGATGGGGTGACCCTGGTTGTGTATATAGACTGGGGAGCAAGAGGCTGGAGAACAGCATCGTGGAAAGGGACATGGGGGTTGTGGTCGACAGAAATTTCCACACAAGTCAGGAGTGCCCTGGCAGCCAGGAGAGCAAGTGATGTCCTAGGGTGCACCAGGCACAGCATTACCAGCTGGACAAGGAATGTCATTGTCCTGCTTTGTTCTACACTGGGGTGGCCTCACCTGAAGTCCTAGGGACAGTTTTGGCTTCTACAATACAAAAAAGGCTGTTAGAATGTCAGAGAAAGACCTCAAGTATGGTGAATGGTCTGGAGGAGAATTCTGATGAGGAGTGGCTGAGGTCACTGGGCTTGTTCTGCCTGGAGGAGGCTGAGGAAGACCTCACTGCAGCCTGTAACTTACTCATGAGGAAAAGCACAGGGGCAGGTGCTGATCTATTCTTTCTTACGGCCAGTGGCAGGACCTGAGGGAATGGCCTAAAGATGTGTCAGAGAAGATTTAGGTGGGGTATTAGGAAAAGGTTCTTCAGCCATAGGGTCATTGGGCCATGGAGCAAGCTCCCCAGGGAAGTTGTCACTAGCAGCAAGCCTGACAGAGTTTAGTACACATATGGATTATGGCATTCACATTCTCTGAAAAAATTCCTTTGCCCGGGATTTTTCTCCTGGGAAGCTGAGAGGCCTCAGAGAAAAGGAAAACAATTTTTATCTCATTTGCTTCTCCTGTGTTTTGCTCGTGGAGTGTGTTGGAGATTGTTTACCCAAAGGTGATTGCCTGATTGGATTCTGGCGTGAGTTGTTTTGACTCATTGGCAAATTAGTGCCAAGCTGTGTTGAGACTCTGGAAAGAGTCACAAGTTTTCATTATTATCTTTTTAGCATTAAGTAAGTATCTTTTTCATATTCTTTAGTATAGTATAGTATTCTTTAATATAATATAGTATAATAAAGCAATAAATTAGCCTTCTGAGAACATAGAGTCATTCCTGCCTTCGTCAGGGCATCCCCACAAACACAATAATGGACAACACTGTCAGGTGTCAGGTACATGGTGTTATTCTTGGGGTGTCCTGTGTGGTGCCAGGAATTGGACTCTATGATCCTGATGGGTCTCTTCCAACTCAGCTTATTCTCTGATTCTATAACAAAAATACCCAGAGACAGGAATGAGATTAGTGGCAAGTGTTGTGTGTTATTTCCTTTAATTTTACCTGTCCTTTGTCAGCCATTTGTGTCATGCTAAATAAACAGTTAGGCGGAGCTTTGGTCTGACCAAGCCCTGGTCTGAGGGTAAAGGGCTTAGAGAAATATTTGGATATGTAAGACCAGGATGATTGCAGGTTTGGGAAGAAATGAATCAAAGTTTTTACAGGCAAGATGATGAAAGAATCAGTGTGTAAAAGGCAATATTGGACTATTGTCTACGAAGAAAGCAATACGAGGGTCTTAAAATGAGTTTAAATGCTTCAGATGTGAGATTTCTTCTCACTTGTCCCACACTGAAAGAGGTTGTTTACAGTTTGGTGCCCTGCTTCAGAACACAGTGAAAAGTCCATTTTCATAATAATTGAAAGATTGTAAGTCATTAAGAACTTTGCTGCTTCAAAGATTTTAAAAATCAGCAATCACTTTTCTGAAAACTTTCTGGCTAAGAAATACTAAGAATGACTAAGGCACTTTGATGTTGTCCGTCTCAATGCCATTTACTTTGCACTGTGATTTCTGGAACCAGGTCTAAAACCTCAATTTTTCCTTTTTCAGGCTAGCAGCTGAACACTGTACAAAAAAAAAAAAAAAAAAGCTATGTACATGTTCTCTGCTTTAGTCAAATGAACATTAAATTTTGCTGTCATTAACAGTAACCCATTTAAAACACAAATAAAAAACATCTGCAGTAATTTCCATTAATATGTCACCATTTATCTTGTCACCATATAGTAACTTAGTCTACAGTTATTTACTTCCCTAAGTTTCAAAAGAGGAACAGCTTTGCTGCTGATGCTAAAGGAATGTAATTAGAGGGGAAGAGACAGACATCTATTAGGTTGTTTGAAAAATGGGTTTTTTGAAATTTAGGTGACACAAAAATGTGCAATGTCTTTTGCACGAATCTAAATTGGGGAGAGATAAAGCCCTTTACAAACAATTTTGCAGGAGTCTAGTTTTAAAAAAAGAGTGCAGAGTTGCAATAATTTAATGAGTCATCAAAGAAGGTTGAGCTGTTCAATGTCTATTAAATGGAAATGATTTTTCCAGACCACTGAGAGATAATGGCAAAATGAAATGGTTCATCAGTGCCATAGGGTTTTTTTAAAAATACAACCAGATTTTAATACCTTTAAGAAAATGAAGTTAGAGAGTTCACAATCACTAGAGTCATCTCAGTTACTGAGATTTGGATATATGATATAGATAGTAAAGTCAGTGCCATGAAAGCAATTCTTAGTTACAGTCGCAAGCATGTTCCTATTTGGTTGGGTGGTTTGGTTTTGGTTTTTTTTTTTTTTTTTGCCTGGCATGAACCTGGCAATATGTGCTATTATTAAGTTTGTTTCCACTAAAAACCCCAACAGGCATTTCCTGATTGAGCTATATATTACACTCATCTTTTATTAAAGAATGGAAAAGTGCATTGAACTAAAGTAAGAGTTGACCAAAATTTTGCTTGGGAAAAGCTCTAAAAGTAATCATGCCCTATTCCTTATACCCTATTCAGATGCATACACTATTGCATTTTCTTCTTTTCTTAAAGCTGCTCATTTCCACAAAGGCCATGAACTGGGGCTGTTTCATCAGAAGGAAAGTCAGAGATCCAGAAGCAGGTGCAAACACTGCAGTTTTCAGATATGCTATTTCGTATGCCTGTTGCATGCTGTGGAGCTCTTGCAGTAAGGGTTTTACCCATGTCTCACATAAGACAAATGCTATGCCATATAATGAGTATTTATCCCCTGACAGCAAAATGTAGCCTTTCCACTTGTGTCGAGTGGTATCTTCACGTTTCAACAGGAAAGGATGAAGAAAACAAAATAGTGTTTTAATAGCACTGAATGATGATAACAGGAATAAAATGTGCAACAGCTAGATGACTATGTCTGATGTGGCAGTCAGTAACAGCAAGCAAGAATAAAAATAAGGTTTGCGTGGTGGCTGCCTTAAAAAATTTAGTTGGGGTTTTTGTTTCATTTTTGTTTTCATTCTAGGAGTAGAGTACAATAGTATTGCAAATAGCTACAGGCGAGATGTGGAAAGGAATGATTTTGTTTTAACAGAGATAATGGAACTTCCTCTATTTGATGCATCATATGTTGAACACAGCTCATGCCACCTCTTGCCCAAAGAAAGGACAACACTGACTGGTCCACAGCGGTGGATCTGCACATTCTTGGTCATGCAACCACAGTGACAACTGAGAAAACCAGAAAGATGTGCTGTTGGAGTTAATGGAGTGAAATAGGAGCAGAGCCTTTACAGACAGGAGAAGAAGTTGAATTATCAGCATTTCAGACCTCTGTCTTGTTATTGGCCTGAAAAGAATTCTCAGCTGAGGAAAATAATGCTCTCTGTCACTCGATAAAAGACTTAGTTGTCACTATGACTGCACTAACTGAAAGAGAACTTGACAACCATTTCATGCCATATGGTATTTCCTGCTTCAATTTGTTTTAAATATTCAGATTCTTTTTATACTGCATGGCCTTAAAAAAAAATCTTGATGTTTCTCCAACAGAGGAATAGTTTCAGTAGTATTACTTCTATTAATATAAAGGTACAATTTCAAGAAATAAACTGTAATGTGGAGGCTGCTCCATGAAAGAAAAGAAATGTGTGTATTTCTTAAGTATCCTGTCTGTTGATTTACTTCATTCCATCTTTAGGTAAGCCAAAGGTGAAAGTCCAAGAACAAAACTTTGAGAGGAAAAGGCAGGGGTATGATCCCTCAGGAAGAAATAGGCAAGGAAAATTTAAGCTGATGGATTGAAAGAATAAAAAAAAATTAAGAATGTTTTTCAATCTCTTAACATTGCAATATTTATCATTGTTTTCCTTTTATTGGCTGAATTGAAGAAAACAGATAGAGACCTGCTAAACCTTGCCTGTACCAAAGATGAGTGTTCTAAAAAATACATTACTGTGCAGCTCTCAGGTGATTAAATAAAATTTAACTTTCCAAATTAGAGTGCTGAATATGGTAGACAGTGTAAGTAGTTAGTAATTACCATGTTACATTTGGAAGATTTTTATTCCCATCCCTTGAAACTAGTCCATTATAATGGTCATAAAGTTAATAGAATTTATTTTGCCCCTTCTTTCTCATTCCCTCTTTCTCATGCCAACAGGAGGTAATATTTCTTTTTTTATGACATAACTTGTCCTGCTAATAAGCAATGCTTAATATAGGATGCTTCCAGGGAAGGCTAAGGAATTTAGGTGGATGACAATGTGGGATTTTCAAGAAGTTGCCTGTTGGAAAGCACACTATTTGAAATTGTTATCACTAAGGAAATTCAGGAAAACTTTTGAGACTGTTGCCATAGAAGGAGAGAGAATTGCTGAATGTGTGTTTCTGGAGATGCTAGAAAATCCAAAGTTACTTTTCTTCTCTTTACCTACTTGTCAAAAGGTTTGTTGTTTGTTTTTTTTTTTTTCTATAGCTAAAGAAAATATAACTTGTTATCTTTGTGGCCTTTACTTTAACCAGGATGGTTCTAGTGAGAAGGGAAAGGAAGATGTGTCACTGTATGTACAGTTGCTCAGTTGTGGGAAGAACTAACCAGTTAGTATGTAGGTTCCAGCAGACTTGTATAAACACTACCTGGCCTTAAGAAAGTACTGCATAAACACAGAAATGTAGAATGGTTTGAGTTGGAAGAAGGCTTAAAGATCATCTAGTTCCATCTCCCATGCCATAGGCAGGGACACTTTCTACTAAACCTTGTTGCTCAGAGCTCCATCCAGCCTGACCTCAAATATTTCCAGGACAGGGCATCCACACTTTCTCTGGGCAACCTGTTCCAGTGCCTCTCTATCTTCACAGTAAAGGATTTCTACCTAATATCTAATCTAAACCTCCTCTCTCACAGTGTGATCTTCACAAGGGATGAAACACAAATAGTAGAACCATTTGTGTGTGCTTTAAACTGGTGCACATAATTAAACAAAAGAAGAAGATTATAAAGAGACTATAAAGCAAACTATCAAAATGTTTAGGCAACCTGAAAATTTCTGTGAATGCAATACTATCTGTACAGTCTTTCAAGGAAACTCTTAGGGCAATGTAGAGATAGACATGATATTTAAAGGAGTTTTCTGGCTCTGAAAAAAAAAATCTTTACACAATCATTACATGGTTTGATTACAAAATTTATTTCATTACAGTAATGATGAATATATTGGAGGTTACATCAGAGCCCTCACTTCTTCATTAGTGTCAGGGGCTTTTTGTAAAGCACTGCTTTTTATTTGCTGCAATGGAATTCTTTTAGACTTAGCCAAGAATGAAGAATTTATTGTTTTTGGAGAATAAAGAGAGACTGAAGTTACCAGTTCTTTTCCATCTTCTCCTTGGAGGACAATCCAACAAAAATAAATTTTCAAAGTAATATCTCTGCGAACTAGAGTACAGTATGATTTGCTAGAGCTACCAGCCATTTATTCTTTGGGTTTTCTCTCATATTCTGTCTATGTTTACACTAGTAAGGAGTATTCCCATGCTCTTGTCTTGAAAAATACTGCTGGCATATGCATGAATGTATGAATATGCAGTTTTCTGAGAGAAATTGTAAGATAATGGTTGGTCACTTCACCAATTCATCCTGATTTTTTTTTTTTGTAAATTGCTGGAACTTTTAGACTGGCCAGGAATCTTCTTCTTTTATTGAACATAAAGAAATTGGAATCAGCAGGAAGTGAGACTTGTCAATCTGATACAGTTTTATCTTTCCTTGCAAAAGAATTATCTTTGATTACATGTCAAAATATTTGTGAAAGCAATATGACCTACTTTGATTTAAAAAAGGAATTTAGCTGCATTTTTCAATCGACAAGGAAATAATAACTTATAGTATAAATTATCAGCAAAACAGAGATTTTCTTGTTCTGACATTTATGTGGGTTTCTTTGGTTTTACTGTAAGAAGATTGTGATAGTTACTGCTGCATACATGCAGAAAGATGCAGTGAGAGACTGATAACTGATTGGTAACATTTTAATCAAAAAGTGCGCAAAATTAACCAGGCACCAGCTCATCACTGGGATCCTGAGGAGCTGGAAGTATGCTGAGGACCTGTGGGCACAGATTATCAGGTTGAACTGGGAAAGCTGAGGAAGAAAATAAAATGCATATACAGTATGGCTGACACTTTACATGAGCCTGTGTGCATGGGTTGCTGTATTTAAGATTGATAACTCAGCCAAGATGCCATTGAGAATTAGATAATTTTAAGATTGGAGCTGTTTGTGAGGAAATTTTAGAGACTGGCTTATTATGCATCTTCTCTTTTAAAGTATTTCACAGCAGCAGCAGCAAGAGATCAAACCCCTGACTTTTTAGAAGTAAGAAAAGCAGGCTCAGAAAGGTCCTCTTCATTCTAAACACCAATGTTCTAACGTCCTTTTTCATTATGGGATTACTGCTGATCTGTGATCTAGACTGAGGAGTCAGGTGAATGTCAAGTCAGACAGGGCTGTGTGGTAGATTATTGGCTTGTCTTCTTTCTGAGGAAGCTAATGGGCACCATGAGGTCTGTGTCTACACTAATTAGTCAATTTAGACCACTAGTGCAATTTTGGAGTGATTCCTTCATCTGTCTTCACATACCAGGCATTATCTTGTTTTCCTGAGTTTTTCAGCACGTAAAAAACCCCTGTTTCTTATGAAGGAAGGGAAATCAGAGGCTGTTGCTCAAGACCTATCATGGAGGTTAAGGCTGCATCATTCCTGATCCCCCAAAAGATATCTAACACAGTGCCACCCTGAGGTTCAGAAGAGCCTTGTTGGCTCTTCACTCAACATCTACAATCCCTAGCACTAGCATTCTTGGTACCAATTCTGGTACATATACTACTTTTCTATTAATAACTTCAGAGTTGTTGGTGAAGAGATTGTTAGAGGTCTCTGGTAGAATCTAGATGTTTGGCTCAGGGTTATAAAATGAGAACGTGTGTGTGTGTGTCTACACAAAAAAACAAGTTTCACCAAGGCATGTTAGCCAGTGCTGTACTCTATATGAGGGCAAGAAACTAATACTGATAGCAATATAGCCCTTAAGTAGCTAAACTATTGAAAGCTCTATGATCTGCTTTAAAAGGGAAAAACAAAAAATCCAAAAAGAAAATGAGTCCAAATCCCTATTTCACCGATCAGGCTGATATTTTTAAATATACATTTATGCTATATATGTGGACTGATTGAAATGGTAGTTGTTGCAATATTTTGGAATGGAGGGGTGTTGCAGTGAATCCAATTGTGTGTCATGCTCCTGTGTGTGGCTCCAGATGGCCATGTTACCTTTGTTTACAAGGGGTAGATGTCACACTGTCTCCCATAACCTAGACCTTGACAATAATTTATTCTTGAACACTGCCTCCTCTTATGGCTGCTTCTACGACAGTATATTTAAGAATGAAAAAGCCACACAAAGTTCTCTAGCTCTCTGCTCTCTACAAAGAGGAGGGGGCTGGCTGGTCCCCCTTCCTGGTGGGGCCAGGGCCCTTCCTGGAGGAGGCGCTGGGCCTCATCCCAGCGCAGCTGCCGGACAATGCTGCCAGGGATCATCCCAGTGACCCAAGCAGCCATGCAGCCAGGGCAGTGCCACGTGGCCGCAGCTCTCTCAGCATGGCTTGCAATGGACTTTATTTACTTACCTGCTTTTAGCCAGCCATGCTGTGGACAGAAAGGCAGAAGCAGTGGTAGCAGCTTTCCTTTCTATGCCATCCCACATGAAGAAAAGGTGCAGAGTGGAGCCGGCAGTCAGCGTGGCTTGCGTAGTGCTGGTGGAGACCACGTGGCCAACAGAGGGAGAAGCACGGCAAGTGATTCCCCAATTGTGGAGCCTGGATAAGATCAACCTTTCAGTGCTTCATAACTCTGTAGAAACTGTTTCAATTGATAGAAGTTGGAAACAAACTAACCTATGAACACCAATTGTCTCCCAAGTCAGGAAAAAGGAAGGAGACAGGTGAGGAGAACAACATGGTGGCACTAAGGTCGCTGCAAAGGAACAAACTGTTTCCATGAAGTGCATGGGGGAATGCAGCATTCACCCTCAGCCCATGAGAAAAAGGCACTCATGCTGGAGCTTGTGGATGCTGAAGAGCTGTGATCTGGTGAGAGGCTTAGAGAGAGAGAGAGAGAAAGAGAGAGAGCCTTTACTTCCAAAGATAGGTAAAGAGGACACTTGCTTTTATACTCTAGAACAGCTCATCCTTTAAAACTGCACCCCATAAACTAAATTGCCCCCAAAAAGCAGTTGTGGCAAGACTGGAAGATGTGGGAGGGAATTCTTGTTGCAGATTTTGGGCAGACTGTTATTTGTGAAAATTAAAACCACATTGAAAAAGTTCACGGAGAACTGTCTCCCATAGGAAGAACTCCATAGCATAGCAAAAGAGACTCTTCTCCTTAAGTGAACTGAAGAAATATTTTTAGAAGTGACAAACTGACTAAAGATCCCATGTTTTGTCTCCCTGTGCTGTCGGGTGGAAAGGAAAGAAGGGTTGCAGGAGGAGAAAGGTGTTCTAAAGGTTTATTTTTAGTTCTCACTATCCTCTTTTAATTCTGTTAATAAATTTTTCTTTACACCTTTTAAAGTTTTAAGCCTGTTTTGCCCTTAAAGTGTTTTCTCCTAATCCTTATCTCACCCCATGAGTTTTCTTCCCCCCCTTTGCTTAACTATAGCAGAGGAAAATGAGTAAATGATTTTTGTCGGTGCACTGGCATTTGGCCAGCATCAACCCATCACACCTATCTTGGGGAAAAGGTTTTAATACCAAAACCAAAGAAAAAGCAGAAAAACTACTGATAGTCTTAGCTTTGCTTACCTTTTTCTTATTATTTATATGTCTTTCATTGCATTATAGTCTGTTTTGCCTTTGTTTAACTCTGTCTTGCTATTGCTCTGCAGTCAAGTAAACACTAGCATCATGCATAACAAGATATCATGCCACTTTGCTATGTAATCTCTTACTTGTGCTATAATTCAAAAATGGAGCTCTGATATTAATTGAAAATGTTCCTCATCAATTTGAGATACTCAGAAGTTATATTTAGTAGGCAAAATATTCAAAACTAGCTGTGGGTGGAAGTAACACAAAATAAACCTGTAGGACATTTGTCTTCACTTTATGCATCTGTGTACAGATAGATACTCTTCACAGACCGCCTCTATAGGCCCTTTTGACTTTCATTAATGCTGCTGTATACCTAGAGCAGTAACCCTGATCAGGCTGGCAAATATCTGAAAGTCTTGAGAAAAAAGGAAAATTGTTATTAAGGATGTGCACTTTCTAGTTACAGATGAACCTTAGGCTCCTGAAACAAATACAAATGTACCTTTGCTAGCCATAAATATGAGCCTGATATCCACTCATGAAAATTCTACTTTATTTTATGAGCTTGACCCACAGGAGACAGGAAAGACATAAATTGTAAAGGTATAATACTTGAGAGGTGAATTGATCCTTCCTAAACAAAAGCAAGAACTTGGGATTAGATGGGAATTTTCTACTGTCTACAGCCCATTTCTTGTTTTGAATGCTCTCACCTGTGCTAAGAGAACTGGGAGTTGAGGGACTCCATGCTAAATTGAGTCAAATGCTTCTCAAATAAGTTGAGGAAACAAATGAAATGTAGGTCCTTTTATTGTCTTTCTTCCAGGAAGAAAAGATGAATTGTGACACACATTTTCCTCAGTTTTGTTCGTTTTCGAAGATTTCCACTTGATATTTTTGTTTAATACAACTGGTTATTAGTGAGAAATTTCCATTTCTTTCCAAGGTACTCCAAGGCATCTAGTCAGATTCATTGCTTCATTTTCTTCTTCTTTTACATCATCTTTTCTTTTTGGGCATGATGTCTATCAGAAGCCTATTAATTAAGGTGTCTATCAGGCTCTATTAATTAAGATCTGGCAGTCAAGGAAATGTTAGCTGTGGAACCTGTCTGAAACCTGAAGTCCACACTGTCACGAGAAGGAATCTGCTCAGTCTCTGCTTTCTTCTGTCCTATTACATCATCACAAGTGTTTCTGAAAAGAGCACGGGAAGAGCAATCTCTTCTGAGCAGCTACTGGACAGCAGCGTTCTGAGACTGGGGAGGAATCTCATGGACAGCACTTCCAAATGTGACTGCTGATTCAGGGTTTCTCCATCTAGGACTTTGAACCTGAAACACCTTCAAAGAAAGCTACATTTTAGAAGGCATATTCTTAGATGTGAGAGTCAAGCTTTCCTAGACATTTCAGATTTTCTACCAAAATTACTGATTTCCCAGCATTGTAATGTTCCTGGGTATGAAATGTAAGTTAGTCAGTTGAAATAATACTGTTTAATATGCTGTCTTTAGACAAACTGAAAATATCTGATTTAGTTAGTATAAGTGCATTTGATAGGCCAATACTGCAGTATTCAAGATAACGGCAGCAAAAAAATAAAATATTCAGAAGACTACAACAAAATTTTTTCTACTTTATATTAACAAGAGACAGGACCTTTGGAAGAGAAATGTTTTTTCTCAATTGATGTTACACTATTGGAATAAATGACTTTTTGCGTAGCTGTTGCTGTTGGTATAGTTTTCAATTTTTCAGATTGTCGTAATTTATGCTTGTTCTGGTTCTTTTGCTTCAAAGCAGATCAAAAATTCAATTAGACTTTTATTTCCAAGCCTGTAAACTTAGTTATTGAAGTGTGATAGAAAATCAGCAATCATTGGCAGTCAGGACAGTGGGTCAATAATAATTCCCATTGTCAAAACCATTAGGGACAGAGAGAACTTGGGATTAAATACTGGTGCATTTAAAACCATGTACTTCTAAATTCACACCTGGTAGCTACCAAATGTATCATCTCGAAAGGTAAATTTCTCCTGAGTCCTGATTCTGCAAAGATTCTCACACATGTTTCCCTTTATGCACTATTACAGTAATTTAGTAATTACTCAATTATATCAAACTTGATCTACTACATGAGCTGAATCTAAAGATACTCTGCCACTGCAAGGAAGGGGCTTTAGACAGAAATGAGTCTAGGTTCATTCCAGCCTAGGGACATACATCAGTGGAACACTGGCAGGTATTTTGGATCCATAGTAACTTTACATTTGTCACAGTGAACTTTTTTCTAGTCTGCATTAATCTGTTATGAATAACAGGGGCATAGCCAAGCAAAAGTATTCTGCCCATTGAGATGGAGAAGACTCATCAAAGACAGGATTTGTGAGGGACGTGTCATTTTTACAGCAATATCTACAATTCACTGGTTCTTTAATGCAGTTTTTGTTTAGTGTCACCAGAGACCATCAGATATGCTCTAGTACAGGCTGGTGGGAATGATTCAGCTTTTAACAAGATGATGCTTCCAAGACAGGAAGAATATCTTGACATTATTTTACAGAAAATATTTAAAGTAAAATTGTTTCTGAGCATCCAATGCAGGGGGTTTTTAAAATAAAAATGGCATTGTTACTACTAATTTTAACAATAATCCTGTTGCCACCAAAATAAGGCCTCTATAGTTAATACTCTTTCTTTGAATAATGTGGCCATCTGGTCTTTTTTTCCCCCTATAATTGATTATTTAAATTTAATTTTTTTATTGCTGTTGTGTGTTTTTTGCCTAATTATTATATTATAAATTGCAGTTTAATAATTTTTATTGTCATGAAATGACAATGTTAGATTTACACAGTTCAATTAACTGAAAATGAGTATATATTGATAACATCCCTTTGGAAAAGCATGGATTCTGAATGACTTAATGAACAGGTTTAATTACTACTGTTATTTTAGAAATATAATAACATACTCAGTATTTTAATTATTTGTTCTTTACAAGTGTAATTTCACTCTGGAAATACCTAAATTTCTCATGTATCATGTGAACCTTTCAGTGCCTGTTGTGATGCTGCTCAATTTACTTCCTAATGAATCCATTTATTAACACACTATAGGTTGACACAATTGCTGTGGGTTTGCATAAACAGGTTCATTTTTAAAAAAGAATAGGATGCCATAGGTGAAGTGAAAGGCCACTGCACTGCTCTATAAGAACTGACTGAAAAAATAATTTATCCCTATGACCACACTGACATAAGTCATGTCAGATCTTTGTGACACTTGGTGGTTGCTCAGCTGTTATTTGGCAGCTTGAAGTCAGCAGAAGGCCTCTTGCAGGTTACAGCTGAATTTTCACTACAACTGAGGCAGGAGAAGACATGTAAGCTGTTTCCAAAGAGATTCCATTTATTTGTTATCCCAAATCTAGCAGGCTATTGGGAAATTAAATCAAGGAGGATTTAGACAAGTTAACAGAGATACCTTGATAAATATAACTGAAGAACTAAACCAATTTACACTGCACCAGTAGCTGACTTTGGGCAAAAAAGGAGAGAATGAGGGAAAATGCAGTGGTATAAGTAGTTGAAACTAAAGCATGAAATAAATTAGGGAGGGAAGACAGAACACAAATATTTAAACTAAAGTTAGATTTCTGGTAAAAACCCAAGATGAATTATCAATACATAAGAAAGTAGAATAGTTTGTTTTTTTCAAATAGGCAAAATATGCACATCACCTTTTGGTCTAATTGTGCTCATTTGCTCTGTTTTCTCTGGCAGACTAATATTGTCAAGCAGCACTGTATCTTTGCTGATAATAATATAGTCTTAGATGTATCTTTGAACTACAGAAATGCAGTCCATAAAAAAAAAGATAAAGTGAGTATATAATCCATGAAAAAAGCACTCTTGGAGAGAAGTTATTAGCTTATGAGTCAAATGGGGGTATTTCAAATTGGGTTCCTCAGGGGTCTGACTTAAGCTTAATTTTATCCATATTTCTATGACATTTTGAATAGGATTTAAGATTACAACGTGAACAATTAAAGCAAAACTAGAAGAGTCTGCAAATACATGGCTTATCATTCTTCTAATGATCTTGTAAGACTTAGGAACGCATACTTCAAATTCTTGAAAGCATGTTTTTCTTAATATTTGTGCAATTGTTCTTAAAATTAGTTAGAAAAATATGTTTATTTATTTCATTACGTTCACTGCTTTCCTAAGTTTAAAAATCTCTTGGTATGTTTCCCTGAACTGGAACTGCATTTATTTTGACAATATGAAAAATTTTAGCAGTGTTGTTTTCTACCTGTTCTTAAAACTAACTTTGGATTCCATAATTGATCTGTTAAAAAAAAAAAAAAGTGACTTCACACTGTTAACCTTATGGTTTTCTTATGCATCAGTAGTTGCTTTATAAGCATGTCATGTAGATGTGGGACAATGTCACTGTCAGTGAGGCTTTTTACAGTTCAGGTCAACCCCAGGGATGGTAACCTCAATTGTGTCCCCAATGGTGGCCTATTTATTCCACTTGATGTATTAGATCTATATCTGTAGTGTAACAATTGACAATTAAAAATTAAAAAGAATGAAGGTTATTTTATTTTTCCTATGGGAGACACTGGGAAGTCTAAGGCTGTGGGGAGTATTTTAATTATCTTGAAATTAAAAATAGCAAGTTATGTAGCTCTGTGCAATCTTAAATTTACTGAGGGACTAGGAGGACTGTTGTTTTCTTCAATTAGCCTGGTACAGTTTTGTATCATGTTCAGAGAGAAAGAGTACATTAGTTCCTATGTATTCATTGATATCATGGCTGAATTTACCCAAGCTTCTCGCAACAAATAAATATGGGTGATAGTGTGATAAGAGTTTGGAGTGGGAGCTGCCTGGGGATTGCTCAAGCCTCATTTGGCCATGTAATAGGAGGGAACACATAGAATTCAGATTCTTTTAAGAAGAGTTTTTAATGTTCTCCCTGTCTTTGACTCCTTGTTTCCCACTTCTTTGTTGTGGTTCTGATTGACTTTCAGGCACATCACAATACCTTTCCAGTGTCTGTGGTATGTATCAAGAATGCAGAGGTAACAGCGCTCCACAACAGACAAATTGGAGATGGAAGATGGATAAACAAAGCGATGCAAGATACTGGAGAAATCCCTGTACATTCATTGATGTCAGGTCTGTGCTAACTGAAACAATAAAAATGCTGCAGTTACCATATTTTATTTAACATTCCATTCCTCTCAATAAGAATTATAACCTTAATCTCAATAAATGAAACACAAAGCCTCTCTACAAAAAGAAGTGAATATGGCTTCATCAGAGAAAATTGTTGCCTACAGCAGATGAGTTTCTACAGTGTCACTGTGCATATACTTCTGGAAGATGAGATAGAAGAAAATTGCACTCCTGAAAGAACCCTCATAAAATCATAGAATATGCAGAGTGGTAAGAGACCCATCAGGATCATAGAGTCCAGTTCCTGGGCCTGCACAGGACACACCAAGATTCACACCATGTACCTGACAGCACCTGAAGCCCAAATGCTTCTTGAACTCTGTCAGGCTGGCACTGTGACCGCTTGCCTGGGGAGCCTGTTCCAGTGCCCAAACACCCTCTGGGTGAAAAAGCTTCACCTGATTTCAGATCTAAACTTCCCCTGCCATAGCTATATGCCATTTCCTCGAGTCCTGGAGTCCTGTCACTGGACACAGAGTGAAGAGATCAGCACCTGCCCCTCTGCTTCCCCTCGACGAACATGCACACACAAAAAAGCTTTGCATTAGAATAGCAAGGAAAAAATGTTCCATAGTTCTGTAAAAGATCTACTGGTTTTAATTTGAGGTTTAAGGGTCTAGTAGGATATGCTTTCTATCTGAATGAGCACTTTGCTCATTCTTCATGGAAATGGGGACTATTTGAGCAGAGGGGTTGGGATGTGTGGGATGGGGTGGTGGCAGGAATTGCTGGTAACACTTTTTCTTTTCTTTCTACCTTCTTCTCCAGCATGACTGCAGTTGTCTTTAAGATCATTTGGGAGTTTTATTTTATAAAATCACTGCTATTACAGAGATCTAATAATTGGTGTGCCCTTCATCTCTTCCTACTTTCCTTTGTCCTTAATATCATCACTGAATGTTATTAAGAAATGTTTTCTGTGTGGGCTCGTGATCAAAATGGATGTTTGATAGAGTCTTTGAATGGAGCATTATGTGATAATTTATAATTGCAAAATCCAGAATTCAGCAATGGAATTTCCCACCAAATTTAGACTATGTTGTATTTAACAGCAGACAGATTAGTAGGTGGTTAGGAAACTTTTCTCCCTCCCCCACTCTCTTTCCTTTTCTTGGTTGCTCTGTTTCATGCTCCATTTACTTAGCATACACAAGCAGCCAGAAGACTGCAGCAAAAATGAGGAATTTAACTCCTCACTCTCCTCAGTCTGTACTAGGAGCAGGTGCAGAATTTGAAAGGCAGAATTTGACTCAATGAAGATGACAAAAGAATTTGATACTAAAGTATATAAATCCCAACTAAATATTAGCTGGGACTCTTAAGTCTAACTAAATAAAAATTATTTATTTTGGATTGGACTGGGTGAGGCTTATAACATATGTAAAGTATCACCCACTTCTTGCTTTGGGGGCTGTGTAGATTTTTTGGTAGCAGAACTGTGTTTCTTACTGAATATGAGCTATACTTTCTGGTCTTAAGTCTGATGTTTCTTTACTTTTCAGTGTAACTCTATTGGCTCATGAGGGACAAGGGAGTTACCCATCAAGATGTCTCACTGTGTTTGCTGTTGTGACCTTGATTCCTTCCATACAACAAATTCATAGCTTCCTTTGAAGGCAGTAGTGTTACATATATTGAACTTTTGCAGAACTGCTAGGTCTTCCTCTGAATTTTGTCTCATTAAAATTGTTCATAATAATCATGTGTTGTAAGCATTTCATTTATCAGCTTAAGCATGTGGGTGTACTTGCAAGCACTGCAATTTGGAAGGAATTTTGCAACCTCATCTAACAAAATGCAAGCAAGCAAGCATTATCATAGACATACTTATTCAAGCAAAAAACGAAAGGCTGCAGCAGGAGCACATGCACTCTTAGAGGGTGTGTTGCTGGGTTAAACTAGGTACTGTAGGTGTAGTAGAAAATGATTTAGAGTGCTAATTTGGAAACACGTAATTGTGTATAACACAAAACCTAGTTCGTATAACAGAGTGGTTCTGTAAAGAGGACTGGGATAAGGGGACAGGGCAGTCTTAAATGAATATGTGAAAAGGAAAAAAAAAACCCAAAACAATATTTAGCACATTTGTTGAAACACCCTCTGTGGTGAAGGAGGACAAATAATTATATGACTTGCTACTTAAGGTACTAGTATGTCTGTTTAATAGTCTGGTACTCAGTTTAGTCTTCTGGTGTTTTATTTTGTGTATTTGTCTTCCCTCTATTGGTTACCACAGTTTGATTTGTTTTGTTAGGGGCAAGATGAGATGAGCTTTATTTTAATTAGGCTTAGTAGAAAGACTAATATTTCCTTTACAATTATGAAATATAATCTACACTTGTAGACTACTTACCCCATAATATTATTAATAAGATTTTTATATTTCAATGTCTATGATTCAATTTCTTCTTGAAATCATATACAGATGATTTACTTTAATATCTATTATATACACACTTATATGTGTATACATCTATGACTATATTGCAACTAAAATTGAAATTAACATGCCAAGATTTTTATTTTAAAATATAGAATGGGAATGGGCTATGGACATAAACACTGGGAAAGACATGAAAAAGATATGACTTTAGGAGCATAGGTAAAGGAATTTTCCTTGGGATCCTGCATCCAGTTTGACTACCTTATACCTCATTAATATTTCTGACATTTACAACATCACATAGAATTTATTCACGTGATAAAATCCACAATATTAATTATGGATATTGTGAAAATGTATATTCTTATTGAGCTTTTTTGATAATTTCATTTGATGTTCTTAGTTTCTTATTTTAAGACAAAGTTCAAAGAGATTTCTCCATTTGATTTCTCTTTTTTTTTTTTTTTCTGTCCCTTATCACTCTTCTTAGTTCCTTATGCCTGCTAGACATTGATCCTAGCTATGGATTGTATTTGATTTTTTAATAGCCAGGGCCAAGTTTATTTTCATCAATTCACCTCCTGTGATTAATTCAAGAAGTCTGTGTACCTATTTATTTCTGCTGCCAGTTAGTGAGCTCTCAGCTCATTATTTATTCCCAAGGTTGTAAACCTCTGTTTCATAACAAAGATGTCCATCCATTTATATGTCTCCAGTCCTCAAGGTCAGCTATTCTTTCTCCAAGACTCCTTTGTATTGACAGCTCACCAAGTGCACAGCAATGGCAAATTTCATGAGTGTATATTGACTAATTTGTCAATATCATTAAATGAAAGCATAAATGAAACTGATCCCAAATTGTACTCCAGAGAAATTCATTAGGCATGTGCCTTACAGTCTCAAAACTCCTTTTTCAGTGTAACTCATTTTGGGCTCTTCCTTCAGCCAATTGCTCATTTACTTCATATATCTGACACCCATACTTCCCCCAGACTTCACCATTATTTTCCACTTGGCATGATAGGAGACATTTGGAGACGTCCAGGGAGATAATTTTTTTCTAGTTTCCTGTATGGACATAAATGACATGTTTAAGAAAGTAAGCACAGAATTATCTTTCTCTAGTAGAGTCATCTTTTATTATCTCATCTGTCATTCAGCTCCCAGCTTGCAGAAGTTTTGCCTTTTCTTCAGAGTAAAAAAGCCAGATTTTGAGTTGAGAAGATTACTTCTTACCCTTTACTATTCCCCAGTCAAATAATACCCCACCTAACCTGAATGAATTTTAAAATATTGCTGCTAAAACTCAAATTTAAAATGCCAGGAATTTTCCATCTTGTACAACAGAAAACAGAGACCCCTTACAACATAAATGCATCTAGGTTCACCAATATCTCAGTTGTAAATATTATAATTTCTATATGTAGCAAATAAAATAAGATACATATGAGTTTATTTTCTCTGCATGCTATCTTTTCCCAAAAGTTCATTGTCATTGTGCTCAGACCAAGAAAACCATCTATGTTTTTTTTAAAATTTATTTCTTATGAGAATAGCATGAAGTAATGCCTTAAGCTTTAGCTTTCATCTTATCCACATTCTGTGCTGCATTAGTATATAGCTCTGAACTTCATATAAAGTGTCAGCAAGCTCTCCTCTCAATTTAGTTAGACAAAACAATCCTTTTCCATCCGGAGAACCAAGGACACCGTTGCAGCTTTGGGCCCAAAAAGTATAAACAACAGCAAACAAACAGGATGGGAGGATGGGACTTCATAACCTGAAGCTGAAACTGGGCAATTAACCCCAATATGTAAATGGACCAAAATTTATAAAGTTTAAGTTACACGTTATAAAACATGTGACCCTTGGGTGTAGCCACAGCTGGGCTCTTGTACTGCTTGTACTTGTACTACTACTCTTGTACTTCAAAGGTGTGTCCTTTGAAGGCTTTTTAATAAATACCTTCTTTATTCCTTTAACACTGTCCAGCCTCTGTTCTAGGCAGTCTCTCAAGGCATCAGGAGTGGATTCAGAAGCAGCACTTTAGAAAATGTACACCAGAACTCGGTGCTGACACCAAACTGGCCTGACATTGCTATTAAAATAGATCATTTGTGAGGCAAACTAGAAAAACAGAGGTAGGAAAAAAAATCGTCGCCCATTTTCTTCTATCTTTCATGGAGGATTTTTCAAAGTTTTTCTGAAGCTTTTGTTCAGAACACAAAGGTTGAGATTTTCTGGCTAGAATATCTCCAGGAGGTATCTATTTATTGCAGAGGGGATTTTTTAGGCCTAGTTTGCTTTGAGTGGATTTTGGCTGAAGGCAAAGCCTACGGATCACAGCTTTTGTAAAATATTTAAAGCATTACTGACACTTCTAGTGCTTTTTAAGTATCCCTTCCAATTTATATTATTTTCTTACTGGGTGTTTTGTCCACCTGCCAGCCAGTAATAGAATGAGGGAACAATGCTCTCAGTGATGGCTGGATTATTTTTTTTAAATCTCATAGCATAGCGCCATAGTTTTTAATAGACTGGTGAAACTATCTGAAAACTGTGTGTAGCGGAAGATGAAACAGAGTAACTTTTTCAAATGTTCACTGCTCAGAAAGCAAAAAAAGTCAAAAATAGCTGGAAACAAGGATAATGAATTCAGCTACTAAAAGGGCAATTTTTTCCCTCCATTTCAAGATTTACTCTCTCCATCTACAATGTAAGAAGGAAAAACTCAGTACATTCTCCTCTGAATCTTTTGATTTTATGAAAAGGTATTATTTCTTTTTTATTTTTGAATGGCACCAACTGTCATCAATGAAAATTTTACTAAAAAGTCTGCTCTAAAAAGTGACTCTCTAGAATAGCCTAGATGGAAGAAAAAGTCAAAGTCATGGCATGGCATGGCATCTTCAATCAGTGCTCAAGCACACCCTGCTGAAGCTTGTGTTACATAGTTCTCTAGTTAATGATGTACATGTGCAGACTCTCAGCTATTATGGTGAGCAGCTTTGTGTAGCTTAATGCTGTCTGTGACATGCTGGCTACCCATTAAGATTGTAGCAAAAAATATGTAGCCAGCAATAGGTCTTTGGGAATGCAAATATAACATCAGTGGCCTTGATAGCACCCCACATTGGAGCCTAGTGTTCAGTCTTGCCATGCTAAAATACTGGTGTATCTCTGTGTCCCTGCGAAGGATTGTTTCTATGCCTTTCCCTGAAATAAAGAAGATAGTGATTTATGTATTTATTTAAAACTGCATGTGAAGTGTCTAAGCCCAGGTCCCTAAAACTTCATTAAATACTAGTTAGCATCTTGCTAGTCTATCCCTGATTGGTCTCTCCTGCTTTGTTCTGCTTCTAAGCGTGTTTCAGCATTTTTGCACATCAAGGTTGGGAAAAAAAGTGTCAGACAGAAAAAAACCACCTTTCAGTGATCAATACAATTTCAGTGAAGAACTTTTATTACCACTGAACATATGCTCTTGGCTTTTTAAAAAATCCACCAGAATAGAGAGCTTGTGGAGCAAGATGATCACCGGTCACCATGGCAGTCTCACAGCTGCTCACAGTAACATCTATCTCTGCATGTCACAGGGGTTTCACAGTCAGCATGGAGAAAACCACATGATGGTGGATAAAAGCATGGCCAGTTTTGAGACTCAGCCTTAAACCTGCCTAATACGAAGTGCCCTACTGTGACAGCATCAGTGTAGCACGATGCTCTGCCTGGAATGGAGTAAAACAGCTCACAGAATGTCCTACTTTGCATAGCTATCATTGCTGAACTGAGAAGGGCATACTACTTTTGGTGCTGAGTCAGGCTAAAACCAGTCTGACTCATCAACCCCAAAGTTAAGCATCTTGATAGTGAGGTGAATATGGGGCAGATCTAAAGCATTCCCATCTAAAAATGCTAACCTAGCACAGCTGGTGTGGAAACATACAACTGTCTGCCAACCACTTTATACTCCAAGAGTCCAGCTCCACTCTTCAAATGGCCAGTTCTTCTGACTTATCCCTTCTTGAAATGTGTGTGGAAATTCCTCCTTTGGATGAGGAAGCCCCTCTAGGTGTCTCCTTGAGACTGAAGGAAAGAGCATTGCCCACAGTTGTTAGTATGGGCATAAATCTCTACTTAAAATTTGGGAGTTTGGGGGTTTTTTGCTAGCTTTAATATGATTGCTTTAATATAATTGCTTTGACAGATTATATTTTACTATATTAGTAGTTTTAGATTCTATACTCTGCAGTAAATCATTCTGATCAAGATATTTTTGCTAAATCATTTATCACACTAGATCACTCATTTTTGTAGAGATGTATCTGATTTACGATCCTTAATCCTGAAGTACAAAATTGTACATATATTCCTCACACCTCTATAAATCCTTAGGCTTAAACCCTTGACAAAGTCTGGGGCTAAGATTGGATCCAGCCACACCCAGGCTCTTCTCTGAGAAGGAGTTTAGAACACAAAGGGGGTCCTTTCTGCACTTTGTGACTCAGTGTGAGGACTTCTCTAATAAACTTTGTCTGAAGCTCCCACTCTGCCAGCTCTGTGACAGTCAAAGGGGACATAAGAATTGTAGCATTGCATAAAATAAATCAATGTCTCGCCTGGTAATTGTTAATTAAAATGTGGTTTTGGTTTGAAGTTATTAAGGAGAACAAAACTAAACAAAACCTGCTTGATTTTGTGTACAAGGAACTGTATAAGTCTATTATTTCTGTGTTTCTCACTGCAGAGAAGCTATTGACTTATAATTGAATTCACTTAGAGACAATCAAGCAGACTCCTGGCAGCAACAACTAATAACTTTTACTCATTTGGAAAATACAAGGTTCTAGCTTCCCGGGAGCAGGAATGCATTTTAAGCTGATATTCAACAAGTTTGTGACAGGGATTTTGTCACACAGGTTCCAAGCTGGGTCAAAATTAGGAAAAGTGATATTTCTGTGTTGTAAGGTCCTTTTATAACCTTTTTAAAGCTCTGTCAGAATTTCTGGTATTGCATAGAATGGAGTAGAAGCACAGATTCATAAGGAAAAAAAAGTAAAAGGGATTTCCAAAGGTCATCTGCACCACACGTATATCTTAAAAGGATCATGATTCCTTTTCCCTGGCAGTTATTTACCTGACCTGGTCTTGGAGAGAGGAAAAAAAATCCCAAGCCCCTTGTGATGCAATTCCATAGACTTCCCCTGAAAACTAGTCCAATGCTTCCCAGTAAAATAATATTAAATAAAAATTTCCAAATATAATTTTCCACAACCACAGTTTGACTTATTCTGCAAAGGCAGGGTGATGGAATTTCATTAATCTTTTAGGTCCATGAAAGATGCTCTATTTTTTCCTTGCTGGTATTTCCCTTTCTGGCTAAAAACTCTGGTAGTTTAGTTTCTCCTAGTAAGTCAAGCTTTCCTTTTACTAAACTGCATCCCTGATCCTTTCTGTATTTCCTTTCTAGATGACTCTGGCTAACTTCTTTCTTAATTATGGATCTGACATTTATGGAGAAATGTTAGCAACTACTCAGTAGAATGGAAAGATTCATCAAATATGCATTCAATTTCTGATAGAAATGGCTAGTGAAAAGGCATGGTATTTTTTGTTGTATCAGCATGGCATTTTGAATTTCTGCAAAATCAGTGGCCTAGTATAATACTTCCAGGCAAAAGTGCAGTAAGTATTTTACATTCATATTGTGGTTTAACCCCAGACACTGCCTAAGTCCTGCACAGCCATTTGGTCGCTTCCATCATGGTGGGATGGGGGAAGAGAATTGGAAGAGGGAAAATATGGAAAGTCATGGGTTGAGATAAAAAAGTTTTTAGAGAAAAAGCTGCTCACAAATTCAAAGCAAACCAAGGAATTCATTCACCATTTCCTAAGAGTAGGCATATGTTCAGCAATCCCCATGAAAGCAGAGCTCCATCATCCTGAATGGTGACTTGGGAAGGCAAACGCTCTAATTCTAAACCCTGATTCCTTCTTCTTCCCCCAGCTTTACACAGTGACCACAAGACCATAGGGTCCAGAACAACCCTTTGGTCAGTTGAGGTCAGCTGTCCTGGTTGTTTCCCATCCCCTCTATTTGTGCAGCCCCAGCCTCCTACCTGGAGGAGTAGTACCTGAAGCAGGAAGGTCCTTGATGCTGTGAAAGTGCTGCTCAGCAATAAGAAAAACATCTCTATACTACCAACACTATTTTCAGCATAAATCAATAAAAATTGCCCCATACTAGCTACTGTGAAGAAAATTGATAAAACCAGAACCGCTTAGAGCTGCATGATTATTTTGTGGCAAAAAAATCAGACTGATTTCTAGACTTGCCCCCTAGTGTGTCAACCTTTTTGAATACAATGTACTCTCAGTGCTGTTAAAAAAAAAATAAAATAAAGGAAATACTTCTATTTATACAAAGTAAAATTTTCTGGATCTTCAAAATGACCCCCATAAAAGAGAAAAAATGTTCATCATGTCCATTCGTATGTACTGTTCCATTCTGAATTATTAACTGTTTTCAAGTAATTGGACTTATCAGTGACTTTACTTGAGTGGCTCATGGCTATTTATTGATTTTGCTTACATTTGTGTTCATTCAAAAAGAAAATTTGAGAGCATTTTTTTCTTTCTCATCATAACTGTAAGAGGAACTGTTTAACCATCAATCTCCTGAAAATCATAGAAATAGAAGATAACATCATTATCCTGCAACTGCTACTGATATTTGATACATCCTAAACTATTAATTATCTTCCATGATACAAAATTGCTTTTTCAAATGTATTATTGTGAAGCCTACAGACTTCACCAAGAAAATTCCACCCCGTAAAGCCTTGCAAATTTTCTTAGAAAGGCCTAAAAGAATGACGGGGTGGTTTTGAATGCAGGCTTAGACTTTTGAACTGTTTTTAATGCTGATATTTTGTGCAATCTAGTAAAAAAAAATTTGAGGGACTGTAATATTCAGCATCACAGTGAATATATTTCAGCTGGTCAACATGTTAAGTAGTATTTTTGCTAAGGTGGTAAAAACTGCAAAACCATGTTGGGAGAGGATGCTATTTGAAATTTCCTGTGTAGTCCAGGATATTAACGAATCTACTAGAAAGAAGTGAAATAGCAGATATTTTAGTGTCTTCTGGTATTCAGTTGTTTAAATGAAGAGAAATGGATTGTGCCCTTTTTAAAAGCCTCAGACACAAATAACTAGATCTCTGTCTTCGACCTCTAATAGATCTTATTTTCAAAAACATCTTGCAGAGGAACAAACATCCAGTATTAAATTCCCACTATGTTAATCACCTAAAATTATTTCAGAGTAATAGGATTTATATATTCTAGAGCCAGAGAATCACAGAACCACCGAATGGTTGAGGTTAGAAGGGATCTCTGCATGTCATCTAGTCAAATATCCCCAGTCAAGCAGGACTACAGGGAATCAGTGTCCCGGAGAGCTTTTGAAGTTCTCCAAAGAGGGACACTGCACAGTCTCCCTGTGCAACCTGTGGCAGTACTCAGTCACACTAACAGACAAGAAGTGTTTTCTGATGTTCATAGGGAACCTCCTGTGTTTCCAATTACGCTCATTGTCTCTAATCTTGCCACCACTGAAAAGAAACTGTCTTCTTTACATTCTCTCTTAGGTGTTTAGCAAAATTAGTAATCTTACAGCTGAGCCTTCTTTTCACCAGGCTGAAGGATCCCAGATGTTTCATCTTTTCCTCACCTGTGAGATGCTCCAGTCTCCTGAACATCTTAGTTTCTCCTTTCTGGAATTTATCTAACAGATCCATGTCTCTCTTGCACTGCAAAGCCCAGAAGTGAACACAGTACTCCAGATGCAGTCTCAGCTGTGCTAAGCAGAGGGACTGGATCATGTCTGTTGATCTGCTGGCTATATTTTGTCTCATACAGCCCAGGATGCCAGTAACATTTGCTGCAAGGGCACACCACTGGCTTTTCAGTGGTGTGCCCTTTTCACACTTTCACACTGGCTTTCACACTGGCTTTTCAGTCCAGCCGGGAACACCAGGGCATTTTCTGCCCAGGTGCTTTCCAGGTGGGTGTTCCTCAGCATACACTGGTGTGTGCACGGGGCTGCTCCTCCTCAGGTGCAGGACTTGACACTTCTCTTCGCTGAGGTTCATGGGTCTTCTGTCACCCCATCCTTCCAGCCTATCAGCCCCTCTGCAAGGCAGCACAACTCTGAGGTACCACTGCCTCTCCCAGTCTCATGCCACCTGCAGACTAGATGAGCAGACATGCTGTCCCATCATTCAGTCCATTGATTGATTGAGATATTAGGCAGGACTAGATCCAGGATGAACCCCCAGATGCCACTAAGCACCAAGAACAGCTACTGTCATTATCATGCCACTGGTTCCCAGTGATGTAAGGACACACATAGACTGCAAATCTAAGGAAAACTATTTTCCCTTTCTGTTGTGTCTATTTCTGAAAGCAAACATGTGCTGAGACTTAGAAAAGTAACTGTAAAACAAAATAGGTAGCCTTGTAGTGCATTTGGGGAAAAGGAGCAATAAGCCAAAATTCTTTCAATTTTCTAAATACAAAGCACATTTTTCTCTCTGTGCATACTTAATGCGATGAACAGTGCTGCATGCATCTAGAACTTGTTTCCAAACATTGCCAAGCTCAAACAAGTCACTTTTTTTTCACTTTTGCATATGAGGAAATGTATAATTCTTGCTACTCTTCCAGCAACATTTTCCAAATTGCCCTGGGTCTCGCGTGTCTCCCTAGTAAAAAAGGTTTTTTGCTTTGGTATGCAGTGTTGAGGCACTCAGTGTCATGCAGTAAGTTAATCTGAAAATGGTTCCACTGAGAACTGCAGCCAAAATAGTACCACACTAATTGTCAACATGAATTATACTCTCTATTAAGTAAACAGAGAATTGCTAATGCTAAATTTTGGGAGAGTATTTGAAAAACAATATATAATAAATAATACATTCTTCTATCATTTTAATTTGAGTACTTTCTGCAGTAGTTCTTTACTTACTGTCATTTGATCATTTCACTTTCTGTGAGCACTCTGTGAGCACTTCTGAGATTAATTATTCTTCTACGTAACTTTTTTTTTTTTTTTTTTTTTTTCCAGAAAAATGCCAGTCAATAACCCTGCTCGGCATTCTTGTTGAGACACAGAGTTGACCATGATATTGTTACACTGTTTGATCAAAACTAAACTTCCTGGTAACACATAGCACAACAGAACCATATTTTCAGTAAACTCTTACTCATTATTAGAGAATATCTTCATAAGATGTAACAGTCAATGTGAGAGTGTATTTCCTGTTAGGATTTTGTTTTATACTTAATACACCTAAGACTACAAAAAGTTAAATTTATCATTTTGGCGAATTGGGAGTGGAGGATTTGTTGAAATAAAAAAAGTTCTGTATTTGTGATACTTAGAAGCATGAACAAACAATCAAGTATGGCTAAAGTCTTCAAAATAAAAGCAAAGCAAAACAAAACAAACAAACCCACAGCAGCCTCCAAACTAAAAAACATGGCATCCAAATTATCTTCAGTGTGTGATTCTACATGCAAACATAATTGAGAGCAGGGTATGGGGCTTTTTACATATTCTTTATATTCTTAATATTATAAACTGAGAAGAATATTGTTAGTTTCCTTCTGAAAATGCCTTTTTTTTTTCTCATCATCAATTCTTTCCTAATAAACTTTTCTGAATTGGGCTTTTTGGACATGTGATACTGAATAAATGGCTAACATATTCTATTTTTATAGCCTGGAGATAATAAACTTGTGAAAATAACCTGTGATGCCAAAGTCTTTACTTAGCCAGAAAAAAATCAAAATTTACTCTTCTAGGGAAGCTCATTCTGTGTTTTTAAGAAATTGATATTATAAAAGCAGAATAGATTTCATCAAAAAGGGAAGCTCTTCCACAGATAAATTCTTCTAAATTTTGTCTTGATTGTCACCAATACATGAATATATAACATAATAATATTGTTCACTCTTCTTACCTAACTACTACCTAGTTAATATTGCTCCATTACCATTGAATCTAACATCTTCTTTCAATCTAGAAAATCCACTAACTTTAAAAGGAATGTGAATGTGTAATTTAATCTAATAGCTTCCAAGTAATACACTCTAATTACAGTCACCTTCTTGAAACTATGGAAAACTTTGAATCTTAGTTTGTATAACTTATGCCCTTTGTAATGTGATTTTGCAGTAATGATAGCACTAATGCCATGGGCTATGAATTCTAATTGAAATCAACTCTGGATTCAATTAGGGGAAAAACTCATCAGTTCCCATTGGTCTCATTGAATATCATTACAGAGAATTTTTTCCTTGTAGTCAAGCTCACTTTGAACTGTTCTGTCTTTTCACTGTTTGCATGTTTCTTTACACCCTCTCAGTTGTGCTGGTTTAATTTTTATAGAACTGCATGGTCAAACAGATCAAGGAGCTGATCCAGGATTTTTAATGTTTGTACCAGCATAACTGAAAACATATTTGAATACCAGGTGTACTTTGAGCCATCTTTGTCATTCAGCAAAATGATTGGATTACTGTCAGAATTATTGCCAGGGTAAGTTAGAGGCAGGTTTGCTACTGGAGGAATAGATGTTATGATTTCTCCCAAGATAAAGTTCAGGTAACTATTTCTGAAATTTCATTTTCATATTTATACATTCTGATATTAGTTTTACCTGCTCCATCCAAGAACTGAAAAACTGCTTGACCTTTTTATCCATCTCTCATGGTCTTTCAGTTATATCTAGACATGAGCAGAAGCTGTTGCTGGATTTAGAAGCCTTCCGCCTCCATTTGTGCCACTCTTTGCCCAAACAATAAATAAACAAAAATTTCTCTTAGGATTCTAGGAAATTATCTACAGTGTTGTTAGCCAAGTAAAACAACAGGCTAGCTGATACATTATTCATGTAAAACTAAAAAGGAATATAACTGACAGCCATCAAATCTGCTTTATTAAATAAAATAGTCTTCTAAATTCGTCATTCTTGCTTTGAAATTTGTACGTTTTGTTTAGGATTGTTTGGAAAAGGTTGAATTTTTGAAATTTTTTTTGTTTTATTGCTTTATAATCAGAAAAAAAGGAGCATGCTCATTAGAGAATATTTGTATTCAAAAATAGTAAACTCTATGCTCAAATGTGATGTAGTCATATGCAAAGCAATATATTTATACATGAAGCCTGTGAGATGTTATCCTAGAAAATTCTTTGTAAAGGGCAAAGAGATTATCAACTTCTGCCAAACTAATGGGGGAAAAAAAATTTGATATGACACTTTGGTGTATTAGGACAGTGATCAGATTAAAGGACATTATGTTATCTTTCTTTCTCTGGACATACCTCCATATATAGAAATAAAATTCGTACAGCTGAGACCAACCTTCTAAATTTTTTAGTCTGTAGTTGAATTCTGAAGGCATGGGGCAACACACAAGTCAGTAGGGGGTAGGAAAAGAAGACTTTTTTTTCATAAATTCTTCAGGTTTTTGGGATGATATATGTCTCATAAATGTAAAACAATTATTATTTGTTGTGTTTAACCTTAGTAGGCAGTTCAGCTTGGTCACTCCCATGCAGGAGGATGGCAGTGAGAACTGGAGGGGTAAAAGTGAGAAAACTAATGGGTAAAGAAAAATCTGAGCATGCTGACAAAACCTGCAGAGGAAAGCAGGGCTTCACCAAGAATAACGGTTACTTGGAAATAAAAACACCTTCTCTCTAAATGTCTCACTTTTGTCCCTCTTTCAATGCTCCGCCCTACCCCCACCACAATTTTTATCACTCAGTGCAACACCTTATGACATGAAATACCTCCTTCATTAATGTGGATAAACACTCCTGGCTGTGTACCCTACCAACTCCTTGCCCACCCCAGCCTAGACATTGTGGTGGCAACATGAGAAACAGAAAAGGCCTCAGTGCTATGTGAGCAGTGCTCAACAGTGTTATCAGCACAGTTTTGACCACATATACCAAATACAGCACCATGCAAACTACCATGAAGAAAGTTCACTCTACCCCAGCCAAAAGCAGTACACTATTTAAAAAAATAGAAAATCTGGGTCACCACTATTTCAGCAAGTTTCCAACAACTTTTCACAAAGACTACATGTCGTGATAAAAATTATGAAGAAATTTGGTATCACATTTTCTTCTGCCAATATTTGTACTGTTGCTTCTGGTAGGATCCCTCCCCATAAATTTCGGTCTTGTACCAGGACCCATAGAGCAGTTAGTGTGAAGTGAAACCCTGTTTCAGCAGCCTTCCTGTTTAAGAACTATCCTTCCATTTCAAGAATATTTAGTAATGACTGAGTGAAATGAGTTTGTAGGAATCATATGCTTTAAGCTATAAAAATACACAACCACTTGAGTACATGATAGGTGATGGCTGTTGATAGAATGATTTAGACAGACAGAACTGAAAGTTTTTTTATGATTTTGTTTCTGCTTGTGTGAGAAATAAGGCACTAACCAAAGATTTAATAGGTCTGCTGCTCAGTTACCACTTGTCTACCAGAAGTACACATTCATTTACCGTTAGTAGAACTAAGCTGCTGTTTGAGTTGGTTCTTCAAGTGAAGAAAAGTTGGTTGGATGTACATTACATCAGAATGGGATGGAAAGCTTCCCTAACCTGAATTACATGGGCTGACTTCTCCTGTTGCACTGTATCTATGTGTCCCACGAATAGAAAGGGCCATTTGGAGACCTGAACCTTAAGAAATGAGGAAGGCGGAAGAGGCAGGATGTGTGTATGGAAGTATATATTCATAATGTATTCTTTCAGGTTGCGCTGGGATGACTCCATCCAGCTGCTACCTCTCCGAAAAGTAGGTCACTCATTCCCTGACAGTGAGATTGAAGAGACAATCAGAAACACGAAAGTGAAAAAATTTGTGGGCTTAGATTGACAGTTGAATAAGTGAAACAAAGCTGCACACACAAAGAAGGCAAATCAGTAGTTAATTCACTATTCTTGTTGAAAGCTAGATGTCCAGCTGCTTCCTGAGCTTCCTCAGCACACATAAAGGCTGCTTGGGAAGACTGACACCATAGTACTGAGGATCAGCTCTTCCTCCTCCTTTCACTGAATTTTCATTGCTAAGCAGACACTCTAGGGTATGGAATATCACTTTGTGTCAGCTGTCCCGACTGTGTCCTCTCTCAGACTCCTGTGGACCCCCAGCCCACACCTATAGAATGGTAGGAAAAAAGGCCTTGATGCTGTGCAAACATGGCTTAACAACAGCTAAAAGATTGGTGTGTTATTGTTACTGTTCTAGTCACAAATCCAAACCACTGCACCATGTGGAATTATGGGATGAGAGTTAACTTTATCCCAGCCAGACCCAGCACACAGCTGCAGAGCTTTGTGCCTTCCCTCCACCTCTGGAAATGGGAGAGAGGTAGAGGGAGACAGAGTGCTACACTACTGCACAGCGACTGGGAGCTTAGCAGTTCCCAGTACCACGGAATGCAAACACAAGGCAGAAGTTAATGACTAGAGTCAGGCTCTTTAGTAGTCAAGCAAATGTACATTTGCTCCAGACTAATGAAATTCAAGAGGAATATCTGCGTTTCTAGTTAGCAGCCATCTTGAAATAGAGGACTTCAATGATCAAGTAGGCATTCTGTCACTGAACATAAAAATTCAATATTCAAGGTTCCTAGTCTCTTCTGAGATGAATTAGGGCTGCAGATGAGGCAAGGCAAACACCTCATCCCTCTCTATGATGGTTTTTACAGACTCTGCTTGCTAAACCAGCTGTGGGACCAGAGACTTATGTATTACAGGACCAAGACTTGGCTGAGAGATGCCCTTGCTGCTGTAAGAACCTGATACTTGTAAACTAGTGTGCTTCATGTTGTTTTTGAAGACCTTTACTTGGAAGTACTGGGGTTACTGGCCATAGAAGGTGACAACAACAATAGCAGCAAAGTGCTTATTTTGCTGCCTGCTTTGAGCTGTCCCCATAATAATGATAATAGAGTTATTTAACTCAGTTCTTCCATGGTCATTTTTGACAGCCAATATCATTACTTCCACTCATGAACTAGGAAATAGCCCTCCACTGTGTCAACACCACAGGCATTCAAAAGGTAAACCTGGAAGTAGAATCTAATTCAACTTATTATCCCAGGTTCTGTCTTTTATCACCCCAGAAACCTGCTGGAAAAGGTTTCACAGAGACTGAACTGTATGTTTTGTGAAATTCTAATGGTCTTACATACTATTAAAAAAAATTGATACTAGTAATTATTATGCTTGATATGTAGAACTATTTGCCATTTCTTTTTCTTTCCTCTCAAATGGCCAGAGCCTTCAGAATCACATCCATCAAGAAATTAATACCTAGAAGCATGAGAGGGAGAGAGATGGGAAACACAGATTAGATGCTGGTTCTCAACAATTCCAAGATGCTTAGATGGATGTTTAGATGCTTAGGGGAACACCCTTTCAGTACCTTACTGTAAAACCTTCATACCCTCTCTGTGAGTTCTCATGGGCAGCTCCTCACAACATTGACTCCTCTCTTTCTTCTGCACAACTGCCTAACTCTTACTGTCCCTCACATGACCACCTGGCCCTCCCTCCTCACAGCACAGCTTCCAACTCTCCTCTCAACCACCTAACCCACTCTTTTATAACACCCATCCTCACTGGACACAGCTGTGGCCCATTAAGGGTAGCCTGTTCCTAATCCTTGGTAATTAGTACAGCTGCAACTCCTCAGGGGTGAAATTGCCTTCAGCACTATCTCTATTCTCCTACATTCCATTCTCCCACACACTCTTCTCCTCTCTTTTATTTCCTCTTTCCAGTGATTTCCCTACTCCCACCACTAGTAACTTGAAATTCTGGCTAAGGCAGCAATGCTGAAGTTCCACTAGTGAAACTATATTTACAGGTTTTTCTCTTCAGTATTGGAACTAAGGATGTACACAGAACTCCACAAGTAAACCTTTCCCTATGCAATTTCCTGTCACATTATTTTTCCTTGTACTCAAGAGAGCTGGAAAACTGACAGGTATTAAAAACTGCAATCATAAAAATGTCATTCTAAGGTAGGTGTGTAAGTTATTTTTCAGGATTTCTTTCACTGAAGCTTAAAAATTATAACATTGAGTGTTTTACTGGTCAAATTAACTGAGGGTGCACCCTGAGCTTCTCCAAGCCACTACAGCAACACTGAAATCAGCTGACAGTGACAATTCTGCTCTAGTCACACACTCATGAAAAGGGTTAATCTTATGGTATGTCTTGCCCAAGTTGGTATCTGACCTACATGAATTAAGCAAATTATATTGTTGTGTCTGTGGATAAGCAAGTAGTTGAAGTCAAAAATGTGAGCTAGCGTGTGAAAAATGTTCCTTTTTCCTTGTAATTAGACTTTGAAGGCTTCAGCTTCAGAAGAGCTTCCCTAAAAGTTCAGGCTTTGACTGATAAAATTAAATAAAGCAGCTGAGTGTCAGCCCCTTCTTTTGGCAAAAGGCTGGAAGTAAACACTTTAGAAGTGCCAGAACTTTAACACAAACATGAATCATGTTTAAGGCCAGACATTCACAATGAGCTAGTTGAAAATGCACTTCTTTCCAGGAATGGCTTTAATCCAGGCTGCCATGTGATAGAAAAATTCTGTTCTGCTTCAGCAGTGTAAAGGCACTGGGGCTTCTGACCACTATCATCTTGAAATGAAATTTCCTTTCAAATGCTTGTGCTGATTATTATCTTTCTGGTTACAGCTGAAATAAAACATTTACGTTCCAGTAGGAATGGTGGTGCTTAAGCTTCTAATTAATTTTGAATGCTCTTTGGAAGATTAATATGAAGATGTGCTTTGGTATGTGTCTGTGATTGTGGTATCTCAGTATATAATGTTTCCATTCACAACCAAGAAATTAATCTTTCCCAGTATATCCTTCAGCTCCTCTTTAATTTTGTGCAGTGGAGTATGACAACATTTTTCACTCTGATATTTCCTGTATGGAAGGGTTTTAATAAGACATAGAACTCTGAGACACTCTTGGAGAAGTACATCTTGCATACTGCAAGAAATTAATCCCTTAAAATTTTTTATTGCATTTGGACTTTAAATCTCTGAACAATGTAAGACAGGAATCCAAAAATATGAGAGATATTTTGGGAAAGAACAAAATAATTTTCTCCTAAGTACATTGTAACCAGACATTTTGATGTTTCAGTTTTGGGGTTGTTTTGGTTGGGTTTTGGGGTGTTTTTTCTCATTGAACTAAAATTCCAGGCAAACAAATTTCCTTTTGTGGTGATTTTCATTTGATGAATTTGTCTATTCTGCCATACAGGATTTAATCTATACCACTCTGAATTTGTCCCTTTTAGCTGAAAGTGACTGTTTCTAAAAAATAATTTTTCTTTTACTTTTTTCTTCCTCCATTCTTTTTGTGATGAGTTGGCCCTGGCCAGCAGCTAAGCACTCACAGAAACTCATTTTTCCCTCCCAAGTAGGACAGGGGAGAGAATAGAAGGACTGAAGCTAATAAACTCATGGATCAAGATACAGAAAGTTTAATAGGCAAAGGAGAGGGAAAAAAAAAGCTTTGATTAGATTGCACAATGCAATCTAATCATTTGCCATCTCCCATGAGCATAGTGATGCCCAGACAGCCTGCACATAATGGCCACCTTGGAAACCAAGGAGCTCCACATCTTTCTTCCTCTAGCCCAGTTTTAATGCTAACTATGATGTTTTATGCTATGGAATTTCCCTTGGAAAAAATTGGGACAGCTGTCTCAGACAACTATCAACTTCTTTCTGACACCCAGCTTACTCTCTGTGGAGGGATGGGGGTGCATGATGGGAAAGGAGAAACCATTGATGCTGTGCAAACCATGTTTAACTGTAGTCAAAATACTGGTGTATTATTGATGTACTTTGAACCTGATTGGTGTAAAAGATTTCATAATCATGATGCCTTGGCAAGAACAAAGCTGAAGACTGAATCAAGACTAGTGACAAGAAGATTGATTCAAGGCTTCTGCAAGCAAGAAATGTTGCAAAACGTATAGATTTGTCTATGTAATGATTAACCCAATCATTGTAATAAAAAATTACTAGCCTTCGTAGAATAGTATATAAGAATATGTAGTCCACAATAAAGACAGATTCTGACCACCTTTCAGTCTCCCTGCCTCTTTCCATTGCTGATACATTATAAAAACTGATTTAAGCTCAAATCCAATGCACAGCACTACCGGTTGCTATGAAGTTAACTCAATACTAGCCAGATTCTTAGAAGAGCTTGACCATTTTCCAAGCATGTTACCTACCCAGCCTCTTTTTCCAGTTTCCAACAAATAAAACATACCCTATTGTTTGTTACAATCTTTGGCTTTCTAAATTTTTTGTTCCAGAATTGAGAGGTAAGGAGGTATTATATGTTCACAGTTTATGAAGTTGTGATCTTTCAGGACAAGACTAAAGATATTTAATAAGTTAGATTTGTTTGTTTGTTGGAGGGAAAGTTTGTTCCCTCCAGAGCCTATGCTTGGTAGGAGGAACATAAGATAACCACAGTGTGGGAAATGCACAAGTACTTTGATAGAATAAAAAGTAACTCCTTTGTTTACTTTTTTTCTGTAATAAAGAAGCAATAGTGGAAATTAAAATCATTACTGTTCATGTAGCAGCCATTACCTACTTAAAGAGCTTAGCTACTTCCCAGCATGGATGGGACTGCTGGAGGAGTCAGGGAGTTCACACCTATTAGAGAGCTGGGACCTGAAAATGTGGTGGGCGTGGAACTTCAATGCTATGCAAATTAGTGCCTAAATTACAACCACCTCTTATAGCTACTGTTAATCCAGTGTTCTTTGCTTTTTTTCTATCCGATGGAATTAATGGTAATTCAGCAAAACAGCAATAATAGACCTATATTTTTTGTGTTCTGCTCCTCAGCTTCATTAAAAGCTTTAATCTAAAGCTCCACCATGGGAAGTTTCACAGAGCTAAAATGGGAGGTCTCCTAAGAGCTTTTAGTTTCAAACTCAGTTAATATCTCATAAGCACTCTTTAGTGGGGTGGGTTATTTTTAGGACTGGAGTGTTTTGGGGTTTTTTGTTTGTTTGTTTGTTTGTTTTTCTTCTTCCCTTCCAATGATACCTTAACAAAAACTTTGCAATTGCTTTGGAAAATATTTGGCTTAGTTCACAAAACTCAGTTTTAATGGGCTGTGAAGAGGGACAGAAAGAATAATGTTAGAAGGGGAAGATAGGGGCTGACCAAAGTAGAGGCAGAATGTCATTTCACATTCATTGCTGCAGAGATGGATGCAATTTATAGGAAGAGTTGCAAAAGTCACTAGTTGATAAAGCCATTTAATTTCATTCTATGTTTCTGGGTTCTTAGGGGCAGGGAAACAGAAAATCCCTTTATCAGCATGGGAATGCCTGTGAATTTATAGGTCGAGCAGACCTTCATTTTGAGGACGATTTCCTCTGAAATGTTAAAGTTGGTAGGCTAATAGGCAACCTCACAATTCTATGGGTCTGATACAGTGGGAATACTTAAATAAGTACTTGGTTCTCATGTTGATTAGATACTTTGGTTACGTCTTGCTTAATTTTTCTGGAGGATCTGGTGTTGCACAAAAAAGAGGTCACCAAAACATCACACCCACCAACCACTGCCATGTCTCTGTTTCATGTAGAGAAGACATAATAGAGAATCCAAGAAGACTCTGTGTTACCTTGCAGCTGAAACAGCATTCCAGTTTTCAGTTGTACAGAATTCGTTACCTAGTACTCATTTTGCATGCACATATTATTGATCTGCTCATTAGCATGTTCCTAAATCCTTTTTTACTTATCTATGCATTCCAGGGTCTGTAATCTCAAGGCAAGGCTTTACAGCAGGAATGAACTTAATTCAGGCATTTTGTTCACAGTAGATCAATTACAATATTCATTCACCACAAAAGTTTGCATTAAAAGAACATTAAAGTTATAAATTAACTGAGCAGGTTCGAGTGTGCTCATAATCAGACTTCCCATGACATGTTTAGCTGTGATGCAGCTCTACAGTGTAACAGAGAATGACACTGGTGTATTAAGACCAGGGTAAAAAACACAACACCATGAAAATACTTCAAGGGATAGCAGTAGGAACATTACAGGAATTTATCTAAAGGGAAAAATGAAGTGGAAAATGGATGACTGTGTGTCACTACAAATTACAAGAAAGTGTCCTAGCTGATAGGATTTGGAGCTGTGGCTTAAGTATGCCCACTTTTATTCCTGATACTGCTCTGCTGGATGAGCTACCAGCTTGCTGTGCCTCCATTTCCCTGCCCATTATGAATAAGGTCATGGTATTTTTCCAAGAACATTGTAAATCTCTGGCAGATAGCTATTTCTCACATATCAAAAATCACTTTTACACTAAATCCCAAGTGATCTTCCCAAAGGATAGGAAGAAAAGAGGAACAAAAAAGAAAAATTAACTTTAGTAGAATTTCAAAGCAGACAATATATCCTTTTTTTTTTTTTTTTTTTTTTAGACAGATTAGGCTTTTTGCTTTTGTATTTCTTTTCAGCTTGTGCCAACTCTGCTGTTTTGTACTGTTAAGTGAATGAAAAGTTCTTGTGTATTTTAATATCTTTTTTGAGAGCATAAGATATCAGAGCTTACATTTGACATTTACAAACATACAATTTTTTTGAGAAAGTCAAAACAACATCCTTGGGCCAAACATACATGCAAATGGTGTGTGTGTATTATTTTGAGGAGGACATTGTATCAGCCTTCACCTCATGCAGTACATTCACAGTACTGCATGTATTAGATATGAAATAGTAAATGTGAAAGTCATGCCTGGTAAGGTATCATGGAGAATTAAAAAGCAAACACTAGATTTTGTTTCTGTCAATCAAAGCTCAAGCAGATAGAAATAGAAGCTTTCCCCAAGACTGTAGATTTCCTCCTTAAAACCTCTGAAGCAAAGCATGCACCAACAGAAGCACAAGGGCAGAAAAGCAATGGCCCCTCTGTATCCCCATGGAGCTAAATTATAAACTCAAATAAATTGCATCTATCAAAGTATGGGCAGCAGCTTTGCATATGCTCTTTTATCTCAGTGTAGCTTAGGGATGTGGGTCTCAGTGTTTGTTACCCATTTCACTGTGCCATCCCATTTTCTATATGAGTGGTTTCATAATGCCTGCATGTAAGCACAGTTTGTTCGAAGTATCTTCCTAAGCTAAACAACCTTACTAAAAGAGAAAGGAAATTGGATTGATTTGAGATTGTCTCCATTCTCTCTTTCGTGCAGTCTTTATTACAATTTGCTTCCTGTTTTCATCTCTTGTAGGAAATGTTTTAACCAATGTAATCAAAATCTATGATCACATAGTCTAAGATTGCTCATAACCACTACAAGTGCCTAGAATTACTTTATATTATAGATTTTTCAGGATTTCCAGAAGTTAATGCATGCATATGTACAATATAATTGCTATATATGGAGCTATATGCAAATCTTCCTATTTACTATAATAAGAAATATTGTGTATGGAAAGCAGAAAATACTGGTGGTTTTAACTGTTTTACATTGCCTTCAAGCAATTGCAAGCTCCAAGATTTCCTGAAATCCCTGAATACTGAGATCTAAATTGAAATCAGTTTCTTAATTACTGAACAATTTGTATTCATGGCAACTTGAACTTAGGTCCCTTGTATTGAATACCTTCTGCATCTGTGGCTCACCAGTGCAAGTGGGCTAGTTGGGGACATCAAGATTGGAGGCATCCTAGACTGCAGTGACCAGGCATTGGTGAAGTTCATAGTCCTGAGGGATATAGGTCAGATAAGGAATAAAGTTAAACCCCTGAACTCTAGGAAGTTTAGGAATTCTAGCTGCAAGACTTCCAGCTCTTCAGGGAGATAGTCAGTGGGACTCCCTTGGAGGCGGTCCTCAGGGACAAGGGACTGGAACAGAGGTGGAAGATCTTAAAGGAAAGTCTTCTACAAAGCGCAAGAAACAGCAATCCCCAGGGGAAAGAAATACGGCAAGGAAGGCAAGGGCACAGCATGGCTGAATAGAGATCTGCTGGTCAAACTAAAGGGAAAGAAGCAAATGCATAGACAGTTGACGCTAGGACAGGTGACCTGGAGATGGAATTTGGTTGTGTAGGGAAGGGGTGAGAAAGCTGGAACTGAGCTTGGAAAGAGATGCAAAGAATAACAGGAAGGGCTTCTTACAAGTGTGTTGAAGGAAGGTGAAAGAAGGTGTATGCTGTCCTGATAAACAATGCTGGAAAACTGGTAACAATGGATAAGGAGAAGGTTGAGGTACTCAACGGCTTTTTTGCCTCAGTCTTCAACAACAACATCTTTTCCCACACCTTTCGAGTGGATGGACAGCAGGATGGGGAATGAGGGAACAAAGCCTCTCACACTGAATGTAAAGATCAAGTTCATGACCAGCTGAGGAGTCTGAATGTTTATGGAACCTGATGAGATGTATGCCAGACTCCTGAGGGAGTTGGCTGATGCAGATGCCCAGCCACTCTCCATGATATCTGAAAATTCATGGCAGTCAGGTGAAGGCCCATGTCACTGAAAATGGGGGAAAATTGTACTCATCTTTGAAAAGGGCAAAAAAAGTTGACCCTGGGAACTAGTGGCCTGTCTGCCTCACCTCTGTGCCTGGGAAGATCCTGGAACAAGGCCTCCTAAAAGCTGTGCTAAGACACATGGAGAACAAGAAGCTGATTTGGGACAGCCAGCACAGCTTTACCAAGGGCAAGTCCCACCTGACCAACCTAGTGGCTTTCTGTGATGGAGTGACTACATAAGTGGACAGGGGAAGGGTACAAGTGTCATTAATCTGGATTTCTGTAAAGCCTTTCACACTGCTACAACCTCCTTCTTGCTAAATTGGAGAGAAAGTGTTTTGATGAGTTGACTGCTAGATGGATAAAAAAATGATTGCATGGTCACATCCAGAGGGTACTGGTCAATGGCTCAGAGTCCCAATGGACATCACTGAAAAGTGGTGTCCCTCTGGGATCCGTATTGAGGCCAGTATTATTTAACATATTCATTAATGACATAGACAAAGGAATAAAGTGCATCCTCAGCTAGTGCACCAAGCTGAGTGGGGCACACATGAAGGACAGGATCTTGAGGGACCTGGACAAGCTTGAGAAGTGGGCCCATAGGAATTTAATGAGGTTGTGAATTTAATGGTCTAGTGAAAGGTGTCCTTGATCAACACAGGGGTGTTGGACCTAAATTATTTTTAAGGTCCCTTCCAGCTCAAATGATTTCTGATCCTATGACTCTATACAAGTCTTCAAAATGTAAGTATGAGACACAAAGAGGTGTATTTGTAAGTCAGTTTAAAATGCATGTACACAACTGTTTTATACTGTATTGATCTAGTGGAACAGATACAAGAAGAGTAAAAATTGAAATCAGCAAGACATGATAGGAGCTTTTCATACTTATACTTTCCTGTTAGGTTACTTGTTGTATCATGGAAGGTTAAATGCTGACATTTTTATCTACATTACGACTTTAGAACTTCATAGACAATGACAACTTCTTTTATAGGGAACATATGGTAACAATTTTATTTCAGCAAGTTGAAAAACCACTAAAAACATCATATGCAGCAGTACAAGGAGGAAAGAAATACATACTCATTTCTCTTTCATATTTTTTCTGAGGTACAGTGGAAACTGCTCACTCAGCAGCACTATAGTACAGTTGACTAGATGAACAAAAAACCATCACCAAAGCTGTCATTTCAATTTCTTCCTCATTTTCTCTCTTTCTCTTTTTCACAGTTCCTGTTGAAAAGGCTTATACCCCATCTCCTAGACAACGGCAACCTGCAAACAAAAATTCTGTGTCAAAAATGTCTAGGGAAATGGAAAAAGAAAACTACTACGGAAAAAACATCAGACATCCCATACCAGGACCTATGGATACAGGCTTTAGCAGCTACATTAAGAAAATGATGACACATGCTATAACACCGCTCTTGCCACTTCTCCTGGAGATGGAATGGTAAGATCTCCTCTCTGTGAAGGATTTTAAGCTCATCTTCTATAAGCACATGAGTAACTATTCAAATAAAAAGATGTGCTGTTCTCAAAGAAAATTCAGAAACCCTCACTTTTCAAAACAATCACAGATTTTCCTTGCTCAAGTCTGGTCATTTATGTAGAAAAGCCTCCATGGTCACTACAGTTTATTATACAAAATAAGACCTGACAGAAAAGGTAATTGTTTAAAACTGGGAATATTTATTTTGCTGCATGCCAGGAGAGATCTGGCAAAACCCCACTTGTTCTGAATAACCAATTTCTTTAAAAAATAGCTCTGTCTTCCTGCTTCCCTATGGACATAATCAAAGGTTACACTGCCTGGTGGACAGCATTTATTATCAAGAGACATGAAATATTAGGATTAGGGCATTATCTGTTGGTGAAATACTATAGTCCATTACTCTGAGACATCACTGGTGATGGAATTCATGGCATTTGAGAAGATTTCAAGAGTTCTGAATCCAAGCTGCATCCAGAATTGTTCTTACTTAACACAGGAGATTTGTCTTTTCTATTCTTCTTCCCTTCAACATAGGGAGGAAGTGAAGATTGCGCGATCAGCTTGTGTGGTACATCGTTGTTGGCTGGGGTTAAACCACAACCTCAGGTCTGACAGAGGAAGAGGAGAATTTGGTGGAAGGCTATGCAGCAGCCCTGCCTTTATTTCTGAACAACTCTGTCCTTTCATAACAGATAGCATAAAACTACACTATGGGGTTGAGTGCAGGATGATGCACAGACTAATCATGATCTGCCAGATAACAAGCACTGCCATCCCTGTTGCTTCAAGTAACTTGCTCTACAGGTTTCCTAGGAGTTCTGAAAGTTGCTTTGTTTGAAAGATTTCATATTTGTCTTTGTGTAGCTCTTAGATTTCCTAAACTTTTTTAATTCTGATTTTGAATATACAGAAGTCCTGTTATCTTTACCAATATTAGTAAGGAGACCAAAATTTGACTGAGAACTCCTTGGTAATAACACTCCATATTCATGCAAATATTTATTCAGTTCCCGTACATGTAGAACTTCAAACATCTGCTGAGGCCATTGAAATTCACTTTTCTCAGTGAATTATCTCTCCGAGGAGCTGTGAGCCAAATGTGCTTATTCAGATATGATGAAAACTTGCTAGCACTGCAACCTTAGCTTTTGGTATATCAAATAAAACTAAACTCTTTACTATATGTATTTTTAAACTCACTTTTCTTACATTAACAAAAGAATAGCAATGCCTTCAAATTATCTGTAGGATAACAATTGTGTTAGTGATGTATGTGTGAGTGTGATGGGAAATACAGACATAGGGAGAGAAGGAATAGCTTCCCTTGATTTCTGTATGACTTGTCCATGTCTCAGATGAAACATCTGATTCCCTTAGAGACTTAATTTCACTAAAATTTTAATATATCCTGTCACAGGTTTTTTAACAACTACTGAATATCATAATAAACTGAGAACTGTTGACAGAAGCTATGTGGGTTACAAAGAAGTGTGATGTCTTGTAACTTAAAAATAACTCAACCAGTCAATGAAATTTTGAAACAAGAGACATGTTCTGAAAGCAAATACTTAATATCAGTGTTGTACTATCCCAGGACGGAACTCATCTAGGGATGCTTTCTCACAGTCCCTGTGAAATTCTGCCCTCTCTCCCTAGCAGAACGCTCTCCTTACAGAATTGGATGCAACCAAACTCTTCTTAGACCTACCACACAGAGCACAGCTTTCATGATAAAGTTGCATTGTGCTGGGCAGCTTCTGTCTTTGTCCAGGGTAGGAAAGAGACAGAGCTGTGGCTTCTAAGAGGAGATGGCATGCTTCACCTCCACTCTCAAACTAAGAAGGTTTCACTATTATATGTGATTAAAGAGAGGGTCTGTCTTTTCAAATAGCACTGGGTATGATGATTTATGAAATAACTTGAAAACTGTGGTTGAAGAGATGAATTGCATGTTTAATTAGGTTAATACTGATGTTTCTGCAACCAGTAGGTATACTGAGGTTATTCACATACCTTCTTGCATATCTATTCTTATGCTAGCTTAATGTTTGAGAGATGTTGTCTGTACTTGTGGTCTTTACTGAACATGTAAATTAGTCACGCAAGACCAAAAATAGTTTCTCTAGGCCAATACTTCATTTGCATGCTTAGAATTAAAAAAAAAAATCATGTCTTTGAAAGTGAAGATACGCAATGGAAGAACTAGAAATTTATTCAAATGATATGATCTAAAATTATGCTTCTGAAAATCATGCTTCAAGGTTTGGATAAAAGAACCAGTTGAAAAAATGGGCATCCAAAACTACATATTTGCATTGTGATCAACCTAATTCTTGAAGGCCCAGTGCTTCTTTCTAGTGTATGTAATAAAAGCTGTAAATTAATTATATTGAGATTCTTACATGAAAGGATTTTTTAAAAGAACTGAACCACAGAACACTGTTTGCTTATTCCCATTTGTTTAAGCAGATTTGAATCAGTTCTCAAATGAAAAAGAGAAGATCTAAGTCAAATCTTTTCATATTTGCCTGTTCCTGAATTCCTGTACTCAATATACACGACAGTTCTACTATTGAGTAAACATCCATTTTGGTCCTCTCCTTGACAATACATTTTTTTCTGAGCCTTCAATTCCCTGGAAACAAACCCTGTGAATCAGCTATAGGAAAAAAGATTGGATAAGAGAAATAATATTAATTTTCTCTGCCTCCTAATTTACATGAGAGAATGCAGTTTTCATGTCTTCCTCGGCACACTGTCATAGCAATTTTTCCAGGCACCTGCTATCAAATGCTTTGCTCAGTGAAATTATTCTGTCTCCATGCATTCAATTACACTCATTCTGTTTCTACTCATAAAGAATCTAAAATAAATGGCAGGAGGTACATACAGACTCAAACTAAGTGAATCTCTCCAATACATAGGTTTTAAGATGTTTTGGGTTTGTCCTTCTTTTACAGAGAAAAGGTGCAAGAATAAGTATAGCTGGCATAAACGGTAGCTACAGCAATGTGGAGTAATCATGAGTAGATTAATACACATTGAAGACATGCCTGGAGGCTGAGTTTTAACTTGAACAGTCGCTATAAGCCTTTTTGCTTTTTTTCACATGTATTCAATTTTAAGAATAAAATCACGCATCTGAAATATCTGTAGAATTATAAAAGTGCCCAAAACAAAAAGCTGAGTATATACAAATACCTACAAAACAACTTCCACAGAACCATTCTCTTCAGGAGAAGAAACAAGCATTGTTGTATTGCACTAAGTAGTTTCTTTAGTTATTATTTTGCCCTGGGTGATTGGAATTTTGCACTGAGTAGTTACTATTTTGCACTGAAGTGGTTTGTGGTGGTCTTAGCCTGGCTTGGTTCTTCTCCTCGCCCTTCCCACCAGTTGTATCCCACTGGCTGTGGCCCCTCTCCTCTGCCCCCTTTCCCTGAGTTTAAAATCTCCCACCATGAGCCATTCTTTCTCTTTCCTTTCCTGGATGCCAATACCTCCCTCCTGGACTCTCTCTTTCCCCTGGAGATGTTCCACAGTAAAGCTGTGGGACATTCATCCCAAGAAGAAGAGTACCTCCTGTCTTTTGTTTTTGTCCTTGTCGGTGAAGCCGGGGTACAAAGCTAGCCGAACTGGACCCCCACGAGGCTTTCAATCTGACAAACCATATTAGGAAAAACATAAGGAGAACCCTGAAATT
>LTAT01000004.1:78472169-78484879 GCA_003286495.1 Chlorodrepanis virens
TCAATCTGACAAACCATATTAGGAAAAACATAAGGAGAACCCTGAAATTTAAGGTTCATATGAGTTTTAGAGGATACTAAATAATTTCATGAAATAGGATTATTCCCCGACTTTAAAATTTCTTTAGAATTTCACTGGCTTATTTTCTGGATATTTATAAAAGTATAGATATTGCTGTTTTGGGGTGGGGTTTTTTCTTATATTTTGGGGGGTTTTTTTGTTGGTTTTTTTTTTGTTTTTGTTTTTGTTTCTGTTTTTGGGGGTTTTTTTTGGTTGTTTATTTTTGTTTTAAAGAAAGACTACTGATAGAAAATGTCTACTTAAATTAAAATGCTTGCCAATCTTAATTACGTTTCTTGATGTAGTTTCATTCAGTGACATTACATACAGCCACATGATTAAATAGTTTTCCCCAGCTTCATCATACAACAATCACGGAGAGGTTGTCATCAACCACTTAAGGATTTCCTTAAGGATTTGCTTTATGGCAGACAATATTAGTTAATTACAGTATAGGTGGTAAAGATCCCTACAGGCAGAAAAGAACCTTTTCTAGCAGAAACGATAAGGCACAAATGATTAGTTAAAATAGAGACATGACAAGCAACAGAAGTTTATTAATAAAAGAGCAAAACTCTTACTAATATTTTGCAGACGAAATTTTATTTGAAGTTTATCATTCCAGACCTATCAGTAAAGGTTAATTTGGGCTGTTTTCAAGAGATGTTTTATGCAGGGGGTTGATCTTGGCTGGCTGACAGCTGTCTACAGAGTTGCTCTCTCACTCCCCCTCTAGGAGAGGATTTGGGGAGAAATAAAATAAAAAAAAGCTTGCAGGTCAAGATAAAGACAAGGAAATCAAGTATCAAATACCATCATGAGCAAACCAGACCCAACTTGGGGAAAATTAATTTATTACCTATAAAAATAGAGTTCAATTAAAAGACTCATAGAATCATTAAAAGTTTTAGGCTGGAAGTGATCTTCAAAAATCATCTAGTACAATTCCCCTGCCATAGGGCTTCTTCCATTAGACCAGGTTCCTCAAAGTCCTGTTTAACCTGACCTTGAACACTTCTAGGTATGGGGCATCCACAAGTTCTCTGGGCAGCCTCTGCCAGTGTCTCACCACCATCATCATAAAAACAATTTATATCCAATCTTAATTTTCTCTCTTGCATTTAAAATAATTTTTCATTTTGTCCCAGTGAAAAGCCTTTTGGTGGCTTTCTTGCAACACCCCTTTATGGCCCCTTGTAAGAAAGACTGCAATAAGGTCTCCCAAAAACTCTCTTCTCGAGGCTGAACAATCCCAACTCTCTCAGATTTTCTTCACACAAGAGGTGTTCCAACTCCCCAGTTATTTTTGTGGCCCATCTCTAGACCTGCTTCTAATAGGTCTGTGCCTTTCCTGTGCTGGGGATCCCAGAGCTGGATGCAATACTCCAAGGTGGGGGTCTCTTGAGAGCAGAATAGAGAGGGAGAATCACCTCCCTGTACCTGCTGGGCAAGCTTCTTTCTGTGCAACCCAGACAACCATTAACTTCCTGGCTTGCAAGTTGCCTTCTGTAGGACTGCTCTCAATCCATTCATCCCCCAGTCAGTATTGATATTGAGTTTTTCCTAGACCCAAATGCAGGGCATTTCACTTGTTAAATTTTGTGGTGTTCAGATGAGCTCATTCCTTAAACTTGCCAAGATCCCACTGGATAAAATCCACCACCTTAAGGAAATCAACTTCATCCCTTAGCTCAGGTGCTCTCTGCCACTCATGCCTACTCACACTTTTCACTTGCTCAGTCCACTGTGGTGGACTACAGTCCATCAGGACAAACATACCCCAGTGTGGACTCCTTCTGGACAGGTCTGTTAATGACTATCTGAATAAATTAATCATCAGGGTCTGGAGGAGAGACTACTTACACTAGAAATGGTAACCCCTTGAACTGAAATCAACAATCCCCTTTTCCTAACTCAAATGCTTTTAAGTGCAACATCTTGTCTAGTATGCAGGAGCAGAAGCCTGTACTTTAACACTAGGTGGAGGAAAGAGGTTCATGTCTACTGCCTAAAACAAGTGCCTACTATAGCAACCAAATATCTTCCAGCACTCCAGAGAGTGAGTTTTCTATCTCCAAGAAGTTATTTAGAGTGCTGGAAGGAGCCAACAGCTAGTTTTGCAACAATGGTACCCTCAAACAAATTCTGTAGACATCTGATTCTCTCTTCTGAGCACACTGTGATCCGACATTTCTGGTTTTGGACCTGTATTTAAATGCCCAAAGATGGCAGTGAGAAATCATCTGCTCCTTTTCGGACGGTGAAGACAGAAATATTGGTTTATGTACAAATAACTTCATGTTTCTTTTTTTATTTTTTTCACAATATATACTGATGCATGTTCAACAAAATTTCTGAATCTGAAAATTGGAAAGGTTCTTGAATTTTTTTTCCATTCAATTTATTATGCGAGAGTATAAATCAACATTTAAAGGAGAAATTGCTTTCTCTTAAAAATAAGTATACCATTTTTTTTGTGTAATTCTGAGCAATAAAAATCATACTGTGGTAATGAGAATAAAATTGCAGCAGTAGTCAGGCTGGAAAAGGAATAAATTAGAAAAAGCATCTTAATACATAATGACATTGTTCAAATAATACATACAGTTAATATAGCAGGATGTTGACTGTAATGAAGTATCACAAAAATGAATAGTGGGATTTAGATGCTGCAGAAAAAGCAAATCTTTCAGAGTTAATGTAAACATGTCACTAGATGCTATCAGCCTACTACTGCTTTTATTTTCCATTTTAATCACAAAAATAATTGAAATAATTCAAAAACATGGATGAATGTACCAACCATACATATAGAGAATCACAGAATCATATAATGCTTTGGATTGGAAAGGGACCTTAAAGATCATCTAGTTCCAACACCCCTGCCATAGGCAAGGACAATAATTGAGAAAAGTCTAAAAATGTGGTTTGACCCTAATGCTCAAACTGGCTTTTTTTGTCACAGGTGGAGCTACCTGAATAAAAACACAGGTGGAGATACCTGAATAAAGAGAAAAAAGGTGTACTGAGAAACTGCCAGTGAAAGTTTCTGTGGCAAGTTTGACTGACTGCTTTCTTATATTTACTTGAATTTGGACTCTGAGGTAAGTAAACACAGCCAAATTGTCATTGATTCTGCCTCCTTATGTCCAGAATACCTAAATTTGATTTCATGTGAGATTTTTACTCTTCAGTATCAATATTTATTCACATTCACAACTCAGTCTTTCCAGCACAAATGAGGGCTTTGGAACTGAGCAATCTGCTGAATATTGTTCAAGGAAAATGACAAGATAACACCTCTTTTATGGTTTCACTTTGTACATATTTATGTAATTGAAAGTATATTATAGAAGCATTCACAGAAAATGTATCCTGATCAAAGCATGTTAGTTTGAAAAAATTTTGAAAGCACTTACAGGGAAAAAATGAAACACAATAGTTATTTATAACTCTAGTGAAGTTCAGTGTTAAGTGTGCCTTACTGGGTAAGAAGGATAAAATTCTAAAACTGTCATTCTGACATGCCATTTATAAAGTCTTTAAAACACAAATTCCATTCATAATTTGTAACAGATTTAGGTGTGAATAGCAGACCCAAGATATTCCTGCTATATGCATCTGTTCCATCAAAAGCTTTTCCCTTTAAAGACCAGAAATTGCACACTACAATCTGAAATAGGAAATAAATTGAAAACTGGAGACATTGAACAGGGCCTAAAAGAAAAGTAAACAGCTGTTGGTAATTTTGTCCTACAGAAACTCATAGCCATCATTAAGATGAAATACGTGTAAAACTTTGTTCACCAGCAAACTGGGGATGTCAAGCACACAGCACAGTTTTTGTGATTGAAGTCACTTTGTGTTTCCATGGTCAGCTAAAAAAGAGAAAAATTAATACTACATGCAATTTTGATTTTTTTGAATTAACACAAGACATGATGTTCTTTATGTAAGGAGATACCTTCTCCTGCTTTAGAAAAATCATGAAAAAACCACAATACCTGTAATTACTGCTCTGAACATGACACATATACATTTCTCTGTGTGTTTCTGGAATTCCACTAATTCTTTTCTCACTTGTCCCCTTCTGGTGATTTTATGCCAGGCTCAAAACACCTATTTTTGTAAAACTCTGTTACTTTATAAATAGTCTAGCCCACATATACCTTGTATTCTGGAGGACTAGAAACTCTCGAGTACCACAGTTGCAAAGGAGAACTTTATAAAAATTTAGTCTTGTCTCCCTACTTTTGTATGAAAACTATATCATGAAAGTGCTCAATAGTATATGAAATAAATACGCAGTTTTAAAACAAATGGGATTTTCTTGCAATGTGTTTCACTATCAGCCTATATAGCATATATACCCTGAGATATATGGAGGAAACAATGAAAATTTATCTGAAAAAACTCAGGTTGTCTTATGATAGAGTATATTTTAATGGTAAAATCTGTATTAAGAACAAACTATTTAACCCATGTGATACATTTTTTATGGTAATGCTTGTGGCAAAGAAAGAAAAGGAGGTGACAGATTCTTTGTTTGCTATCACTCCAACTAGCATCCAGCAACAAAGTAACACAGGATGATTCTCCTCAAATTACATGAAGACCAAGATAATTTCCCTACTTATTTTTTTATTTAGAGCCACACACAAAAGAAGCCTTTTGTTTAAAGGCTAAAGCTGCATTTAAAAACAAATAAACAAACAAACAAAACGACCAAAACAAAGAACAACTGGTTGCAACTGTTGTCAAAAAACCCAAGCTGTTATTTCAAATAACAACAACAAAGAGTACTTTCCAACCCTTAGGTACTACAGAGATTTTCCACCTTACAACAGCTGGCATATAATTCTACAAAATGTTGAGTGCTTTTTTAAAATCTATGTATAGAATTCCATTTGGTCTAGAGAATGAATATTTTTATTGTTATTCATTGTAGAAATTGTGTTTGCCCTTTTATTTCTTTCAGGTGTAAACAAAGACTTTGAAAAGTAAAAGGATGTTCTACACTGAAGGATCTGTTTTACAAAACTTGCATCAAATACATTGGCATCATATGCCAGAGAAAGTTGATAGCATATGTTTTGCCAAAACAACATCACTGCACCAAACCACTTCCTGATGATCATTAATCCATTAGAGAAGTTCTAAATCCTATTCCTTCTTCTGTAAACACTGCTGCTTCTTAAATTACATGAGTGTGTTTTTCTGGAGAATGAATGTATACATTAATATTTCACATTTGTGTTTAGTTCCTGAAAACTAGGATTTGTGAATACTCGCCCCATTGGCATTCTTGTGGTGTCAGCTGTGGCATTTTGGTTCTGTTTTTCTCCGCACACTCCTATGTTAATGATGCAGCACTGTCTCATGCGGGAGAGAGCCTCCATGGTATCAGTCATGATAAGTAAAGAGCACAGTTGGTTTAGCCTCCCAGCTCCTGGGTGCTGTATTTTCTCACAGAAGGAGGCAAAGGATGGGTAACCTTTCTAAAAGCTAACAGTGGCTGTCTTTCAACTGCCAATTTTTATTCCTAACTGACAGGCCTTGAATGCAACTCAAACATGGCAGGATTCCAAAAAAACTGCTTTAAATAATAAATAACATTTTAAAAATAACTAGGATAGTAATTAAAAATATGTTCTGCAAAAGACTTTTTTCTTTTCCCTCGTGGCAACTGAGACAAGATCCCAAAGAAACTGCAGTGTCAGCCCAAACCCTGAAAAACTTTCACTAGAAGCTTTGAAAAAGATATTTGATCTGAGAATGGCTGCACGGAATGCTAAAGAGGAGAAACAAAGCCTAATCAAACAAAAACTAACCAAACAAAAAACCCCAGAAAGTTAAAATACATCTATTAATTTAATAATCTATTTAATATATTTATTCTATTTAGATATATTTAATATATCTATTTATTTATCTCTATCTATATATTTATCTTTTTAAAGGGATATCTGGTCTCTGACTGAAAGATTGCTCAGGATCTTGGAATTCTTTATTTGTTTGCCCCTTTTTTCCCCTGATCTGATTTGCTCATTGATGGATTTTTAGTGTATATTCTGCTCAGGAGAGAAATTGGCACATTTATGAAATATTTGAATAGCTATTGCCATACAGATGTCAAATAATAGCATACCAAAGGGATTCCTCTTCACACAAGAAACATGGCATTGGGTTTGTATTTCTCTGTAAAGATGAGGCTTCATATGTAAGTACTAGACCAACTGCTTTATTCTTTGCCTGTGACTGTTAGCTGTGGTCATTTGGGGACTACAGTACAGCTCTTGTGTCTCAGCTTCTCTAATATTTGCCATTCAAACTAATTTTTAAATGCTTGATTCCACTCTGGAGCTGTTACTGCTGAGGTGGTTGCCTTAAGCTATTTTTACAGGGTCTTGAGAAAGTCTGGTGCTAAAAAAATAGACTTCCCCTACTGGCAGCATATATGAAAACATACTAATAACAGAAAAAAAATTCTGGTTTTGTAAAACTCCTGTTTGTAATTGCTGAAGTTAAAAATTCCAACTTTGTAGTAGAAAGTGATTTTTTTTTTAAAGTTTCATCCTTAAGGTAGCTAAAATATAAAACAATTCTCATTGAAGCAAAATGTTAGGATTTACTGAGAATTAAAAAAAAAAATTGTTTTGGATATTTAAGAAAGGATTTCTACATCATGAACATTTTGTGTATTCTGACTTTATTTTTTTCCATAGTTTATGAAAAAGGATTTTTTGAAAATGTTTAATTTTTGTGCAGGTTATGGGAACTATTTTATTCCTTAATCTAGTATCATCATAGAAGAAGCAGGGTCAACAAAAGTTCTACTAGGTCTTCCTAGTAGAAGAGAGACAAAGTTTTGGATACAAAGTATCAAAACTAATAAAGAAGAATGTGATAGCGCTTATTTGTCCTACATGCCCTCTTTCCTCTCATTAGATGATCATGCCATTTCAGTGTACTGCTTTCTTGCAGTCTGGTATTTTAGCTCTCTGTGGTTTTTTTGCTTTCCAATACAGTGGCATGGCACAGAGGACATGGTCAGCTCTGGGAGCATAGCCACAAGAGTAAAACACAGTTAGGTCACACAGAAAAGGAGATGATCTCCTTTTGTGTCTGCTCCATGTCATCAGTGGTACCACAGGTTGCCTAGGGAGGGCAGGAGCCATCCCATCGGAGAGCAGCACAAATGTGAGGGGGCCAAGCAAGTGACCCCAGTGCAGGCTGGGGGCTCACTGAGAAGGTTTCTGCCAGCTCTGAGCAGAGCCAAACTGGAGGTAGTTACAGGATCTGTTGGCAATCCAGGGATGATTCATTCAGGATGAAGTAGCAAGTCACATCTAGGGTCAATCCAAGTCCAATGAGGAACAGCAAAAGCCAGAGCTAGAGACAATCTGCCTGTAACATAGGTCCAAAATGATAGAGATAAGCCTACACAGAATGCAGACATAGTCACTGAGTCAGATCATGGAATGTCCTGGGTAACCCCAAATGTTACAGTATTCCACATCTATCTGTGCCCAAAATTGTTATTGCCTCTAAGTCCCAGCCTCGAGGCTAGGGGAAGTGCCTGGGCTTTTTAAAAAGTCCAGTCACCCAAGCAGAGCTCTCTTGGCTCTGGTTCTTTGCATTTGGTTCTTGCAGGGAGAGTGTGCAGAGGTACTGTGGGCAGAAGCTCCCCCTTGGTTTTCCATCTCAGGGGGTTGTTCAAGACAGATTTCAAGGCAGCAGCAGTAGCAGCCTTGCATTTCTTGCTCAGAAACTGTTTCAGAGTGAATTTTGCAACACCTGTTGGCAGTACGAAGACAGAGCGGGTTAGAGTTGGACCATGGTATGTCGGTGCTCGAGAGTCCATTTCTCTTCCTCCCCTCCATTGGGGCAAGACCCAAGACAGCAGTGGCTTGGAAGCCGCAGTGCCAACACCGGTGGATCCAGCCACCAGAGCATGCCACCTGCCTTTGCTGATGGATTGCCAGAGTGATCAGGACTAGGGGGTGGGCTGCTGCCGTCTTTCCTCTGTCTCGCCGTGCATGGTGGCTGCGGAGGCTGCCATCTTGGGGGAGGGTTCCTCTGCCATTTTGAGCTTCCCTTTGCTCCAGACATTTCAGAAATTTTGTAATTAGTGATTATTTATTATTATCTTTTGCCTGTTACTGTTTCAATTTTTAGTAAGCTGTTATTTGTTCACTCATATATACTTGTATTTGTCTCTCCTTGTTGGTGGAAATCGATTGCTTAAAACTACAGGGGGAGTAACTAATTTTTAAAGATCTGCCTCTTAAACTGTCTGTTTAAAACAAAGTATGGGGGAATGGGGTTGAGCTTCAGGTGTCCAGAGTGTAGGTCAGGCAAGGTCTGAGTAAAATTTGCCCTACCATGGAAGGTGTTAGTCTGACAGATTGGAACAATTCTTCATTTACAGTTCCAAGGTTGAAAGGGAATAGACAACTGTATAACACAACAAGAAAAACTCTTAAATTAAGATGGAGAATTTAAGGGTACTGTACTCCACCCCTTTATACAATTAGCAATACCAAGTAGAGCCAATGTCCAATACCAGGAATTCAGTTGTATGAACAGTAGATAAGGTGCCAGTAGACAGCATTTTGGAAGGTATGGAGTACTTTGGGGAGTACTTGTGTTATGCAAGGACATATGATATGCATGGGGAATGGGAGGACTCTCACTGAAACAAACACATTCATAGTTCAAAGGAAGCATTGAACAGAATTTAATGTGGGAAGGAAGAATAGGGAAGAAGATGATAAGATGAAGGTGAGATGGTGTTTCTAATAGTGGTAACCACAACCTTGCCTGTAGTGTATGTTTAAACAGAAAGGAAGTAAACAGCCAAAGGAGTAAAAGTGTTACCAGTTTTGCTACTCCTGAGTTTAGGGTGCATGGGCTCTTTTTTGGAGGGCAAAAAGTTTTTCTTTGGTTTATGCACACTGGCCTGTTTCAATTTGGTAAGTTTTGTAAAGTAAGACAGAAGCGGACACAAAGTTTTAAAATCTTTTGTCATATTTTAGTTTTGCATCTCTGAAACTCCTCTTAGTCCCTGCTTACTTGTCTTGTTTCAAGATATGTGATTCAAGGTTTATTTGCACGTGAACCTTGCTTTTCAGACACAGCAAACAGTCACAGAAATGTGACAGTGTGGGCTTTGAACTTCAAGCAAAAGGTATCCTGGGCATTTATATATATAGTATATGCTTCTCTCTCCCAGAACAGATACATGTTGGTAAAGTCACAACAGTTTCAAATTCTTCAAAGCATCTTTTTTTCATTTTCTCACAAGCCTCTCTGAATTTAGATGTTGCATGTAAACTCAGAAAAATTGTTTTATATCCTGAATGTGCCATTCTAGTTCAAGAATATCTATGTTTAATTTTGGATAGGCATGTCCTCAAGGGCACATTTTATTTTTTTCCTATAATTATCTGGAATTAAAAATTACATCCTAGGTTTTTCTTCCTACTACTGAAAGGGCAATAGAATCACTTGTGGTGCTGAGCTCAAAAAAACCCAGTTATGGTAAGCCCTAGCTGCCAAGAAATTAATCAAGTTCCATATCCTGTTTGTTGTCTTTTTCACACTGAGCAGTACCATCCTATGTGCTCATTATGTAACATTCCCTCTTATTCCTTGTTTTCCCCAAGTATATGCAAACAAAATGCAGATAGTGCTCTCATTTGGTTAAAGGAGACTGGAGATTAGGAATAAGTGGTTATAAAAAGCAAGATGAGGTGTTGTCACATACATTTATGTACTTTTTTTACTACTACTATCTTTTTTCACTCATGATGTCTGCCTTCTTATTATAATAAGTCATGAAGCAAAAGGCTCATGTTCAGCTTCCTAACCCAGAAACCTAGATGTGGCTGCTGTCTTATTTTTTCTCAGAGAAGTCATAGTCTTGTTCAGAATCTTGAACCAGAAAAATTACAGCTACAATTTCAGTACAACTTCAAGTGGTACTCCTAAGAATTTTGCTATGGCTATTTTTCTTAACATTTTATTAGGCAGCTGGCTGCAGGCCTCATCAAATTTTGCAAGATAACTATCTGTCTGTTACTGCACCTCTCACTGCTTTTCCTCAGAAGTTATAAAGAACAAAATCAAAGACAGATTAAGTTCATTGGGAGGCAAAATGGCTTATTTGAAAGACTGGCAAGGTAATTTCCTGCATCTAGTGCGTGTATGAATTCCATCAAAGTGGATTTAATGTGAGGACTGTATAGGATCCCTGCAAAGACTAGCAGGGAGTACCGCAGCTAGATACTTCTTTGTAAATCACTGGGTCTTGCTTTTGGATGTAATACAAGCACTTAAACTCAAGAACATTCGGATGCATAACATAGACTCAGGAAAGAAAACTTTTAGAAGACCAGAGGAAATGATTGTTTAATACTAGAAGAACTAGGATTGTATAAAATAGTTCAGAGGATCTTGTATCTTACAGGATGGCTATATGTTACATAATGTCCCAAAGGAATTGTCTATTCAGCTTTTCTGCATCCTCCCTTCCAGTTTCTTCCATCTTCAGTTCTTTGTTTTAAAATCAGTACAAAGGCTGATGTTTGAATAATATTTATCTGAAGCTTTGAAATTTGTAAGAGAAAAGTCAGGATAAAACATCATTTTGTCTACAGTCAATTTTAAAACTTGTGTGTGTTTGTGCATGTGTGCATGATCATGGGCATGTGTAGATTCTTGCTTATCTCTATCATTATGTGTTTATTCCCATTTAACTATATCTAGTTAGATTAAATTACATTTTTTCCCAAATCTACTATTTATTTACCTCCTGTTAATATAAGCATTTGTTCCTGAAAAACATTCCCTGTAATCAGAAATATTTCTCTGGGTTTCTTTGGGGCAATATAGGTTCTGGTTGAATGTCTGTGCTCATTTTCAAAGACTATTTGTTGTGGGCTTATAGGCAGCAGGGATCTGCTCTATGTAGACATATTTGCTTACTTTGCCATGGTGCCAGCAAAACAAACTTTCAAGCTTTAGGCACAAAGACAGCGACTTTAGGAGGAGAATAGAGAGGCAATAGCTTTCAAATACGCCTATCTATTTCACTTTCCCAAATGGATATCTTGCTATAAATAATTACATAATATTTCCATCACAGCCATTAATGTGCAGGGTTTACAGCATTTATTTAAGTTTAATGGATTTTAGTTTACCCTTGAGAGAAGGGCAAAGTCTCAGTAGGGCAACCTTGCTTCCTTAGACAAGATATAAGCTACAACTGTGCAACTGCAGAGCAGATCTAAAAATAGCTTTCTGGCAGTACAGTACAAAGCAATGAAGTATAAAAGCAAGATACTCAGTCTTGTACTGCAGTTACCTGCTCACTGGAGATTTTTCTCCACTTTAATTCAAAGAATTATAAAAGAAACTATTTACTACATAGGCGCATAAATTTTTCTATTATGTATGTTAGCTGTACTTCACAGAGTTGCAACTGCCCAACTCAAACTTGTTCAGATTATATAAAGGAAAAGACAGTGTCACAGTACCAAAAAAAAAATAAAAAAAAAAATCCTATTATAGTAATATTGATTTTCAGAGCCGTGAAAATTTAGCAAGACATGATATTTAGCAACCATAGCTAAATATCCTTTTTACCACTCCTTAAAAAAAAAAAAAAGAAAAATAAAAGAGGCATTTTATTGCAAGCAAAGACAGTGAGTAAGAGACAAAGATAAAGACAAAACTGAGTCTACTTCTGAACAAGGTCTTCAGCTTTGAGCTGGCCCCCAGCACTCTCTCAGCCTTGCTCCTCACCTCTAATTTTGGGCAAGGCAGTATTTAGTCCTGGTGATACACAGTTCAGCAATCCCAGGAGTCAACAGGCTGTTACACTTTCTAAGCAACCTTTTCACTTAGACAAGAAAAAATCATTCATTGGCCTGGTTGAAAATAAACAAGCACTCTATTAAAATGTGATTGTATAGTGTATCATGTTAATGTACTGGTTCAACAAACAAAATAATTCACTAACTTCCTAATTATGTACAGGTATTGGTTTGATATTTTTTAATTTCTTAGATCTATGAATTTTTAAATTGGCTGCATATAATGCTATTTATTGCCTTCTTTGTTTTCATTAATTTAGTAGCAAAATTTAGGTTTTTTTAGTCTACTGGTCTGTCCATTATTTTGCCTTAATTTCTGGTTTGTTCTAGAAGCTTGGTGGCTCACACTAGCAGCATAAATAAGATATGAAAGGGGAGTGGGGGAGGGATCACACTGATAATGTGGTGGTGAGATCCCCAGCAGAAACCTTTCTAGCTTTAGTGGTTGTCCTTTCACAGAGTAATAGTCTTCTTGAAGCCTGAAACAGGGACTCTGACCCTTCTGTCACCTTTTGAAACAATTGATAAAATAAAGCAACATTGATACAGTAAAGGCACACAAAGTTTTTGGGTCAGATTTCTGCTTTAATTTTAAAGATAGTTCTAAATTTGCTGATGAAGAAGAAAAAATCAGGAGCTTCATGGACAACTCTTAAAACCAGTTCTTAAAAAGTTCAAATACACAGTTTTTGTAAAAGTGTCTGTCAAAACTATGGAAATTTGGCTGTTCCCGTGAATAAACTTAACCTCTTTTTTTTTTTTTTTTTTTTT
>LTAT01000004.1:78493010-78504102 GCA_003286495.1 Chlorodrepanis virens
GATAGCTGTGGAGAGTGATGAGGATCCCCCTGAGCCTTCTCTTTCTGAGACTAAAAACCTTCAGCTCCCTTAGACCCAGCCCCAGTTTTGTTGCTACTCTTTGGACAGAAATATTTGGTATGGGAATTGGTATATAAATACATATAAATTGGACACGAATTCTGCTCTAAATTTCTTCAGCTCTGATCCCCAAATGCTCTCCACTGAATTTTGAACATTTACCTAAGCTAGAAGCCCAGATATCCAATACACAATCTACACGTGGGAGCAAGATGTATCAACTTGCATCTTCAGGTCAATTAACTTCTAGTCAAGAATCTTACCAAAAAAAAAAAAACAAAAAACCAATAATATACAAAATATACCAACACAAAAAACTACAGAGGGGGAAATGATTCTCTATTCCTAAAAAAAATCATAACTTTTCTGGTGGGGAACACTTATATCAGTTATTTCCCTCCCCGGGGATTCCTTTAAGGCCTGATTCTTAGACTATTGCACCTCTACTCTTCCTCTACAAAATAAAAAGTCCAACATCTTCTGCATTCTAAGCTCTATATATGAAGAGGGTTTATGAAGGTTACAGAAATTGAGGTTATACTGACAGATATAAAAAATATTTAGAAAATATAAAACATTTATACAAAGGCTATGCAACACAACTATAAGCACACTGAATTTCATTCTACCTATGCAAAACCATACTGCTTTCTTATGGGAAGACTCAAAACAGGCATCTTTTTAGATATGTAGAAGCACTTTTAATATTACCAGACTAGTTTGCAAATTTTTTTCTTAAATAATATAAACTAAGTCTCTTCAGTAGATAAACTAAGTTATTTTATGCATCATCATTATGTTGCCTGTAGCTTCCTGTAGTCTAAATAAAACACAATATAAACATGCTTTTTCTGTGTTAGAAAATTTGTTTTGATTAGTGAAAACTTATTGTCACAATTTTAAACTCAATGCTAACTTAACCATGAAAAATTTTGCTGTTCTGGGTTTCTGCCTTGCTGAAATTTTTGTTCCTCTTTTGTCTTTGTGTTCTATCAAAGTTAAATATCATGCTGACAGTACCACTATCTTATGGGTTAACAAATAGCAAAGCCTTTCTACTTCATCTGTAAAAATACCAGATAGGAATACATTTAGGCCAACTAAAAATGTTGTCTTTACACCTTTTATATAGTTGCATTTATGAAAAAGATTTTGAAAGACCTTGTGGTACATCAGTAGTCACTACCAGAAATTCAATGTGTTCCCACAGAACTCTTAAACATTATGTTTTATTCTCCTCTCTTACAGACCAGATCCCATTGCTGTTGGACAGTTTCATCAGTACCAACCACAGACTGTATGCACATGTGCTCCCTTAACATGCATTTACTAATGAGGCTTCATGCTTTTCTTGGCCTATTGAGTCTGTTTATCTTGAAGTGATTGTATTTTCTGGTTCAGCAAATGTGGACTGAAAATCTTACTTTCATACTTCTTAACTGAGATGCTACAAGATCAGCCTCTAGTGGGACTCCACATTTCTGAACAATGGAAGTGGTGGATGAAAATGTTAAAAGTACCATGAAATCAAGACAGTGCCTTGCTGCTACTGGTGCCAGTATTTTCCAAAGGCAATCTATTCTTCTTAAACGCTGGGCAATACTAGAATTCTTTCTAAATACTTTAAGTGTACCATTAAAATTCTGCAATAAACCCCCAAATTTAGCTCTGGGTGAAGCTGTAGCTATATTGAAGCAATAACAGTATTATTGTAGACTGTGGACCTCATATGAGGACTGTGACCTCATATGTTTAGTCACTGCTTTTCATGTAAGTACACCATAGCACTGTGATAAAAAAATCACATATGATCAAATCATGAAATCATGAAATGGTTAAGGTTGGAAGGGATTTCTAGAAGTCATCTGATACAATGCACCTGCTTAAGCAGGACTAACCTAAAGCAGATTTCCCAGAATCATGCCTAGAGATGTCCAGAGCTCTAGATTTGTGTTAGTAGATACTAATGTGTAAGATTAAATGTTCTGTGGGGAGTCCAGGAAGGCTATAATTTACAATAATTTCTTTTCTTTCTCCTTTCTTCTCTACTTCCTAGGCATAAACATGAAGAATGAAAAGAAGTTCAGGAGACCATCACTGAATGGCTTGTCACCTTATATAATTTTTTCTTTGACTTTTTAAAGCATCCCAATTTTAATTATTGAATAAACAGACTACCTACTATGTATAATTTGTGTATATATTTACTCAATACAGTTTTGATTTCATTTGAACTGTGCTGTTTGGTGATTATAAATACTACTCTACCTTGCATTTTCTGCTTCATGAATATCATGAGTCATGGCATAGTACTTAAATAAATGGAGGACTCTATTATTATGAAGTGTTATTGCTGAATTATGCTTTTAGCCAATAGCCATGGGGTGCTGGCCTTTTGTTATTCTTCATGTTTGCTGAGATTTTATAAATTGTTTCTCAGATAATGCCTCTGAAAAGCATTTCCTTGTTATTTATAAAGAATTTTCTATGAAAATCATAGAATAATAGAACAGTTTGGGTTGGAAGTGACCATAAAGATCACCTAGCTCCAACCCCCCTGCCATGGGTAGGGCCACCTTCCACTAGAATAGGCTGTTTAGAGCCCCATCCAGCCTGGCCTTGAACACTTCCAGGGATGAGACATCCACATTCTGGGACAAGTGTTCCAGTGCTTCATCATCGTCATTGTGAAGAAATCCAATATATGGTCAAGAAGGTCACCATAAGTTCATAAATTATTTAAACTGGCTCTTCCTTTCATCCACACTCTAACCCCAGTGCTGCCTCAATTTTTCACTTCCTTGTGACAACAGGAGCATTTCTGCTATCATCTGACGACATCAGTGTATACAGGAGAACATGAAGAGCTCAACACTGCTTTTGGTTTTTTCTCCTGTTTTTTTCTATCTTATAGTAACAAAAAAAGGTTGTGATGCCAAAATCAGTAGGTGGAAAGAGACCTGGAAGGAATAGGGGTGAGATAGTGGACAGTTCTGCTTCCTCCTATGAATATTCTGATATAGTACAGACTGAGTTTATAGCTATAGCTATTGAATTTAAATTTGTTCTTTGGATTGTGCATCAGAATGGCATTTTAAGAGCCACACGCAAAATTAATCCTGATGAGTAATTGCATGGTGAAGCAGAACTAATTTGGCTATTTTATTTCCATTTTTTCCACCTAACTTCTCCAGGTCAGAATCTCTTTGGTAAGGGCCCTGAACTGGACTGTACCCTGAAGAAGCTCCCTTCTCTCCATAGTCCATGAAGATTGAGATGTTCTAATGGAGGTCCTGAAGGTTCTCTGGGTGATGTGCTCAAAGCTGTACCTGCAGCACCTGGGATCTGTGCTTTCCTGAACCTGCATGGGGATTCTGATTGAACAAAGACCCCATTCCTTTGTAAAACACCTGTGCAGGGGAGGTTCTAGCTGAAATGTGAAACCTGATTCTTTCAAGAAATTACTCTGGTTTTGGATCCAATGGAACAGTAAAGGACAAGGTGACAAACTGTCAAGACCAAACCTCATCTTCATCTGCACGTTTGGAAGCTGGAGAAATAGGTCCTGCCATGAATGTTGGTGTTCTTCTTTTACATTGGGCTTTTGCTTTGAAAGCACAGTGTATGCTAAGTCAAAACATGGAACATCATTTGATCACTGTAAAGAAGCCAGTTGTACTATCACTTCAGGTATATGGGGAGGAGCAGAGACCTTGTGAGGAAAACAGGCCAGTATCAAAGATTTATTTCCTAGCAGGAGTGTACAAGTGTGAATGGGATAAGTGAACACATAAGAGCAAAAAAGCCCCTAATTGTGGTATTGTTGAAATTTGTAATGTTTGATTTTTATGACTGATGTTTTGGATTTTTTTAACAAGCAGGTAAGAGCTGGGGTAGAGGAGATGAGGGACTATTAACACTATTTAAAAGTTTGCAAATTTTTCCTTTTTTTTAATGGAAATATGAAGTGTGTCATAAAATCAAATTGCGGATTTTTTTCCCAAATTTTATCTTTCCATTCTACCTGATGTTCAAAATCGATGGCCATGCAAGTTATGGTGGAGCATACTAAACCCATTCACAATACTACCATCTTGTTTAGCAGCTCAGGCAAAAGGGGGTTAGTGAAAACAGGAATATACCAGTATCTTACACCTCCTTACTTCTGCAAAGGAGAGAGCACTCCCTAGGCTATTTTGGAGCAAATTTAAACACATTAATGCTAAATATTTATATTTTAAACTAATTTTATTTTTAACTAATTTGGCATATGTTGAACTTAGCAGTAGAAGCCCTCGCACAGTCAGCTACAGTGGTGTAGGAATAAGCACTGTATTTAATTTCCAAGTGAAACCAAATCATCAAAAGATTTGCCAGTTCTGTGTATCTACAAGATATGATGGCATGTTTAGTCATGTAGGTGTCTCCACCCTCTTCAATGTGCTTTTTCATTCTTGTCAGACATCAACTTTTCCACCCTGCAAATGATTGATGCATGAATGCAAAGTGTTTGAAAATGGTAGTATAGAGTCTATTTGTGTATGCCTGTGTTCCTGTGAGTATATACAGAAGAGGCAACAAGTAATTAAAGAAAAAAAAAGAAAATACAAGGAAAGGAAAAAAGTAATTATTGTGGAAAGCAGAGGAGACACCATAGTTCCCAAGGCAACAAATCTTTTCTCTTAGAGCTCATGTAGGGAAAGAGCAATCTCACAATCTCACATCTTCACAAACATATTCTTATTTTTTTGAACAATCTCTGTTGCTGAATAACAACTTAGCCCAAGACATAATTTTCCTGCTTTAAGTGGGAGAGATTTATGTTTCCAGTGACAAAGGATTATGTACTTTATGAATAGTATGCTCTCTTTCATCCATTTTATTTTTCTTTTTGAAATTTTCCTCATTTGAGTGGTTAAACCTCTGTCGTGGTTTAACCCCAGCCAACAGCCAAATCCCACACAGCCATTCCCTCACTCCACCACCAAGAGGATCAGGAAGAGAATTGGAAGATTGAAAGCTGGAAAACTCATGGGTTGAGATGAAGAGAGTTTAATAAGGAAAACAAAAGCCAAGCATACAAGCAAAGCAAGTAATTAATTCACTGCTTCCCATGGACAGGCAGCTGTTCAACCATCTCCAGGAGAGTAGGGCCCCACATCATGTAATCATTATATAGGAATTCAAATGCCATCATTTCAAACATCTCTTCCTCCTTCTTCCTCCCACTTTATATACTATGTATGATGTCATGTGGTCTGGAATATCTCTCAAGTCATTTGGGGTCACCTCACCTGTTCTGGCTGTGCCTCCTCCCAACCTCCCAAGCACCCCACATTCCTTGTCAGTGGCAGTATGGAAAGCAGAAAAGGCCTTGGCTCTGTGCAAGTCCTGCTCAGCAATAACAAAAACATCTCTAAATTATCAACCCTGTGCTCAGCACATATCCAAAACACAGCCCCATACCAGCTATTATGAAGAAAACTCCATCAAAAATAGCATAACCTCCCAGAAGGCAAGTGGGATTTGAAAAAAATTATATCAGAATGCAAAATCAGATCTACTTACTCAGGTATTTCAGTCTAGTCTTTTTCTACATAAACCAATTAAATGATAATACAAAATCCCACGTTTGTAGAACAGTGCTAAGGTTATTAAATTATATTACCCAAATACAGTACAGCCTTATTCATTCTGTTACCTTAAGCTAACAAACATTGTGACTGCTATCATAGATGACTCTATACATATTCAAAACCTCAGTCTCTTTTCTTGAGCTATTTTTGTTTCATGCATATGTGTGTGCACGCGCAAGCCTGTGTTTAACTCACAATGAAGAAGAAATTTCTATTCATTTCTGACTTCAAAACCACATTCTACTTGCATTAAAAAACTCCTACTTTGCTTACTGCAGTGTATTTAATGTGAGTATGTGAACAAAAGAACCAAAATCCAGTGATCTTTTTAATGTTTCCTTAGTAATTCTTTTTGAATGATTGTTTTTGGGAACTAACTCAGAAATGTAGAGGACACACGTAGAGCAACTGAGCTGATGGCAAGGACAAGCTGGAGCGTTCAAAAAGAAAAATGTGATAAACATAACTAGAATGAAAAGAAACTTAAGGCAATGTAAAGGACCTGTTTTAGAAAGTTATTTGGATTTTTTCAAGGTTCTTGCACATGTTTTTCCAGCCTTTTGGAGGACAGATGGGCTTCAATATGAACTTATTTAACTGGGATTTTGGCCATCACTCATCTGCTCTCTGCAAGGACCCTTAATTAACTCAATGAACTTTGTTAGACTTTGGCCCAAGACATTTACATTTTAATGGAGAAGGCTAACCCAGATGGAAGTGAGTGAACTGCACTCAGTTAAGCTGTGGATAGGCTATAGATTGTAGATGGAACCCTAAATATCTTGACCTCATAGTCCTGGTCCCTGATAACTAAACAACACAGTTTTCCTCAATTTATACTATACTTTGGATTTTAAAGGACACATACCTATTTTAAGGCTTTAATAATAAGAGGAGGCAAGTAAGGGCATCCTCACTGTTGTTCATTACACTCAATGCTTCTACAGTTGCTGATTTTCCTGAAGAATATTAAGATAATATTAATTTTCCTGGATAATATCCTGCAGTAATATAGGTCCACCAAATCAGCAATGTGCTACTGACAATCTACCAACAATATTTATACCTCCATATTTGTGGTTGTTTTAGTTCAAAGCAGTGAGTAAAACATGAAGTGAAGTAATAAGTCTTTCTTTGCTAAGAATCTCTGAGCTAGAAAAGTGTCCAATAACTCCTTATTGACCTTAAAGTCTGTTACTGAGAGTCAATAATGTGTTTGCATTCCCAATAATGCTTTTGCATTCCCATCAAATTTAGAAACACTTTTAAGCATCATCTGGTGACTTCCATTTCTATATGAACATTTCATATGCTGCTGAATGGAAATAAAGTAATGGGCTAGAAGTTTATAGCTGTTCTTGCAGCACCAGCTCAGATTAATAACATGGGGAACACACTATCCCTTTAATAAAACAAAGGCTTAGAACACTGGGATCAGGGTTGAGACCAGGAGCCATCTTATCCCAGTAGTTGTCTTCATGTCATTTGATAATATGAAAACATTAACAGAAATAAAGGGAGCAACAGATTATGTGTTGCAACATTACTGCTTACTGCTCAGGGCAAATTTGTGCTGTTAAATTTCATATTTATACTTGACAATAAACTTTCATATATTTAGCAATCTGGAATTAACCAGATCACTCAGCAGACTGAAGAGTCAGAATTTTTTTAAGACCTATGTCATGGATCCTTAAAATAAATGAGAGCTTTCTCATCAACTTCTGTAACCTTAGACTGAATGAAGAGATGTATTTGAAGTAAACTCAGCCATTTTGTTAGGGTCAAAACATTACTTTTATTTTTCCTCAACAATGATTTTGCCCTGCTATAGCCTATGTTTTTACTAGCAATGATGACTCTTGAGGAAGTATTCAAAAGCATGGAGAGTTATAGGTTTTTAATTGTGCTAAATGCCTTTCATACACAGATTAATAAATCATGTTTAGAGGCTTCCATTATCTCCTCTGTTTACAATAAAGCACTTAACTTCCAACTATTATTAAATCAAGTTTAAATTCCACTTGCACCAGAAGAGCATGTCAGAGGCAGGAACAATAAAGATATATCTAGATATTTCCAAGAAAAGACCAAAACTCAGGACACGAATGTATTCTTTTCTAGTTCTAGCACTGGCAAATTTCTACCAAGAAAATGATGTTGACACAGACCTGCCCTTACTCAGGCACCTATCTTGGAGCACCCTAAGTCCTTGCACTGATTTTGAGACAATTTGGTATGGAATGTTCTCTTGGGTTGGCAGGAAATGTAGAAATGAGGCATTTAGCAAAAGAGATAAGAAGTAAACAACACTTTAGCCAACAGAGATATGTAGTATTGGAGTACAAACATATTAGGGAATGTGATCTTAACTACCTAGGAAGTCTGGATGAGAGAAGGGGTTCCTAAAATATTTCACAGATACATTTCAACTATATTTTTTTCTTTATTTCCAAAGACTGAAACAATGACAGTCTAGGCAATACAGTTACAGTAGAAAAACTGACCCCTGCTAATCTAAGCAGTTAAAAATCAGTGCCCTGTAATCTTGTAAGAAGGCTAGGGAGGAAGCAGTTTTTCACTGATACGCTAAAGTATACCTAAAATATCCCATACTTCCACAATTTTTATTTAAATAGCAAAAATTGATAAAGGCAAAAAATAAAAACTATTTTAAAATCTGCTTTTCTTTTCAAAATAAGACAATATGCAGAGAGTAACATATTTGGAAAAATCATGTTCTTAAAATGTAAGTGAGAAAAATCTTTATAAGACTCCCAAGCTGACATTGTCTTAGGGAAAACACTGTAATTTGGACAACAGACAAGATTTTTTAAAAAGGGATTTTTGAAATAAGGTATTTTTCAAAATCAAATATGAAGTGCATTAATGCACTTCAGATCATTTTTTGTGTGGTGCTTATGCCTGAATTTGGTTAACTTGAATTTTTCTGTGTTGTTTTCATTCTGTTCTTTGTTTCCTAAGACAGCTAAGGCCTAACATTGCCTACAGAGATTTTGTTATACAATCATAGTGTTATTTTCTCTTTTCACCTCAAAAAACAAAATTACTTTCTTTCCCTTCAAAATACTCAAGTCCTGGTTACAAATTAGTATGACAAGTAAATCTATATTTCTCCTAGGGGCTTTTCTAAATGGAATTTTGCTCAGAGTTACTTCGCTGCTAGGTAAACCACAGTAGAAACTGTGGCTGGAAATGCCAGATCACTAAGTAACAACAGAACCAGGATACAAATAAAACTAAAAAAAAAATTGTATCTTGGAAGGGACTTCTAAAGAATTTACAGAATAGCATTTATAAGCGTATTAATTGGCATTACCTTGTGGTAGGAAGTGCTTCTACTGGGTCTTGTTTCAGCTTCAGCTGTTAAGCGCTGAAAACAGGTAGTACGTGAGGCATCCCGGGCCCCAGAAGGATGATGTTGTCCACTTGCCTCTAGAACCTCTTGGCAGGGTTCCTGATGAACTTCCAGGACAACCAGGAGGTTTCACAGTTGATCTGATATGGATAGTGTCCTTGTGCATTTACAGGTCACTCCTTTTCATATGCAGACTAACCAGTGTAGGTCAGGATTTCCCACAAAAAACAAATCCATACATTCTTTAAAAGCAGAGCAGTTTAACACTGTTTAGTATTTTGTCACTAGTCCTTAGAAGAGAAACAATTTGCCATTATTACTCTTGGTTTTCACAACAGTAATTCATTGTACAACTATAAAAGCTTTTTTTATAAATGTCGCTTAAATTGGACAGCAACCCTGAGGCACTGACTGCTGGAGTTTGGGTAATTTCGGCATTAAGAAACAGACAATCCATTGCCATGGGGAGACAGTCTTTTAGTGCTGCTGCTGCTTTCTAAATGCTGTGACCTGGCTCAAAGCCTGATTGAAAAAGCTTCAGGATTTTGGCAGGTGTGCTGTTTTGTTATTTTCCTGGCACTACTTTGTCAATGATTTTCCCCATCAGTGAGAGATGGGATAGAAGTCAATTACATTCCCACTCTTTCCAGGAGGGCAATTTAGAAAAATAGAGCCTAAAACCATACTGTTCTTGATGTGTAATTTGGAAAAGCCCTTTGATTTTTTAAAATGTCCTTTTCTGTTTGTTTTGCTCACTGTAACAACTTCATGAGAACAGCAGTATTTAGGGATTTCTTGGCCCGGTCTTCCATATTTGGGAGGTTTGAATGGCTCAGAAAAGCATGAATCTCTGAGGCAAAAGCCTCCTACACTCATATGCTTAAAATTAATGTCTGAGACACAATATTGCACTGACAGGAGACATTGTCTTTAAATGACACCAAGATTAGTGGTGATGCCACATAGAAGGCAAGTGGGAGGGAAGGCAGGTGAGTAGGGTCCCTGAGCTATGTGGGTCTGTAGGAAGAGGTTGCAGCTAAGTAAATGGGTCATTGATGTTTAATAAATGTATCTTATCCACCTCATTACTGTTAATTTCTTAAAATTAAACTAATCATATTTCTGCATTCATAAGTCACCTTTTCCTGGGAAAAATGTCTCCTTTTTCCCTACTTGCTCTATTCATGCAGCAGATGACTGACACATTTTGTGTGGAGCAAAATAGAGCATTCAGTAAAAACTTTTTCTCCTCCTTGCTGTTAAGAATAGAAAATTCCATTAAACTTGTTTTGATTTGAACACGAATTCTTTACTCAGTTCTAAAAACTTCAGTGTTTTTACTTCTTTGGGAAAATGACAACTTAATTTAGTTGAAAAATTTATAACCTTCTTATCACACAAAGAGGGAATTTTAAAAAAAGAGAATGGCAGCTCAGTAGCAACAGCTTTTTTTTGGCACTATGTAGGTCAGTAGATAATATTTGACAATGGGTGTCTATAGACACTGTACAGTCTGTCAGTGTTTCATGGTTTTAAGCAGAAAGACTTAATGTGTATCCACATAAAGGTGGAGGTGGTTATACAGCCATTTGTAGGTAGCCAACAGAATCACAGGAGGTTGGAAGACACCGGGAAAATCCAACCTTCAGCTCCAAGCAGGGATAATGCTGACTTGAGGCCAACTTTCTCGGGGCTTTATCCACTTGAGTCTTGAAAACCATTAAGGTTGGAGACTGTAAAACCTCTCCAGATATACTGTTCCACTTTTTGATTCTCCTCATAGGGGAAAAGTTTCATCAAATGCAACTCTCTTGTTTCAGTTAATATCTGTTGTTTCTCATCTGTTGTTTCTCATTCCATTCCACTTTTTGATTCTCCTCATAGAGGAAATGTTTCATCAAATGCAACTCTCTTGTTTCAGTTAATATCTGTTGTTTCTCATCTCATTCCATAGCCACCCAGACATGCCTTGTCTCTGTGTACACTTCACAGCTCACCTCAGTTTGGAATACTCTAC
>LTAT01000004.1:78504112-78515527 GCA_003286495.1 Chlorodrepanis virens
TCATAGGGGAAAAGTTTCATCAAATGCAACTCTCTTGTTTCAGTTAATATCTGTTGTTTCTCATCTGTTGTTTCTCATTCCATAGCCACCCAGACATGCCTTGTCTCTGTGTACACTTCACAGCTCACCTCAGTTTGGAATACTCTACAAACTTGATGAGAGGGCACTCCATTTCCTCCAGGGAACTGATAAATGTATTAAACTAGCATAGATTCCTGTGGTACTTTGCTTTTAACCAGTGTCCAGTACCCTTTAAAATCATTTTTTAGCCATCTAGTAGTCAACCTATCTTGGTCTTAAAGTTGCTCTGAGAGACAATCTAGAAAGCCTTGCTCTTGTGAAGATAACTGACATTCACTTCTCACACCTCATTTGAAAATTTAGTCCTTTAGTCTAGAAGGCAATCAGACTGATTTTGTAACATTAATTCCTGGTAAATGCATGCTGGTTACCATTCCAGTTACCTTTAATTCCTTCAGTTGCCCAGAATGTGCATAAGAATACTCATTCCATGATTTTATGGGCATGAATGTTAGGAAAAACCTTGAGTCATGCTTTCTCTGAGGATGAGTGCCATATTTTTTTTCTTCTCAGCCATTGTGGGCCTTCCCTGATTAAATGACATTTCAAAGATGATAGAGTGTCACAGTGACATCTTGCAGCTTTCTCAGCACCCCAGATCCATCTCATTAAGTGCTATGGACTTGCATGGGATGAGATTTATCGAACCATCCCTTAATCAATCCTTTTACACTCCTGGTATATTGTCTATTCCTTAAATATTATCTCCAGACAGAAAGACCTCAGAGACACTTTGTTGGTAAAGGCTAAGGCAAAGCAGGCTTTGGACATCTCAGATTTTTTGCTGGTTTTTTGGTGCTATTTTTGTTTTTGTGCTGTCTCAGTTGTGCTATTTTTTATACAAATAAATATCGGATTTCCCAGGAATGAAACATGAGAATATTGCTAGAAAAAAAATTGCTATGGTAAAATGTATTCATTTTACCAGAGAAAAACAATACTGCCTAAAACTTCATGTTTCAAGAAGAAGAAAGCAAAGTGGTTAACATTTTTCAACCTTAAAATATGCAAGACAGAAGAATAATTTACTGTCACCCTTTTTATCTAAAGGTTGAAAGACCTTCTTGCTGTAAAGTTTCCAAGACAGCTTTTTCCAAAGAGGGATGGTCTCACATTGTGTAGAGTTCAATCAAGGGCAGAACATGCTACTGAGTTAACTGTCTTTACATATCTATCTGACCTATTATCTGCAGTATTTATCCACATGTGTGCATATTTTCATAGAAAAATATATTAACATGCATATATAGACACATACAAATGTCTATGTATTTGTGTATAAAATTGGGCTTTTAGTACATGCTCAGAAGCACAAGGGAGGTAAGATTTGAGAATGCTTTGAGTCAAGAATGAGTCCTGGAGATGTTGAGTACAGCACAATTAACATTTTTTTCCCAGAATATTTTGTATTGGAATGGACCCTAAGGTTCCTCTAGTTACAAACCCCTTTGCCATTGGCAGGGACACCTTCCACTAGATCAGGTTGTTCAGAGCCCATCCACAGAGGCGTCAACAGCTTCTTTGGGCCACATCTTCCTGCATCTCACCACTCTCATAACAAAGACTTAATCTGTCAATGACTACTTTGACATTGTATCTCTGCAAGCATGAAGGGGATGCATGAAATGCAAGTTAATCTAGTAATAATAATTATGACAGGCACTCTCTGTGGGGCTTAGCATGCTTAAACATTCTCTTCACACATTAACCCTGCAATATAAATCTAGTGAAATATCTATCCTCTTAAACAGCAACAAATGTGCAATAGAGAGGAAAAAATAAATTTAGATGTGCCAGCCAGGTCAATGTCCACAAAAACTTTTTATTACTTGTATGGGAGAGAGGAATTTAGGATACTACACATTTTTTCTCCCATAACTATTAATTTGTCCACTTTTATTTACTGACCTTTTTCTCTAGACCTCCATGGTGTCTCAATGAAACTTTTGGGAAACATTGCAAAATCTTTTTATAAGGGTTATATTTCCTTTTCCAGTTATATCTGAAATGGTGGCTTGAAAATACGGACTAGCTAAATCACACAATCTGCTGTCTTATTGAGTCTGCAAATTATTTCCATAGTTTTGGTATGGAAGTATGACACAGTTGCAGTAGAGCATGCATTGTTGGTATACTCGACCTGTGTAAGAGGTGTTGACAACAAGATAATACATTGAGACTGCACCTGTGTAAAAGACAAGATGATGATATGTGTAGGGCACGAGTATAAATGTTGAGGTGAAATTGATTTGACACTTTAGAGTCAAGCTCCAAGGTATGTCAGGAGCTGAGCAGTACCCCCAGGAAACATCAATCTATATAAGGATTCACATCAGTATTTAGATTTCAATGAGATTTCCTTAATCTGGATCCCATTTTTTGTGCATTTCCTTTTTATGGCAACAGATCTTTTTCCAAAATTCAAGAATAGATTATCTGTTAGGTTTTTGTATGCAAAAGAAAGTTTCTAATATTGGATCACAATTTTTTTCTTCTTATTGCATTAGAAAACATATTAGAAAACATAGTAATGACTTCCACTGTCGTTGTATGATAAGGAAAATGTGGGTTGCAGAAAATCTGGAGTGCAACTGTGTCTTGGCTCCCCCATATTCTGCCACCTTGTGCTGTGGCAGAATGTTATGGCCTTGTGAGTAAAGAGGAAGAAACAATTTGGGAATTTGCTGTTTGGAAACAGCTCACTGTTACAGGAACTATCAGAGACAAGATATATATACTGTCTTGCTAAACTGAGTAGAACAAAACAGCTCTCTTTTGAAGAGCACTGTAAAGATAAACCGTAAGTGTCAAGCCATTCAGCAGTTAGAAAACATCCAACCTCAAGTTATGAATGTTTCCTTTTGAAGTTTTTGGAGCATGCGAGAATGGTTTGAACTAAAAACTTTCTTTTTGTGCAACAATGGGAATATTAAGATCTAAGTAGGAAAAATATACACCCATTTTTATATCAGTGTATGTGCATCTTAAGGTTTTCATTTTACTACTATAGCTCTTTTATATAGCCTATTAGTTTGAAATAAAAAGCAGACATCAAAGCAAACCAGAATTATTTTCTTTTGCTTAACCTATAACTTCCTGTGCTTTTGCTCGTGCTGCTTAATATCTCACTACTCCAATCATAAGACACTTGCTTTTGTTATTGAAATCAAACAAGAAAACCATGGAGAGTTAACTGCTGGTTCCTTCTACAGTGGAAGTTAGTAAGATCCTAATGTAAGGCTCTCAGCATAAGGGTGATCTGTGCTGTTTTGAAATAAATATGATGACCTGTCCTAAGGTACCACGACTGGTATATATTAACAATGTCTTTGTGATACTCTTAGTTTACAATAGTCCTCAGTGTATATAGGTATCAATTATATCTGCAGGGATACCTTCAGCAACAGGTGATTTCTTCTGGGATGGGAAAAAATGGAATGTGAAAGCAAATATTTAATCTAGAAAATTTTTTCAGAGGGAGGCTGAGTGAATTCCATTGCTGCACCAGAAGAGCAAAGTGCAAACTACTTAAGAAATAACAACAACAAAAAGATCCCCATATTTAGGATATACTGAATTTAATGTAAAACTTTTGCTAACTTTCATGTGCATTGGGCTTGCGTTGTCAGACTTACTTCCACATCTGAGTCTGTGCACCTGTACTAATACTATCCATTAACTGTGAAATATGCTTTACTTTTCACATTTGCATTGGAGTTGCCATTGGAGGCACTATACCTGGGCTTATTTCTTGAGCAAAACACAAAACGCTCTTCTAAGTTCCCTTATTTCATGATAAGCAGTCAATTTCTGCTACTGGGTATAGTCTTTTAACACTTTGTTGAAATAACAGGGAAGGCAGGAAAAGAAAGAAGCAAGAAATGGGAGTATTTCTGCTGGCAGGCAAGGGACCTTTTATCATCAGTGCTACAGTTAAGCTCTAAATAACCTGACAGATCTGACAAGTTAGAAACTATATGCAAGGAGTTGCAGATTTGTTCTTACAATTTCTTACCTTATACACAAATTCTAAGGCCAAAAAACTAACAACGCTGAATTAGAAAACATTTGAAAGGCCCGTTATTCTTCAGTGTCAGTGGATCCAAAAAATGCTGCTCTCACGGATTCCCAGATTCAGAATGAGGCTGGTGTTTCAGTGAATGCTTAGATTAAGCTCCCTGATCTTTTTCTTTAGAAACCTTTTTCCAGAGAGGGTTTTTAGTCTACCCAGAAGTGGAGACAGAGTAAGTTAAGGACACATTCTCTCCTTCCTATGTCTTGAGAGATAGCTTCTTCCTGACTTCATGGAGTACCTAGCATAAGGAAAATGTCTAGGGGTACTTTTTTTTTCTAGGCCAACTGCTTGTTGTAGAATTTTTGAAATTAGGGTAGTGATAAATAACATGAGAAACACATTGCACCTACAGCAACTGTACTCTCACTGCCTGTTCCCACTAATTTAATGTGAAACCGGTGGAAAAGTTACTCATTATGCAAAGATGATAGTGATCTATTCTGCAAGAATAACAAATTGCATATACCAATTAAGAACCCAGGCCATCTGGCCCTTCAGCAAGACTTTCTCTATCTCCACTTGGTGTGATGAATTAAAAAGCTGTTTCTTTGTGCATACTCAGGCCAAATATATTTTCTTCAAAATATCTGCTGTCTTAGACACTCATTAGGTCAAACAGAAGTTTTTAATTTTGTTTTGGTTACTGTTCTACACTCTCAGTTAACATAACTTCATGCAGGTGAAGATACTGATGTGAAATTTAGGGCTTTCTTTTCACAGTAGAAACTGTATCTACTCTTCTGGAGTGAGGAGACACAGTCATCGAGTTTCACTGTTACATAGAGGGAATTTCCTAGAACTGGCACTCTAATGATTAAACTACATTCTCTCTGAATCATTTTTCACAGTTCCAGTTTCCTTCAGTGGTTGAAATTTTTGGTTATATACCGAAGCTATACCAATCTCACTCCAGCATTTCACCTCCAAACCTAAGCTAGGCATCTTCCCACTTTCTATGAGGGACTTGCCTCAAATAACCAGTGAGAGATTATAAGAAAAAAGTGTGACTTGAGTAGCCAAGTGTAACCTGGAGTAGGAGGCTTCCTTTCTCTCAGTATTCGCAGCCAGGATATTTTACCTTGTGTTACAGATCCCTTGCTGATAGAACAGTGTACATGGGGCTCTCCTGCTGAAGCTCTTTGATCCTGTGCAGATAGTTAGGTATCCAGCCGAGAGAGGAAGAAAGTAACACTTATTTGATGGTTAAGTGCTGGTATGGATGAATCAAATTTGTGTATTGATGAATCTTCAATTGTTTCTGAAAAGAACAATGGTTTCATTGTTTTTGAAATATATATTAGATAGCCTGATGACTTCCAAAACTCCCTGGACTGAGAGCCCTTGTGCCAAAGGAATTTTGAACCTTATCTTGGGGGTATGTCTTCAGTAAGTTCTGTAAAAGATTACACAAGAAGCTTTTCCTACCTCTGTGTGAGCGTGGGAGAGACTGAGAGCAATGGAGTACCAACAGTGGGGAAGTAGTTCTAGCTTTTGCAGATCTTCACCCAGGAGCTATAACTACTAAGCTGAACTTGTATATCAACAGCCAAAAAACATAGCAGTCAGCAGACTTAGTTCACAGAATTCAGGTAAATCTAAAATACCAGCCCAGAACAGGTAATAAGGCTGCAGAGCCCAAATTTACTCCCCTCATTTCCATCAGCAATGGAGTACTGACTCTTCTAGTGAGATGACCCCAAAATTCATTCCCTAAGGCCTGTGAGGCATGTTGTGATTCTTGGCTCTGCAAAGTATTAGCTGTAGGTCAGGAGATCAGAAAAGCTGGTTGCTCTGTGAGAGTCTGCCAGCTCATGATCTGCAGATGTCCTTGATCTGTCTGACTTAATTGATGAATTCTGAATTCTGCTTGAGCTGGAGGAGTAGGACAGCTTAATGTGTTTGGAGGATGGTATTCTTGCATTTTGAGAGCAGTGTGAGTGCTTTGAGACATTACAAGCTGTGTGCCTCAGGAAATATATCTAAATGTTTCTGGGACAATGCTTGATATTAATTAATTGTTAAGGTTTAAATTTTGAATATTGGTATTCAATGGGAAGGTTAGTTGTCACCTTTTTTTTCACCCATTTCAAATAAATTTTAAAATCAGGCTGGAGGTTTGATTTAAAGACTCAGGCTGATTGCTGTTTTGACCTACTTCAAGTGAACCTTTACATTTTTAATACGGCTCTTAAACCTCCTCTACTGTAAGTCCCCTCAAGCATACCATCTTCTATGGAAAGAAATATTTCAGAATTTGCAAATGGATAAGTAATTGTTAACTATGATCCTATTGGTTTCTAAAAAAAAAAATATTTGGATATCACCAAATATTTGGTCTTTCCCTGCTAGAAGAGGTTTGGATTCAAAGCATTTCTTTCTGTGCCATTATCTCAAAAAAGCAGATAAGAAAATCTACTAGAACACTTTCCAGATAAAACTGAGCTTTGAGACTTGTTGCTCATCTAGAAAAATTACATTTATGGGAGAATGTTTTAATTTTTTTATCTCCTTCTCCTAGTTAAGTGTATCTGTTGAGGGAAAAAGAAAACAAAATAGAAAACCATAATGGTTCAAAGCTGACAAAAGAGGCTATGATCATCAGCCAAATAGTTTACCAAGGCACGTCAATGCAGACCTTACAGCTTTAACCTTTTAAATCTGGCTAGATTTTGTATTTCTCATACAAGTATCAATCTTCTTCCATTGCACTCTTCGTCTTCATAATACCAGTCAACTTCTGACTATATCTCTGAAAGTAATATGCAGGTAAATAGGAACTGCATGAGTGGTTCAGAGAGCATATTTTTTTACTTTAGTCACTGTTTTCTAGTGGTTGGCCATAATAGCAACTCAGACTGAATTAGTGATATTTAACAAATGTCTCAAATTCTATGCATGGCAAGTGCCTAACTGCCTTACCATGCCTTTGTATATCTTAGAAAAAACACTTCAACATACAAGAAACAACCTCAGAGAATGAGATTAATTCCCAGTCTTGTTCTCTTTTTTACTCTTGAAATGCTACAGTTCTTGAATTACATAAAAATATTTGGGGTGGCTATGTCCATGAAAGGTTGGAATCAAGTGGAAACTCTGAACATGATTGCACGTAGTTTCAGCTGAAATATTTACCTGTGCACTTGGTTTCCTTCAAGACATTTTTTTTTCCTAAATTTTCCCTCTCCCAGTCTCCCACCATCATGAGATGAGAAGATGGAAATATATTATGTGCCAATGAACCATCTGTTTATTTCTCTTTCAAGGGCCTCTTCTGCACTGACTGGTCTGTTCAGCTAAATGATCCATAATGTTTACAAAAAGTAGTTTTTCCGAAATTGTAATCTATAATAAAATATGGTTTCAATTACACTATAGTCATCTTTTACAGTACTTCTATTTAACTTACATTAAATGCTCCTACATTGCTTGAACATGCCCCGCATGCTTGAACTAGGTGGGGTGCTAAAAATATCAAAATCTCCATTTCAAATCATACTGACTGATTTAAGGATAGTAGGATTGCTGATTGTGTGTTTCCAATACTTGTGAGAAACATCTAAGTCTTGTTTGCCTGTCATTATAATATAATCTCAGCGTTGGTGCCTATGAAAAAGGAATGTGTTTGACACAGGTATATAAGAATATGTGTTGTCATGAAATCTCAAATTTGATTCTGAACTATTTTAGTAGCAAAAAGCCTGGATAAATAACATGCAATATTTGTCTTGAAACAAAAAGCTTGCTACTTAAGATGCATAGGTTTGAATGGAATGTACCAAGAGTTGTGCTCTTAGAAAAACCTTAAAACAAACACAGTGAGAAAATGTCGGCGTATTGGAGATAATTAAACTTTCATGCTGGAATAGAGTAAATATAAGTTATTTCGTTTGTATGAAAGAAATAGGAGGCTTTTAAAAAAGACAGTAAATTATTTCTAATGGATGTATTTATTACAAACAGGAAACCTGAATTTGTTCCTGGTGAAGCCAATGGCAAAACTCCCACTGGGAGCTTTGAGATAACCTTTGAGACTGGAGAGGTTAAGAGAGTATGGAATTCCTTCACACTGCAAAATGTACTGTTTATATAGTAAATCAGATAGAAATTGCCTCAGAGTGAAAAAGTGTGTGCATATATATATTTATGTAAAATATATACGTGTGCGCACGTGTGTGTGTGCGTGCGTGCATGCATTTGCTTTATGCTGTATATACAAAGATAATGAAAAGTGAAAATAAAGTTTTCATTTTATGCATCTAAATTATAGTCAAGCATGGATGTGTACAAAATCTGCCAAGTTCCAGAGAATTGAGGTCAGTTTTGGCTTACAAAATGTGAACTAAAATCTACCCTGTTCCCAGCTTAGATATGAGTGTAATGCACTAGATATGGGTGCAGATGTGAGAAAGAATAAAAGGAGGCAGCAGGAAGATGAAGCTTGACATGCTCTGACAACACAAGGTTGAAATGACAAGGATATTTATGCTAACGAGTCTGTCATATTCCTTTTCTGTTAGAATCTGTATTTGCTTTTACAGGAACAAAAATGTTGAGAGGGAAGGAAAAAGAAGCTTGGTGTCATTCACCAAAACAAAAAACCTTGTGTGAGCATTTCTGTCACTCAAATAGCTTTACACTCTAGAGGAGATTGCTTTGTGCTGGCCCCCGTATTTCCCAACCTTCAGCCAGCTCCAGGAACAGCAGTAGATTCTCAGTGCCCAGCATCACTGACAAAGGAGCACGTGTCTTCCATGGGGAATTATTATAGGCAAGACTTTCCTTGTAATATTGACAGCATTGCTTGAAAAGAAGGGGTTTGATATTGCCATCTAATGTGATAAGACCCTGTCAGGCTTTCCTAGAGATCCCTTGTACTGCAGTGAACAGTTTGGGCCGCACGTGCACAAAACATCAAATTCCGGGTGGCATCACTATTCATCTAATGTTGTAGAGGTAAGCCATGCATTGTTAAGTTCCTTTGCTCTAACCTATTTTTCAGTTAGAACATCATCTGGATTACCAGAAACTGGTTAAAGAAAGAGATGGGGAGTGTTTTCTCATTTGTGTGCAGGGCTCTTCTTTATCAGTTTAAATAAATAAATAAATAAATAAATAAATAAATAAATCTTGTTTTGATCTCTGAAAGCAGGTGGCTTATTTACATTCAACAATCTGAATTACTCTGAGAAGGTTTTAAAATGTTGACAGAGCTATTGATAAAATAGGCAACCTTCACTGAGAAAAGGTAATTGTAACAGGCATAAGCAGGCCTATTCAGGCTGCTGCTTTCGTAATTCAAGCTTTCTGCCTTGGCTCAATGATTTCATCAAAAATAAGTCATCAAGGGAGAGTCCTATGTTGTGCTTTGTTTGTCTAGGAACCAGGTGCAGCACATGTTTGTAATTTTGAACCGCTGATACTCTGCAATTTCTGCAGTGTAGGAAAAATCTGCTGCAAAACAGACCTTGCTGTTCAGCTCATTTTTATTTCTGCTTTTCAGAAAAGAGCCCTTCTACTCAGCTAGAGTCCTGTGAAGGACCTGACTGTCCAAAGGCACATCACACAGAGCAAATCATTAGATTAATATTAAAGTTTTGCTGGATGTAGATATTAATGGACTTTGTATCCATTTTCTCTTCCCTTATTCAACATGGATGTTGAATCATGTTGAGCCAATGAATGAATGAATGAATCATGTTGAGCCACTTTTTTGGTGGAAAATGGAATGATTAGCCTATGACATTTTAGTGATAAACAATCAAATAGTCATCAGTAATAATAAATAGGGATAAATAGTTGAATATCCTTAGTTTCTAATTTTCTGCACTTCATAATTAGTATTGACATTCATTTGCAACTAACATAAAATTAACACTGGTTCTTGAAGTCAAATAGTTAATCTCTGACGATTTGTTATAGGAGACAAATAAGAGTCCCACCACAATAATGGATAGCACATATTATGGAATTATTATCAAGACTAATTTCATCTTTTTTATAGTATACATCTTCATAATTAAAAAGTAAACAGAAATGCTCAGTTATTAATTGTTTTATTCCAGACTAGAAATTACTAAACAAGGAAAATGAAGGCTTCACAGCGCCAGATGGAATGGCTGTGAAGCCATGGAGGCATGGAGGCAGGGTGCTGCATGTGAGACAGTCCTGTACTAAAGCCAATGTGCAGTGGTGGATTGTCAGCACTGGGCTCTCAGCATCCTTTGGGAGCCATGGCTGCCTCTACAATCTGCAGCAGTGTGACATCCTCAGCGTGGGATGAATAAATGGGATTAGGAATGAGGAGAACACAGCAAAATTGTATACCAAGAGCAGACACACAGCACTTGTGATACGTTCCACAGCACATTTTGCTGCACCCACCTTCAGGTTTCCTCTCTCTTCAGTGGAGAAAAGTGTTACCTTTATTTTAAAGGATGCCTTTGGAGAAAAAAGGAGAAAACTGAAACCTTTACTTCTCGTATTGATATTAGTTACTATGTCTGACTTCTAAAGAACTCAAGTGCACAGTACATTGTAAATTGTAGAAAAGAATGCCTGCTTTCACCTTGTGAATATTTATTTATATTGGAGTTTTAGATTCTCTGAATAGAACTAGCTTGTGAAAGAAGCAGAATTGGGTGACATTCTTTTTAATATTTACAGTCATCAGGATATCATAGAAATAGTACTGCTAAGGTTTTCTGAACCTTGCACTAGCTGCAGGTTTTGGGAAAATATGAGTGAAGAAATATTGTAGAGACAATTTTGGGTCCTCATCATTTTGCTGTTTTTCTACGGGGCATGACTGCTTAAGGCTTTAACACTTCCAGGAATGTATTGGAGGGGTCTGCCTGATTCCAGAGAAAATCACTTCTTGTCTGGAGTACCAGGTATTTTTGACTCTGTTCTTGTGATGATCTCTCTCTGTGCCAGCCTGACATGCTATTGAAATAAACACTTTCACTCTAGCAAAGCATCTCCTACTTGTTTTTATTTGTTTTTTCTATTTTACTCACAAATGAAGGCATACATGCACTAGATATGCCCCATATTAAGAATAGTGTTACAACACACTAGGGAGTATTTTAAATTAATTAAGAGATAAACATGTATTTTAAGTCATCTAAGAAGGATCATTTAAAGTAAGTGTATCTTCTATTATAAGAACTTCCATAACTATTTCTTAAAATATAGTATGTTCATAAGGTCATTAATCAAAGAGAGTTAAGCACAAATTCCATGAGGCTGCCAAGGGGTGC
>LTAT01000004.1:78525278-78535306 GCA_003286495.1 Chlorodrepanis virens
GCTGAACACCTGCCTGCCCATGGGAAGTGGTGAATTAATCCCTTGTTTTGCTTTACTTGTTTGTATGTTTTTAGTTTTACCTACTGAACTGTCTTTACCTCAACCCATGATCTTTCTCACTTTTACTTTTCCAATCCTCTCTGCCATTCCTCCATGGAGAAAGTGCGTGAGTGGCTGTGTGGATCTGAGCTGTTGGCCGGGGTTGAACCATGACAGGGGTGAAACCTAACATCCTCCAAGCACCAACATCTGCCCAGGAAATGCAACCAGAATATGTGTGTGCTGAACAACCCGTCCCTCTCCACACCCAAAGCACATGTCTTCCTTAGCATTGCTCTGAGAAGGATAGTTTGACCTGGAAAAAGATCCAGGGCTACACTGCATCACTGATGAATATAATTGTAATACTAAAATGATAAAATTATATAATAATTATTATAATAGTTCCCCAGTCACCTCCAGGAATTTTGCACTTATCTCATTTTTGCCCATGCATAATAGTTGCATTTTTTTTTTCTGTAGTATATTCAGGGAGGCAGAAAAGGCTTTCTTTCTCCTCACAGAATTCCCACATATTTAAGCATCTTATATTGCTTTTCTATAATTTTCATTCACTTCTATCTGAATATTAAGTGGCTGAACTGTCATTTTCCTGTACCTCGTTTAAGCATCAAAGCACTAAAATTTTCAGATGGTGAAAGGAGCCACTGAGAAGTATTCAGCCTAAAGCTGCAAGGGATTCGGTGTGGGATTGTTCATTGGGTTGTGATAAATTGTAGTAAGAAATTTTGTGGGAACCCAAGAAGTATTTTGTTAAAACAGTCTGACACTTGAGATTTTAAGCAGGATTGTTGCCTGGTTTTGTCTGACCTTCACAAAAATAATCTCTGCCCTGGCAGATATGTTCTGCTGGAAGAGGTTTTCCTGCTTCCAGATCCCCTCAAACTCTCTTCTGTTGCTGTGAGGCCTGAACAGAGGTTTAAGGAGAACCAGAAAATGGTAGATATTAAGTCCGTTTCTTAAAATAGCAATGAAATTCTGGCAGCTCAAATGCAGGTATTGTATGTTTGCCCTTTGCTATGGCTTACTGCTAGAAAAAATACATAGTGATATATACTAAGCTCTCAAGATATAATATAAATCTTGAACTCTGAGAAAATAGAATTTCCCAAGCTGCTGTAGGTAACTCAGTGTGGCTGCCCTTTAAATTAAAACCAGCTAGCTCTTTAGCAGTTTATTTACAGGAACAGAGGAGAAAAATATTAATATAGGGTAATAAGAGACTATATAAGGTGGTATGAAGTTCATGTCACATTAGAGTGAAGCACTTTAAGACCGTAATGGTGAAGTATTAGTGGTTTATGTGTAATCATTTAAAACCAAACATAATTATTTCAGCTTGTTTTGATACAGGGTTTATAGGAGTTGAAGGAGTTGAAAATAATCACACATGTACAAATACAGCTATTTTTTTCAGTGGAATGACAGTTTTTTAATTGTAAATCTTTTCAGCTAGCTAATCTGGAAAACTCCTTGTAAGTCAGTAGAACTACTCTGATTTCCACATATATGATTGTGCGTTCTGATCTTGCCATCTTCTTACACAGATATTTTCCTCCTTTTCTGCATTTATCTTGACAGATTTGTGTCTGCATCTTTAAAGCAGCATTTCTTTACTTGCCTTACTTTGCAATTCCTTACTTGTAGTCCACTCTTGTGGCTTATGACTACCATGGTTTTTTCACAAAGCTCATTAAGTGGCATCTCTTTTTCACTTGAATGGAAGTTCTCAAGGAGAGTTTTTTTGTCTCAGAGGTGTTGTGACACAGCATCAGATTTTAACTATATTACTCTTTATCTTCAATTGCCCTGGGTACTTAGCACTTGATAACAAAGCACTTTAGAAGTTACCCTAAATCAATACTCTTGTGAGCTACAACAGCTGCTTACCCGTGGAGACATATGCTAGTGATGAAGGCCAAATTATCTCCTTTATTAGTAAGTCATTCATTTCCTCAAAGGCTTTGAGCTCTGAGTTGTGTCTAGGCGCATGTGTACTGCTTTGTTTGGAGAAAGTAACTTTACCTCTCCAGCCACCTCTCATTGCAGCACAGGCAGACATTTGGGTGATGAAACTCACATTTCCCATAAGTATTTTTAATGTACCTTGCAAGCAGCTTTGACATAGTGTAAATTTTTTGTAGCACATCAAAAAAGTTTTGGTTTAGTGCTTTTGAAACATAAACATGAGTGATTTTTACTTGTGAACAAAATTCAGCATGAGACGGAAGAAGAACAACTGTTCTGTTAAATTTCCCTGTTTATGGCAAGCTAAAATGTTGAGAGTCTTTATTGCATGCCAGTGTAGTCTTTCAAGCCCCTGCGGAGTAGAAGATTGCTGAGTATAAAGAACTAAAAATTTTATTCCAAAGTAGATTGAAATGCATCTGTATATCATAGTCAGTCTGGATTAAAAATCAAACAATGTTTCTGGATATGAGTGAGTGAACAGGAGAATACAGAGAAAAAAAAAATTGAAATATTGTTGTTACCAATATTATGTATCTCCATAGAGCCAACAGCTTGTGACTTGTGTTTGCCATCTAGTTCTATTGTTGGGCTTGATGTATAATGAGATGAGCTTAGCATAAATTGTGTTCTTGATCTTTTTGCATATCTCTAAGGGCTGTAAGAGCATGTGTACTGGAATCCCTGACCACAGCAACCACAGCTTCACTTTTCTTGAACAACTGGTGTCCATTTCCTTTCAACAGACAATTCTACAGACTATCCCAATAGACTGCTAACTCAGAGAGAGAACTGCTTATATATGTGTGTGTGTCTGTGTGTGTGTGTGTGTGTGTGTGTGTGTCTGTGTGTGTATAAAAACTCAAATAAATTATGTTCTCATTATTCATTGACTCAAGTAGGATGAGAACTAAAATATTTGCTAGGATAGAGCCATGTGACCAAGACAGAAGGACTGGGCCAGGGGGAGGACTAGAGAAGAGGTAAATGTTTATCTAATTCAATCCTTAGACAAGAGTAGTTCTTTGTGCTCGTGTCTACTCAGAAATCAAAACAAACTAAATTTTTTGAATAGGCATATTAATTTAGAACTTCTGTTGTTTAAAATTATTTCATCTGCAATAAGACACGTAGTTAGTCTCGTGATGAACTAGTTCAACTCACTGACCAAGCAGAAAATGATTGGCGGGTTTTGAGCACAGCAAATTGTATGTCTTTCTCTACAACAGCAGAAAAGTAGAAATATATATCATACTATCTAACATTCTTACACAGGTACATTTTTTTTCTTTTTCCTTGTTGCTTCCATCCAATAGATATTTGATAACTCTGCTATTTGAAATTCATGTAAGCGTTACAAAGCATATAAGGAATGTAGTGCTATAATAGAATCTCAGATAGAGTAAGCCTGTAGGACCTGCTGTTTGTTCAGGTGCAAACCTAAGCAAGATGTTACACCAATTCTTTTCTAATTCTAATTGATATTATTCTATAGTATACAGTGGTCTAATGCTAAAGTAAATCCAGGATCAACTATGAAGTGGGAAACTGATAAAGTGTGTAATTATTTGAACAATACAAATCCTAACACCATGGTTAATTTTATTCAGATTGTAGTTTTGATCAATATGTATATCTTTTTATTTATTTATAAATTCATTCATTCATTAAACAGAGTAGTGTGGATATAAATTCTCTCCATACTCTCTTCCAGAGAGAGTCACTCTGAAAATTAGGGAAAGAGTATGAAGGACAGCTAATGCCTGTCTGCTCACATGTAAAATTCTTAAGGAAGACAGAACAAACTTTTCAGGATATTTTAGCAAAGTTCAGAGTGACAGCTACATGAGAGGGAAAGACTCAGGATCAGTGTAACATTCTCTCATTATCCGAATAGCAACAGAAAAAGAAACCTGAGCACAGTGCATGGTGCTTCTAGAACATGCTGTACACACTCTTCTTCTCATAGTGAGAGACATCTGCTCATCTGAGTAAGTTGAGTCTTTGTAGTTGAAATGGTGAGAAATCGAGAGAGAGAGAGAGAAAGAGAGAGAGAGGTTGTAGCACATATAGTTTCATTTGTTAAACTTCATAGCTGATTTAATTGGACAAAATGATTGTTTTAGGATTTGTGTCTTTCTTTAGTTTGAAGGAGGATTTATAAAAGCTCCTTGAAGATTATTTGCAAATAATATTGTCTTGTCAACACCATATTAAGGTAAATGACATAATGCCACTTCTCAGCAGACTCTTTGTATTTAAAATCTTGATGTTTTTTGGTTTTCGTCTATCTCCCACCAGATGTGAACAGAAACAGCTTATTTTGCAGTCAATAAGGCCATTTTTTTTGACTTCTGTAGAGTTTCTCCCCAATAAGTGAAGCTTTTTTTCTAGACAAAGGCATTTTTACTTTCCGTAGTTGTGCTGCTCCCGAGACGCATAAGGGAAAGAAAGGAAATGGGAGACTGTGGAACCTCCTGCCACAGGAGAAGATCAGGTCTGAGACCATTTAAGGAAACTGAAGAATCATAAGTCCATGGGACCTGATGAGGTGCATCCCCAGGTCTTGAGGGAATGGGCCAAGGAAGTGGTTGAACTGCTATCCGCGGTATTTGAGAAGTTGTGGGGTTGATCGCATCCTCAGCAAGCTTGTCAACAACGCCAAGCTGTGTGGTGCAGTCAGCTCCCCGTTCAGGGGGTCTTTGATAGGCTTGAGAGGTGGGTCTGTGTGAACCTTATGACGTTTAACAAGGTGTCCTGGTTTCAGCCGAGAACAGAGATAATTTTTCACAGTGGCCATGAGGGTGCAGACCCTGCGGCCATGTGGACATTTCTATGTAGTTATTCTATAGCACTTCATTGCCAGGGGACTGAAATAAGGGATTCTCACTTCCAAGAAGAAGGTGGGCCTGGACACAGATGGAGGAAACAGATACTATGTGGAGGGTCCTCTGCCATTTTGTTGGTTTTCCAGGGAAGCAAGCAGCAAATGGTACAGAGGGTACAGGGGCCATTTTGTTCTTTGTCCTGGGGAGCTGTGTGGCCAGGTTGGGTTGATCAGTCAGCGAGTACTTTGTGAATGCAAATCACCCTCTTTTTTATACCTTTGTTATTAATATTGTTTCTGTTATAGTCATTTTCTTATCTCACCACTGTTTCCTGTAAATTCTTATCCCAGCCTGTGATCTCTGCCTTTTTCTCTCTCACTAGAGGGGCTGGGAGGAGGGGAGCAGCTGGGTGGAGCTTCTCTTCCAGCTGGGCTTAAACCGTGACACAAGCCCAAGTGCAAAGGGCTGCAGATGGCTCAGGACAATCCCTGGTGCCAATACAGGGCAGGCAATACAGAGGATTGACAAGAGCCCAGAGGAGAAGCACTTTAAGATGTTGGTTGACAAGAAGCTCAATATGTGAGCTCACAGCACAGAAGGACAAACGTATTCGGGGCTGTGTCAAAAGCAGCATGCCCAGCAGGTGGAGGGAGGTGATTATCCCACTTCACTCTCATGAGACCCCAACTGGAGCACCTGGCTCCAACACAAGGACATAGATCTGCTGGACTGAGTCCAGAGGATAATTATAAAAATTATCAGAGAGATAGAACACTTCTGTGGAAAGGCTGAAAATATTGGGATTGTTCATCTCAAAGAAGAGAAGGCTCTGAGGAGGCCTTATAGCAGCCTTTTGGTACCTCAAGGAGCCTACAGGATTGCTGGAGAGGGATTTCTTACAAATGCTCGTAGTGATAGGACAAGAGGGAATGGCTTTAAACTGAAAGAAGGTAGAGGGTGGAGAGTAGGTTTAGATTAGACATTAGGAAAAAGTTCTTTACCGTGAGGATGGTGAGGCATTGGAACCGGTTGCCCAGAGAACTTGTCCCACCTCTGGAAGTGTTCAGGGCTAGGATGGATGGGCCTTTGAGCAAACTGATCTGGTGGAAGGTGATCCAAAGCAGAGGAGCTGGGACCAAGTAATCTTTAAGGTCCCTTCTGCCTCAACCCTTTCTAAAATTCTATACCTGTTGCTATGGAACTCCTTACTAGTTGCCTCACATGTAGCTCTTTTCCCATTATAACAATTTAGAAGACCAATTAAATTTATTCGTCATATATATCTTCTACTGAGGATGACTGACACACTGAAAAATACTTGAACTGTATAATATTAGTAAATCCACTAACGAAATGAAACTGTAGCTCCTCTGTCTGTAAACTCTCTTCTGTCCTGCCAGTTGCAGGGAATGATGGTGCAAGAGGTAAATAATGCAGATTAATATCTGGCTTTGAGACTGGTGTTACCAGAAGAAATTGGGGGGTTTTGGTCATTGATCAGTTTATATGCTGAGCCTGCTTGCAACAGATGGAGTCCACCTGTCTCAAAGGGGGAAAAGGAGCCTAGCTCTCGAGTTAGCAGGGCTCATTGAGAGAGCCTTAAACTGTACTTGAAGGAGGCTGGGGACATAGCCAGGCTTGACAGAGCCTGGTACACAGAGGACCATAGTGAGCACCCAAGAAGTGAAAGGAGGCTTAAGAGGGAATACCTGGATCAAGCACAAGCAGTCAAAGACATAACCACAAGAGAAGAGCATCCCTGTGCACTCCTACTGGGATATTGACATAATCAAATACTTCTATGAAGTGCCTGTACACCAGGACATGGAATATGGGGAATCACAATGAATTAGAGATCTGTGGGCAGTCACAGGGCTTTGACATTACTTCAGTGATTCTAAGCAGATGAACAGAGGGGAACATATCTGTCTTTCTGCCTCTCCTTTTTCTATTCTCGAGCTTTCACAAAATCTAGCACAAGTGCCAGCAGAAAAGTAGGGAGCTCATATGGATCAGAATTTTACATGAAAATGCAAAACTTTCTTATCCTACCACAGATAGAAAGCAATGTGTGCTTATGAGGCGCTACTGTGCGTTATCTCTCTCAGACTGAGGCCCACACCTTTTCACCCTTTCCAGTTCAGTTCTAGGCAAGAGTAAAAAAGTTCTTATTGAACTGCTGTGTTTGTAGCTCCAAAAAAGGCAAAAGAATAAGTGCATTTCCTTCTATATATCTCAATTAAAAAATGCTCTTGTGGTTTGTACTTCAACTTTTTGTTTTGATGCTTATTTTCTTTGAAAGGTCAGGATTCATGTTTTCTGTAATAATTCTCTCTAGCTTTTAGTAGTTAGAAGAGGTCATGAAAAATGTCTCTTCAGATAGAAATAATTTTTAGACATTCTATATGTGTATTAAATGTAAAAATGTGCTCAAAAGTAAGCTTTCCACCTATTCGAAAATAGGATTAGGAGTATCTAAATGTTTTAGATACTAAATTATCACATAAATTTTTCTATCTGGCATCCTCTATATTATTTTTCTATAATTGAGAAGTTGGGTGAAATACGTATATGTGTATATAAACCAGCATAAGAGGGCTGTTGTTGGTCATCAGAACTGGTTCTAGTGCAAGATGACATGGACAGTGTAAACTTACAGGACAGGATAAAAATAGGCTGGAAATCAGGAGAGTTTTCTGTTTGTAGCCAGGAAGCTATTGTTAAAATAAACACCTTTAGTTACAATAATGTAAAAAAAGAAAGCATGTTATCATATTGTTTAGACCAGGGCTATCTCTATAATTCTTAGTCAATAAGTTCTTTCTTCCACAGGTAGTTTTAGTAATTTAAATAGAACAGTTAATATGAGTAAAATATGATTTGCAGTACAAAAATTTTGAAGAATTTGACATTAAATGGTTAAACAGCTATAGATAGACAATTTTTTTCTGTGTCCTTAACTTTCACTGTAATGCTTGGGTTAAGCTTTTTGTGTGAATAAACAGGAGAGCAAAGAGACAATTTTTATTGCTGCATACACAGTTGAAATTGCATTGACTGAAATAATATTGGGGTAACCTATAAAATCCCTATGCCAGCATTTGAGAAAAACTTACTGAAATGTGATGAAAATATATTAATATGATTTGAGGTTTGAAGAAAATACCTAAGAAGAAAGACTTGAAACATATAATGTGGAGAAGATACGGTGACAGGATTAAATTCCTGCATTCAAGGGTACAGTCAAGCTAATAGTAACTGAAGTACAGAGTTAAAATGAGGGATCATTTCTGGACACTTCCAGATCAAGTCTGAGTGGGTGGAAGAAGGAAGAATGTAAAGTCCTTCCTGTAAAATAACACTCCTCAGGCAGGAAGCAGGAATTTTGGGAAATGAATTTGTTGAAGAAAAGTTTTTAAGGATACCATTGTGTGAACTAGCTCACCTTGTCTCCAAGAAACCAGTTCTGTTGCCATGGGGAGAGGTCATTACCAAAGGCCTCTTGGATCTGTCAGGAAAAGGAAACTGAAGGCTTACAAATTCAAAAGGAAAGATGACTTTTTTTTTTTTTTTAACAATGGTAGTCTTTACTCAGAAGAAGAAATGTTTAAAGAATTGATGGATTCTCTGTTATTTGATATACTCAGAGACTGCCACCTTTCTTTTACCAGCACAAAGCTCCTGAGTTTAGTGTAGTGGCAACAAGTTGAAAATGGACTGAGATTAATTCGCCAGATGGGGTGAACTGTGTAAAAGTTTATCAGATCTGGACAAATAACTCAAATTTTCATTACTTGTTATTTCAGCTGGAAGAGCTAGTGCTTCATTATTTAACAGAACTACTGTAAAATTTGATTCAATTATGTCTATAAGGTACCTGGACTCTTTCCCATGGAAAGTACCCCAGACACAGAAGAGATAATTAGCAGCAGATGACTGCATAAACTGGTGCTTAAGAACATGTCTCCCTTAGTGTTTCCCCATAAGAAAAATGCTGCATAAGCATATTTTGGATGATGAGCAAATCATATGGAAGAATTCTTGTTCATGTCTTCAACAAGACACAGATATTTATGGAGATTGAAAGCTGCTCAGTGACTTTCATTTCACCTTTTCAATCGGTTTTTATGCCCATGCCAAGAGAATGAGGCACATTTGAAATCTCATGCTTAGGAAAAAGTGTGTGATTGATACAGCACCTATTCTGACATCATCTGTGCCTTTACTCCCACTGTATTCTCCTTAGGGAAAATGAATCTTGACTTGGATGATTTAAAAATTGTATTTTGCATAAAATTATAAAGGATGTGCTGACTTTCCTATAGGATAACCATCTTTCCCTCTTTTAGTGAAGATTTTTTCCTGTCATCACTCAACACTGAAGTGTATGACCTCTGACTTAAGATCACACTACCTTTTGCCCCTATTTTTTGGGGGGTACAATCTATCTCTGTGCTCATTCCTACTAACGTACAGGAAAGTAGATAATTTTGTTGATGTGAATGGAGATCTGGAGATCCACCTTCTCTCTGTACAAGATGAAAGAAATACATTCACCCATTACTTTTCATGCCCATTCAGTCATTGTTCTTTTTAAGGTTCTGTTCCTTCCTTTCTATATGTAGATTAGAGCATATATTGTTCAGGCCAATTGATTCTGGTTTCTGATGCTCATATATGTCTACAATGACAAAAGTTCAAAAGTTGGTACTGACATCATTCAAAAAACTCAGCTCTTTTCTGCTTCAAAACTAAGACTTTGATCTTTTACAAGCATGGCCTTGAAAAAAGAAAGGGAAAGGTGACAAGCTCTATGTCCTTTTGCCTTTTCAATGTGCCAGCTCCATGGCAAACCAATGTGTCAATATCCATCTAAGTAAAATATTCTAAGTGTCTTATTTTATACATGTTGTAAAGTTACCTTGCCGGATGTAGCTTGAGATGGCCTGGCACACACCTGGCATAAAGAGCTAATTTTTATCAAGGCTTCTACTGAGTGCTTTTAAAGGTGCTTTCTTGAAAATATATTAGAGGCCTTTCTGGTACTAATATTTCACAGCGTGAGGCAAAGCCATTGCTGTTCATGGTAATGTCTAGTCTTTGTGTGACATTAAATTACAAAGCCAAAACAGGAAATATGAACTATAAGGAACACTCTTTTCTGGGGACTCT
>LTAT01000004.1:78544685-78556370 GCA_003286495.1 Chlorodrepanis virens
TTTTTTTTTTTTTTTTTTTTTTTTTTTTTTTCTAGAAAACATGCATGAGGATTCTGAGGCCTGAATGAGAGTTAGAAGAGGTTAAGAATACTGGAAAGAGTTAGGTACTCAATTCAGAATAAAAAGAAAGATACTTGCAACAGACACAAGACTTCTTTTTTTAATCAAGCTACCCTTTGAGTAAATTTTCATTTTTATTAGTTTGTATACTATATCTCTCATATCAGAACCTTTATGTTCCACAAAAACCTTTCTAGAAAGTAAGGGATGAAAGTATGTAGTAGGTGCAAACTGAGGTAGACAAATTCTGAACAAAGTCCCGTGTTCCCATAACCTTACTGGCTGTTGTTTGTTTCCAATAAGACCAATGACTAAGACCAATCTCCAAAATATAATTCTAACTTAAACTAATTGATGACACTTAATGTGAACACAAGGATTTTTGCTCCTATGAAGATAATTTCATCATTGTATTAATACATGTAATTATTCTTAAGTATCAGAATCTGGACAATTTTTTCTATTCCTTTCCTGACTTCTGTTGTCTCTGCAGCTTTTCCACTTCCTGCCTTGATAAAAGGATAAGTCCCACAATAGAACTGCTCATAAAACATTGCTTCATTGTATGCAAATCAGCAATGATTCTTGGATGCTCACAGGAAAGAGCAGGACACCTAAACTGCACTTCTGCTGTTACAGCACATAAGTGTACTTTCAAGGAAAGTCTGTAGTTATCCAAAGAGAGCTAGCTAAGTCCTCCTTTGTATGGGAGACTGCTTGAAAATGGGTATTTTTCTCTGCCCTTCACTTAGATTGTTGAGGGCTCTGCCAGCAGTAAATACATTCACTGGTCTCTGTCCTTTGGTTTGAATTGTTCTGCAGGTTCTCAGGCAGTAGGAGCAGATCAGCTGGTATTGCTGGTGACTGACTGTCTGATAATCCTGGAAGCTGAATTGGTGTCTGACATGGAGCACCCATTTTGTGTCCATGTCTATATGAAGAACAAAGTAGTTGATCCCCAGGATGAGCTAAAGAAAGGAAACCAGAGAGGAAGTCTAGGCTGGGATCCTTGGGAGACGATGTCAGCCAGCACATTGAAGCTTCTCACTAAAATCAGCCATCATGGCATTCGGTCCATGAAGGTGAGATGGATGAGGAGCTGCACAGCACACCAGAGCCTGTGGCTACATCTCACACACCATCAGGAGAATCAGGATTGGACTGTGACGTGAACAAAGTCTGCGACTTGGTTGCAGGCTTGAAGGAGGCAAAGACTACTTGTCATGTGCTTGCATAGAAGAGAGCTGAAAGAGATATTTACAGGTTTTGCCAGCCTGGAAAATTTCAATAATAAAATTGTACTCAAATCAGTGATTTATTTTTTCTATTATAGTTGTTTATTTGATTGCCATTTCCCTACTTCAATTTGCAGAGAATTAAGGGCAGGTTTGCAAACTTCCTTTGACACTACAAAGGCTAGATTTTTTTTTTTTGGTTGCTGTTGAATAAACCCAAATGTAAAGATTTTTATGCAGTCACTGAACTCCAGGAACTATAGCTTTAAGAAAGATTTATAGCACACTGGCTATAAAAACTTTAAAGGGGGAATAAGCAAATTTTTTTGGCTTTATGTTTTTCTCTTTTCATAGCAGGTAGTCCAAACTGAAAGGCAAATCCTTAAAGCTCTGGAATTAGTAATATACAGATAACACTATAATCCTGTCAACAGTTTTATCTTTTGCACAACTTCCTGGATCAGCCAGCAAGTACTGTTTTAAGTTTTCTCCACATCTTTTATTATCAGCTGGAATGCAGAAAGGGATGCAGAGGAATAAGCAAGGGGACTTTACCTTTCCTAAATCTGTTCCATTCAATATCTGTATAGCATAGTGTAAGCAATTTCATAGAAATTATGAGCTTTTATAGAAAATCTTTTTCTTCCATCTTTAATTTCTGTGACCGATTGTAAGTTGAGGTAGAACATTCATGTTACAAATAAAATCAGAGTTGCATTTACAGTATTTGGTCTAGATCTCAATTTTATCATACCTAGGAACAAAAGAAAGAACACGCAGGGGAAAAGAATATTCTTGTTCCTTTTTTCCTGGCATCTTTTCCAAGACTATGCAGTAAGTGTGCTGGGCTATGCGATAAAGTAGCTGATATCCATATTCTGTTGTGTTGTTCCAATTCAGTAGGTAACGAGTGTCATAGACACATACTGTAAGAGAATCCTTAAACAGAGAGGTTGCTGTAAGCAACAGATAGTTGTGACCAAGCTCCTATTTTTTTCTGTTACAGACATATCACAGACTTTTCTTTCCATAAAAAAAAACAAGAACTTGCTTTGGAGAAGAAAGGGTTGGGTTGTTTTGGGTTTTGGAGAAGGCAACAAGAAAACACCTAATGGTGAACTTTTCTATGTATGAATATTTTCTTTTAATTTGGTACTATCAGTAGTTGAGTAAATTTGGAAAAAAATTTAAAAATAAGGAACAGTTGCCTTCAGGGAACACACTGTGCTCTTAAACATATTGTAGCAGCATGCTCTTAAAGTGCAAGAAAACACAAGGAGCATATTTACAGATTGGTAGAGTGAAGTTAGCACTATGCAAAACTTTCATGCTGTGCTGCAACCTATTGCACTTTAGTCAGTGTTAACAAAAGTGTTTTTTCTTGAGCTCAGCCCCCTCTTGTCAAAGGTTAGCTGAGAGGGATGGAGAGTTTGTGCTAGTTGTGTCAGCACAACCCTTTCAGAATATTGCATCAGGAAATGCAGCATTTCAGTTTGGTTAGCAGGCAGACTGTGAAAAACTTACCAAGAACACAAAGCAAGTGGGGAGCAGATTGGAGGCAGAGGGGAAGAATTTATAATCGGCAGCACTGGTTGTACTGGCATAAGCAACTCATAATTATTTGGGGGGTAGGGGTATTTGATGTATTATCAACAATTGACATTTTTTTAGCATCCTTGGTCCAGTGATGAAGAAAACGCAAGACATCTTTTTGATGTGCAGGATGATGTGGTTTTGGCCTGCAAGGAAGACACACATTGTTGTGATGATTTTGTAGTTCCAGAAGATAAAAAATGCTTGTCCAAGATGGGCATTTGGGAATGATATGTAACTTAATCCCACAGATTTTCATGTAAATTGTAACCTCTTTAGGAAATACTTCAATACTTAAATAAATCTTAAATTAATTGGTAAATTCTAGAAGACTGGAAAAGAGCTACTGCTGTGATTATGCTAAAAAAGGGCAGAAAAGTGATAGAATGAATTAAAGCTTGTCAGCAGTTCAGGCAAAATTTGAAAAGCAGATATGGGAGTAATTTGATGAAAAATTAGGGGATCAGACTGTAGCTGAAACCAGCACATAATTCTATGGAACACAAGTCTTAAAGAAACCGCATTTCATTCTTACAACTGTTTAGTTAATAAAGGTACCTACAGGCAGACTTTAATAAATATTGGAATGATAAATTCAGAACACAGTGCTGACTCTGAGTACTTCTAGAAGTACTAATGAAGCTTGTATACCTAAGATGTACAATGCTGCCTGAGTTTCTTCTGTCTTTTGTGTATTCTTTGATGTCTGCTAAAATCTGGGCTCATATTGAGGCTTTTTTTTCTCAAATAAACATTTTAAGCAAACTGTCTTTTTTTACACCAGGGAGCCTTTCTCCCCCAGAGCTACAGAATTCATAAAGCTAGAGCCTTTTACCCCAGAGAGCATTAAAAATGGTTGAAAGTTCCAAAATCACTACAGGTTGTGCACACAGAGGCAGATGAAAAACAGAGTGAGACAGAAGCCTTGTTCCCAAAGCCATGTAAGAAAAATTAAAATTAATACTAAATAAACACACTGACAAACTAAAAAACAGGACAAATGAAGATACCAAATGGTACCCATACCTAAATGAGATGCAGGATAGCAAATGGAATAGTTATAGTGGTAGCCAGCTATAATCTTTATATGCCAGTGATAATTTTTTTCCTCTTTGGCTACCATTTTCAGATTTACTTCTTTGCCTTACATGGTGGACTATCTCTGGTACTACTAATAGATGCAACTGAAGATCCAACAGGCACATGCATCCATTCATGTGTGTGATACTGCTATTCCAGTTGTGGCCAGGGCTTGACTGATGAGACTTTAGTTACCAGTCAGGTGGAGGTTGCAAATTCACATGAGGGTTGTCACAGTTTAATATTTGGAAGTACTGATGTCATGACTGCACATGCACACTGACTACAAGAATAGGAGGGATTTTTGGTTCTTTCACCTTCAATTTTAAGTCTGATTACTGTATAACAGAGGAACACCTTTACAGCGCTGTAGTCCTTCCAGAGGTTTATACCATAAGATTCACCCAAAAAAGAAAAGGTACCGACCTAGTAATATGGTTTGGTACTGAAAAAGAATAAAATAATGAAAAAAAAAAATAAAGAAAGCTTTAAAAAATAATAATGTAATTGAAGCTGCTTCAAGCCCTTGTGAAACAAACAAAAGTTTTGATGCATATACATATGTGCATATCTTTATTGTTTGTCAGTCTTTTTTTCAGGTCTATGCCATCATTCTACATTATGCTGTCAAACAAGAGCATCTGTGACATGCTTTATGCATGTGACAAAAGCTCAGTGTAGGTTTGTACACAGTAACGAGTGGATCACATCTGACTCTGAAGGCTCTTGTTTTCTGTTTTGAATTATCACAATCTTTTCTATAAATTGAAAGAAATATAGGGTTCTAATTTACATAAGTTCAAACTTATTCTGCTATCCAGAAATAGCTGGGATTCAAAGTTTATGCTGTCTTTACCTGCTAAACTGTCCATGCTGCATGGCACAGAGTACAGCAGAGAACAGGGTTTATTCTTGCTGTTTAGGAAACTTTCTTCTGTTCATCAAATGTAGTTAGGAAAACCAAGTTTATACCTATTTTTTGTTATTTCAGCTTTAAAGCAGATGAAACAGAGAGAAACAGACAACACTTGGTCCACTGTTTCCTGGAATCTTCCATAACCTGTGTTTTCATATGGCTTCTAGGTATATTTTATTAGCAGACAATACTGCTCTGTAGAACCCAAATGTAGCCAACCTGTGCAATGCTGCTGCTGATCAGCAGTTAATGTATTCGTGTTGGCAGGGTCCTAGTGTATTTCTTCATGTGAGTCACTAGTGACAGTCATCCCTGCACCAAACAGACATGCTGGAATGGATTATGCAGGTGCCAGTCACTGCAAAGATGCTTCGCATATAATGAACCCAGTTTTCCAGGCCAGAAGCTTAGAGAAAGGTATTTATTATTTAAAAGAAAACATATTTTAACTAATTTTTAAACTCTTTTGACTGTGCTGTGCAAAAAAGGAGGAGAAGTACTTAATACTATGTTAGACAGAATTTCCCTTCTTAAATTCTTTTCCTCTCTCCAAAACCTTTTTTCTCAGTGTTTTCTGAGTGAATAGATATTGCCAGTGTCTGCTTGGCTTGTGCTGTCACAGTAGATTAGTGATGTCAATGAACTAGACTTGTTGGTATTTTCCTTCTACTGAAATATATGCTGAATATAAGGATTCAGGAATTGTCTCCTGGGGGAGTGGGTAGGATGTGGAGGAGTTGAATTTTGCTTCATGATTTTGTGTGGTGGCCTGCACCAGGTTCAACTCCAAACTAAGTAAAATTATGTAGCTACTCCAAATTTAGAGCACTAAAGAAGGAATTAGAATACTGGGGAGTCAGCTGAGGTGCAGTGGAGAGTCTGCTTTGAAAGATGGGAGAGCTGATGGAAAGGGAAACTTTGCCAATAAGGGACGGTCTTTAAGGAGATTTTCAGCAACACAGAAACTATCTGGGTTTTTATTCTGGCCATTATGCAGAAGCTTCTGTGCAGCTTCTGCATGACTAGTAAAACATCTCACAATATTTAACAGCTTATACCTAAAAGGAAGCCTCAGGGCTAAACATCCTCAGACCTTTCCTTATACTTCTTTTGCTCCCTTTCCCAAATTGAGAGCCAGGCTTTCAGTGTTTTGACACTTAGTCCTAACCACACTTTCACTTTGAATCATTCTTTTCCTTGGGCTTTAGTCTTTTGGCTTTGGGTAACTGTTCTTTTCACCACTGTTAATCTGGAAGTGAAATGCTTTCCTTATTTCTTACTTTTTCAAATCTTTTTTCCTAACTGTCCAAACGAAGTAATGAGAAAGATTGGGATTTCCCATTCTGTCACATATATAATTTTCACTAGGTCTCACTGAGGAAAACTGCTGACTTCATGGCTCTTGTCATAAGACAAAATATTCTTCATACGTGGAAACATCCAAGGATCTAAAGAAATAAGCATGATACGGTATCTTGACTAAGAAATTAGATTAAAACCTTTCCTAGTACTGTGATTTATTTTCAAAGTAAAATTTTTTTCTAAAGGAAAATGCCCCCTTTGCCATATGGATCATAAACCTACTTAACTCATTCCAAGCACATCAGCTGTGAACGGAGTGTTTCTGATGCTTAAACACAGTGTAACCAAGCTGAGCTCTTCCAGGAAAAAAGATCTCTGGCTGCTGACAAATCTGCTTCCTTTGTGTTTCCAAAATTCTCAAATACATACTCTTGATGATGCCTACTTTTATGAGAATTATGTACTCTTGACAACAAGATGCAGCCAAGAGTTGATGAGATGCATCTCAGAGTCCTGAGGGAATTGGTTGATGCAGTTGCCAAGCCACTCTCCATGATATTTGAAAAGTCATGGCAGTCAGGTGAAGTCTCATGTGACTGGAAAAAGGGGATACATTGTACCAATCTTTAAAAATGTAGAAAGAACAACCCTGGGAACTACTGGCCTGTCAGCCTCACCTCTGTGCCTGGACACATGATGGAAGATATCCTCCTAGAAGCCATGCTAAGGCACATGGAAAACAAGGTGATAAAGGACAGACAGCACAACTTCACCATGGGCTAGTCCTGCCTGACCAAACTAGTGGCTGTCTATGATGGAGTGACTACATCAGTTGACAAGGGAACACCATGATGGTTTTAATGTGAGCAAAAGGCCAAGGCGGCATGAATCCCTCCCTCCTTCCCTCTTTCTCAGCAGTAGAAGGAAAAAGAAAAGAACTAAAATAAAGTTATGAAAGATAAAAAAAATATTAGAGCCACAATTCTATTTAAAAAATAGCAATAAACAGCAATCAAAAGAAAAATGTAAGAAAGAGGGAACGACAACAAGCAAGTTATCACATTATCCCATTGGAACAAAAGACAAAACAGCTGCCACCCTGGACAGCCCATGTGCCCCTCCCAGAACAAAAATGTGATGGCAGGGGCTTATAGGATGATTCCAATTGCAGATGGGGGGTGCTCATGCTGCTGGAGCAGCTCCTTGCCTGTGGTGGTTGTTTTCCTGCTCCCTCTCTGTGGCAGCAATGGTGACAGTTGTGACGGGTGTGCCTCTACCTGTGGAATTCAGTGCTACCCTGCTGGACTGGTTTTTGGCTCAGCTGGTTAGTATTGGCAGAGTTGCTCCATATTCTTGTCACTCTGGCATCTGGGGAAATGGTCCATCTGGCAACTGTAAAACTGTGCCCCCAGCCCCATTGGTCTCAGCTGCCTCTCTGAGCTTCAGCACCACATCCCCAGCAGCAGCACAACTGCCTCTTCTCAGCCCCTTGTCCCACAAAAGCATCTTAGAGGGATGGAAAGTGGGCAAAAAACAATGGCTAGGCATGGGATGCCATGTCCACAGTTCCTTTCACTGAAGTGTTCCAGACAAAATGGCCCCCCTTCCATTTCTGGACATGGCATTCCTCCTGCTGAAATCACTCCCATGGCTGTGATGTAAGATGGAATTGTATAAACATCACTGAACACTCCACACCCATTTCTCTGTACCCAGGACAAAAGGTTACAGGTATCATTCATCTGGACTTCTGTAAAGCCTTTGACACAACTCTCTCTCTCTGAATTGGAGAGAGATGGATTTGATGAGTAGACTGCTAGATGGATAAGAAGTTTATTGAATGTACATGTCCAAAGGTTAGTGATGAGAGTCTTGATGAACATCGGTGACAAGTGATGTCTCTCTGGGGCCTTGTGTTGGTTTTGCACAGCCTAGTTTTTGGTAGCAGGGAGGGCCACAGAGGTGGCTTCTGTGAGAAGCTGCTAGAAGCTTCCACCATGTCCAGAAGAGCCAATCCCTGATGGGTCTGAAGATGGACATGCTTTTGGCCAAGCCTGGGCCAATAGAGAGGTTGCTAATGCCTCTATGATCACATGTTTAAGGAGAAATCAAAACAGAGGTGGTGGTGCAGTTTTTTTCTGGTCAGAGAAGAGGAGGAGGTGAGAACATGTGAGGGGAAAGAACATGGAAACACCAAGGTCAGTAAAGAAGAAGGGGGAGGAGGTACTCCAGATGCCGGAGCCAAGATTTGTCTACAGGCTGTGGTGACTGATGACCATGGTGAAGGAGCTGTGCCCCTGCAGTCCATGGGGATCCATGGGGGATGCAGAGATCCCCAGCCTGTGGGGGAGGCACTCGTGCTGAAGCAGGTGGATGCTTGGAGGAAGTTGTGATCCAGTGGGAAATCCAATGGAGAGAGGGGGTCCCTCCTTCCAGGCTGGAGCAGCCTGTCCTTGGAGGACTGCACCCCTGGAAAAGTGACCCATGCCACAACAGTTTTGGGAGGAATTTCTGCCCATGGGAGAGACTCATGTTGCAGTGGTTTTGGAAGGACTGCTGCTTGTAAGAGTGGACCTATGCTGGAGAAGTTCACAGAGAACCATCTCCCATGGGAGGCACCCCACGTCTCACTCCTCTCCCTGAGCAGTGGAAGAAAATCTCAGGTGACGAACTGACCAAAACCCCCACCCTGCAGTGTCAGGGAGGAGTGGGGGGAAGTGGGGGGGTAGGGGGTTGGGGGAAGAAGAGGTGGTTTTAAGGGCTTATTTTACATTTCAATATCCTCCTCTGATTTTGTTAGTAATAAACTCATTTTGTTTAATAATCTAATTTTAAGTTGAGCCTGTTTTGCCCTTGGAGTCCTTATCTCAACTCTTGAACCCTTTGTTAATTTTTTTCTTTCCTCAGCCCAGCTGTGGCAGGGGAGGATGAGTGAGCGACTTTAGTGGGTGCCTGGCTTTTGGCCAGTGTCAAACCACGACAGGCCTGTTTTGGGACCAGTGTTATTTAATATCTTCATTGATGATATAGACAAAGGAATCTAGAGTACCTTCAGCAAGTTTGAAGATGACACCAAGCTAAGTAGTGCAGCTGTCACCCCTGAAGGATGCGATGGCACCCGGAGAGACCTGGATGTTTGAGAAGTTGGCCCGTGGGAATTGCACAAGGTTTAACAAGACCAAGTGCAAGGTTTTGCACCTGGGTTGGGGCAACCCCTGCTATCAGCATAGGCTAGGGGGATAAGCATATCAAGAGCAGCCCTGCTGAGATGGACTGGGGGCTGCTAGTGGATAAAATATTGAATATAAGCTGGCAATATACACTTGCAGCCCAGAAAGCCACATGTGTCCTGGGCTGCATCCAAATCAGCATGGGCACAGGGTGAGAGAGGTGATTCACCCACTCTGGTCTGGTGGGATGCCAGCTGCAGTGCTGCATCCAGGCCTGAGGCCCCCAGAACAGGAAAGATATCAAGCTGTTGGAGCAAGTCCAGGGGAGGACTACCAGGATGATTAGAGGGAGGAAGCACCTCTCCTGAGGAAAGGCTGAGAGAATTGAGATTGTTCAGTCTGGAGAAGAGAAGGCTTTGGAATGACCTAATTAGGGCCTTGCAATGCCTGAAGGGAGCTTGCAGGAAAGATGGAGAGAGACTGTTTGCAAGAGCATGTAGTGACAGGACAAGGGAGAATGTATTCAAATGAGAGTAGGTTTAGATTGGATTTTAGGAGGAAATTCTTCCCTGGTGAGTTTGGTGGGGTGCTGCCACAAGTTGCCAAGAGAAATTGTCCATGTCCCATCCCTGGAATTGTTCAAGGCCACATTGGATAGGGCTCAGACCAACCTGGTTAAATGAAAGGTGTCCCTGCCTGTCTTAGGTTACAACGTAAAATGTAACCAAAAATATGTATTCTATTAACATCTTCATAAACTGTTAAAAACAGGTGGGGCAGTGTTTTTTATCTCCTCCAGGACTCATCCCTGAAAATTCCTTCTGAAGGCTATCTTCTGCTAATGGGCCATCAAGTCTCACTGATAAAATTACATCATCCCATTGTCAAATGCTCAGCCCAAGAGGAGGAACCAAGCATTCCTACCTGGATATAATCTGAGATTTGGAACACCATGGGCAGCCCTACCTACTGAATTCCCAGAGGACAAGAGCTCCATAACCACCACTGGACCTTCAGAGGAAGACCAGACCCTTCTACATGATCAGAAGATCAGAACCACATCTGTCACTCCAACAGGACTGCAGCCACCGTTTAATCAGAGTGCTACCATCACCCTGACCAACAGGGTGTCAGGTTGTGTCCTGACTCTGTCAGTTTAAGCCAGTCTTTTCTGCCTTTATTTTAATTTTCCTATTAAATTTTAGTTCTGACTTCTGGCTTGGAATCTTCTCTCACTGGTTTGCTTTCAAACTAGTATGCTGCCCAAGGCAGGGGATTGGAACTAGATGGTTGGAACTAGATGATCTTTAAGGTCTCTTCCACCTCAAGCCATTCTATGATTCTATGACTCCTGACCATGTCTGTGGCTGAGTTAAATAGAGTTACTGTAGCTTCCACTCTGGTGGAATGTCTACTTCTGACCCTAGTAGACATTGGACCAAATTCTTTTGGTTGATTTCTGTTGTCTCCAGCTGAAATGGTTGATATGTGCTGTGTAGTTGATAGCAGCATGCCATTTGTTACAGATACCATTTCAGTCTAGGTTCAAATCTCCACTATGTCAGTGAAGACAAGACTGTAGCCTTCATGTTGCAAGCCATCACATCGTATTCAACAGGAAACACTAAGTTTTAATGCTCCAGGGCAAAACAAAATCAAACAGACATATACAGCCTCTTCTTCCCAGGGAAACAACCCCCAATACAAACCCCCCTAAATTGCACCTCTGCTATGAAGGATGGAGCCCAAGGTCAAAGAGACTTTACAGTGCCTTTGATTATGCAGAATGTGATGACTGCAGCTAATCAATGTTTGGGAAAATGACATCTATTCTATTAGCCAACAAGAGGCAAGTTTTTTATGTACTTAGAAATAAAGCAAGTATGTAGCCTTATGTCCAGAACAAAACAAAATTGCAAACAGATAGGGACATTTACAAAATACCCTCTAATAATATTGACGAGAGGTATTCTAACCTTTGTCCTTGGATCATAATGGAGAACAAACAGCAATATAAATGGAGGTTAAATATAAATTATAGAGTAAAGATATCAAAGGAGGTTAAATATAAATTAGAGAGTAAAGATATCAAAGGAGTTATTTGAGAAAAATTAAATAAATGCTTTTAGTCAAGAGATATTGGAGCAAGTAGGAAAGCTGTGGAAATCTAGAAGTATGATAAGGAAGAAACTGATTGGAAACTTCACTTCTATGATCAGAAAACTTTCTCACCTTTGGTTACTCAGCCTGGTTCCAACACATGGATGCCTGAGCTTGAATTGCTTTGTATGAATTCTTTCCAAGATTTAGAGTAGCAACCCTGTAACCT